>OX381713.1:11268819-12003485 GCA_947462335.1 Harmothoe impar
CTTCTAGACTCATCTTGAGACAGTATCATTCCAGATACATGCTCAGCTACTGTTTTGATTTCTTCCTCTATGTTTAGGGCAGTTTCTACAATGGTTTGAGGGTTTCTGCCATGGAGTAGGAAGAATGGTGTGTAACCTGTTGTCTGGGACTCTGTGTTGTTCAATGCAAATGTAATTGATTCTATGTACAGGTCCCATGTTTTCTGATTCTGAGAACAGAAAGTCCTTAATGCTGTTCCTATACTGGCATTGAATCTTTCCACTAATCCATTTGATTGTGGTCTGTATGGACTTGACAGGTCGTGTCTAATCTTCTGGGTGTTCATCAGTTTCTTAAAATTTCTGCCTGTGTAGCAGGTGCCATTGTCAGTTTGAACTGAAGTTGGTACACCTTGCTGACATATGACGTTCTTGTAGAACTCATGTTGTGTGGTTTCTGCTGTGAGATCCTTTGTGGCATATGCTATGACGTATCTAGTTGAATAATCTATGCAAACTTGTATGTGTTTGTTTTTCCTGGCTGTTTCTGGGAGTGGTCCCACAGCATCTAAGTTTAGGTGCTTCATGGGGGTTGGCATATAGTCCCTTACAGTCATTGGTGTTTTGTGGGTGTGCACTGCCCTTTTTGCTTTTAGGCAAGTGTCACATGTTGACACATACTGATTGACATCAGCCATCATAGATTTCCAATATACCCTAGGTATGAGAGAAGACATCATTTTTGAAGTACCTACATGACCTGCCATTGGTGAGTCATGGAAGTGTTGTAGTATGTTTTCAACCCAAGTTTTTGGGACTACAACTTGTAGTGGTACTGTGTCTGTTTTTCTCCATGATGTAGGGGATATGTGTACTAGAATGTTGTCTAGGAGTAGGTATTGCTGAGCATTGTTCCTAATCCTTGTAGCTTCAGTGCTTTTTACAGGTAGGTCACCTTTCTCTAGGTAGTCTATAATGGGTATTAGTCCAGTGTCCTTCCTTTGTTCTTCTTTCAACAGTGTGGAGTTGATTGAACTGTCTGGGATTTGGTCTAACATCTGGTCTAATTCCATTATATGCTGTGCCAGCCTTTCTTTATCTTTCTCTGCCTGGATTGCTTCAGGAGATTTTGGTGCAGGTCTGGTCTTTGTCTGTTTCTTTGGTTGTTCAACTGCTATGTCTGTGTTGGCTGTCTGCTCCTTTGAACTGGCTGCTCCTCTGTTTGTGTTGGTGGAGGTGGCCTTTGTTCTTTTGGGCTGGGGGTCAGATTTGCTTTTGTGAGCCTTCTGTGCAGTACCTGCTCTGTCTGAGTGCTTCTGCAAATTGGCTGTGGGTGTGCTGGGTGTTGAAATGGGGGATTTAGTAGGGAAAGAGGATTTGGTTGACACTTTGTTCTTTTTGGCTTTTAGGCCTAATTGCTGAGGGTGGTCGTTAGACCTTGTATCCTCTGCAACCGACTGTTTTGCTTTTGAACGTGTGGTGACAACACAAATGTCTCTGTCCTGTTCTTCCTCCATATCCAGCTGTTCTTCTGCAAATCTGACTACCTTGGTCATTGAAGCAATTTTATGCAGTTTTTCTTCCAACTGATTTTCTGATGCACTGTGTGGTGGTTCACGGGGTGTGGCTTTCACCATCTGTGCAATCCTGTTGGTCTCAACCGGGGTGAAACAGTTTTCTGGATACTCTTCACAGTATTCCCTTTCACAATGACAGAACACATAATGGGTGGTTTCCTTTAAGATACCTCTGATCACTGGTTTTGGTCTGTCAATTGCTTTTGGTGGGTCATCTCTGTTGAATGGTATCTTGGTTTGGATTTTAGAGAATTTGGTTCTGGTGGCTGCCCTTTTCCTTCTTGGAGGTGGTGGGGGGTTGGTCATTGGTGGTGCATCTGGATATTCTCTTCTTGACATCACATCTGGAGGAATGTTGTCATCTCCTTTTACATGTTGTATTGTAAATGCAAATTGTTGGATATCCAGTGCCCATCTGGCCCACCTGTGGGTTAAACCTGTGTTTGTGAGGAGTGGTATTAGAGCTGCATGATCTGTGTACAACTGAAAGTGCCTACTTTCTAGGTAGTGCCTAAAATGTAGTATCCCATATACTACACCTAGTAGCTCTCTTTCTGTTGTGTTGTAGTTTCTTTCATGCTTTGATAGTGTTCTACCTGCGAAGGCTACTGGTCTCAGTACTCCTTCACTGCTGCGTTGTGATAGAACAGCTCCTAGGCTCACATTTGAAGCATCTGTTGCTAGACTGAATTCTTTGTCATAGTCTGGGTATCTCAATAGTGCATGGGTACAGAGTGCATGTTTCAATGTTTTGAAAGCATTGTCTGCATCCTCATTCCATTTGAAAACCTTTAGGTTTGTTTGTAGGTCGTACAGTGGCCTAGCAATATTTGCATAGTCTTTGATGAACTTTTTGAAGTATTGGCATAGTCCTGTGAATGATCTGACTTGTTTCACAGATTTTGGGGTGGGAAAGGTTTTGACACTTTCCACCTTTTCTGGGGATGGTTGTAAACCATCTGGTGTGACACGCATTCCTAGAAAATCTATCCTATCTGTGAAGTATTCACATTTTGATTTCTTTAGCTTGAGTTTCCCAATTCTCAGGCTTTTGAAGACATCTTCAAGGTCTGAAAAATGTCGTTCTACATCTGGTGATAGGACTAAAATGTCGTCTAAGTATGGTAGGGCACATTTGTATTTCAGTTTGTTGAGAATTAGAGTTACTAGATGGCAAAATCCTGCCGGCGCGGTAGCCAAACCCATCGGCATCTTTTGATAGACATACTTTTTGTCATTTGCTATGAAAGCAGTTTTGTGTTGGTCCTCCCTTCTTATGGGAATTTGGAAAAACCCTTGTTGCGCATCTAGTTTACTGAAAACAGTAGGTTTGAGTGACCCTATCATGTCTAGTGTGTCGTCTGCACGTGGCGTTGATAAAGCTTGGTTTATCATATTAGCATTGACGTGGCGTAGGTCTGTGACTAGACGTTGGCCTCCAGATGCTTTCTGTACTAAAAATGATCTGGATGCCCAGGGTCCCTCTGCACATTCTCTGAGGATGCCCTGTCTGACTAGGTCTTCACAGACTTCTCCCATCTTAGCTTGCTTCTCAGGCGTCTGCCTGTATGGTAGGTAGTGACATGGTACTGCATCTGGTTTGATGTGAATTGAATGTGTATATAGGTGGGTTGTACCTATGTCATTGTCTTTACCTACAAATACATCTTGATACTTGTGGAGTAACTTTTGGAGTCTCTCTTGTCCAATATCTGTTAGTACACATTTGGGTGACACATTTTCCATTATGTCTGGCATAATGTCATGAGCCTCACTGTGAATTGTGGCCAATTCATCATCAGTGTCATCTCCACGGTTTGTATCTGGATCTGCATATACTGAGGCACAGTCTGACTCTGTGTCACTACAATTCTCTTCAGTGTCTAGCACTTGTAGTGTGGGTTCCTCAGTAGGGATGTCAGTATCTGGTTGATGTAATTCAGAGGGATCTACCTCTGTGAATAGGGCTATTATATCACCCTTCCTCACCTTGTATGGTCGGTGGCTTGTATTGAGCAGTATGATTGGGTGCCTGTTCATTTCTGAGGGTGTTACTACTCCCTTTTGAACTAGGTATGGAACTCTGTTGTTCCTCTGCAAATTGTCTAATGTGCCTACACATCCTTCTAAGCATTTGAGGGATGTGACTTGTCCTAGAACTGCTAGTTCTGTGAAAGGAAGGATGGTAGCCTCCCTAACGGCTCGGACTGGCTTGACTTGTAGCTCTGGGTCTACATTGAATTCGATCTGTGATCGTGTTGCTTTTAAGAAATCTGTGCCTAGGACAACTGGCTTTGTGAGATTTGGAATAATTGAAAATGGGAATTCGAATCTGGTACCATGAATTTTGAATTTCAATACTGCTGCTTGTCTTACATGGCATATGGATCCGTCTGCTAAGTGTACATTGAACTTTCTCTTTTTGATTTCTACATCTCGAGATTTCTGAATTTCCCTAAGAAAAGTATCCCTGACACAGGTGATAGTGGCACCGGTGTCAACTAAACAAGGTATTTCAGTGTGTTCGTAGAATCTTGCATTTAAACAGCCATTTTTAAGAAGTTCAACAGAAATTTTGGTACTCTCACCCATTTCCTTTTGCGATGCATCTTGTTGAGGTGTGATATGGATCACTGATGGTCGGCTTGATTTCCCAGTGTGTACCTGGGGGATTGTCTCTGCTATACTAGCAATTGTCTTTGGTTGTCCTAGGGGTTGTTGATCTTGGATCTTGATGGGGGGTTGGAGAGGCTCACAACGCACTGGCCCAGCGGCGCTGTGGGTCTCTAGTTTCCCGAGTTTGAAGATCCTAGTAGCTGCTTGATCTGTTGAAGCACGTCAGGCTGGATAGCTTGAGGTGGCTGTTGCGGCTGCTGTTGGAGGATGTAGCCTTGGATGTTGGATCTGTAGCCATTGTAGCTGTCTCGACCTCTGCTGTTGTCCCGACTGCGGTTGTAGTCATGCTGTCTGTCACGACTATTTCTGTAGTCACGACGGTTTTGATCACGACCTCTGTTGTAGTCACGATCTCTGCTTTGGTCACGACGGTGGTAATCACGGTCTCTGCTGTTATCACAGCGATTGTAGTCGCGATTTCTGCTACTATCACGGTGTCTGCTGTTGTCACGACTTCTGCTGTTATCTCTACGGCTGGTGTCCTGACTGTTGCTTTGGTGATCTCGGCTGTTATTTTGGCTGTATCCTCCTCTGCCTCTTTTGAAGTTTGGATCAAAGTTTTTACCTTGGTAGCCTCCTCTGTTATTACCAGAGTGTCTTTGTTGGCTGTTGTTAGGTTTACCTTGGTCCTTCAGTGCCCTTTGTTCTTGCCTCCTCACATGTTCATTTGACATGAGGTTCAGGCTTTGGTCCTCATCTTCTGATGAAGGATCCACTTGAACTGGCTTTGGGTCTGATTTGGCCTTCTTTGAGGGGTTTCCAGATTTCTGTGACTTTGTTTGCTTTACAAGCATAGAGTTTATTTGTGTCACAGATTTCAGTTGAGCCTGCATGGATTCTAGTTTTGAGTCCATTTCTGCTTTTATTTCCGCTTTAATGTTACTGGTGGAGACTGTTTGTTGGTTCTCATATTCCTCTGCTATTTCAAGGATTTCTGACCATGTTGAGGCTCCTTTGTGTATGACAACTGCACTGATATCTTCCCTTAGACCTTGTAGAAGGGCTTCCTTTGTTCTCTCCTCTGATTTGTTGTGTGCTGTGGCCATATTTTGTAAGGCCATGGCATAGTCTGAGACAGATTCATCTGGATTTTGACCTCTTAATGCCTTTGCATCAAGGCGGTCATCTTCCTTTTTGAAATACTTTAGGAAGGCTTCCTTCATTGTGTCATAGTCTGTGTCTGGGTGTGCAGTCATGTAGGCCTTAAACCATATTTTTGACTTTCCTTCTAGGAAATTTGAGAAGTATTTAATCCTATATGAGGGATGTTTCCCATATTTGGAGTCAATGTATTGCTCATAGTCTGTGCAATGTCTCCTGGCGGATTGATTTTGGGAGGGTTGTGAGAATTTATCTGGTTTCAGAATGTCATTATGTGTTTCCTCTCTCTCCCTTTCTATCTTCTCCTCCAATGCTTTGACAGATTTTTCTCTTGCTAGCCTTTCTGCTACTTGTCCCTCCTGTAGAGACTTAAGTGTTGCAGTTATACCTATAAGTGCAGCCTCTATGTCTGGTGCACTGGTTTGGGGTGTAGTGTTGGGTTGTATAGACTTTAATCCCTCTGCTACTTGTAATTTCACAGTCTCTGCTAGCTGTTTCTGCATAGCCTCTGTCAGCTGTTTCAGCTGTTGCTGCATGGCCTCTTCTATTTGTTTCTCCATGCTTGTGGTATACTAATAATGTAGTACTAGTAGGTACATTGTATACTTGCTAGGGTCATGCAGACTTGTTGTAGGTGTTCTAGACTTCTGTGACGGTCTGGTGACGTCATTGACGGTCTGGTGACGTCATTGACGGTCTGGTGACGTCATTGACGGTCTGGTGACGTCATTGACGGTCTGGTGACGTCATTGACGGTCTGCTGACGTCATTGACGGTCTGGTGACGTCATCTGCGGTCTGCTGACGTCATCTGCGGTCTGCTGACGTCATCTGCGGTCTGCTGACGTCATCTGCAGTCTGCTGACGTCATCTGCGGTCTGGTGAGTCTCTTCCTACAGCTGTGATGAGTGTGAAGGTGTGGTGGGTGTTACTGGTCCTTGGCTGTGGAGGTGTCTGTGCTGCCACCTTGTGGGATCTTGTTGAGACTTCTCCACCACTTTGTCATACAAGGAATCCCCTTTAGTTGGGAGACTCCTTGTTATGATATGGAGTAAAGTCTTGAGGTCTTGTAGTATAGTTGGTATTTATTACAAGTTGACAGCAACAGTACAGTAAGTACAAAGTAGGTTCCACTCAGTTACACCTATCCACACAATAGTATAGGACTAGTAAGTATGCCCTAGAGTCAAGGGGTCCTGCACACTGTCTGATAGTTGGGCATAGTAGGGCATAGCCTATAGCCTTGTTCTCAGTCAGTGGAGGGAGCTCCTTGCTCAGTGCTGTCCTAGGGTGAAGTGATGATGGTAGCTGGGAGGCTGGGGTTTATAAGGGGCCCAGCCCTCAGCTTGGTCTAGACAATGTTAGAGGGCTTGTAACTGTCAGGGAGACAGTCACACAATACCCCTCCATAGTCTGAATACCCCTGTTAGTGTACATCAAGGGAGGTGACCCTTATGTTGGTCTGTGGGAACAATGGTCCCCCTAGCTAACAGTGGGAAACAATGTGCGGGATGAGCGTCGCCTGCCGGCGACGGGAGTGCCGACTGGAGCGCCGCCTATGCGGGCCGGCGGCGGGAGTAGCGTCGGCTGTTATGCGGGCGCCTACGGGAGCCGCCCGCGCCGTCATACATGACACATGGACCTCTTTTCTAGGCTATTACTATCGAGTCTTTAAATGTCTACTTTGCTACTAATCCAATTTTATTCAAATTATCTATTTATTATTGTGTTTTATGTGAGATGCTTAGTTCTTTACCAACAGGCGTCCAGGTCACTCATGCCAGACAATACTCTGGGCAGATGGGACATAGGAAAAAATAAGCAATTTTGATAGTTTTTGAAAGATGTCGGCAACAGTGAAATGCTCAACTTCATGCAATCCAACACTGTTAGAATATCATTTATAGAAAATAGCTGTAGCATCCGGAGCAACTTAAATAGAAAACTCCCTGCATTTAGGCCATGGTCTGAGGAGGCCTTTTATAGTAAAAACAGGACTGGTGAATGGGCAGGAGGCAGAGGGAAGCTCAAGGAAGGTGATGTATGGATTGAAGGATAGAAATGAGTTACTATAAAAACGGTGAAGGAGTCAGAAAGCACCTCTAGGAATGGGAGGAAAGTGCAAGCCACCATTCATGCTCTGTCAGGGTGTGGGTGGCGTGGGCTGTATTTACACCCTGGCTGTATTCACCGTTCTGGTTCCTTGTCATGAGTAACATTGGTTCTCCTAGAAACTACTCTGACATCCTCTCTAGGTTTGTCTACGGACTACACTTGCCACATACATGACTATGAACAAATCCTACATGTTTCCTTCTTCTGACACATTCCTTTTCCATTTTATTATTTGCAGTCTCAGTCAATCAAAGTTTTATGCAACCTTTAAGACCTTAATTCCCTATTAGGACAACTTAATGTGCATGAGAAAAGGTAGTAATTACCCAATGTTCTATAGGGTCTATCCTGCCATGTTGCTTTAAGATTCCATCTAACAATCGACCATTTCACAGGGAGAGATTGGGACCAAAGAGCATTGAAAGGTGTATCAAATCCTGCAGGCTACATACGGCTCTGCAATGGTTCATCATGACTACCCTTTGCGAGTGTCTCAATCTCATAAGGTTGGCATGATGCTTGAATGCAGCACTGCGAGTTAAGGGTTACTGAAGGGCTAACAGTATGGCCCCTGTCGATTGGGCAAGGTGTCATAATGAGCAGTGTGAGGACTATCACAGACAGGTGTCTAGTACAAGAGGAGTAAAGTGCCTGTGGGTAGGATCTAGCATGAGATCAGCAGCCAAAGGCTATGCTCATAGTGAACTGGCATTCCTAGATCAAGATAACAAATTTTTAAGACATCCAGTTTGTAATTTGGATTCTCAAATGAAATTGGAAATGTCAACTACTCTTTTTGTTCCCCTCCTAATTTATTCTATGATATGTTCTAACAACAAAGACAGTGCAACGCAGCGCTTACCTTGTTGTCCCTGCATGACCTTTGAGGGGGACATGTCAGCAAAGGTCCCTTGGGACTACAAACAGACAATGACCAGGGTTCAGAGCATGACCAGGGAGGGGTTCAGGATCAAAGGACACTGTACATAGCCCAGACAGACCAGTCTATTTAGGTGAATTAGTAATAAAGTCTGCAGTGTATCAGAGGTGGTCTTGATGGTGGTGCAATTTACTAGTAACTGAAGTCCCTCTGTTGCCGACGAGATCTGATGTAGGGAGAAATAGAGGCACAAATGGCATGTGTGTGTTGGGGCCATGTGGTTCTACTAGCGATTGAGGCTGGAGAGTGATTTGTCTTCTGTTGTCATGTTTCACACTAATTTGCAGAACCTGCTTCAGATTGAATAAGTGCAGATTGAGTAGCTCCACCTTCTCTGCCACACAGTTACGATATAGCCTACTGCAAGCTGGGCCAGGTTATGGGTCGGGTTTGTAGGCCTCAAGGAGGTATAATATAATGATACAATAATGGTACATGACCGCACTGCCCCCCACCAGACAATAATACCTGTTGAAATTGTCTACAAAAAAAAGTAGTTTAGAGATATAAACTATACGTAGAGAAAACCCTAAACATAAATAGATCATTCTGATGGTGTTTGAAGGAACTAGATATCCACAGACCTGGAAGCGATTGTGCGCTATACTGTGCTAAGGCTGGAAGCCATTTGAGAGTTTTTTACGGAAAATGGGCTGATACGGTACTGCTGGTTCAACTCTATGGGATAATTTATTCAACATGACACATTTAATAATAACCAGCACTAGTATAGTCAGCAGACACATATTCTAACTGCTGTAAAATATATTGAGTTGAATGATGTTCCTCTCACAAAAAAAAACCTGAGGCAATGATTTGCTGTTAAGGTGTACATCCTGGTAAAACACAGTTCTGTCATGGGAAGTATATAAATATAACTGCACAGTATATGGAATTAAAATTGTCTAATTTTCTAATCCTGACTGCGTTTCATTTCAAACAGGTTAGACACCACACCTGAACCTTCTGAATGCAATCACTCATTGATATAGATGTACATGCAAGGACAGTATAAAAATGTCCATAATTATATGTCTGTTTTATCGACTTATGGAGTCTAACATATGAGAACTTTATGAAGTATGTTGATGTGTAAGCACTCTACTGAAGTATACATACTAGACTAATGAACCGCCTCATTCCCAACCAAGTTGGGTTATTGCCCACTTAAAGACTGCTAATGAACATACTGTCGCAGTAACAAGACTCAGTAATCACAACTTCCTAAATATCTGAATGAATATAAACTCAATCTTTAGTAAGAAGTACATGCATGTCCGATCCCCACCACATGATGTGATTAAATAACAGAGGACTACACCTTCCCTTTGAGACCAATATAAGGTTAGGTGTCTAAGGATAGCAGTAGCAAGCTGCATGTTTGTGGCAGGGAATGGGATGAAGTGCATAATGGATGAAGCCGTACAGCAGAAGTGTTAAATGAAAGACATAGTGGTTGTTCATTATTTAGAGCGAATGGGTATGGTATGATGCCACGTAAGTAAAGCAGTATTTAAAAATGTATGTTACCTAGTCTACACTAGTATAATCAATACAGTAGTGTTTCCACTCCAGACCAACTTCTTGAAACGACCCCACAGTAAACAGTCTATTCATTATTCACAGCAGACCGCTTAGTCCTACAGTAGAAAGCCCTTTTAGCCAAAGACAAACCACACAAAGATGCAGGAGGCTCATTATTTATACATGCCTCCCTGACAAGAACACAAACATAGGACTACCGCCTGCAGTTACTGTTTAGTATACAGTTATAGCATGGCACATACATCACTCTCTATGTTATACCTAAGACAGCTGTTTACTCCATTCCTGTATTAAGCATGGTAGTGCCATACTACATGGCCTTAGAATTCATGTTACAAGCATATTCTAAAAGTGAATAAAAAATCTATTAGCAATTTTACAAACACATTCATACTGGAACATCATACACAGGGTGCACATTTGTATTGGAATATCATGCACATACCTACTGCACTAACCTAAAGACATGTGAGAACACTGTACTATCACTTGGTACACTCACACAGATGTCAGTCTCCTCCAGCTGTCTCTGCGAGCTCTTTTTTTCCTACTGCCACAGGGAATTAATGGGAGACACTAATCATCCCCAATCGGGGGTTTAAGCCGGGCTGAGCGACACTCATGGCTTCTGATTATTGGATCATCCTGCCGGCAATTACCACTTGTACCACTGACCTAAACAGAGCTAAACATTGCTGTGGGTGAGGTTGACAAGAAATGAGTGGGAGGAAATAAGAAAAAGCAAGGTGTTGCAGCTCATGAATATTTTGTACTTGTAGAATTAGACTGAAAATATGTCATTACATTGAGTAGTACATAAAGCAATTACAATAATGAAAAACACAAATTAGATAAATGTTTCCAGTTTTTTTAGCTTTGACAAGTATATGAACCGAACTATGCAAACCAAGTAACTTAGTATCATTATGGTAAAAAAAAATCAATAAAAGCACTGGCATAATTGCACTGAAAACCCAGCAGAGACCCAGGGTAGTCAGTGATGAAGAGTTTGGGTAGTCATTCACTTTTGACAACCTAAAGTAGTCATTCAGTTAGGGAATCCCCACAGGAAGTGATGTCATCAACTGAGGGAATCCTGACCTAGCTCCACTGGATATGGGCTATAATTATAAAGCAGGTAAGTAAATCTACATCCATCCTTGAATGTATGGCTTATTTTGAACCAGAAATCTCTTATAATGGAAGTTAGGTTCTTGAAGATTATTCTGAGTCAAGAATTTTTTAGAATCTGCATGATGGGAGACATTTGTAGGGCAAATTAGATTTGGGTTTACCCTGAGTATAGGTCAGACACTGAGCAGTATACAGGTGCCCAGCCCCAGCCCTCTGTGTATAGCTATCTATAATTTTGACACTGCTATACTTCTAGCCAAAGAAGATATCAGATGTCATGGTAAGTGTCCTTTATAATAGCAGGAAGTTCTTAATATAGGTGCATATGAAGTTAAACTAGTAGTGTGGCTTTACTGTGAGCCTGGGGCTGTGTGAGTGGTGTACTGTGTGTGTATAGTAGTGTAGGGTGGTATGGTGGTAGAGGGCCCTCAGCAGTAGTAGTAGTAGTAGTAGCACTCTCACCCTACTGCTGGTGAGGGAGGGGTGAGTACTACAAGAGGTCAGGGGAGCAGTGACTGCACACACAGTCAAGGTACAGGGTACAAGTAAAGGTAGTATAGGAGGAGGGAGGAGGGAGGAGACAGGAGGGAGGAGACAGGAGGGGGAGACAGGAGGGGGGAGACAGGAGGGAGGAGACAGGAGGGAGGAGACAGGAGGGAGGAGACAGGAGGAGACAGGGGGAGGCTAAGGGTGGTATAGAAGGAGGGAGGAGACAGGAGGGAGGAGACAGGAGACAGGAGGGAGGAGACAGGAGGTAGGGGGACAGGAGGGATGAGACAGAAGGAAAGAGACAGGAAGGAGGAGGGGGAGGAGACAGGGGGAGGAGGGAGGAGACATGAGGGAGGAGGGAGAAGGGAGGAGACAGGGAGGAGGGGTAGGAGACAGGGGGTTGGAGACAGGGGGTAGGAGACAAGGGGTAGGAGGGAGGAGACAGGAGGGAGGAGACAAGAGGGAGGAGACAGGAGGGAGGAAACAGGAGGGAGGAGACAGAGGGGAGGAGGGAGGAGGGAGGAGACAGGAGGGAGGAGGGACGAGACAGGAGGGACGAGACAGGAGGGAGGAGACAGGAGGGAGGAGGGAGGAGGGAGGAGGGAGGAGGGAGGAGACAGGAGGGAGGAGGGAGGAGACAGGAGGGAGGAGACAGGAGGGAGGAGACAGGAGGGAGGAGGGAGGAGGGAGGAGGGAGGAGGGAGGTGGCATTGGTATTAAATACCCTACCCACAGGTATCCTGGAGATTTCACAGTACATTTACATGTACACTGTGTGTACATACAACCCCCTTCTTCCATCTACAATATTGCAGACATGAGTCAGTGCTGGGTCTGCTTGTGTGCTGTGTACTACAGGAGGGGAGGGTAGCAGTTACTGGACACACACACACACAGTCCAGGTATGTGGGTGCAGGTAAGGGCAGTATAGGAGGAAGGGGGAAACAGTGCTGGGTCTGCTTGTGTGGTAGGGGTGGGTGTGGAAGGGGAGGGGAGCACTGACTAGACACACCCACAGTCCCTCTACCAGGTGGGTGCATTCATGGTGATACAGTGATGCATGCATGGTGATGCACTCATTATATGATATAGTACAGGTTTAGGTGTCTGTATAATATAGTGCAGGTGATGCAGTCATGCATGCATAGTGATACACTCATTATATGATACAGTAGAGGCTTTGGTGTATATATGATATAGTGCGGGTGATGCACTGATGCATGCATGGTGATACACTGATGCATGCATGATGATGCACTGATGCATACATGGTGATGCACTGATGCATACATGGTGATGCACCGATGCATGCATGGTGATGCACTGATGCATACATGGTGATGCACTAATGCATGCATGGTGATGCACTGATGCATACATGGTGATGCACTGATGCATACATGGTGATGACTGATGCATACATGGTGATGCACTAATGCATGCATGGTGATGCACTAATGTATGCATGATGATGCACTGATGCATACATGGTGATGCACTGATGCATACATGGTGATGCACTGAGGCATACATGGTGATGACTGATGCATGCATGGTGATGCACTGATGCATACATGGTGATGCACTGATGCATACATGGTGATGCACTGATGCATGCATGGTGATGCACTAATGCATGCATGATGATGCACTGATGCATACATGGTGATGCACTGATGCATGCATGGTGATGCACTGATGCATACATGGTGATGCACTAATGCATGCATGGTGATGCACTGATGCATACATGGTGATGCACTGATGCATACATGGTGAGGGACTTATGCATACATGGTGATGCACTAATGCATGCATGGTGATGCACTAATGTATGCATGATGATGCACTGATGCATACATGGTGATGCACTGATGCATACATGGTGATGCACTGAGGCATACATGGTGATGACTGATGCATGCATGGTGATGCACTGATGCATACATGGTGATGCACTGATGCATACATGGTGATGCACTGATGCATGCATGGTGATGCACTAATGCATGCATGATGATGCACTGATGCATACATGGTGATGCACTGATGCATACATGGTGATGCACTGAGGCATACATGATGATGACTGATGCATGCATGGTGATGCACTGATGCATACATGGTGATGCACTGATGCATACATGGTGAGGGACTTATGCATACATGGTGATGACTGATGCATGCATGGTGATGCACTGAGGCATACATGGTGATGCACTGATGCATACATGGTGATGCACTGAGGCATACATGGTGATGCACTGAGGTATACATGGTGATGCACTGATGCATGCATGGGGATGGGTGTGGAATGGGAGGGGAGCACTGACTATACACAGGAGTTTATCAGACTAGTGGTATAATGTAGTGGATATGGACATAGGGATATACCTATTAAAACTGTTGAAAATAAAGCTTTATGATATCATTGAAGTCAATGTTTACCTTAAACTACCTTCTTTGCCCATTACAGATCAACCCAGCCATCCAGTCAGCATTCGGTAAAGACACGGAGCATCTCTCATAGAGAAACATAACAGGTAAATATTTGAATATTCAAGAAAAAAAATCACTCTTTTGCCACAAACTCATTCTTGCATCATGCCTTCTGTAGACTAACCCACACTGCTTCAACTACACAGTGTTGCACTTTTGTTTTATCACTCTTGTACACTTACCCTTTAAGGATGACAAAGTGATTCAACTAAGCAGCACTTCATTTATGCATCATGCCTTCTTTATGCTAACCCTTTTAGGACATCAAACTGATTCAACTGAACAACACTTCATTTATGAATCATGACTTCTGTGTGCTAACCATTTAAGGATGGCATAGTGCTTCACTTACACAGTGATGCATTCAGGTATCATGACTCATGTATGCTAACCCTTGAAAGATGGCACACTGCTTCAACTGAGCAGCACTTCATTTATGCATCATGCCTTCTCTATGCTAACCATTTTGGGACATCAAACTGATTCAATTGAACAGCACTTCATTTGTGCATCATGACTTCTGTATGCTTACCCTTTCAGGATGGCACACTGCTTCAACTACACAGTTATGCACTCATGCATAAGGCCTCCTGTATACTAACTCTTTAATGATCACACACTGCTTCAACTGAGCAACACTTCATTCATGTATCATGCCTACTGTATGCTAAAGATCTTAGGACATCAAACTGATTCTACTGAACAGCACTTCATTTATGCATCATGACTTATGTACACTAACCCATTTAACGATGGCACACTGCCTCAACTACACAGTGATTCACTCATGCATCATGATTCATGCACACTTACCCTTTAAAGATGGCACACTGCTTCAACTGCACAGTGATGCAATCATGCATCATAACTCCTGTACACTTAGCATTTAAGGACAACAAACTGCTTCAACTGAGCAGCACTCATCTATGCATGGTGATACTCATCCATGCAAAACACATTCACAACTTCTTTTATGCATCATGCCTTCTGTAGACTAACCCACACTGCTCAAAATACACAGTGATGCACTCTTGAGTTACGACTCCTATACACTAACCCTTTAAGGATGACAAACTGATTCAACTAAGCAGCACTCCATTTATGCATCATGCCTTCTTTATGATAACCCTTTTAGGACATCAAACTGATACAATTGAACACCACTTCATTTGTGCATCATGACTTCTGTGTGCTTACCCTTTAAGGATTCCACACTGCCTCAACTACCCAGTGATGCACTCACACATCATGACTCCTGAATACTAACCCTTGAAAGATGGCACACTGCCTCAACTGTGCAGCACTTCATTTATGCATCATGCCCTCTGTATGCTAACCCTTACAACATTTGGTGCCTATCTTGAATTCCTAGGGTGTGATATGTGATATGTTAGATCTTGTTAATACATTGCAAGTGTTTTATTTTCATGATTGGAATTTGCTAATAAGTTTAATGAAATGTTTGCCACACACTGTCAACTTCTGTACTTCATTGTTATTTCATGTTTATATTTCAAATCAATCCCTGTCATATCTCGTTAAAAAGAATCTAAATAGGCATTTCATTGAAATTCAAAAGCTGTTATCTCAGACTTACCCAATCTCTTCAGTTATAATTGAGTTTAAAAGTGTAAATATATATTAGTATTTTACCAATATAAAGGATAAAGATTGTCTTTGCACAATATTACCTCAATATAAAATGATTGGAAGTTGCTAAAAAGTTTAATGAAATGTTTGCCACACACTGTCAACTTCTGTCAAAATCAATCTTGTTCAGTCAAAATAGGTTTTTAAGTTGAAATAGGTTTTTGAGTCGAAATAGATTTTGGAACCGAAATTGGTTTGGTGTCGAAATCATTTTTGGAGTCGGAAACAGTTTTGGAGTCTTCAAGACTAAATTGGTTTTGGTGTCAAAATAGGTTCAGGTAAAAATTGGTTTTGGAGTAAGAAGAAGTTTTGGATTTCCATTTTTGGAACTGGCAATAAGAAAATCTAACAGTTTGGACTGTCAATAACAGAATTCTACCCTGGTATTGACAGTTTGAACTGTCAATTTTATTCTGAAATTTTGAATGCTTGTCAAATGAAACAACCTCTTCTATTATTCAATGCAGAACTCATGGCCTGTGCATCACTGTTATCATGTGCAGTCCTCTTCAAAGAAGATCCTGTGAAAATGCTGACATTAGAAGTGGTATGTATTGAATAACTCATCTAAACAATAGTCAATTACATGTGCTAAATGGGTATCTCAGTGTTTACTTTAGTTGGCTATGGGAGCTATATTGCAGAATTCAAATAAATTGAGGGCATAACTAATATTGTGCTCCAATAATGCAATAAAACCTATACTTAAGTGAAATGACTCTGTAATATTGTAATATCTTGTCCAACATGTTACATTACAATATCCATAATACAAACTTATACATGCACTTCTGAAAGACAAAATGATATTTGTACTTTCAGAATGGACCTGGACCAGTGATTAGACAAAGTGGGGCCTCGCTCGGTGGATCAATCACAGCATCAACTTTCACAGTTGTGCTTGATGATGAGACACTGGGAGTCAAGAACAGCCTCTTTGATGCAATTTGCCTCCTGATAGCAACGTTTTATGTTTTCAACATTTCTTACCCAGCTGAACTGGCTAAGACCTTCCAGTTTATTCATTGTTATGTTCTGGGACTCCCAACTGACACAATCAACAGGACTGTAAGAAGGGTGGGAGTGGAAACAAATATATAGGACATGAGAGATGTCTTTGACATTGTTATTTGGTTAGAATCCTATCCGGAAGAAGGTTAAAAGGGGATTCAAGTGTATTATGCAGATAATAATATCATGTAGAAATGTGATAAATCTTGTTGTTTCATCTCTACCAATCATTCTCAAAAAGGACCAATACTGCACTGTTATCAAATATAGATATTAAGTCATCAGAAGACTGCCAAAGATGTTGACATGCCTAACTAGTTGTTGTTTATCCTAACCCATGATTGAAATGCAAACTCTGCAAGTAATGGTGTTTACCACAACCAAAGTGGTTTTATTTGTGTTACCTTATGTGGCAGATGCATTGTCTGCTATACTGTTAAGATGTTGGGGCATTATTCTTGTGAAACAGAGACAGACTGCCAGCTTACTTCATATTGTTGAGATTTGTGAAAGAAGTGTGTATATGGCAGAATGAACTGTATTTGCATATTGTACTGCATAGATGTAAGAGTTCTGTGTGATAAGAGTTGTTCAGATAAAGAACACACATGAAGTATCCAAGGAAAGGCCTTATATTGAAGCCAACTCCAGTATTATCCCAAGATACATGAGGATGATTTGTACTTAAAGGAATTGTTTTTTCATTGGCTTTGTGTTGTACAATAAATGAAGTTCTCTATCCAAAATATATTGCCTTTTTGTTCTCTTTAAATTGTTAACTGGAAAGTACCATCTAATTAAAGTTTAATATCAACCTTAATGAGTACATCTTATATAAATAAGTAAAATTAATCAGAATGACAATTTAAGGTAGTTAAAATGATGACTCAGGCTCATCACAATGATGACTCAGGGTCCTCATAATGACAATTCAGGGTGGTCACAATGACAACTTATGGTAGTCGCAACAATCCTGGTTTGTCTGAATGACCACGCTACATTGTCGCACTGACAATTTAGGGTAGTCAAAATGACAATCAATAGTTGTCAAATCAACAACCCTGGGTAGTCATAATAATCCTTGATGGCTGCATTTACTACAAATGACTACCATACATTGTCAAATTGAGTACCCAATATTGTCAGATTGACTACCCTACATGGCCTATATTGTCTGATGGATGACCTTACATTGTCAGATTGACTACCCTATGTTGTCAGCTAGATGGCAAGCATTGTCTGAATGACAACTCTGCCTCCTCACACTGAACCTTCCCACATCATGAACTAGGTCAAAAAGCTAGTCTAAATGACAACTCTCTATCCTCAATCTGATTACCCCAATGACTACCTAGGGTTGTACTTTGACGTATTGTCAGTTTGACTACCTAAACTTGTCTTCACTGACTAGTTTTCCCCCCTATGGGTTTTCAGTGTGGATGATCTGGTCATCTTTGTGCCAACCTTAGCTTTCATAGAAGTGTTCCTGTACACTTAAGCCTTGGCATTGCTTATGTGTTTATTCACCACTTGATCATATCAACCCCTACTTATACAGTAAATGCTGTTCTACCTCCTCTCACCCTATCCTCTCTAGAGCAGCTAATGATGATTACACTCTTAGTATTCACACAATAGAAGCCCTTCCTTGCAGCTCTAAGGTGATATCTGTGCTATAAATAAGTAGTTAGTGTTAACTCTTTGGACCTACATGCATAGCTTCCCTTGGGTCACATTTCATCATTCATTATTGTCTTTCTACATACAATAACAAACTTCTTGAATATACAATTAGTTTATGATGCTACACATATTTTCTTTTATATATATGTATTGAGTTTGCATCATGAAAACAAAACAAATCAAATTATCAGGATATTTCTTTTATTTTTACAATTTGTTTTCTCATTTCTTAGATTATATATAGATTGTACACTAAAATGTTTCCCTGTACAAAAGTGAAAGGTCTATTATTGATCACCATTGCCAGTATGTGCCTGAGAAAAAATAATCCTGAGGTTATTTGTGCAGTCCAAATGTGAGACATAAAGCATGGCCTAATCGCATTAGGATCATTGATCAACCTCTGGGGAGCAGTGTCATCTATATACAACCCACATGCAATCAGAGAGCTCTCAGTACATGCAGCTTTACAATGACAGGCTCGGGGTATTGATTGTGATATAGATCAGACAATGGATACTTCTGTTTTTGTTTCTCCTCCTTCATTAGTGATAATCATCTAAAGGGAGAGACACAGACAGCTTTCAAAAAAGAATCATTCATACACTACTGGGTATTAGGATGGGATAAGGGCATCAAGAAGGGAGATTAAATCATTATCAAAGAGAATACCATATTAAATGTCATTTTTCATTGTTAATCAGGTTCTAAATGAATGAAAATGGTAATGGTGAGTGATTTCCTTTATCATTTTGCATGCATTTTAATCTCGATGATGGTAAAGTTCTTAAGTAGCCTACCTGCTGCATTTATGTTTTCAATGATTTCAATGTTTTCAATGATTCTTTGATTTAGTGAAGATGCCTAGATATGTAATATGTTATCTTGCTGTTGCCTCCGTGGAAACAAGGCAAGTCTTTGTCCCTACTTGATGTAGCATTTCTTTATACTCCTGGCTATACATCCAACTCCCCCCTCCCCCCATTCCTCCTTTCTGGACCACCACCATTACTCTGCATTACATGACAGGTGCTTAGCTCTCTCTCGAGGCCCCATGATTAAGCACTTTCTGGGTTGGCACTACAAGGGGAGGCAACACAAAATCCCTTATAAGAGCGTGCATCACATTTTACAATATAGGGGATGGAAACCAGATGAACATCACCAATTAAATCAGTGTAAATCATTAGAGAATCCTCTAACAGGGCTAATCTGAAGCCAGCACTAGTATATGTTATAGAAGCATTGTTCTTGGTCTTCCACCAAGTTGTTATTGTCCTGTTGTTATCATTGTTTTTCTGGGCCTTGCTGCTGTTCAAAAACAATTCTATATCAGTGATCAATCACACCAGTGAAATTGTCCTGATGGCTATCTGTTGAATTAAGTTTATATCATGAAGGCCACTTCAATGAATACACCCTTTGAGACACATTGCTCCCCAAGCACTGGATACAACCAATACAGGGACGCTGCAGATACTAATTTTAGAATTAGCCATTTTTGCTTGGTGAGGAGGTGGACATATTGCTTGTCCACAGACAAGTAAAGGTGTCAACTGTGTCTCCCACGTGCCTCTGGCAAAAAAAAGAGTGTCAAACTGCTATTGACTCTGCTATCAACACAGATATGTAGTAGAGAGTCAACTCCAGGTGACACTGACAGTAGAGAGTCAACTCAATTTGACCCTTCATATAAGCATGGTCGTTAGCTGTTTGACTCTCTATTTACCATAGCCATGTGGGAGACACAGTTGACACATTTACTTCTGTGTGTGTGTGTGTTTTTTAATGTATCGGTTACTGGGCAGTGTGATTCTCTGAGTTAGACCAAGAAGGCTGCATTCACATTAGGAACGGCCTGGTGATTAGCTAGTTGGAAAGGATATATCACAGGTACAGTGCTTGGAGAGTGAGGGAGACCATCCATTCTAATCCCCTGCTGTAGAGCAGGAGGCAGTGATTTCCCTGGTCACAGCTCATAGATACAGCTCTGTTCATTTCTTCATTTCTGATGCCTTATTGGGTTCAGTCCCACGCACCAATCCCATCAGGAATCAAGAAAAGGCTATTCTCAGAAGAACATTGTTTACTGTGTGTGCTATGTTCATATAGATACCCATCGGCATTTAGTGAATGTGATGCTGCCTATTCTTTGTATTCTTCTCCTTTGTTAGGTTCATAGCTTTATTTGATGTGAACGTGTAGAAATCAAAAATGATTTATGACTTTTTTCAGCAAGGTATTGATTAACACTAAATGGGTTTGGACTCAAAGTGAAAGGAGATGATAGACAAACTAAGTATACTCTTACTTAGTATTCTCCTAGCATAGTTTCAGGGTCAATAACCACCAGTTTCTTGACCCCAAAACGAAGACTAATTAAGCTGTCCCCTCCCATGATGCATTAGCAGCAGCTCAACAGAAAAAACATGCTGGCTTTTGGGGTAAGGTGTGAATGCCATAAACTGCAGGTCAGATGAGATACTGGAGTACAAGGCAGGCCAATGAAGAAACTAGTAACAAGTGTTTGGAGGGCCAATTAGAGAGTTACGAGGCAGATGTTAGAGAGCTATAGATTAGGGTAAAGACCCATTTATATTTCAATGTTCAAAAAAACCTATGACCATAGGCAATGTGGCAGTAAATGATGTTGGTCCCATTTGCATTTATCATAATTATCAAACAGGTGATGTACGTTAGTTGGTTGGTTGTGGGGTTGCTTTACACCCTAATCAACAGCTGAGGTCATTTCAAGGATTTTGATGGTGATAAAATCCATGAGGTGACTGAAGGCAGAAATCATGCCCCTACACCTTTACAGAGGCAATGGTTCTTTTACATCCCACACTACATAGGCACAGACTGAGATGGACAGGCCTTTAATATGCTGTATATCTACCACAGCAGGGGGAGGTTGCAACCCAAGCAGCAGGGTGGTGATGTAGGTGATCTATGCAGAGGGAACATGAACTAGGAAAAACAACCTTCATGAAATAGGTAATTTGTATAAAAAATACCCAATAGACAGGCAATGTTATGGTCTTGATATTGCCACATTTGTGTAGGGGAAACCATCATAAACAAAGATAACTGCTGCAGTGGATGTGTTTGATAAGGGAACATGAAGGGACACATAAGATATAGCCCCATGCTGCAGCTCATTACTTTACAATGGTCTAAGTGTAGGCTACTTAGGCTTAGCACATGGCAGTGCTTGTGTGTGTGTACTTTTGAAGAAGCCTTACCAAGGCATTATTTAAATTAATGTTTCCAACCCAGAACAATGGCTGATTATAAGGTCTAAATACATACATATGTTACAATGGGGATGATTTTCCAGGTAGGCCAACGGTAGACCATTCCAAACCCTTTTTATCATTAGGAACAGAGTTCTCATTCTGTAATCTCTAATCACCATTTTGGGTGGAAGTGTCAGTAGAGGTCCCTGTGGGCTACAAAGGGACACACACAGGATCCAGGACAAACCAGCCCATTTAGCTGATACCATTATGAAGTCTGTAATATATCTCAAGTAGTCTGTGCTGATGTGGCCACTTTCCCAGTTACTGAAGTCCCTCTGTGACCAATTGCAATGATATGTTGTGAAGGAAGGGATTTGATCTGTGGTCACTGCGATTTCTCTATGTCAAGCAGGCTGGCATATATGGCATTTGTATGCTGGCACACTGGGGTCAATAATAGGGTTTTGGAAGAGGGTCACATTGATATACTTTCTGTTGCCATGCATCAGACTGTTTTCCAGATTTGATATATATTTTTTGTTTTGGACAGATCTCTCTTGCCTACTACGACGTAATAGACTCTTTTTTTTCATTGTTTTAATCTACCTTTGTTCCCCTTGATTTGCCATCTGCTGTCATCATATTCTGACTAGTCTCCTGTGGAATAATAGGTTCCGAGTAACACTAGTTGATATACACTGAAATAGAAGTGATATGAATCCTTAGGAGGATCCTTTGTAAAAGCATGTCTCTTCTATGAACTACCTATATAGCCTGTTAAGTAAAGCCCCCACGCTCTTCCATCAACCAATTAAGATGCTGGTGGGTATCGAGACCTGCCTAGGTATTTATGGTGCCTAAGAGAGCCTCCCTTGTGTGGCTGTGTGGGGGGAAGGCAGAGCTTCCTCTCCCTGAGGATCCATTACAAATTAGCATGGCACATGCCATGGTGGGACAGGAGATTCATGGGAGCAGGGCCTACTTTGTTAGAAACACAGTATGGAGGAAAGAAGAAAGAATTATGAGCTCTACTTCTGACCTCATAACCTTAAGGCTCAGTCTCACAACTTTGTGATAATTGGATCGTCTTTGACCGGGTGATGTATTTGTTCCGGTGAAGTCTTTGACCGGGTGACGTCTTTGACTGAGTGACATCTTTGAGACTAGAAAAGGCAATTGTTCAATTTTTTATATTTTTTTCCATATCTTTGCTATTTGAAAAAACTTGCCAACGGTTTTTGCACAATACTTTGGACAGTGTTGCCCTTCAAAGACCACATGACAAGAAAGTGACGTTTTCGACCGGGCAGAGGGAAAAAAGCAACAGAGTCTTATAATGCACCTAAAAGGGCCTACAAATTTGAATAAATTTCCTTTCATATAGTGTGAACATATCCTTTGACTTTTCACACCCTTTTCTCATTATATAGGTCTAATTTATGCTATGATAATGCTTCCTGGTCAAAGACATCACCCAGTCAAAGACGTCACCTGGTTGAAGACATCACCAGGTCAAAGACGATCCAATTGTAAAAAAAGTGGTGAGACTGAGCCTTAAGAGACAAAAGGCTATTAGCATCAATATACTTATATTATACATTCATTTAGTTTAGCATTCTACTTTTGATGACCTCATTTCTTTCATTTTTAACGTTACATTTTCCTTTAGATAAATTGATCTGTGGAGTGTAATACTCAGTTGGATAGAATTATCAAGGTGTGATGCAGGATAAGGTATGGGTCAGGGACCCATATTCTGCCCATATTGACAAACTGTCACTTGTTAATCTGGAAGATATCTCAAGAGGCTAATCCTGCCGAGCCTAGACTGGCTAGAGTCATCCTGCTACAGTCTGGTAGCCGATAGCTAGACCGGCACATAGTATTCCGCCTTTGCAAGATCATCAGTGTAAGGTCCCATTAAATAATGGTAAAGGAGTATTCCCTCTGGTCACCAGCAACTGGCCCCAGAAATTAAGATAAATTCACCAATTTGGGACCCTCAATAACAGTCCAAATGTGACTTTTTCTCATCAGAGAAGAAGTGTTAGTTTAAATTGTCCAGTACCGACAATACCTAGGGAAAACTTAGCTCTTATATGTTGCTGTCCATTTCTATAGTTACAAGTACATTACATGGTCAATTTCAATTAGCTATGAAGAGGAATTAAAACCATCTGATTTGATGATAATTTGAAATCACTTTAACTCTATCACAGCTTCCTTTTTTTCACAAGGACCAAGAGAAACATATGAACCTTCACTCTCAACCAAGTTTTTAGCTGATTTCATATAATTAATCATACATTCCCTACAGGAATTAAAAAACAGCATAATTGCCGCTCAATCTAACTCACTAACAATGTCTACTGCAGACTTTATGAGACTGATAATCACAAATATAACAGATGTGTTAGATAACAACTCCATATTAAGTAACAGTATGCCCCTGGTTAATTAGAATATCGGGAACGAGACAGCACATCTCTCCGATACAGATTGTCTGGCTGGCCTCCAGACAGCATCTGTAAATGAGCAGTATCGGGAATATGACAAGCAGCTGTCAGACAGTATTTTCATCAGACAACTGATATCATCATGATATCCAGACATAATAGCATGTGATTCATTTTACTGTGATATACAACCATCTGTAATCAATTTTATTTTTGCTTTGCAATTATAAGCAATATTTATCCTATATATGCAATGTTTTCTTGCCTATAGGCAGGGGTTACTATGGGACAGATTACAATGTACCGAGTGGTACTAGAGAAACGATGCACTTTAGTTGAAGGATGCTTTCATGGTAACCACATCATCATGTATCTTCTTATTATTGGACGGTTTGTTGCTTTATATTTATATTTTTATATTCCTTTAAAGCAGTATTTGAGTGTCAACAATACTTTTTACTACCTACTAGTACCACATACTAGAATTCCTTCATACAATATTGCTCACATCCCTGTGTGAATGTAGTATCAGGAGTTCAATTTGCCAACACGTTTGCATCAGAACAAGGACAAACCTTTTCTGTTACAAATATGCAAACCAGTCATGTTGTTCCAATACAAACATGTACATTAAGCAAGTGTTCCGATACAAATATGCACACTATGCATGTGTTCATATAAACATGCACACTTTTCAATACAAACGTGACCACCATGAATGTGTTCTGATACACATTTTAGGAGGAGTACATGTTCATAATGGAACAGTGTCATTTGTTCCATTATGAATTCAAACATTTCTAATTACGAACATTAATATGCTGTGCTGATGCTCAAATGGAACTCCATACAGAATAATGTGTTATAAACAAAGTGGCTGCTCATGCCTTCAGACACTTCCCTATTTTGAGGCAGCAAAGGCTGATACGTTAGAAGTATAGTATAATAAACCAACAATTTGTCCTCACTAACAACCCCGCAGGCTGGATTAGGGTCTAGCTGAGGGGAATGACATCAGTAATCACAAACATGATGGGTCTGATAGACTAATGAAGGCTGCATAATAAAGTAACAGTATGGCCTCTGGAGGCCGTTTTACCCCATTGGTCCAATATGGAACCAATATGGAGAAAAAATACGGACCGTATACCGGACCCGCATTGGGAAGCCGAAAAACTTATTTTTTCCCCCCTCCGTATCACGACCATATGTCGATACGGAATTGGCATTTTTTTCCCTGCTTACGGGTTACCAATACGGGACTATGCGACATTGAAAGCGGGAAGCGACTTACGAAAACGGGGATACCCCTAGGGAATTCCCTGTCTGACGTCACTTCTAGAATCTGCCATTTGCAATTTGCCGACTGCTACTAGACTTCACAACACAACAACAAGTCACTTTAAAAGATGCTAAAAGCAACTAGAAAGGTAAGGACAGGTAATGTTTTACAATGAGCAGTTCTACTAAATCTGTTCCCTGCTAAATGCACTGAAGGATGATTAGGTCTTTAGTCCCTAGGCCTCCAACACAAAATCTCTATTGGGTGAGTCCTTATCATAAACAGGAATTTGGTCATTTTACTTTATCTTGATGCCCAAGCATAAGGCAATGTATGGAAAGCTTATTCTAATAATTACTCTGACACACTTATTATTTATTATCAATCATATTCCTTTCAATCAGATTAAAGCCTGCCTACAGCCTAAATTACATGCTATTACCATTTGCAGTTGACAGCATCTAATGATGATGACACCTTTAGTATTCACAGTGTAAAAGCTCTCACAGTGCTAACACAATTACTCCGTGCTATGGACACAAATTTGGCGTTAGGGGAGGTGCCTCTCTTCCCCACTTTGCAAAGGGCTTGATATTCTCAAGATATCTCTGCGCAACACTTGAGCTATCCTATCTCTTTAGATTAGCTGTTTACTGAACATTTGACAATGCTTTGTAATGTATAGGTTAACGATTACATCAGAATCTGAAATATGAGTTAAAACAATAAAAACTGGTTCCCTTACGCACTATACCCAGCTAACAAAAATATGTTATGTTACATCGAAATAACGTTGTTAACGTTATATAACGTTTTACCACAATAACAAGCCATAGAGAAATGCTATATAACGTTATATAATGTTTTTTGTTCACTGGGTACTAGTCCAGTAAACGAAAGGAAATATATAGCCTAGTCTCAACAAAATTGCAAGAAAAGGTTTCTCAGTGGTTTTCACCTCTTTGATACATGTATTTTCCAGAAAAAAATTGTTTACGGCGATCCGCCTGGGGAAGTGCCCCAAATCCAACATGGCTGCCACTAAACCAGGTCAAACAGGAAAACTGCTATAAAAATGGAACAAATCATCATATTCACACATACGATGGCTCTATTAACATCAGCATGAACAGATCTACCCAATAGAACATGTCTCTTAGTTTTGAAGTTTCAAAGAATAGCGTAAAATTCAAAATGGTCACCAAAAAGTCGTTAAAATGCATGAAATATCTCTGCTTCTAATCAACATAGAGATACAAATGAAGGTTCAAAATATATGTTTCTAAGGTCAGAGAATTTGAATTTACTACGTGTGAAAAGATAAATGGCAGCCATTTTGAATTTTTAATGAGGTCACTGCTGAGGGCTGTTTAGATTACTACCAGAAGATAGGATATTTTCCTGATTTGTTTCCAATAAGCATAGGGATGAGATTTGGGAAGGAGACTTACATAACATTTTGTGAGACCACTAATATGAACTCAAGCATTTGCAAGGGACAAACATATATGTGAGCAGGCAAGCAGAAAGGATACTCCCTGTGGGGTTAGTTCTGATTTTAGCCACCAGGGGAGTACCCTTTTCCCTTGCCTGTGCACATATCCCCAGTTTTGGGTATATAATTAGATGCCTGCCACCAGGTGTCATCAAAATTAAAGGTAGTGATGTTTATGTGCACTCTCTTAGTTATATTAAACAATAGCAAATCTCTAGCCTTAATCAGTATGAAGATATGATTCAAGTTTATAAACATTCAGAATTCTCTGAGGTCAGAAAATACAGATGTACCATCCATTTTCCATTTACAAATTCTAAATCCCACCTAAATATGTTTCGATATTGTAACAGTATAATATCTAGGGAATGGGTCTCTATGGGCAATAAGAGCTCAGAAATGGGGACCCATAGAGCCCAGTCATGGTCTTTCACAGGGGATCATCAAAGGATAGAATAAAATTGTTATTCTATTTAACACATTGGCCATATTGGGTAATAACATCAACTGTAATCAAAATAACAAGAATCTGAAAGAAGTGCAGATGTAGGCAGAGAGGTATGGCTTTGGTGAACATCCTGAATCAACTTTAAGATTGAATTGTTAGTTCCAGTCAACAATTTTGTGTATATGATGATAGAGGCATAGCTTCCATCAGTGTATTATCTGAAAATAGAGGTATTGCCTGGAACATTTTTTAACAAGCTGGAAAGAATCTGATACTTTGGGCATAGTAACCAATAGCTAACCAGATGCCACCAACCATACATCACAAATTGAACTTGTCCCCAATCCCAGTCAGTGACCTAAGCTGGTCCTAGCCCACTGGGATATGTTATTGTTGGCATCATCAAACTTTCCTCCCACTAAGGTCCTTGTTAGTTGCAGATACAATATAGTGTTGTTGTCTTCACACCTGTCCCAAACCAACAAGGGCATGCATTCCAGCAGATTATGGGACAACACAGGGTAGATATTGTGGCAGAATTTAAATACAGCATCTTTACCTCCCCAAAGACAGCATCGTTTGTGGTAAAAGATAATTTCCTGGTTCTTACAGTAAGACCTTGATTAATCAGTCTTTGATAAGTCTGTGGCCTAACTTTTTGGTCTCTTATAATTTAGGACGGTTTTAATTGCATACTAATTCTTATCAATATATTGGTTATTTGTGCTTCCAGTATCGGTCTGTACTTTTTGGTACATAATGGTTTTTTACATTATAATTAGCCTGGAGAGACCCCTCCCCCCCTCCCCCCCCTCCCCCGTCCCCCCCCTTGCTCTCTCTGTCCAGCACACCAGCATGTGTATGGCAGCAGCCCCCGGCAGCAGCCCCAGGGAGCAGACCACTACTACTACTACCACTATGTATGCTCTTTGATAAGGGCAAACACAGACATTTAGATCTAATAGTTATCTTAACATACTTGTGGAGACACATTAGATGCAATGCAATACGGGATGTTCTAATTGTTAGTGTATGTTTGAGTGTTTGTCTGTGTGCCTGTTTAGTGCTTCAGTAGGTATAGTTGCATACAGTGTCCACCAGATCCCACTGGTGATCTGCTAAAACTACACATGGACATGTAGACTACTGCACTCCAGAGGTGGTTCTTATGTTATGGATATCCTATCACATACTCCCTAGATCAATCAACAGAGTAGGTGGTCAAAGGGAAATGTTTATAACTCATGATAATGAATTAGTCAATAAAACTTATTGTAATAAAGATTCATGTATGTATCTCCTCTTTCCTGACTTCTCTCTAAACACCTTGACAATAAGTCAATGGATGGCTGGAATACACTTTCAACAATATACAATACCTCAACTTGTTTAAACTGGTTCAGAATCTCAGACTTGTAACGCTATACCTGTGACTCAAATATCAAGACACGCAGCCACCCGAACATTCAATCACTAATATTTATCTTATATCAATGGGTAGCCGCAGCATTATAGGTCTCTATCATCACTTAGCCATGATGGCCAACTGGTAGAGTACTGGCTATAATTATACTCTGATATTCCATACCTTTACTATCGGTTCAACTAGCATATAGCTTGATGGGGGGGGGGGGGGGGTGCTGACCCTTTTGTCAAACCCTAAAAAAGGTCAAACCTATGAAGTGTAAATTGCTGTAAATTGATTCGTCCTCACCTAAACCTTTCCCCCCCTCCATACTACTGAGTCCAGCAATGTTACAAGATAATAAAGTTTAGAGCACGTAACTGAAATCTAAGTTTGCTCAAACCTGGTGGCAGGCACCTCTAATTAAATAACCAATGTGGATGTTGAATATGTCTCATGCACATGCTAGATCTCATATATCTGATCTCACAAAAGTGAATTTTCCATTCCAAATCTTATACCTTTGCTTATCAGGACAAAAGACGCAAAATATCCTCTTTTCCGGTGATAGTCTGAACATTCCTTAGCAGTGACCTCATTAAAAATTCAAAATGGCTGCCATTTATCTTTTCACACATAGTAAATTCAAATTCTCTGACCTTAGGAACATATATTTTAAACCTTCATTTGTATCTCTATGTTGATTAGAACCAGAGATGTATCATTTCATGCATTTTAACGACTTTTTGGTGGCCACTTTGAATTTTACGCTATTCTTTGAAACTTCTAAACTAAGAGATGTGTTCTATTGGGTAGATCTGTTCATGCTGATGTTAATAGAGTCATCATATGTGTGAATATGATGATTTGTTCTGGACTATACGTAAATGGGTTGTACGTCTTCAAATTAGTTTGCTAATGAACAAAGTTTCTAGCATCCATAAAAGATATGTGCC
This sequence comes from Harmothoe impar, assembly GCA_947462335.1. Classification (NCBI taxonomy): domain Eukaryota; kingdom Metazoa; phylum Annelida; class Polychaeta; order Phyllodocida; family Polynoidae; genus Harmothoe; species Harmothoe impar. The sequence continues at coordinate 11,298,502 of OX381713.1, forward strand.
AACAAATCTACACAATATCTCAATCCAGGGGGAGGAAACATCAAGTCAATCCAAAGAGCATTGGCTTTTATCAGATCAAAGCGACTTTAAGGAGAGCCTTCATCTCTCAAACTTACCTTATCAAGGGATGTATAAGCCATATTTATAAGCCATAAGGATCAGATATGACAGGTCAAAAAATATCTGGAAACTGTAACAATCTGTAAAAAAAGAAAAAACAACAAAGTAACATAGAAAAACTTTGACTGCTGAGGTTAAGACTAGGAAAATATCCGGTCTTTATACTAAGGATGACACAAGAGGCAGGGCACCAGTGTTCAGTAGAAATTGCACCACATTCAACCACATTCACCTGCTCTAAGCTGATGTGTAGATGTGTATATGACAGAGTATTTTGTGTGGCTTTGTGTGAAGCTTTATATAGTGCTATGGCCAGATAGGTGACGCTTCATCGGTATCCCAACTGAAATTGGCAGTTAACTTTCCAAAGCTGATTTGTAGATGCGTGTATTTAAGGGTATATTGCATAAAGCCATATATATAGTGGTATGGCCAGTTAGGTGATGCCTCACCCAAATCCCATCTGAAATTGACAGCCATAGTATGGATACAGACCTTTTTGGTATGTGTGTCGATCTAACTATAATAACTCCATGAGGATGGAATCTCTAGTTCTTACATTTGGGTGATCAATATTGTTCAATGTTGAAACCAACATTTGCATTGCTTATAGTGTTTTTGTGTGTCTTCATCTAATCTCATACTTTACAAACATGAGTCTTTATGAAAGTGGCTTCCTACACAACCTAGTCCTCCAAGTTGTACATAACAATTGGCATGTAACAATGTTCAGTGGAGCTTTCACTCACTTTCACTCTATGCTAACAAGGGATATGTGTCAGCAGAAAATAATAAGGAGAATATGTGGCGGGGGGGGGGGGGGGGGTAAAGAGTGCAAGTACATCCTAGTCCCCTATGGTTTCATATCTATGAGCCTTATTTCTATCTGTATGAGCTCATGTCTCTCTCCTCTTGTACTACCCTTTGAAGTGGTGGGTCATATTGACTGAACGTGTCCCTGTGTTAGATCTGCTGGACGTGATGAGGTGGACGTAATGCTTCATGACAAGATCATTGTCATGAGATGTAGATCATGTATTGTCTATGTATGTAGCATACAGGGGTATTCCATTATCATTCGCTCATTTCCTCTCATTCTTTTCTTTTGATTATTGAAATTATTGAGAGTTATGCAAATTTTATTTTACCTCATGATTTTTGGGTTGGTAAGAGCTGGGAACAAACTGATATGATTTGATACAATATTCATATGAACCATAATTTCGTTAAAAATGCTATATTCTTTATTGAGTAGCAATTTCTGGTTTTATTATTTGATGAACTATATAGAGGCTCCGCATTTATATGTGTATATACGCAGTTACGTCTCCCGCGCCTGTATTGTGTTAACCGGTGAGATTAGTTCTGCCTAACTCCACTGGGCGGTTGGGGCGCTACTGCTCAGCCGCGCCAGGATTCAAAGTACAGTCCGTTTTGAAAATTTGAGTCAATGTTTTTGTCTCTGACCGGGTGCCGTCTCTGACCAGGTGCCGTCTCTGACCGGGTGCCGTGTCTGACCTGGTGTCAGAAAAACGTGTTTTTTAAATGTTAACCTATACTCATATATAATTATAAGGATATGTAAAAACGTTATGGCAGCTCTTATGTAATTATTATTAGCCTCCTGCTGTTGGTAGAACATAACTAAACTCCCAAAGTGACATCCGGTCAGAGACGGCACCCGGTCAGAGACGGCACCTGGTCAGAGAGGGCACCCAGTCAGAGACAAAAACATTGGCTCAAGGTCGTGAGACACAGCCATCAACGCAGCTTTCTGATAAGATGAGGAACATTTAATCCTTTCAGCATAAAAGGACTGTGACTCAAGTTTTTTAAATGTCGAATCTACATCAGGATCTAGTCAATATATATAATAATCTGTGCGTACCTTTCTGCAGAGGATTACATTTTTCTTAATGGCTCATAAAAGCCTCATAAATGCATTGTCATCTATGAACTAGTTTAACTCATTTCATTGTTTGAAAAAAAAGAAGTTTGAAAGTAATCAAGTATGTATGTGTCCTTCAGAAAGCCAATGAATAACAGAAATGCTGAAGGATGAATACTGCAGGGTCTACATGCCTGACTGAGAGAGATCAGCTTACAAAGCAGTATTCAGGGTCCCATGTGAGACATAAAGTGTGACCCAATCAGATCACAGTCCTTGATCATACTTCTTGTCATGCATCTTCAAGCACCAAAACATTTGATTTGGATTAAATTTTGATTCTAATTTCGATTACAAAAAGGAACAGCTGCCTGTTTGGCATATATCATTATTCATACTTATCAGCAGGGGAAACTTAATATTAGCCTCTTTTTGTAGCCAACTCCATACACCTGAAATAGGAGAGGGTAACTAAAAATGGCCATCATAATAAATTGGTTTCCATAGTGACACAGGTTTATACGATCCCAGGGCAAAATTTGCTAGAGTTCTATTGGATAGTTGCCTATCTCCTCTGGCCACCTGAATCTATGAATACTACAGGTCCTATCTCTGATGTCAGCAGGATCGGGTGGCCGGGCTGAATGAGGTATAAAAGCCAAACCAGAGGCAGGCACCATTCTCAGAACCTGCTTCATGATATCCATTCATCCAGCAGCCAATTGATGTTGTCAGTTACAGTCTGGGCCTTGCCCTGCCATTTTGTTGTCTACTCTCTTTGGAATTATTAGGAAATCATAGCAATAGTAGGTCATCAATCTCAGAGGGGCATTTTGGTAATTTGATATCTGCAGGGCTAGTCCAAATAAAGCACAGGCTGTCATAAGCAATACATGTTTTATTTTTTATTAAATACAGCAGTCCCATTGACTTAACCAAAGAACCCCCTGTGAAATAACCCATGGCCGTATTTCACGGCCCTGTGACGTCATCAAAACGGCGGTTTGTTTACATTTGAACGGCGTGGAAAGAAGCTAATTTAGCCTTTTTAGGCTCCCCCCTACCATAATTTTGGTATTTTGAATCGAAAAAGATAAAAAATAAACACAAAGGAACACTCGTTTTAGACTGTTGACTAGGTTATTTCACTTGTTGGCCCCTGGGCCGCATTTCACTTGGCCTACGGCCTCGTGAAATACGGCCCAGGGGCCAACGTGTGAAATAACCTTGTCAACAGACTAAAACTCATGGACCTTTGTCTATATATGTGTACAGAGGATGGATGCCAGGTGTTGATTTTCCTCTTTAAATAATATTAATCTCACCTGATAACTAGGGAGCTGGCTGTGTCTACTTGGTAACAGCTAGACATGTCCTCAGGACCCTAACCATGTCCTTGACAAGGCTGGGTACTGCTTTATGAAGTCAGTAGGTGAATAATGGGTTCATTCACTGACCTTCTTGCTTTTTGCTGAATTCAGTATCTTGTATCTTTGGAAAAAATCTGAAACAAATACCCATGACATATCTATTAACGAGGAAGACATAAGCATCAATGTCTAATGATGGTTATAAAAATATTTTGCCCCTCGTACAGTAATCACATAGCCTCCTGCCTTCTGGGTACTGCACAGGCTTTTCAATAATGGAATCTTATAGCAATATGGTATGAAACAGCACTGAAAATGTACCCTGTGAATTGATGAAAATGGTAGGTGCACGAATGACTTTTGTTTTTTAGCAATGATTAATTTTCTCCGGACTGACCAACAAAAACATTGCCTCTAAATCAATTGCCACCACCATTAACTCAATCAGAACACCAGCATCTCCAATTCAATTCCAAATAATTGTTTATTATCTAAAAGGAAATAAGTTGTGGATGTTTTTTTTTTAAAGGGTAGAGTTCGTCTTATCGTAGGATTCGAAATAAGGACACGAACTGCAAAATTCTTGGTGAGATGCGAAGAAGGGTTTTAGGGTAGTCTAACCTGGACAGCAAAGCTGAGAGTACCTTTGATTCATTTCACCAACTGTTTTAGTTCGTCTGGCAAGAACCAGATGAACTAAAACAGAAGCTTTTTTTTAATACAGACTTGCCACAAGCATGTGATATGAGTTTCATAGTTCTGTGCATGGTACTAGTGTGAGAAACTGGGCTAAGACAATGCCTGCTGTAATCTATCCTATCAGTCAGGAATACATTTTACTTGCATGTAATACAACAGAGGTCTGGGGTACCCAGGAAGGGCTTATCTGGTAGCCTATAGTAAAGGAGTCAAAAAGGGAGGCAACATCTGTGCTGAACAAAGTGTATGAGAATTGCCGATGTTCACATTTTCCTTGACATCACTGCTAGCTATAATCCATCCAAGTGTAGGAAGATAGGAAGAATGAGGCTGAATCTGGGTTTTCACAGTAAAACAGTTTTACTGCTGGTAGGTGCAAGTCTATAATAGTTCCAAAAAATGTAAGGGTCTGTTTGTCAATCTCTTAGTCCATTCTCCCTTAGTGAACTCTTATATATGGGTGCACCAGGTGTAACTCGGATGTTGTAATGTCTTTTAGAGAGGTACTTTCTGTAGGATAGTGTTTAACTTCTCAATCACAAAGTGTAATGCCTGAATTATTGGACACAGTGCCTTTATAGCTCAGCACTGGAAAGTTAGCCCAGGCAACCTAGACTCACCCTTTATATGAGTAACAAGGTGGCTGTTCACACCAAGTAAGCCTAAAGCACTGCCCGGGTCCCAGGGGGGGCATATAAACGGGCAGGAGATTGACCAGAGGGACATCAAAGTATGAACATGCACTGACCACAGGTAGGAGGAGAGGGTGTGGTAATTCATGAGACTCCCTAGTGCCCTCGTCACTCCCTTCCACAAGCTACAAGCACTTCACAGGACACCTTGAAGAACCTCGAAACTCAGCACAGAGTTCTTGTAATGAGCAAAGGAATTAGTGCTAGAGGGAGGATGACCAATCTCTCAACCTTTCTATCTACCGAGCTTTCATGCACTTACCAGAGACACCTCTATTGAAAAGCACACTTTCCATACTGCACTTATCAGCTTTCTCTGTGTGCAATTGTGTAGCTTTAAAAATGCACCTTTTTCTAGGCTCATGAACCTATTGAGTCCTTAAAGGTATGCTTTGCCACTGAGACAATTTTATTCAAATTCTTTCATTTTGTTTAATGAGAGTTATTTACCAACAGGCTTCCAGGTCATTCATGCCAGACAATACTTTCGACAGGTGGGACGTAAAAACAATCTAAGTAATTTTGTGGACTAGCTTTTGAATGATGTTGGTAATGGTAAAATGCTCAATGTCATGCAACCCAACGCTGTTAGAATAGCACAATAAGGAAAATAGCGTTAGCATCCGGAGCAACTTGAATAGAAAACCCCCTGCATCTAAGCCATGGTGGGAGGAGACTATTTATAGTAAAGACAGGACTGGTGAAAGGGCAGGAGGCGGGAGGGAAGCTGAAAGAAGGTGATGTATGGATGGAAGGATAGATATTGAGTCACTGTAAAAAGTCCAACTGTGAAGGAGTCAGAAAGCACCTTTTGTAATGGGAGGAAAGTGCAAGCCACCATTCATGCTCTGTCAGGGTGTGTGGCGGCTCAGACAGTATTTACTCCCCGGCTGTATTCACCGTTCTGGTTGCCTGTCGTTAGTAACATTGGTTCTCCTATAAACTACCTCTCTAGGTTAGTCTACAGAAAGCACCTGCCACATTCATGATTGTGAACAAATTCTACCTGTTTCCTTCCACTGTCACATTATTTACACTTTCCGTATTCAGGCTCAGTCCATCCTGGTTTTATGCAACGTTTAAGACACAATTCCCTATTGAGACTTGATGTGAATGAGGAAAAGTAGTAATTACCCGATGTTCTATAGGATTTAGCATACCATGTCGCAGTGTTCCTGCATACAATATTTTAGTGCTGTTTCATACCATATTGCTATAAGATTCCATCTACAAAATCTGCCATTTCACAGTGGAAGATTGGTATCAAAGAGCGTTAAAAGGTGTGGAGACAACCTTTTCTGAGGAATAAGGAATAAGGTGGACAGGGCAAGCAGATGGAGAGTAGAATAATCAGTGATTAACTTGTCCTCACTAGTAACCCCTGCAGGTTGCATCAGGCTCTAGCTGGCAGGAATGATACTGGTAATCACAGATTTAATGGATGTGTTAGGCTGATGAAGACTGCTTAACAAATTAAGAGAAGGTCCCCTGGCAAGGCAAGTAGCATGAGGACTATAACAGACAGATCTCTAGTACCAGAGGTGTAGACTGCTTGGGGGTAGCATCTGATAATGAGCAGAGTCAGTAACATGACATCAGCAGCCAAAGGCTATGCTCATAGTAAGATGACATGCTTAGATCTAGATGTCTCGCATTTGGATTCTCAAGTGAAATTTGAAATGCTGACTATTCTTATGAAACATTTTCTACCACAATCTTTTTAATTCAATGCTGTTCTAACAACAAAAATAGTGCAACATAGCTTTCACCTTGTTGTCCATGGATGCCCTTTTAGGTGGATGTGTCGGCAGAGGTCCCTGGGGACTACAGTGGGACAGTCACCAGGGTCCAGGGCATGACCAGGGAGGGCTGCAGAATCAAAGCCCCCTGTTCATATCCCAGACAGACTCTTGCATTTAGGTGAAGTGGTAATAAAGTCTGCAGTGTATCTTGGGTGTCTCTTTGCTTATGGCACCATTTACCAGTAAATGAGGTCCCTCTGTTGCCAATGACATTTGGTGAAGGGAGAAAGAGAGGCGTACATGGCATGTGTGTGTTGGGGCCCTGTTGTACCACTAGCGATTGAGGCTGGAGAGTGATATGTCTTCTGTTGTCATGCTTTAGACTAATTTGCAGAACCTGTTTCAGATTTAACAAGTGCAGATAGGGTAGCTCCACCTTCTTGGCCACACAGTTATTCTACAGCCTACCGCCATTGGGGCACTGCACAAGGTTTCAATATTTTCATTGTTGATGTGATAAAACTGAAGCTGAAGCACAAGAATTGCTGTTCCACCCATAATGTTTTCCTTTTTTAGCCATAATCATTTAATCCAGGATTAAGTGCCAGAAAAACTGTGCAATTAGAAGATACAAGCTGGGCAAGGTTATGGATATTAACCCGGCCACGCTTATAGGCCTCAAGGAGGTAAAGTATAATGATGTATAATGGTACATTATTACACTATCCCCTCCAGCCAAAAATACCTGTTGAAAATATCAAAACTACATGAAATTATGGTGAATTATACACAATTATACTATACATATAAAGAAACCCAAACATTAATAGATAATTACAATGGGGTTTGAAGGAATTAGATTTCGGCAGGACCAGAAGTGACTGGGTGCTATACATGTACGTACACTAGTGCTGAGGTTAGAAATCAGCTGATACAACACTTTTGAATAACCATGATACAAGCGATCTTTATCAGAAATGGACTGATAGGGTACTGCTGGTTTAACTTCAATTGATAATTTATTCAACATGACACATTTAATGATTACCAGCACGACTATAGCCAGCACACACATATTCTAACCCCTGTAATAGATTTCGAGTTAAAGGATTCTCTGGCTACTACTGATGCCATATGCTGTAGTCCCACCTTTGCCATCTCTGTGCCTCATCAGAACCAATGCAAGGCATCTGTGAAGGAAACAGATACTGCTACTTAGAGTAAACCAGGAGTGACAGTTGTGGCGTGATTGCATTCCTTAGTGGGTGTGATACTGTGCAGGGGTCAGGGCCGCTAGATGTTCCTCTCACAAAGAAACCTGAGGTCAGGAGCTGTTGTTTAGCAGTACATTCCACTACATCAAAGTTCTGTCTTGGGAGAAGTTATATAATTGCATAGTCTATGTAATTCTAACCATTACTATTCTCTAATTGCAACTGCATGTCATTTCAAATAGATTACATACAACAACTCAACCCTCTAAGTGAAATCATCCATTGACCTAGCTGAACATGCAAGCGCAGTATAGAGATGTCCATGTATGTCTGTCTACCGACTCATGGAGTCTAGGATATATTTATGAGAACTATATGAAATATGTAGAAGTGCAAGCACTCTACTGAATGAGGCTAATGAACTTCCTCATCCCCATCCTTGTGATGTTTTTTGCCCACTTAAAGATAGCTAATGAACATACTCTTTTACTGGCAAGACTCAGTAATTACAACTTCCCAAACAGCTGAATGAATATGAAGCATTTGTAAGAAATACCTGCATGTCCAATCCGCACACGATGTGATTGAATTACAGAGGAATTCTGCATTCAGTTCAAACCAGGCCCAAACTGCCAGTCCTAGCACAGCCTTAGATTTATATAAGGGATACTTTTTTAGCTTTTTTTCAAACATCACAGATCTATATAGGGTGCCTTAATACATTTTACCAGTATCCTTAATAGGATCATGTGACAGCTATTTTAAAACAGTTTCAATCGTACAAAACTGCATCTCAGTTATAAATATGTAGGACAAAAAGTAACCGGTATATTACTGTTATCACATTGCCTCTAGATTCACAACTGTGAGATATTGACTTACTAAGACCTAATGCATGTCCAATGTGAGATAAGAAGGGAAACCTGATCACAACCAATGATCATACTCCCTGAGATCACATCTATGTGAGCCCCACTTGCAATTAGGCAGCTCTAAGTATACAGCTTACAATGAGAACCTCCAGGTATTGACTGTGATATGGATCAGGCAATGAAGACTCATGTTTTTGTGTCTCACTTAGATCTCCCAATTTATTAGCAATTATTACACCATGGACTTAAAGGGACGGACACTGCAAGCTGCCAATAGCCATTGTTCATGCACTTCTAGGTGTGAAGGATGGATTTAAACCAGGGTAATGGTTGAGAAGGATAAAATAAAGGCAGCCGATAGGGAGTTGAAAGAGGAGTGTAATGACATGGAGAATGGGAATGCACAGGGAGACAAATTGCATATCACATAAAGTCTCAAAAGAAGCCCATAGTTAATACCTAAGCAGCCCGTTAATGCCCAACCTTTTCTCCTGAATAAGTTCACTACTTTTATGAATCACACTCTGCTCAGGATTAGAATTCATGGCATGACCTTCTACATGATGTTTTAAATGATGACACCATTCCAGTGAACCCCACATACTATCCAACCTCCATTGTAATTATCTAATCATGTATTCACAATCACCACCTAACATTTCAGTGGCAGAACAAATACACTTCTCCCTACACTAGCTGCATCAGGCACTTTGCCATCCAATGTTAATCCCTTTTAGCTGTGCTATGCCTTTTTTTTATTCCTTGCCACCGGCAAATTAAAGAGAGAAATAAATTACCCACCAGGGGCTTCGAGCTAGGCTGAGCGACACTGAACTCACCAGATTATCAGATAACCTCTTAAGTGGTTAATACGTCTGACAGATGAGACAGTGCAGGTGTGTTGTTATTGTCTGGTGCTGTGCATAAAGCAAGAAGAAAATTGAACGTTGGTTGTGATGGACTATTGGGCATGGGGGACTTAATAGAAATATAACAGCTGCATGTTTGATGCAGGAAATGGGATGAGGTGCATAATGGAAGAAGCTGCACAGCAGGAGGGTGTAATGAAAGACATAGTTCATATTTTAGAACAACCGGGCATGGTATGATGTCACGTGAGTAAAGTAGTATTAAATTTTGAAAATGTATGTTACCATGTGAAAGAGGAGTAGTGTAGGAAAACTGTATTTTACCATTTTACTTGAGATAACACTTTGATTATTGCGTTTGTATTCATCTTGATATGCAATTGATTCACTGCAATGCTTAGGCAAAGGTATACACTAGTCTAATCAATGCAGTAGTGTTTCCACTCTAGACCCACTTCTGGACACGACCCCATAGTAAACAGTGCACAGTAAACAACATGTTCATTATTCACAGCTGGCCGCTTAGTCCTACAGTAGAAAGCCCTTTTAGCCAAAGACGAACCACACAAAGATGGAGGAGGCATATCCTTTATACATGCCTCCCTGACAAAAACACATACATAGGACTACTGTCTGCAGTTACTGTTTAGTACACAGTTTTTTTATACCTAGCATATGGCTTTACTATTCCTAAAACATAGACACGCCGGACAGGCTATGTGTGCAATACACACCTCTGTATCGCAAAGTGTGCGATGCGGGAAAAGTGGTGCACAAACATATGTGAAGGTGCCTAACTCTGTAATGTGTACTCCAGCATACCTATCATAATACCTATTGTAATACCTATCGTAATCTTCACAATGCCATATGCTAGGTATAATAAAACAAAAAAAGGAATTCGTAAAAATACAACTGGATGCACGACGACTCGTTTGGGTGTCCGCATGTGTACACCTGGTTCAAATTTAAAAGTGAACATCTTGCATATTACATTACAAATGCTCAAATTTGCAATGAAGCAAAGTACATAGTTCCATTACGAATCTGACCACAATGTGCTCAACTTGCACTGTTCCAAAGATTCACATTGAAACACATACACAGAGTGCACATTCATTCTGGAACATCATACACCAGGAAGGCGTTTCACCGTATCATACGGAGGGGCCGTATGTATCTTTTTTGCGTTTCAGTTCATTTTTGCGTTTCAGCTCAACATGTCCGCATCTTACGGAAAAAGATACGGCCGCCGTATGTACATAAGGCCGGCCGTATGTACATGCAGCGAAAATTGCGTTTCAGCTCAACATGCGGAGCACAAAAATTCTGCATCTTTGGCGTATTTAGTACAAGATATACAGAGGGGAAGGGGGGGGGGGGGGTGCTATGTCAAAAAAATGCACATATACCCTGTTTTTTAGGGCCATATGTGTCTTTTGTGTGCCGTATGTGACTTTTGCTCCGTTTGTGTCCAACTTCTACGTTTATGATCAAAGAAAAAAAGAATATATATATTGACTTTCAAAGAAATTATACCAAAAAATGTCTTTTCTTCTGTAACTCTGTTAATAATGGCCCTACAGAGCTAAAACTCTGCGTAGAGACTCCTTGTGTATAAACGCTGGTAGACAATAGCCATCACAGTACCGAGCTGGCTGGGCGCCAGAGGTGAAGAATAATGGTTTAGGCCACATGACCTCCCCCCTTTGGATTGCGATCTCCATTCCCTTATATATAAATGAGAGGAGTTGAGGCCAGCATGACTTAGCCTCTAGGTGGCAGCACCAACACAGCCCGGAATTTGCAGTCAGTGGCTATACTAATGCTGCACATACCGGTGTAAACAGGGACGTGGCAACGGGGGGGGGGGGGGGCGGGGGACATGCCCCCCCCCACTTTTGACCCCCCCCCCTAAAAGGTCAAACCAAAAATGTCTAGTAAAAAGGGGTCAAAAAGGGTCAAAATACCCCTCAGTCCCCCCTTACTGCTTGCCATGCCCCTGTGATGTACGATGGCCTGTTTGGTCAGTAAAACATGGATCCACTTATTCTTATTATACTTATAACACTCAACTTTGCTTTTATGAAGTAATGAGGAGAAAAATGTGTGAATAAGGTAATAAATGGTAGTACGGAGCACAATTATAATTATAATCAATATACATTTGCTATGGCCCTTAGCCAGCTCCATGTACACACCAGTATAATCATATATATGCAAAAACCCTGTGTAAATGTAATGTAATCCTGTCACACTGCTACAATGTAAGTGTTGACTGGTTATCTGGAGCGGGCCACCCCTGTACCACGGGGAGTTCATATCCATCCACACAGGTGCAAGACCTCTTGAGTGCTAACATTTCAACTACTACTACTTTTAAAGTGCTATATATATATGTAATAAAATGGCCCTAGAATTATTTTAACGGGTAAATAAGTTAAGTCCAACTTCTACCTTCATGATAAAAAAAAAAAAAAAAAATTATATGGATTTTGGGAGAAATTACATGAAAAAGAGTCTTTTCTTCCATAACTCGGTAAATAATGGCCCTACACAGCTGAAAATCTGCCTATAGACTGGTAGACAATAGCCATCAGAGTACAGAGGTGCCTTTCCCGACCTTTCCTATCTCTTCTCCGACCTATCCTGGATCTTCCCCGACCTCTCCTGTCCCTGTGGCAGTAAATTATTTTGGTCCCATTTGCATTTATCATATCAAAAAGGTGATGTAGGTTAGTTGGTTGGTTGTTGGGTTGCTTTACGCCCTAAACAACAGCTGAGGTTATTTCAAGGACTGTGATGGTGATCAAATCCATGAGGTGACTGAAGGCAGAAATCATGCCCCACACACAGTGACCAGGAATAGGTGCAGTATCAAAGGACCCTGTATATAGCCAGCCTTTTTAGGTGATTCTATTATAGAGTCTGCAGTGTATCTGAAATGGACTGTGCTGTCTGGGGTGGCCGCTTTCCAGTTACTGGAGTCCCTCTGTGGCCAATTGCAATGAGATTTTGTGAAGGAAGGAAACAATCTGTGGTCACTGTGACTTCTCTGTGTCAAGCAGGATGGAAATAGTGGGGTCACTTATAGGGATTTTGGAAGGGTCACATTTATATACCCTCTGTTGTCATGCTTCAGTCTAATTTTCAAAACTTCTCCAAAATGCATAATTGCAGATTGTTTTGGACAGTTTTCTTTTGCTTACTAGCACTGACATTCTAATGGATTTCTGTGATTGTTTTAATCTACCTTATCTTTATTCTCCTGGATTTATCATCTGCTGTCATCACAATCTAACTAGTATCCTGTACAATATTATATTCTGAGCAACGCTAATTGAGCAACACTGAAAAAGAAGTGATATATATTCTTGAGGACGATCCTTTGTTAAAGCATGTCTCTTCTATATACCACCTTAGATACAACCTGTTAAGTAAAGCCACACGCTCTTGTATCAACCAATTACTGTTGGCTGGCAGGTATGGAGACCTGCCTGGCTAATTATGGTGCCTGAGAGAGCCTGCCTTATGTGTCTGTGTGTGGGGAAGGCAGAGCTTCCTCTCCCTAAGGATCCATTACAAATTAGTATGGCACATGCCATGGCTGGACATGAGATTTATGACAGCAGGCCCTGCTTTGTTAGAAACATAGTATGGAGGACAGAAGCAAGATATATTCTGACCCCCTGCGTCAGACCTCATCACCTTAACCTAACGAGGTCAGCCTTAGAATATTAATTCTAGCCAGGGGGCCGGATCTTTTTCAATATTTTTCCCTGGGGCGGGGGGTTTCTTACATCAAATCAAGATTTAAGTCAATTTTAACCCACATCCTCCCCGTCATAGTGTAGTAAACACTCTATATTCGGCCTGGGGTGAATAAGGAGTATAGTCTACTTCCACCCTTTTTGGGTTAAGGGAAGAAAGGTTATTGACATCAATATAGTAACATAATACAAATAGTTAAGGAATCTGATTTTGTTCATGTACTTGCTTATTTCATTTATAGTTAACGCAAACTGAATGCCAGTTATTAATCTGAGTGGAATCTCAGGAGGCTAGTTCTGCCTTGTTTAAACTGACTAGACTCAGTCTGGTTCCTACAGAAATGAAAAACATCACAATTGCTGCTCAATCTGACTCACGAGTACTGCTGCCTGTAAGCTGCATCAGGCTGCAGCTGATAGCAATGACACTGATTATCACGAATATGACAGGCCTGTTAGACTAACGAAAACTCTATGTTAAGTAACAGTATGCCCCAGGCAAACGTCAGAATTAGAGGTAGAAGCAGCAAGACAGCATAGCTATCTGATACAGATTAATTGCCGGGCCTCTGGGCAGCATATGTATATGAGCGGTATCGGGAATATGACAAGCAGTGGTCGGATAGTATTTTCATCAGTGAACTAATATCATCATGATATCCAGACATAATAGCATGTGATTCACGTTACTTAAACATCTACAGCCATCTGTAATCACTTTGACTGTTGCTTTGCCAAAATAAGCCATCATCATCCTATATGCAATGTTTTGTTGCCTATAGGCAGTGATTCCCTGCTGAATGAGTTGTGATATTGCTCCTTTAAGATGTCTCTGCACATGCTAGGATCTATTCTTTCCCTTGAAATGAACAGTTAACATGAAATTTGATAAAGATTTTCTTTAATGTTCCACAATGTGTAGCTTCATTTTCAGGCCATGTAAGTTTTTTAACATTCTCTGAGCAGCTTCTCCTCTTACTTCAGATAATACAGGTTAATGGCTACATCAGAATGAGAAGTATGAGTTTAGGCATTATGAACAGGTTTCCTTAGGCACTACAGGGAAATGCTTCGTATGGCTGATTGATTTGCCGATGAACATAGTTTCATAAGCAATTTACCAACATATCTGAAAAACTGGTCAACCCAAAGCTATGTAACATGTAGTCAATTCAAAGAGCACTGGCTATTATCAGGTCAAAACTTCTTACAGGAGAGCCTTCATCTCTCAAACTTATATTATCAAGGAATATATGAGGCGCTGTCAAATCCTGCAGGTCACGTATACTGGCTACATTAGCCCGGTGTAAGCCAAAGAAGCAACATTGTAACAATGAAAAAAAATTTCTGCTGAGGTTAAGAATGATAAAGTACCCAGTGTTCATACCAAAAGTGATACAAGGGGCAGGGCCTCAGTGTTCAGTAGAAATTTCAATTCACCCTGCTCTAAGCTGATTGTAAGTGTGTATTACAGGGTATATTGTGTGGTTTGTGTAAAGCTTTATATAATGGTAAGGCCAGATAGGTGACACTTCATCTGTATCCCAGCAGAAATTGGCATCCATAGTAGGGATACAAACCTCTTTGTATGTATGTCAATCTAGCTATGAGAACCCCATGAGGATGGGCTCTCTGGTTCTTCTTTTTGGGTTATTGATCTCGTTCAACTTTGATACTAACAATTGCATTGCCTATAGTGTTATTACATGTCTACCCTCTAATCTCATATAGAAGAATTAGTAACTATGATGGTTGTTCTCCTAAATATAACAAATGGCATGTAACAATGTTAAGTGGAGCTTTTCATTTCACTCTATGCCAATCAGGCATACATGTTAGCAAAAAAAGATGAGGAAAATATGTGCAGAATATGTGCAGATTCAATAGATACACCATAGTCCCCTATGCTTTCATATCTATAAGCCTTATTGTTGTCGTTTCTATGAGATCATGTCTCCCTCCCCTTGTACTGCATTTTGAAATGGTTGGTCATATTGGCAGAACATGTCCCTGTGTTAAATCTCCTGAGTAGTGGTGAGGTGAACGTAATACTTCATGACAAGATCATTGTCATTATATGTACATCATGTAACTTCTATGACATTGTATGTAGCATACAAGGTATACTACAATTATTCCCTCATTCCCTATCATTCTTTCCTTTCCATTATTCAGATAATAGAGAGTTATGCAAAATTATTTTACCTTGTGATGTTTGGGCTGGTATGAACTGGAAACAAATCGATATGGACTGATCTGCTAAGATATCCATAGACACCATCATTTCCTTAATTCAATTTTATTAAAAGTGCTACATTTTTGAAGGAGTGGCATTTTCATCTTTTATTATGTGAGCACCCATCAACCTTTTCCAAGATATTATATACATAACCATAGCCATCTCTCAATTCCCAACCCATTACTCACAGTGTTGATTACATGTTGGGCAACTGAATGCCATTGGTCTTTTACAAAATAGTCCTAACCTAAATTTCCCCATAGATCAGCCTGTGGGTGCAATTAGCTAATAACGTATTAATCTTAGCTATTCTCAGATGGAGCCCCCACAGCAGTTGTTGCAATTTGGTAGTCCTGTAATGATTTTTGTATTAGGTGATGATAAATTAGAACTGACTGCCCAAAACATCACCCTGAGTCAACTGCCACCCGGCAATAACTAAATTATATTTCTTCACATTGATTACCCTAAATTGGTCACAAGTGCAACACATTTTTAAAAAGGTTATCAGCACTGAAACAGATGAATTTAGTATTTTAGATGTAAGAGAGGTAAATTGTGAAAGGTAATTCAACAAAATGTACAATTTGATCAGTGAGTGCGGTTCTGTGTTTGGTTAGTATGATAACTGACTTGTCTGTAAGGATAAGGCAGAGGTCAGGACCCATATTCTGCCCAGAATGACAAACTGCCACATGGTAATCTGGGTGTAACCTCAGAGGGATTCACCTGCCTGATAATTTGATTGGTTGCCACACACAGCATCACTCAGTAATTGCTATACAGTGCAGGGTTAAAGGCTCCTATATTGTTGAGCGTAATACAGGCATACATATACGTTGCTGCCAAGATGTAAAGTCGCTGAGGTTTTTGGTCCTCAAACATGAAATATCTTTTAGGGGATACTCAGGGAAAAATGCTCCATGTCAGTTCAACCTGTATGATGTCCAAGATTTAGGTAATATAAGAAGACTAGCTCTAAAGTATCTGCCAGGAGTTTTGTAAACACGAATTATTTTCCATTTTATTGCATAAAATTCAGTATTCACAACATAAAATCTCTCATAGATCTAACACAATTTATATGTTTTATAAACACAGCTTTCTGATAATGTAAGGAAAATCTAATCCTATTAGCATAAAAGGACTGCCTTTACAATCTACATCTGGATCTAGTCATTTCATATATTAATCTGTGCATACCTTTCTGCACAGGATTACATTTATTTAATGGCTCATAAATGCCTCATGAATGCATTGTCATCTATGAACTAATTTATTAACACATGTTCATTGTTTGAAAATAAAAGTTTTGAGAGAAATCAAGTATGTAGGTGTCCTTCATTGTATTCAGAGAGCAGATGAGGGAAAGACTGAGAGATGGATGTTGCAGTGTTTATATGCCCAGCTGGGAGAGAACTACTCATGAAGTAGTGTTCAGGGTCCCATGTGAGACATGAAGCGAGACCCAATCATATCACAACCCGTGATCTTCCTACTTGACATGCATTTTCAAGGACCAAAACATTTGATTTGACTATAGAAAAATAGCTGTCTGTTTGGCACAAATTATCATTTATACCTATATGTTGAACAATATTTATAACTATCAGCAGGGAAATTTGATATTATACTCTTTTTGTTGCAAACTCCATACACCTTAAATAGGAGAGGGTTACTAAAAAGTGGCCATCATGATAATTTAGTTCCCATAGTAACACAGATTTATACGATCCCTGTTCAGATTTTGCTGGAGTTAGTGCCTATCCCCTCTGGCCACCTGAATCTATGAATATTACAGGTCCTATCTCTGATGTCTGCAGGATCGGGTGGCCGGGCTATATGAGGTATAAAAGCCAAACCAGAGGCAGGCACCAGTCTTAGAACCTGCTTCATGGTACCCATTCATCCAGCAACCACTGGATGTTGTCAGTTAGGGTCTGAGACTTACCTTGCCATTTTGCCCTCCTTGAAATTAAGACGAAACCACCGCAATAGTAGATTATCAACCTCAGAGAGGCATGCTGGTAAATTAAGATTCACAAGGCTACTCCAAATAAAGCTGTCTGCAAAACCAAAAATTAGCCATCTGTCATTAACAATACATGAATATATGCATAGAAGAGGGATCCACATGCTGATTTTACATAGAATAGGGATACCACATGCTGAATACTGTTGATATTAATTATATTATAATATTTACCCTTGAAGGTTCACAGGAAACCAGCCTTATGCAAGGAGTGCATAAGGCTGGTCTTCCTGTGTATGGCCACATTGCACAGCACAGCACTTGAAAGATAACCGAAGCAACTGACACACACCATATATATGAGCAAGAAGGCGGCTGCTTACATCAAGTGAGCCTAAAGCACATCCCAGGTCCCAGGGGGATATGAAAGGAATGAAAATTGGCCAGAAGGACATCAAAGTAAGAGCATGCACTGACCACAGATAGCGGGAGAGGGTCCTACCAACTCCCTTCCATAAGCTCCAAGCACTCAACAGAACACCTTTAGCAACCTCAAATCTCAGTAGAGAGTTCTTGTAATGAGCAAAGGAAGCAGTGCTAGAGGTACGGTGACCCATCTCTCAACCTTTCTATCTACGAAAACCTGACAAGGTTACATGCACTCACCAGAGGCACCTCTATTGAACACTTTCCATACTGTACCTATCAACTTTCTTCCTGTGCAATTGTGTAGCTGTGAGCATGCCCCTTCTTCTTAGGCTCATGAAGCTATCAATTCTTAATGGTCAGTTTTGCTAATGAGACACTTCTATCAAAACTCTTTCAATTTGTTTCATATGACATGCTTAGTTCCTTACCACTAGGCTTCAATGTCACCCATGGCAGTCTATACTGTTGGGAGGTGGGACCTAGAAATCTTGTAGACTAGTTTGTAGTAATGCAATGGTAAAATGTTCCGTTTCTCTAGCTTGTGCCATGGAACCTAACAATGTTAGAATATCACAATAAAGATAATGGCTGTCATGTCCTGAACAAGTTAAATGCAAAACCTCCTGCTGTCAATCCAGGGTAGGTGGACATGTTACTGCTTATAGTAATGGCAGGACTGGTGAAAGGGCAGGAGGCATGAGGGAGGCTGAAAGAAGGTGATGTATGGATTGAAGGATAGATATTGAGTTATTATAAAAGGTCCAACTCTAGGAATGGGAGGAAAGTGAAACCTAACCATAAATAGATAATTTTGATGGGGTTTGACAGAATTGGATCTCCACAGCACCGACAGTGACCGTACGCTGTATCAATACGTACACCAGTGCTGTGGCTGGAAGCCAGCTAATATGACATTTTCAATTACCCCTGAGACAAGTGATTGCTATCAGTACTGCTGGTTTAACTCCATGTGATTAATTATCAAACAAGACAAATTTAATAAAACCAGCACTACTACAGCCAGCAGACACATATTCTAACCCCTGTAAATATATTGAGTTAAATGATTTTTCTGGCTATAATTGATGCCATATGCTGCAGTCTCATTTTTGCCATCTCAGTGCCTCACCAGAAGCAATGAAAGGCATCGGTGATACTGGCACTTAGAGTAAACTAGGACTGACAGTTGTGGCGTGATTGTATTCCTTAATGGGTAAGATACAGTGCAGGGGTCAGGGCTGCTAGATGTTCCTCTAACAAAGATACCTGAGGCCAAGATCTGCTGTTAAGCCGTACATTCTGGTAAAACTCAGTTTTGTCTTGGGAGAAGTTATATAATTGCATAGTCTATGTAATTCTAACCATTACTATTCTCTTATCGTAACTGCAGGTCATAGATTATATACAACAACTCAACCCTCTGAATCAAATCATCCATTGACCAAGCTGTACATGCAAGCACAGTATAAAATTGGTCATATATATGTCTGTAAACCGACTCATGAAGTGTAGGATATATGAAAACTATATGAAATATGTTGATGTGCTAGCACTGTACTGAAGGAGGCTAATGAACTTCCTCATCCCTATCCATGTGATGTTTTTATTAACTGAATGAATATAAACCCAGTCATTAGTAAGAAATGCATGCATGTCTGATCCCTACCACATGATGTGATTAAATTACAGAGGAATTCTGCATCTAGCTCAAACCAGGCCCAAACTGCCAGTCCTAGCACTGCCTTAAGTTTACATCACTGATATGCATTCTCAAAAGCTCTTTGCAAGACAATTAGTGTGATTATGTTTTGAGTACCCTTAATATGGGATTTATTCATTTTTGAAGAATAATTAAACTTTTTTAGCTTTTTTTTAAAGGTCACAGATATATATATAGGGGTGCTTTCATATATTTTACCAGTATCTGTGAAATATTGAGTTGCTAAGACTCACTGCATGTCAGACACGAGATAAGAAGGAAAACCTGACCACTTGCAATCAGGAAGCTCTAAGTATACAGATTACAATAAGAACCTCAGGGTATCGCTTGTGTTATTGATCAGGCAATGTTTTTGTGTCTCACTTAGATTATCTTATACATTAGCAATGATTACAACTTAAACTTAAACTTAAAGGGATGGGCATTGCAAGCTGCCAATAGCCATTGTTCATGCACCACTGGGTATGCTAGATGAGGGGTTTTAGTCAGGGTAATGGCAGAGAAGGAGAAGAGAAGGGACAGAATGAGCTGTGTCAGAGGGATAGGAAAGAGCAGTGATTGAGAAATGGAAAGGGGTAGTGCTGAAAAAACATAATGATGGGAATGAATGAGATGCACAGGGAGTTGCATAACGAAAAGTAGGTCATGGAATACTGCAGGTTCTGAGCAGTAAGCATATCACAGAGAATCAATAATGAAGGATAGTGTTCTTTGTTGATGATGTCTGCCATTTGAAATCTATGGTTCTCAACCTGAAATCTCTCCTTGCTCCTCCTGCTTTGAAGTTGTTGCTTTTTAGGATTGAATTATGCAATGAGATATATATTTATGCATGAATTGTGACAGAAATAACAATAGGAGACCTGTCTCAACCCTTAGAGAATACCGGAACGGCCAGTCAATGAACAGTTTGGACAGGTTGGCTTACATTCCATCCATTACTGAGTGGACTTTCTCCAAAAAATAACAGGTTTCTTATATTTTATAATGCTACACATTTTCTCTTTAAAACATTCTTAGATTATATATCGATTGGATAATGAAATGTTTCCTTGCACAAAAGTGAAAGGTTCACAGTTAGGGAGATTTTTTCCCATTATCATTGTCATTATGTGATCACTATTAGGATCATCGCTCCGCCATTGCTATCAGGATCATTGCTCCAAGCATTGCCATCTATAAATAACCAACAAACAATCAGAGGGCACCCGTACATAGTGCTTAAAATTAGGGCCTAAGGGTATAGATTGTAATATATCTTCCTAAGATCTTCTCCTTTATTAGAGATAATTAACCAAAGGGACAGACACCGACAGCTTTCAGGAATCATTCATATGTCACCATAGGTGTGTGTGATAGCATAAGGGCTCAAAGAAGATCTCTCAGTCAAAGAGAATGCCATATTGAATTTCATTTTTCATCGTGTATTTAGGTGCTAAAAAAATGATTATGATAATTGTTCCCTTCATTATTTTGCATGCATTTCAATCTATATAATGTTAATGTTCTTATATAGCCTACCTGCCACATTTATGTTTTAAAGGATTCCCTGGGGGATGATTTAGAGAAGATACCTATATATCTAACGTGTATTCATGTCTTTATCCCCATGGAAACAAGTCTTAATCCTTACTTGATATATCTGTTCTATCTGCTCCCTGCTATACATCAAACTTAATTTAGATTATACCATTGTTACTGTTGTTGTTTTCCAAGCATTGCTGCTGTTATTGCTGCTGAAATTTTCTCCAATATAATTCTTTATCTGTGATCAATCATACCTGTGAAATTGTCCCAATAGCTATCTGTTGAATTCATTTTATATTGAGAAGGCCAACTTAACTTAATTCCTTTTAAACACCGTTAGAGACAGATTAGATACACTCATACAGGGATGCTTCAGATACTAATTAAGGATCTTGATGTATTGGTCCACTGGGCAAAGGGATTCTCTGACCAAGAGGGCTGCATTCAAATTAGGAACAGCCTGGTGTTTGGGAAGTTGGAAAGGATATATCAGAGGTAGAGTGCTTGGAGAGTAAAGGAGACCATCCATCCTTATTTCCTGCTGTAGAGCAGGAGGCAGTGATTTCCCTGGTTATAGCTCGTAGATAAAGCTCTGTTCATTTCTGTTGCCTTATTGGGTTCAGTCTAGCGCTCCAATCCCATCAGGAATCAGGAAAAGACTGCAGTCAGATGAACACTGTTTACTGTGTGTGCTTTCTTCATATAGAGACCCATCAGCATTTGGTGAATGTGATGCTGTCTATTCTTTGTAATCTCCTCCTTTGTTAGATGCTTTATTTGACATGAATGTGTACAAATCAAAGATGATTTGTGACTTGTCTGAGCACGGCACTGATTAATTGTACATGGGTTTGGACTCCATCACATAGTGCAGATCTCTGAAAGGTCTAATTCATGATAACCACATTTTGAGTAACACCATCCAAAATATTGTAAGTAGTTTATACTTGGTACTTAAACTTCAAATAGCCCTATGGCAAGTCAAAATGCAGTAAAATTAGAAAATAGTGCATATGGATCATCCACAAGGTCATCCTGAGCGAGCACAAGGAGGATTTCCCACAAAATGAAACAACTGGTAAAAATGCTTTGGAGGGCCAATTAGAGGGTTGTGAGGCAGATGCTGGACAACTATGGATTAGGGTAAAAAAACATTTATGTTTCAAGGTTGGAAAATGATTGTGGCAATGTGGCAATAAATTATATTAGTTCCATTTGGATATCATTTCAAAAATGTGATGTAGGTTGGTTGGTTGGATGTTGGGTTGCTTTAGGCCTTAATCAACAGCTGAGCTCATTTCAAGGGTAGGGATGGTGATTATAAGGTGACTGAAGGTAGAAAGCATGCACCCATACTTTTACCCAGACAATGGTTCTTTTACATCTCACACTACATAGGCACAGTGTGAGATGTACGGGCCTTTGATATGCTGTATTTCTACCACAGCAGGGGGAGGTTGCAACCCAAGCAGCAGGGTGATGAAGGGATCTATGCAGAGGGAACATAAACTAGGAAAAACAACCTTCATAAAATAATTATTTTGTATAAAGATACCTAATATATTGTCAATGTTATGGTCTCGATATTGCCATATTTGGCTTAAGTTGAGGGTACCGAGGCATAGCACATGGCAGTGCTTGTGTGTATGTACTTTTGAAGAAGCCTAATGAAAGCATTATTTATGAAATTGAATTAATGTTTCCAACCTAGAACAGTAAGGTCTAAATACATAACTATGTTACAATGGGGATGATTTTTCAGGTAGGCCTACCTTAAAGTTATGACCATTCTGAACCCTTTATCGTTAGAACAGAGTTCTCATCCTGTAATCTCTAATCAGGCCAAATAAAAACAAATTTTGTTTCAGGTAACATGGGAAGAAACTCTAGGGTCTGTAGGTCGGATTTTTTTTTTCACTTTTTTTTTTTTACTTCCCCTCTAAAATTGACCTGAAAAGTGTAAAAATGGGAAGATTTTTTTCCAAACTTTTGTAAACCTAAAATTGACCCCAAAAAGTCTAAGCATATAAAAATGTCTTCAAAATTGCATGAAAAAACGCAGGGTCAGCCTTGTTTAGATAGGGTCGGTCTGGTGACCTGAAAGAAACCTGTTTTTTTTTGGGCCTCATCACTTTAGTTGGAACTGTCAGTAGAGGTCCCTGTGGGCTACAAAGGGACACAGTTAGCAGGAAAGATGCAGTATCAAAGGACCCTGTATACAGCCGGGACAGACCATCCCATTTAGGTGATTATATTATCAAGTCTGTAGTCCATCTGTAGTGTTCTGTGCTGGTGTGGCCACTCACCAGTTACTGGAGTCCCTCTGTGGCCAATTGCAATGAGATTTTGTGTAGGAAGGGATAGATCTGTGGTCACTGTGATTTCTCTGTGTCGAGCAGGATGGGATGTATTGCTTTTGTGTGTTGGTGCACTGGGGTTACTTATAGGGATCGTGGAGGGGTCACATTCATATACCCTCTGTTGTCATGCTTCAGTCTAATTTTCAGAACTTTCTCCAAAATGGATAATTGCAGATTGTTTTGAACAGTTTTCTCTTGTTAACTAGCACTAACACTCTAATGGATTTCCGTGATTGTTTTAATCTACCTTATCTTTTTTCTCCTGGATTTTTCCTCTGCTGTTGTCATAATCTAGGTAGTCTTTTGTAAAATGATAGATTCTGAGTAACACTAATTGAAATACACTGAGAGAGAAGTTATATGAATTCATGAGATGGTTCCTTTGTAAAAGCATGTCTCTTCTATATACCACCTATACAGCGTGTTAAGTAATCCCCCACACTATTCCTTCAACCAATTACAAGGCTGGCTGGTGTGGAGACCTGCCTGGGTATTTATGGTGCCTTAGAGAGCCTGCCTTATGTGTCTGTGTGTGGGAAAGGCAGGGGTTTCTCTCCCTAGGGATCCATTACAAATTAGCATGGCACATGCCATGGTGGGACAGGAGGTTTATGGAAGCAGGGCCTACTTTGTTAGAAACACAATATGGAGGAAAGAAGCAAGAATCATGAGCTCTACTTCTGACCTCATCACCTTAAGAGACAAAAGGCTATTTGCATCACTAAACTCATATTATACTTACACATAGTTTAGCATTCTACTATTGATGACTTCATTTTTATCATTCATAGTCTAACATTAAACTTCCTTTGAACAAATTGATCTGTGGAGTGTAATGGTTGGTTGAATAAAATGACCGAGGTGTGATGCGAGATAAGGTAGGGGTCAGGGACCCATATTCTGCCCATATTGACAAACTGCCACTTGTTAATCTGGTTGAGACCTCTAGAGGCTAATCCGGCCTAGCCTAGACTGGCTAGAGTCATCCTCCTACAGTCTGGTAGCCGATAGCTAGACCTGCACATAGTATTCCGCCTTTGCAAGATCATCAGTGTAAGGTCCCATTAAATACTGGTAAAGGAGTATTCCCTCTGGTCACCAGCAACTGGCTCCAGAAATTAAGATAAATTCACCAATTTGGGACCCTCAATAACAGTCCAAATGTGACTTTTTCTCATCAGAGAAGAAGTGTTAGTTTAAATTGTCCAGTACCGACAATACCTAGGGAAAACTTAGCTCTTATATGTAGCTTTCTTACAAGTACATTACATGGTCAGTTTCAATTAGCTATGAAGAGGAATTAAAACCATCTGATTTGATGATATTATGGAATCACTTCAACTCTATCACAACTTCCTTTTCTTCACAAGGACCAAGAGACACATATGAACCTTCACTCTCAACCAAGTTTTTAGCTGATTTCATATAATTAATCATACATCTGGGATACCTTTTCTCAACAGACCCATTATCCATTGAACACGTCAATACACTGAGGACATAGCTGGGAGATGTTAAAATTCTTATAAATAGAGCTGTTGTGTCACATTAATTACTCTAAATTCCTTACCAGTGCAACACTTTTTATGAAAGGTCATCAGCACTGAAACAGGTCCATTACGTATTCTAGACAAGTAAGACAGGTTGATTGTGCCCTTCAAACAGGAGGTCATTCAACAAACTGTAAAATTTGATGAGTGAGTGCAGTACTGTGTTTGGTTGGTAGGATAACTGAGTTGTGTGTCAGGATAAGGTAGAGCTGAGAGACCCATATTCTACCCATATTGACAAACTGCCATGTGGTAATCTGGATGTAACCTCAGAGGGCTTCATCTGCCTGATAATTTGATAGGTTGCCACCCAGGGCATCACTCAGTAATTATGGAACAGTGCAGGGGTAAGGGCTCCTAGATTGTATTGTATTGTAATTTCATTTATTTATCCTGGCAGAATGTTGGCCTAGAAGACCGTTTTATACATACACCAGCAGTTTCCGATGGGCGGAGGTAATATGGGCAAGTAAGCCCTTTTAATATTGAATGATGGTGGGGCCTTATACAGACATACAGCGGATGCTGCCAAGGTATCAGGTTTGCTGAGGTATTTGGGCCCATGGTCTTTGGTCCTAAAACATGAAATATCTTTTAGGGGATAATCCGGGATGAAGCCGTCTGTCAGTTCAACCTGCATGGTGTCCAAGCTGATGTAAAAAGACTTTAAACTCTGCATTCAGTCCAGATGATATGCTACCAGCAATCAACCTTAGTACACCTAATGATGATGGCCCATTCACTATTCACAGCAAAAAAAGCTCTAACACAATTACTGGTTGCCATCGACGCAGCTTTCTGATAAGATGAGGAACATCTAATCCTGTCAGCATAAAAGGACTGTAACTCAAATTTTTTAAATGTCGAATCTACATCAGGATCTAGTCAATTTATATGATAATCTGTGCATACTTTTCTGCAGAGGATTACATTTTTCTTAATGGCGCATGAAAGCCTCATGAATGCATCGTCATCTATGAACTAATTTAACACATTTTCATTGTTTGAAAAAAATAAGTTTGAACATAATCAAGTATCTATGTGTCCTTCAAAAAGCCAATAAATAACAGAAATGCTGAAGGATGAATATTGCAGGGTCTACATGCCTGACTGTGAGAGATCTACTAACAAAGCAGTATTCAGGGGCCTATGTGAGACATACTTCTTGTCATGCATTTTCAAGTACCAAAACATTTTGATTTGGATTAAATTTTGATTCTAATTTTGATTACAAAAAGGAACAGCTGTCTGTTTGGCATATGGCTCTGTCTCATGAATCCAATGCATTTGGGCGTGGGGGGTGTGCACCAAAATATTTGAATATGGCCAAAATACTTCTTCTGCATGAAGTATAGGTGTCATAGGTTCATGCTAGCTAGGTAGTTTCATTTATATATTCCTATGGTAACCATAGCAAGCAGGAGAAGTAGGACACCGCACAACGTGTCCCGTGACTAAGCGGAAATGGACTAATCCAATCAGAATCCTTGCCCCTTTTCACATATCATACATGTTATTCACCCATTTTGATCCCATTTCCATGTAGTGCAAGTACATTGTACCGATTTTCCTTATCTTTTCCCACCTACTCCCTCCGGGGGGGGGGGGGGGGGGTAAAAAATGTGATTTTTCAATATTTTCGTTAAAATTCTACCCTGAACGTAAAAATAAAATGGCATGTACCCAGATATAACATGCAGTGCCTTTTATAGAATATTCATATAGGCCCAAGTGTTTCCTACAAGATAGCGTTCTTAAATTTCCTATTTTATCCATTTATACTCCTTCTGTGACCCCATATCTAAACCTGTAACCGCTTAGTCTATGT
Source organism: Harmothoe impar (assembly GCA_947462335.1). Taxonomy (NCBI): domain Eukaryota; kingdom Metazoa; phylum Annelida; class Polychaeta; order Phyllodocida; family Polynoidae; genus Harmothoe; species Harmothoe impar. Next base: position 11,325,363 of record OX381713.1, read on the forward strand.
GACTAAGCGCTTAGTCACGGGACAAAACGATGAGTTGCAGGACACAAAAATGTAAACGACATATATTGGTGTAAAAAGTGGTAATAAAAATGTTTTATTCATACAGATATCTTTGTGCATTGTTTTTCTTCCTTGCTCTTGTCAGATAAGACAACAATATACATTATTCATCCTTACAATGAAAACAAAATAATATACTTACCATACCTTTATTTCATTTTATTTAACCTAGGGTAGTATACCACATGTAATGTTATTATAAATGTATCATAAAACACAGCACAAACATGCTAACTCAACATATCACAAACTACCATGGCCAAATACAACACCTGTACACCCTACACAGTCCCATTTCCCACCCCTTGTCAAAAGACCCTAAGCGCTTAGTCACGGGACACGGTATCAGTACAAAAGCCGCGTTTACAGTGAAGTTCTATACGGCCCCCCACACTAACTGAAACCACATTATCTCCCCTTTTCTCCATCTTACAGCTCAGTACACACTCTGGCCCTCATGCAGACAGCACAAAAGTCAATCTCTACCCTACCTATGTACTGGAAATGCCCCCCCACTATATGAGAATTGATTAAATTTGACCCCAATTTACACTTCCCACCCCCACCAACTGAACAATACACACACACTATACATCCTAGCACATTAGAACACAGCACAAACATGCTAACTCAACATATCACCAACTACCATGGCCAAATACAACACCTGTACACCCTACATAGTCCCATTTCCCACCCCTTGTCAAAAGACACTAAGCGCTTAGTCACGGGACACGGTATCAGTACAAAAGACGCGTTTACATTGAAGTTCTATACGGCCCCGCACACTAACTGAAACCACATTATCTCCCCTTTTCTCCATCTTACAGCTCAGTACACACTCTGGCCCTCATGCAGACAGCAGACAGCACAAAAGTCAATCTCTACCCTACCTATGTACTGGAAATGCCCCCCCACTATATGAGAATTGATTAAATTTGACCCCAATTTACACTTTCCAGCCCCACCAACTGAACAATACACACACACTATACATCCTAGCACATTAGAACACAGCACAAACATGCTAACTCAACATATCACCAACTACCATGGCCAAATACAACACCTGTACACCCTACACAGTCCCATTTCCCACCCCTTGTCAAAAGACACTAAGAGCTTAGTCACGGGACACGGTATCAGTACAAAAGACGCGTTTACATTGAAGTTCTATACGGCCCCACACACTAACTGAAACCACATTATCTCCCCTTTTCTCCATCTTACAGCTCAGTACACACTCTGGCCCTCATGCAGACAGCACAAAAGTCAATCTCTACCCTACCTATGTACTGGAAATGCCCCCCCCACAATATGAGAATTGATTAAATTTGACCCCAATTTACACTTTCCACCCCCACCAACTAAGCAATACACACACACCAGGTGGAAAAACAATGGAGTACTAGACGCTGTACAAGAGGAGTGCAGAGTAACAGGATGGGGGCCAGTTGAAAAAAAAAAAGTGTAGGGGGGTGTGAGGAGGTATTTCTATTTTTGACTATAGGCCGTGTCCTGCAACTAAGCGGGTAAAAAAGTGACAAGGGGGGGGGGGCGATTTCTAATATTTTTGATGTTCCTGACACGTGAGGTTGAGTGCTGTCTGATGTGTGGATGGCATGTCCATTGGATGAATAGTAGGGGGGGTGGGAGCAATTTTCGAAATTTTAGGAAAATTTTGAGAAAATGAAAAATCATTTTTTGGGGAAAGAATAAGACCAGGTGGAAAAACAATGGAGTACTAGACGCTGTACAAGAGGAGTGCAGAGTAACAGGATGGGGGCCAGTTGAAAAAAAAAAGTGTAGGGGGGTGTGGGGAGGTATTTCTATTTTTGACTATAGGCCGTGTCCTGCAACTAAGCGGGTAAAAAAGTGACAAGGGGGGGGGGCGATTTCTAATATTTTTGATGTTCCTGACACGTGAGGTTGAGTGCTGTCTGATGTGTGGATGGTATGTCCATTGGATGAATAGTAGGGGGGGTGGGAGCAATTTTCGAAATTTTAGGAAAATTTTGAGAAAATGTAAAGTCATTTTTTTGGGGAAAGAAAAAGACCAGGTGGAAAAACAATGGAGTACTAGACGCTGTACAAGAGGAGTGCAGAGTAACAGGATGGGGGCCAGTTGAAAAAAAAAAGTGCAGGGGGGTGTGGGGAGGTTTTTTTTTGGTTTAAATGTTTTTGACTTTACGCCGTGTCCTGCAACTAAGCGGGTAAAAATGTGATGAGGGGGGGGGGATTTCCTATTTTTGTATATTCCTGACTCCTGAGGGTCTGTGCTGTCTGATGTGTGGATGGCACCTACGTTGATAGAGAGTAGGGGGGGTGGGAGCAATTTTCTCTGGGTGGTAGTACTTAGTTACATGTGACTAAGCGCTTTGACAATTTTGCAAAGATGATACTTTTAAGGGTCTAGTAAGGAAACCAATGATTTTTTTTCATGTTTTCATGCAGATACAGTATAACATAGCATGTTTCAAGTAAAAAGTACTATGACAAAGCATGTAACTGAATAATATGACACATGTTCATTGAGAAAGGATAGAACAGTTTTTCTATATCTCGGTGACTAAGTGGTATGAGATAGGGTCGATGTGGCTGTATCTGTCAGTTGACATGTAATTTTTTTCTCAGAAAATGTATAAAGAAACATTGTGAACAAAATACAATGCGATTCGGGAGTGCCATATGGTATGATGTACATGTTACAGGGTTTTGATGCAAATAATTTGGACCGATCTGCCCAAAAACAATGAAAAACATGCAGCACGATACAACATGCTGCCGTACTCACCGTGAAGTTGGCTGGATGTGGACGGAAGTAGCACTGGTACTAGCCCGGGAACAAGCAAGCTGAGCTTAGTTCATGAAAAAAACGGTAGGCGCCAGCAGCTGTGTGGAAATTTCCACTGTGTCGCCACCTCGCTACTAAGCGCTTAGTCACGGGACAAGACAGCGTCCAGAGCAGTCACGCACGGTGTGGAGGGCAGCAGGTAGGGAGTACAATGATGATTTTAACTATGTTCACAGGGGGCATCTATGTTAATAATATGCAGTTTGTGTCTTTTTTTATCTTTCTCCCCTTTCGTTCCTATTGACGTTTCAGAACAACCGCTTAGTGACGGGACACGTCAGGGATAGAGATATAGCATGACCTTGAGGTTTGATGGCGTATTAGGGGGGGGGGGGGAAGGGTATGGCGTACTACATGTATATGTTAGCTTCATGTTACACTGGATACTGTAACAAAAAAAAGGTTCATATGTCCTGTAGGAAGCAATGAATATGATATGGTATAAACCGCTTAGTTACGGGACATTGCCGATATTTGATTTTCCACCTGTGGCGACCTACAATGTAGAGAAAGATGGGAAAAAAGCACCTAGTTGGACCAAGGTATGTACTAACTATAAATAAAAACACTGTATAGCACTGTCATACATAAGAAACAAACTTTATTCCAAGTTAAACGGCTGTGAACAGGGTAAATTAGCGTATTCTCCACCATAACGGTGAGCTGAATGCTTTTGTGTAGGGGAATAGTTTGTATAGCCCCTTATTGTTGATCTTAGGGAACTAGTTGAATATGCCCAATACATGCTCATCTTGCATTGGACAAAGAGCACTCTTGAGAGGTGTAAATGTTAATTATATATTTATTGCCACAAACCACAAGCACTGAATGATGTTTCTCAATATGATATAAATGCCAAATAGTCTGTAGTGTTCATGGGGAATGCACAGTTATTATACTCTCATCTCAATACATGCCAAGTGCAAACACAAGTCCACACTAGTCTCCATAGTCATATAGAGTATCCAATGCAGTTAAGTCACACAGCAGTAGTCTCACAATCACTATCTCCATGTAGGTCCCTGTCAGTCTATAGGACAATAATCCAAGTTCCTCTCCTGTCATGGTGACCAGTGTTGCCTTCAGTCTCACAGAACAAAGTGACTACATCCCTCCCTTGAGTAGGAGGCTGACTGCCATTTTATAGTCCTTCAGGCAATAACTCTTCCTTCCGTATCCTGGAATGAGTAACTCTGGCTCCACATCCTGTTGTGAGTCAGTCAACAAGGGAAATCCCCATATATGAGTCAGTCACTGAGTCATATCCTGGTATGAGTCAGTCCTCAGGGGAGATCCCACCATGAATCAGTGCCCAAGGCACATCCTGGTGTGAATCAGTCCCCCTGATACATCCTGTTTCATGTGAATCCTAGAGTGGGAGTTCATCTAGTACATCCAGTACCATTACTCACAGGCTTTCATTATGTTCTCTTGTATAGTTTCTTCCCTGTGCATTCCCATATCAATGACTTCTAGTATATAACACAGTAATACACATGTATGTTTAACCATTAATCTAAGTTGTGTGTGAGTGAGTATTCCTGCCACTCACACGACAACACACGCTCCGGTTTCTTCTAAAAATGGTTACAAAACCATTTTTGCTATTGCAAATCCATATGATTATTATACTCTTTCTTTCTGATTCACCTACTTGGTGTTTACTTATTATTTCTCATACACCATTGTAGGAGTTGCTTTTCTGCTGCTTCTTCCAGTTTCAATTCCCTAAGAATACATCAATTTCGGCTTAATTATGCCCCAGGTTCGAAACCTACTCCTTTGAAATTCAAACCTCTCATGGAATCACATTTAATACAGCAATATCTGGCAGTGTCCAAGATTGGTGTCAATCTTGTGCAATTTTGAATCATCAGGAGATCATATTACATTTGATATTCTTCCTCTCTGTTCGTTAGCATTTCTACTGGTTATGATATATCTATAGCTGTTTCCCTCTGTGCATATTTATCCCTTTTAAATCATTATCTTTTCGTAAATTTAGTCCAATTTGGTGTTTTATTTCTTAAGATGTTCATACTGAATTCTACATACATCTGCCACCTCTCTCTATTGTCAAGGAGTCTTAAAGCAGGCTGTTATTTGTTTAATGTTTTGATTATTGCATAAAATTATATCAGTTTGAATAATCCCCAGTGTACTGTAATCTTCACCCTGTACCTAGCAATAGGCCAAAGGTCAATGTAACATCTGTGTGATGGAATACATTTATTTCTTATGTTTGTCTAATTTCTTTCTTGTTTATGCTTATGTTCAGAATGTTTATATTCTCCATCCATTTACCTCGGTCTATTTAAAAAGTTTTTTTCTTGTATGCATCATTTGATACATAGGAATTCTTTAGTCTCTACTGCTGCCACTAATATAAATTTTTTCCTATATAACTTTGCTTAAATTACAACTGTTTTCTGGTTTAAGTATTATCCCAATGCCATTTGTGTGGTCTTACAACCTCTTACGATCTCTTTTTGCTTCCCCCCGCATGAATGGGTTATGGAAATGAGATGCCACTAGGCTCGGGCTTTTATTGCTCATAAAGTATCTTGCCCCACTCAATAAGGGTTTGAAGGGTTGTGTATTGCAGAATAGAGATTATTTCCTGCATGTCCCATCTACGGTGACTATACACCCCACATGACTGTACCCTTATAAATATGTTTGTACTCACTGAACCAGGTTTTGGGTTATAAGTTGGAAGGTGTCATTCCTTCCTGGTAATCTGTGACCAACCCGGGTTGTACTAGATGGCCCTCTTTATTCTGCTGCCTGTTTATGGCCCATAAAGAATCATGCATTCTTCTGCTCTCAGCATAATAAGATTAGGGTGAGTCACATATGATTCTCGGCCAGTGAGCTTACTATGTGCCACTACATTGCATCTCACCCACACAGATATTGTCATTTCTGGGTTTCCCCCATTGACATTGTACCCTGCTCTACAGATCCTGTTTACTCCATGTCTATAGGAATACTGTAGATATACTATACAGAGAAAGCTGGGCCCACCAGTCACTCCATAAGTCACAGGTAATTTGTGCATTAGTGTACCATGGCCTATTTTGATCATGTGTTAAACAACTCCCCTCTAGGCACACCAAATAATCATGTGTGTGTAGTCAATACATATCTCTCATGGATTTAGTAGCTTTTTTGTTAATCTAACCAATTTCTTTTTCTTTTCTTTTTTTTAAATTTTGATTTTCAAATAGGAGATTTTTTTTTCTTTTACAGCAAGAATTTCTTCTCTGTCTTTTTTTTTTTTTTTGTCTTTTTTGATTTCTAATTCTTTTATCAAGGCTGCATGTAATAACAATTTGGTTTTTGCCAATTTGCCAATTTGTATTTGATATTCCAACAATCAGTAATTTATGTATGGGCTTTAAGTGAGGATGGACTTTTTGTCCATATTACCCCACAAAGTATTGTGCCAACACTGTGGCTCAGTCACATACTTCTTAACCGTTTTTGTGGGTTAAATCTCTGGGATTTGTTCACCCTTTAATGTTCTATCAAGACTGTTTTAGAATTAACAGAACATTGCTCTGCCGACACTCTGTGGAGTTGGCAGTAATCGGATTGACCGTCATTGGGTCCTCCATGCCGCTTAGTCTGGCCATGACCGTTTCAGCTTATGTAAGCATTTGCTTCTTTATTTGTGTGTTTTAACATCCCGCTGTACTTGCAGGGGAGACTTTTATCTGAGATGTCTAATGTGAGTCATACGTGACTGTTTCATAGATCATCTGCACTCTATCCCATATCACAGGTTTATTGCTGTGTATGTCTTTTTTAGAGTGTATGCAATGTTTTATGCATTTTATGTATTATGATCCTAGGGACAGCATATTCCTTTATTTTGTATTATTGGTTATAGTTTTTACCAGAGGTGGACTTGACCTGGACAATCTGACCCTTGCTAGTCTTAGTTGCCCTCATACTACCTTAGAGACTCTGCCTGAATCATACCAGAATCAAACATGGACATTCCTCTGATCAGATACCTGTTTCACTATGCCTTACATAATGCAATCATAGTTTAGTAGTTACACGCCAAGCATAATTTGATTAGTCATTACTTTATGGTTATGAGCCATTATAGATTCATTGAATTTCTCTCATAATTAGAATTATGTATACTGCATAAACCCTATGTGTTGTATGTATTCCTGATCCATCTGAATTGGATATACCAAATGTACCAGTAATACTCCATGGATTTGATAAATCAAGGATACCTGAGCTTAGACCATATGGTTATCTCCTGACATTCCCTTGTATCCCTATCTTTTTGAATAGCCATCAGAACCATCTTATCAGCATCAAAATGACCTTTCAGATGAATTCACATGATACCTATTTTTGTGCAATTCGAGAAGTACTTACTTTTTGTAGAAATTATCATTAGAACAACCAAAGTACTGTGAAGCATCAAATCACAGTCACCCATGTATGTGTGTATCAGACTCAGGCTTAATATATACACTTCACAAAGAATATGTATTACAGTTTCTCATGAAACCTAAACATATCCTAATTATTTGTCACTCAAAATTATCCACCAGTTCACTCCTAAAAGGGTCTTATGGACACACATTACTGCCTGTGACCAGACAGTATGTACTCTCTAAAATCCAATATAGAATATCCCAATGTCCACTTTTCTGTATCACTCTTATTGACAGAGACTCAAAATCACTGTCAGTTTCAATAATGTCATTAGATTGTCTCTCCTGAAGGCAGAGTAAGTCGTAAGTCCAAATAGTCCTCTGTGGTCCCACCATGTAGGGAACATGTGTGTCAACATTGCTCCTGTTATTTGTTATGGTGAGATATTTTGGCAGTGGGGGTGGATCCTTGCAGTGTTAATACTGTTCATGTAGAGTAACCCAGGCCTAGGGTTAGTGCTGCTTGTCCCGTTGGATCAATAGGCTGTTTAGTAAAGCCTAACACCCTGAGCCACTGCCTTAGGCAGACACCGCAGTCCCCATGTTTTAGGGCCCTACGTTAGGGTTCAGATAACCTCAGAGCCAGGTCAGAACAATGCATCTCATTTTTGAGTGCTCTACATTGCCCATTATTCCTAGAGTTAGAAGTGTGGCATGGTAACTCAATGATTTGAGTTCCCTTATCCAACTGTCTCTCTGGGTATACACAAAGCCTCCATGCATGTATGGAGTTTAATGTGATCCTTCGGTGCCTGGGAGGGTGGGCTGACCAGGTAGTCAAAATGATGAGTGGAAGATCCGAAAGCTGATCCACTGTGTCCCACATGGCCTGCTCCATGCTGTCATGTGTTACATACCTTATGTTAGTCCAATAGAGCATACTAACTTCTGTGAGCTGCTCCATGTAGCAGTGTATGTGTAAGTATGAGAGTGTGCAATATTTCTTTGAATAGTTCATGTATAATTCAGTAATCTCCACTTATGTGCTATAAGAGTATCTCTTATTGGTCTGTGGCATAGTAATTGTCAAAATCGTTTGGGAATCTCCACCATATGAGCTGGATGCTTTTGTGTAGGGGAATAGTTTGTATAGCCCCTTATTGTTGATCTTAGGGAACTAGTTGAATATGCCCAATACATGCTCATCTTGCATTGGACAAAGAGCACTCTTGAGAGGTGTAAATGTTAATTATATATTTATTGCCACAAACCACAAGTACTGAATGATGTTTCTCAATATGATATAAATGCCAAATAGTCTGTAGTGTTCATGGGGAATGCACAGTTATTATACTCTCATCTCAATACATGCCAAGTGCAAACACAAGTCCACACTAGTCTCCATAGTCATATAGAGTATCCAATGCAGTTAAGTCACACAGCAGTAGTCTCACAATCACTATCTCCATGTAGGTCCCTGTCAGTCTATAGGACAATAATCCAAGTTCCTCTCCTGTCATGGTGACCAGTGTTGCCTTCAGTCTCACAGAACAAAGTGACTACATCCCTCCCTTGAGTAGGAGGCTGACTGCCATTTTATAGTCCTTCAGGCAATAACTCTTCCTTCCGTATCCTGGAATGAGTAACTCTGGCTCCACATCCTGTTGTGAGTCAGTCAACAAGGGAAATCCCCATATGAGTCAGTCACTGAGTCATATCCTGGTATGAGTCAGTCCTCAGGGGAGATCCCACCATGAATCAGTGCCCAAGGCACATCCTGGTGTGAATCAGTCCCCCTGATACATCCTGTTTCATGTGAATCCTAGAGTGGGAGTTCATCTAGTACATCCAGTACCATTACTCACAGGCTTTCATTATGTTCTCTTGTATAGTTTCTTCCCTGTGCATTCCCATATCAATGACTTCTAGTATATAACACAGTAATACACATGTATGTTTAACCATTAATCTAAGTTGTGTGTGAGTGAGTATTCCTGCCACTCACACGACAACAACGGCCCCCTGGTGGCCTAATCATGGCATAAAAGTTGGCAAATGTATACATTTCTACACAGGCCCAACCTTAAGCTACATAATGGGGTACTTTTTGGGGGGAAATATAGTACTGCTTCCATGCTGTGCCACATGAAGCTGGACGGACCCCTATTTTTCATATGCATTGAACTCATGAGACAGAGCCATATATCATTATTCATACTCATCAGCAGGGGAAACTTGATATTAGCCTCTTTTTGTAGCCAACTCCATACACCTAAAATAGGAGAGGGTAACTAAAAAATGGCCATCATAATAAATTGGTTTCCATAGTAACGCATGTTTATAAAATCCCAGGGCAGATTTTACTGGAGTTAGTGCCTATCTCCTCTAGCCACCTGAATCTATGAATACTACAGGTCCTAACTCTGATGTCAGCAGGATCGAGTGGCCGGGCTGCATGAGGTATAAAAGCCAAACCAGAGGCAGGCACTATTCTCAGAACCTGTTTTATGTTATCTATTCATGCAGCAGCCAATTGATGTTGTCAGTTACAGTCCGGGCCTTGCCTTGCTATTTTGTTGTCTACTCTCTTTGGAATTATTAGGAAATCACAGCAATAGTAGATTATCAATCTCAGAGGGGCATTTTGGTAATTTAATATCTGCAAGGCTAGTCAAAATAAAGCACAGGCTGTCATAAGTAATACATGTTTATATGTGTACAGAGGATGGAAACTAGATGTTGATTTTCCTCTTGAAATAATATTAATCTCACCTGATAACTGGGGAGCTGGCTGTGTCTACTTGGTAACAGCTTGACATGTCCTCAGGACCCTCACCATATTCTTGACAAGGCTGGGTACTGCTTTATGAAGTCAGTAGGTGAGTAAGTATGAATGTCTAATGGATGCTTATAGAAAAAATTTGCCCTGCGTTTGCCTCCTACAGAAATCACATAGCCTCCTGTAATCTGGGTACTGCACTTGTAGGCTTTTCAATAAGGCCCTACAGTAATTTCTAAATCCTTCTTAATGCAAAGCTACTTTAACTAAACCCTGTTAATTGATGCATGTTGTTTGTGCAGTAATGATCTTTGTTTTTAACATGATTTTTTTCTCCAGACTGACTGATCAGAACATTGCCTCTCAATCAATTGCCACCACCCAATGACTCAATCAGGACATCGGCATATCCATTTTAAATCAAAATAATTGTTTTAAAAATATTTGGACCAAGTTGTTGATGTTTTTTTTTAAAAGCTTTCTCGCAATCAGCTAGTTTGAAATGCTAATTAGACACACTGCCTGCTGTAATCCATCCTAGCAGTCAGAAAAATATTTCATTTGCTTTAAATACAACAGAGGTCTGGGCTGCACAGGGGGGTCTCATCTGGTAGCCTTTAGAATAGGAGTCAAAAAGGCAGGTCACACCTGCGCTAAATAAAGTGTGTAAGTATTGCCACCTTCTTTGACATCACTGCTATCTATAAGCCATCCAAGCGCAAGGAAAGGATTGGAAGAATGGGGCAGAGTCTGGGGCTTGACGGTATAATGGTTTTACTGCTGGTAGGTGCAGGTCTATAACTTTGCCATTCAACTTAAGGGCCTGTTGGTCAGTCTCTTAGTATTTTCCCGCTTCGTGAAGTCTTGTATGGGTGTCCCAGGTGTAACTAGGCTGCTGTAATGTTGTATGAGAGGTACTATCTGTAGGATGGTGTTTTACGTTTTAATCACAAAGTTTAATGCCTGCGTTATTGGACGCAATTCCTTTATAGTTCAGCACTGGAAAGTTAGCCCAGGCAACCTAGACTCACCCTTTATATGAGTAACAAGGTGGCTGTTCACATCAAGTAAGCTTAAAGCACTGCCCAGGTCCCAGGGGGGCATATAAATGGGCAGGATATTGACCAGAGGGACATCAAAGTATGAACATGCACTGACCACAGATAGGAGGAGAGGGTGAGGTAATTCATGAGACTCCCTAGTGCCCTCGTCACTCCCTTCCACAAGCTACAAGCACTTCATAGGACACCTTGAAGAACCTCGAAACCCAGCACAGAGTTCTTGTAATGAGCAAAGGAATTAGTGCTAGAGGGAGGATGACCCATCTCTCAACCTTTCTATCGACCAAAACCCGACAAGCTTTCATGCACTAACCAGAGGCACCTCTATTGAAAAGCACACTTTCCATACTGCACTTATGAGCTTTCTCTGTGTGCAATTGTGTAGCTTTAAGTATGCACCTTTTTTTAGGCTCATGAACCTATTGAGTCCTTAAAGGTATGCTTTGCTACTGAGACAATTTTATTCAAATTCTTTCATTTTGTTTAATGTGAGTTATTTACCAACAGGCTTCCAGGTCACTCATGCCAGACAATACTTTGGGCAGGTGGGACGTAAAAACAATCTAAATAATTTTGTCGACTAGCTTTTGAATGATGTTGGTAATGGTAAAATGCTCAATCCAACGCTGTTAGAATAGCACAATAAGGAAAATAGCTGTAGCATCCGGAGCAACTTGAATAGAAAACCCCCTGCAATTAAGCCATGGTGGGAGGAGACTATTTATAGCAAAGACAGGACTGGTGAAAGGGCAGGAGGCAGGAGGGAAGCTGAAAGAAGGTGATGTATGGATGGAAGGATAGATGTTGAGTCACTGTAAAAAGTCCAACTGTGAAGGAGTCAGAAAGCACCTTTAGTAATGGGAGGAAAGTGCAAGCCACCATTCATGCTCTGTCAGGGTGTGTGGCGGCTCAGACTGTATTTACTCCCTGGCTGTATTCACCGTTCTGGTTGCCTGTCGTGAGTAACATTGGTTCTCCTATAAACTACTCTGACATCCTCTCTAGGTTAGTCTACAGAATACACCTGCCACATTCATTACTGTGAACAAATTCTACCTGTTTCCTTCTGCTGTCACATTATTTATACTTTCCGTATTCAGGCTCAGTCCATCCTGGTTTTATGCAATGTTTAAAACACAGTTCCCGATTGAGACTTGATGTGAATGAGGAAAAGTAGTATTTACCTGATGTTCTATAGGATTTAGCATAAGATGTCGGCATGTTCCTGCATACAAAATGTCAGTGCTGTTTTGCTATAGGATTCCATTTACAAAATCTGCCATTTCACAGTGGGAGATTGGTATCAAAGAGCATTTAAAGGTGTGGAGACAACCTTTTCTGAGGAATAAGGTGGACACCTTTTCTGAGGAATAAGGTTGACAGGGCAAGCAGATCTATGGAGAGGAGAATAATCAATGATTAACTTGTCCTCACTAATAACCCCTGCAGGCTGCATCAGGCTCTAGCTGGCAGGAATGATACCGGTAATCACAGATATAATGGATGTGTTAGGCTGATGAAGACTGCTTAACAAATTAAGAGTAACCCAGTAAACAAATAACGTTATACACCATTTTATAACGTTATATAACGTTATATGTCAGCGTTTTTCTAAGGCTCTTTAGTATAACATAACGTTATGTAAAATTTAAAACCTTATTTTGATGTAAAATAACGTTTTTTTGTTAGTTGGGAAGTCCCCTGCAAGGCAAGCAGCATGAGGACTATAACAGACAGATCTCTAGTACCAGAGGTGTAGACTGCCTGCGGGTAGCATCTGATAATGAGCAGAGTCAGTAACATGACATCAGCAGCCAAAGGCTATGCTCAGAGTAAGATGACATGCTTAGATCAAGATGTCTCGCATTTGGATTCTCAAGTGAAATTTGAAATGCTGACTATTCTTATAAAACATTTCCCCCACAATCTATTTAATTCAATGCTGTTCTAACAACAAAAATGGTGCAACACAGCTTTCACCTTGCTGTCCCTGGTTGCCCTTTTAGGTGGATGTGTCGGCAGAGGTCCCTGGGGACTACAAAGGGACAGTGACCAGGGTCCAGGGTCCAGGGTGTGACCAGGGAGGGCTGCAGAATCAAGGCCCCCTGTTCATATCCCAGACAGACTCTTGCATTTAGGCACGTCATTTAGGTGAAGTGGTAGTAAAGTCTGCAGTGTATCTTGGGTGTCTCTGTGCTTATGGCACCATTTACCAGCAAATGAGGTCCCTCTGTTGCCTATGACATTTGGTGAAGGGAGAAAGAGAGGCATACATGGCATGTGTGTGTTGGGGCCCTGTTGTACTAGTAGTGATTGAGGCTGGAGAGTGATATGTCTTCTGATGTCATGCTTTAGACTAATTTGCAGAACCTGCTTCAGATTGAATAAGTGCAGATCGGGTAGCCCCACCTTGTCCGCCACACAGTTATTCTACAGCCTACCGCCATCGGGGCACTGCACAAGGTTTCAATATCATCATTGTTAATGTGATAAAACTGAAGTTGAAGCAAAAGAACTGCTGTTCCACCTATAATGACTTCCTTTTTTAGCCATAATCATTTAATCAAGGACTGAGTGCCAGAAGAACTGTGCAGTTAGAAGTTACAAGCTGGGCCAGGTTATGGATATTAACCAGGCCACGCTTATAGGCCTCAAGGATGTAAAGTATAATGATGTATAATGGTACATCATCACACTATCCCCTCCAGCCAAAAATACCTGTTGAAAATGTCAAAACTACATGAAAATAATGGTGATTTATACACAATTATACTATACATATAGAGAAACCCAAAGATTAATAGATAATTACAATGGGGTTTGAAGGAATTAGATTTCGGCAGGACCAGAAGTGAATGGGTGCTATACATATATACCTACACTAGTGCTGAGGTCGGAAGTCAGCTGATAAAGCACTTTTGAATAACAATGATACAAGCAATCTTTATCAGAAATGGACTGATATGGTACTGCTGGTTTAACTTCAAGTGATAATTTATTCAACATGACACATTTAATGATTACCGGCAAGACTATAGCCAGCACACACATATTTTAACCCCTGTAATAAATATTGAGTTATATGATTCTCTGGCTACTACTGATGCCATATGCTGTAGTCCCATCTTTGCCATCTCTGTGCCTCATCAGAAGCAATACAAGGCATCTGTGAAGGGAACAGATACTGCTACTTGGAGTAAACCAGGAGTGACAGTTGTGGTGTGATTGCATTCCTTAGTGGGTGTGATACAGTGCAGGGGTCAGGGCTGCTAGATGTTCCTCTCACAAAGAAACCTGAGGTCAGGAGCTGTTGTTAAGAGATACATTCTGGTAAAACACAGTTCTGTGTTGTTTGAAGTTATATAATTGCATAATCTATGTAATTGTAACCATAAGTATTCTCTAATCCTGACTGCATGTCATTTCAAATAGATTAAATACAACAACTCAACCCTCTGAATGAAATACTCCATTGACCTACCTGAACTTGCAAGCAAAGTATAAAATTGGCCATGAATGTCTGTTTCCCGACTTATGGAGTCTAGGATATATGAAATATGTTGATGTGCAAGCACTCTACTGAAGTATGTACATAAAAGGTTAATGAACCTCCTCATTCCCAACCAAGTGGGTTTATTGCCCCCTTCAAGACAGCTAATGAACATAGTGTGTTAAAACTCAAGAATCATAACTTCCTAAATAGCTGAATCAATCTAAACTCAGTCATTACTAAGAAATGTATGCCTGTCCTATTTTCACAATGTAAGGTGAATAAATCATTGTTCTGCATTTGGCTAAAGTCCAAACATCCTCTATAAAGCCCAAATTGCCAGTCTTAGCATTGCCTTAAGTTTGTACTGATAAGGGATGTGGACAATAACTGTGAATATGTGTTGAACACATTTAATATACTTCTATATCTTCTACCAGTTATCCTTTATAAGGTCACATGACAGCTATTTCATATCACCTGTATGTATTCAAATAGCAAGTTAAAGAATACATGACAGTTATTTCATATAATAATTTTTTTTTAAAGTAGTCTCCTTCACAAAACTGCATTTTAGTAATAAATATGTAGGACAAGAAGCCCCTTGTATACTTCTACAGTGTCATATTTTGTTATGATGCACAACTGTGGAATATCGACTAAATATGCATCATTGCATGTCCAACATGAGACGAGAAGCAAAACCTGATCAAAATCAATGATCATACTCACTGAGATGAATCTATGTAACCCCCACTTGCAATAAGGCAGCTCTAAGTATACAGCTTACAATGAGAACACCCTGGTATTGACTTTGATATGGATCAGGCGATGGAGACTTCTGTTTTTGTGCCTCACTAATCAGTGCTAATTCATTAGCAATGATTACACGGGGGACTTAAAGGGACAGACACTGCAAGCTGCCAATAGGCATTGTTCATGCACCACTGGATATGTTATAATATTATGAGGTTTAAGTCAGGGTAGGGATTGAGAAATAGAACAAGGCAGTGGTAGAGAACAATAATGGTGTGGATCAAGGAGGTACACAGGGATATGCATTAGGGGAAAACAGCAGGTTGTAAGCAGGTTGTAAGCAGTGAGCTTATCACAGAGAATCAAGAATAAAATACATTGTAATTTGTTTGTGATGTCTGCCCTGAAGATATAAATTGCTTTCAGCCTAAAGTGTCTGCTCCTCCGTTATTTATCTTTAAGTTTGGGTCAAGTTCAATATATTTTACCTCAAAATCAACCATTTACATGTGAATTCATTCCAAATCTTCTATTACAATATTCCTGTGCATTTGTAAACACTTGACAAAACGATGTCACCCATAATTATAGTTAAGATAGGACTTTCGCTTGTAAACACTTTAGATAGGTAAAGATATTAACTGTGCCCTATGTATCTCTGATAGACCAGAAGTTGTAGTTTCTAGTCTCATGTCTGCTTTCCACCACTCTGTTGGCAGTCTATGTTTAAATAATGAGCCTCCTCCATCATTGTGTGGTTTGTCTTTGGCTAAAGGTAGTCTGCTGTAGAAGTAAGAAGCCTGGGATGAATAATGGAGGTTGATAATGATAATTACCATTTTCTAACTGAATGCTTTAACATTTACCTTGACAGTCCTGAATACTGCTGTATAGACATGGCCCTCAACCTGTATAAGGATCATATAAATTCATTTGTCCTCTGAATTTATTTCAAGATAAATTTATACTAAAATACACATCAATGTTTATCATGACGCGGCCCCTGTAGAAGACTGGAAGAATACATAAGTGTCACTGCAGTGTTAACACTTTAAGGATGGCATAATGCATTGATGCATCATAGCATTGTCATCATGTCATCTTCATGATACAAGAATGCTGCAATGGCAAGTAACTCAACATTGCTGCATTCAAGCATCATGGTGGCAATATGGGATTGAGCCTTTACCGAATTATTTAATGTAGCAGTGGTCAGTTACTTACCAGGGCTGCATTGGTGCATCCGGATGACAAATGTAATCATACATTTAGCAACATCCCTCCTTAAAGGGTTAACTGGGCATGCTTATCCTACTGCTACCTGTCTCCTACTTGAATGTCCCCTTACCTGGCACAGATTACCACACCTGGGAAGGCCTCTTGTATACAGCCTCACTTACAGGTAGGAACTTGGAGTTTGGAGCCTGGTTATTACCAGACACATTCATACCAGGAAAGTAACCACAGTAACAGCCAGCTCACCTGGCACATTACCTCAGTGCAATGAGTCCATGTTAAGAGATTGTTCATATATCACACCGGTTGCTTTACCTGAGATAAGAATTACTCCTGCCCCCCTCCCCCCCCCCGGTCCCCCCTTCCCCTACTGTACGGGGAAGCACCTATTTGCATTGAATAGGGGTCAAAGGTTCAGCAGGTGTATGGAACCCTGCCCCTGTTGGGTGTGCCACTGAATTATCTATAATGTATCCTCGTGTGATATTTGGTTCCTGAGACATTTGAAACCCTTGGGTTGTAAATACGTCCACTTAAACAGGTATTAGTATTAGTCCAAACAATTGTAACACTTCAGAAGCACTTTATTTATTGTCCACAAGAAAGTCCTGCCCTTACATATTTACAGCACTGCCTTTTGCAAGGATGAGAGTACTGCCACTGATTACAGGCTATGTCTCACGACCTTGGCACAATGTTTTTGTCTCTGATCGGGTGCCGTCTCTGACCGGGTGCAATCTCTGACCGGATGCCGTCTCTGACCAGGTGTCAGAAAAAGGCGTTTTAAAAAGAATTATACACAGTATAGACCTATACCCGTATAAACCCAGGGCAGGGGGGCGTGGCATCGAACCGCTGGAGGTAGTTCCTCCAGCCCTCCTGGGGGGCGCCAGCGGCGCCCTAGGAGTTCCAGCGGCCGCCGGGAGGTGGCGCCCCGGAGTGACGTCATCCCCAGGCGTGACGTCACCAGCCGTGACGTCGCTTAGCGACTGTTCTATCTGTTGTACGGGGACTAGAAAAGGGCACATCCTTTGAACGGTGGTCAGTCGGCTGGTCAATCTCTTTGTGTACACATCTCCCGCAGAATTTTCAAAATTTCCCGAGGCTTTTCCCGAGGTTTACTTGAGTTTCCAAGCTACCGAGGGCGTCTAAGAAGTTACAATGGGTCGTGTGAAGAAAACCCCCAAGAAGTCGGGCCGGCCGGCCGAGCCTGAAGAAGATGTGGGCGGGGCAGCCCAAACGAGGGATCTTCTCGAGAGGACGAGGGCAGCTGTCGCAGAATCCGAGGGCAGATTGGCGAGGGTAGAAGGAGGTTTCTCCCGGTTGGTGTCGATGGTGGAGAAGGTCCAGGAGTCGGTAGAGAAGAGTCTCGAGGGCGGCAGGATTCCCGAGGGCTCGACCAGTCGCCAGAGCAGACCCAGGAGGAGGCGTCAAGAAACCCCACCTAGGTCTGAGAGGGACTCATCTGATGACTCGAGGGCTTCGCCAAGACCCGAGGGCGCTCGTCACAAGAGATCCAGAACAAGATCCAAGTCTAGTAAGCATTCAGAATTTGCCCAGAAGAATTTTCTCGAGAGGGGGGTCAGAATTGATTCCCTCGAGGCCCTATTGCTTGTAAATGTCAGAACCGTTCTAATCATGTTGAAACAAGGTATTGATGTTGAGGGATTGTTAGCTCACATGGAACTCATTTGTGAGAAAGCCCTGACCAAAGTATACAGGGTCAGTTCCCTGATCTCATATGACAAGTCTGTAAGGGGTAGGGCAGATGAGGGGGGCCCGGAAGTTTTTGGGCAGGTATCAAACAGTGACGTGTTGAGATACTGCCTTTTGCAAGGATGAGAGTACTGCCACTGATTACAGGCTATGTCTCACGACCTTGGCACAATGTTTTTGTCTCTGATCGGGTGCCGTCTCTGACCGGGTGCAATCTCTGACCGGATGCCGTCTCTGACCAGGTGTCAGAAAAAGGTGTTTTAAAAAGAATTATACTCATATATATAAGGATTTGGAAAAACGTTATGGCGGTTGTTATATAATCATAGTTATAATTATAATTAGCCTCCTGCTGTTAGTATTTTGACCTTATCAAGCCAAGCCGGTCAGAGACGGCACCCGGTCAGAGACAGCACCTGGTCAGAGACGGCACCTGGTCAGAGACAAAAACATTGTCCCAAGGTCGTGAGACACAGCCTACAAGGTTAACATTTTAACACCAGAACGCGTGGAGCCCTGCATTATGGAGGATGTTCCCTGGGAGTCAGGTGGCGTGAATGACTCCCTGAAGGTACATCATACCGGGCGCCGCCTCTGCTCTAACTGGGATGTGGGGATAATCCTGTCTCGTGACTAATGTGGCTTTGTGTACACAAAGCTGTCATTACCGGGTACCTTGATGGTGATTGCGCACAGCTGGGGTTTGTATCAGAATCTAGTTATCCATAATATATATATATATATACTAATATTGAGAGTATCACCTGTTTCTTCTAAGGGTAAGATATCTCAACACAACCTATAACTCAAAGCCAAATAATTTTCTTAACAAACTAGTGATAATCTCATGGACGCTCATAGATACTAACCTACATTGTAATGGCTCCCCATACCACAGTGTGCTAAGAGGGTGGGGGGATTATGAACTATAATTGTTGACCATTAACTGTACACCCTAGCTGCTTGGGACACACATAGAACCAAATGTTTTCATACATTTGGAGAATTAACTTTATATTTGACAGTGGCAACAAAACATACAGAATTAAGATTTGAGATTTGTTTTATTTAACATTTGTTGACTTATCAGTGCAACTATAAAACATGAAATACAGTCATTGATGTAATAAATTCTCAAGACAATTAGGGATCTTGATTCCCTAAACAAAGATAAAATCTAGATTAATCCAAACTTATATCAGACTTCTCAAACAGTGAGGATTTTGGCAGTACTACCTGTACATTCAGAAGATACTATGGCATGAGTTACAATGTTGTGACAAAAATAATCCTTCTGCTTCAATAGAAGTGCCCTTAGCAAATAGAAACAAAGTATATTTGCTCTGGTTGAGAGCAGAAAGCACCATATTACGAGTAGGGAAAAAAGGGTATATTTTCAACCTTTCAGTGCTGTTTTAGGAAAAGGGAACTAGATTTGACAGGAGGAGGAAACGGCAAATACTTTAAAGGCTGATGAACATTTGAGGTCTGAAAAGGAGGAAAGGAGGGTGGTTTGTCTAGGTGTCCCATATAGGATGTAGAGCTAATGTTACTCCTGACAGGCAACCATCCCAGTAAATACTACAGTTATGCCGTGAATAGCTCGAGCTGTGACACATACTGACAGGACCTGAATGGAGGCTAGCATTTCACTCCTTTTGCTAAAAGGTCCTTTCTGACTCTTTTGACTCAGTTTTACATCATGCTATGACTCATCATCAGTCTTCCAGTCCAAAAAACATCCATTAGTGTCCTGTATATAATGTCCTGTAGAATATGCCTAACATCAAACATGCTTGCTTTCCTTTTCTGTCTGAAAGGAGAATATATGTATTACCAGTTGGGTTCCAGACCTTGTGACATGTAGCTGCTATCATATTACCTTCATAACAAAAGCTATAAGGAGAGCCAGCTAAAGTGGTGACCACTAAATATCGTAAGCCAGCACATTATACCTATCCAAAAGATATTCCCAATGGCCATTGTACTTCTACTCACTTATAGGGCCCTAGTAGTACTTGAAGCATTAGGAAACATGAAGATGAAGCATCTGGCATTGGGCTATAACAATAATTATAGGGTGAACCGGAAGAGCATGGTTAGGCTTTGTGACAACCCATCAGGAATCATCAGGGAAATAAAGTGGTTGTTTGAGATGTTTTATAACCTACCTGAACCTTTTGTTAAAAAGTTAAAATTAAGGGAAATTGGAAAGCATGCCAATCTGTAACACAAAACGATAGGCTATTATGCTCATTAAGGTTGTGTGCAAGTTTCTGAGCTGCATGAGGGGCAGGGCGTTCCTGATTGGAAATTGATGTTTTAGAGGTGTCCTGGGACATGGAGACTGCATGTCTTCATTACATCAGACATTGCACTGATGGCATCATGGTAGCCACACATCACACACCCCCAGGGAGCCATATTTCCAGGTCTGTAGGGTGGGGAGGGTGGCAGGGGTGCTGGTATGTAGGGTCGGAATAGACATGACATGGATCAATGGCCGATTAAGTTAATGATGAAAAGAGAAAGGACAGTGAAGCAATTGAAAGAGAAAGGAAATAACTAATCTCATATATCTGATATTAATAGATTAACCCCTTCCACACGGTAAGCCAATATATTGCACA
Organism: Harmothoe impar; assembly: GCA_947462335.1. Lineage (NCBI taxonomy): Eukaryota > Metazoa > Annelida > Polychaeta > Phyllodocida > Polynoidae > Harmothoe > Harmothoe impar. The sequence continues at coordinate 11,346,351 of OX381713.1, forward strand.
AAATTGCATTGAGTTACAAGAAACCCAGTGGTGAAGGGGTTAAATTAAACTATGCCTATTGAAAAGTAATGCATATTGCCTCAGACAACAATTGAGCCAACTTCAAAGCTTCAATTATCATTTCTTTAATGAACTTTTCACACCTTCATTAGCTGAACTGTATACCACACAGTATATTCTGTATTCCCTAGGCATTAAAATACCTCTATTATACAGGTCTTGTCAATGAAAACCAATAAGCGGTCTGGCTCATGTTAGAGAATAGACAACAAAATAGCACCGGGACAAAACATGAAACCGGTTCTGAGAACCGTGCCTCCTCCTGGGTTGACTTTAATAACTCTTTCAGCCGGGTCCCCTGATCCTGCTGAAATCTGAGATAGGAGCTTTGCTATTTATAGATTCAGGTGGCAGGAGGAGATAGTCCCTACCTCCAATAAAATCTGCCCTGGGAGCTTAATAGATCTATGTGTTACCATGGAAACTGGCATATCATGATGGCCTCACCTTTGAACTCTCTTCTATATCGGGGGGATAGAATTTGGTATTGTTAGAAAGAAGGAGGTAGAGAAATTTCCCCCCGATAATAGTCACAATCATTTCAGATAAAGCTATAGATATGTATATGAGAGCGGGAATATCAGCATGACTTGGATCCGGGTGAAAGATATAATATCAGTTTGAAACCCTTTTTCCTCCTTTGTTCTTTTAAGCTATCTTCTTATTACATACAGTGTTTGGTGTAGCTTTTAGTGGGTAATTTAGAACAAAACAGGAAAGGTTCTACTTTTCAATACACAGATATACTAAAATTATAATATGATATAGTTTCTTGTTTGAAAAACAGAATTATTAGTTCTCAAACATCCCCAGGCTTAAACAAATGTGTGGTTCGTTTTTAATTTAACAAAAAAAGTGATCCTAAAGAACAGACTGGGTAACTAAGGGTTATATCTCTAACTTCAATTTTACTGCTGTTTACAATTTTGGTTAGCAAAGAGCTATAGTTGATATAAACCTTTTACAATATACCTGTTAAGTCAGATATATTTGCAAGGAACAGTAAGACATGGTTAAGTAGTTCATACCTTTGTTATATTTATCATGGTCGCTAGTTTACTGCAGGGGCCACGTTTTGAAGCTAAAATATGCAATATGAATGGCTAGTGTAATAGATCTGGTAGTAGCACAGGTAATTAAGTTATTAGCTAATTGTAACCAGAGGCTGATCTATGGGTAATACTATAATGACTGTTCTGTAAATGACCCAATGCTTTTAGTCAGCCATCATGTAATTAACTCTTTGTGTACTGGATCGCGATGAAACACTTAAAGTTTTGCTGTTTCTCAACTCAAACAGTACATCTTGATGTAGTTAGGTTTTGCTTCATGCCTCACAATGAAACTGTGAGTATTGCTGCACTATTTCTTGTCCACAGTCAGGCCCTTTTTTCTTGCCACATTCTTCCTTCATTGGTGGTGTCATTCATCGCTGGTCCAAATATAGCCTTTTAATCCTATTCTCTGATATTGATAACACCTGTGGCCCCTGAAGGAAGAAGCACATCTGTTCGCTAACTGTTATAAGAACCAATGTTATGCTTTGGAGTTGCATAATCAAAATATCTATGAAGCATTGCAAAAGATGTACAAGAAATTGTAGCTAGTCAGCTGATCACATGGATAGAATAGACCCTGATTAAGGGTTTGGACATGGACATCTTAAGGATGCATTGGGCCAAATTAAAAAAAAGGTTTGTTTCAGGTCACCCAACCGACCCTATCAAAACAGGGCCGACCCTACGTTTTTATATGCAATTTTGATGTTTTTACCTTTTTTTGGTCAATTTTAGGGGATTCAAAAAAGTTGGGTAGTACATTCATGTTAAAAAAGAAATTGAAAAAAAAAAAAAAAAAACACTTCCGACCCAACATTTTCCTCCCATGTTACATGAAACAACCCTTTTTTTTTGGTCTTATTATAGATTTGGCAAGTCTTATTATACTTTTGCGCTAATGCCAAATCTGTGTTGACGACACAGTGTAATTAGGGAGTGGTCATTTTTTAACAACAGGAGGGGTCGGTGGATTTTCGCGCAAGCGGGTCAGAATTTTTTTGGTCCCCCCCGCTAGAGGGGTCGAAATTTTTTTAGTCCCCTCCTCCAGGCAGGTTGAAATTGAGCGCGGTCGACCTCTTCGAGCTATAGTAACGCGCGGGCTTTTCCGCTAAAAAGGGGTGTAATTTTTTGGTCCCCCCCTCAGAAGGGGTCCAAATGTTGTTGGTCCCCCCCCCTTCAAGGGGTCCAAATTTTGTTGGTCCCCCCCCAAATCCACCACCCCCCCCACCTGTTGTTAAAAAATGACCACTCCCTTATGTTAGAACTGTGAGAGCTGTTGTTACAGTGAATAGTAAGTGTATCATTATCATTAGCTGCTCCAAAGTGGGAGGGGGGGGATGGTGACATCCAGGCTGTGAGCCAGCTTTAGGCTGATCGAGTGGAAGATAATTGATAATTATCATGAATCCTGACAGACTTAAGGCTGAGACCTCATGTTTGGGCATCAATATAGGGTGTAATGCCTGGTGTATCTTTCTCTGATTTTGGTGGACCATCACCTAAATACTTTCTGATTATCAACCTTATCATTTTGATATACAGGGTTTACTATGCAGAAATAGAATACACAATGAGCATAAACTAACAGTAGAGGGAACAGTAAAGTGCAGTTACAGTACAAACTTCACACATGTAGAGGTCGCGGAAAACTTAGTCATTGGATCGGCCGGGAATCGAACCACAGACCTCTCGCACCGGTGACAAGCATGCTAACCGTTACACTACCAACCCGTGTCTGACTACTCTCCGCTCCCTACGTTACTGGATCGGTATGGTACAGAGGGGGAGGATTACCCAGGTGTTTCACCCCTTCCGGCTTTCCACCAGGGTACAGGGAATCCGACCCCTACACTACCCCCACCAGCTTCCATTATGTCCTCTCGATTCGGATTTTCAGGGGGGTTACCAACCCTGGGCTTTCTCTCCCTCCTAGAAGGGGCTTTATCAAGCAGTTACAGAGAGTCCCAGCCCCCGGAGTATAGAGGCACCTAGCACCAGGCATTCTCACCCACCAGAGACCGAAGGTCCCAATGAGGCTTTATCAAGCAGTTGTTGAGATACCCTGACTTCCCAGCAATGGAAGCTTTCCACACCATACCGATTCAGCCAATTCTGTTGACTAGACTCCATGCTTAACTCCAACTACCCATACTAGGATCCAGTTCTCCTTCCCAAGGCCCTTGTACAGGGGGCCCTGTTTTCTCCTTCGGAACCCTAGCAAGTTGGAATGCTCCTGCCGACTAGTCAACGTACTACCCGATTCATCGCGGCAGATCCACCAGTGTAGAGGTCGCGGAAAACTTAGTCATTGGATCGGCCGGGAATCGAACCACAGACCTCTCGCACCGGTGACAAGCGTGCTAACCGTTACACTACCAACCCGTGTCTGACTACTCTCCGCTCCCTACGTTACTGGATCGGTATGGTACAGAGGGGGAGGATTACCCAGGTGTTTCACCCCTTCAGGCTTTCCACCAGGGTACGGGGAATCCGACCCCTACACACATAATGTTTTATGGTTAATGTAGTAATCTATTGGAAGCCAAATCACACTAACGAACATAATAAAAACACCTGAGAGCCCTGACACATGCTTCCTTGAGAACTGTGACATACACTTCCCTACATGCCTTAACGCTGGCACAGTGTGCTGCTAACTGAATAAAACCAGGAAGGTGTGGCTGCATTACTGGGAGGTCTTCACGGAGGCTGCTGCAATGAATGCTTCTATACTAAGGTGCCTAATATAGCACAGGGCCTCTTGCTGCACATAAAGCTAGTGATCTAACTGAGCTTTGGGGATTATCCTGTCCAGTGACTAATGTGTCGTTGTGGACACAAAGCTGTTGTTAAACGGCACCTTTATAGTGATTGTGGCACTGCTGGGATTTGTATCAATATAGAGTTATCTATAATATACACCTACATAGAGAGTATTGCCATAGATCAATGCAGCAAAAAAGGATGACTTCTCAGAAAAGTTATTGATAACTGTTTTAAACATTTCTGGGGCGTATAGAGATGTGTAAATTTAAACCTCAAAATCATGCATTCCAATCTACACCATTTCATATGTAATTGTGCTGTAAATTGTGCTGTAAGTCTCCTGATGCAAGAATGAAGTTACAATGTTATAAGGATTCTGCTTAAACGAACCTAAACACAACTTATTATGGAAAATTCACCCTTGCTTGATGCAATGGTCTAAAGTTTCTTTAGAGGGTTAGATATCTGACTACAAACTATAAATCGTACTCATAGCTAAAAATGCCTACTCCATGACATTATCACTATCATGAGATGTAAAGATTTATTGTGTATGTATGTACCATACAAGGGTATTCCAGAATCATCATTGCAGAAAGCGGTACAAAGTAATGTTGTACCTCAGTATAGTCAAAATACTATTTCTCGTAACTCAGCCTATGGGTGCAATTATCTGATAACTTAATAAACTCACTTGCTCTCAGTGGGTTCACACAATCTGGTAGTCCTGTAATGACTACTGTTTTTAGTAATGACTAAATAGTCAAGGCAGGACTGACCGCCAAAAACATAATCATAAATCAATTGTAACCTGCCAATAAAACTAAATCACCATTTCTACAGTTCTAACTAAAAATATTGGAAAATTAATTTGTTATTCATGGACACCTTTTCTCCTTGTGATTAACAGACCCATTATCCATTGAGTATACCGCTGGGAAATCTCAAACAACATGTTTTCCACAAAGATGCAGTTGCTGTGTTGTATCAATTACTCTAAATTATTTACCAGTGCAACACCTTTTCATTCAAGACAATCAGCACATCCGGAACCCAAATATTCTGCCAATATTGAAAAACCCTCAGGAAGTTGATTCCGAATGCAGTATATGGTCAGGAATGCAGTGCCCCCTCGTGGATGTACGAGTGGAGTAAGGTGGATTGAGCTTGCTACAGCCGTCAGCAGGCCCGTAGCCAATGGGGGGGACGGGGGGGACGCGTCCCCCCCCCCACGGGCCTACAGGCAAAAAAAGGTCCACATCATGGAGCCCTAAACACTGGCTATCCGGAGCTTTTTACGGTTTTTCAATCGGACAATTATTAAGGTTTCTATTGAGGAAAATGCGGGGGGAAATCTTTCAGAGAAATGATTTGGTCAATAGGTATTTTCAGAAGGCACCCATACATATAAAGCAACACTTAATTGGTTGGACCTAGGGAGGGACCTGGGTAGATAGAACTTTGGGGAGCGGGACAGTGGGTCTTCAGGGGCTGGTACACCAATTGGTTGGACCTGGGGGGGGGCTGGGTGGACATGGGTGGAGTCGGGGCAGAATCTTTTGGGAGGGGGTCAATGGGTCTTTTGATTTGATGGTCCCCTGGCCGGGGGGGGGGGGGGCACTCCCTATATGATCTATAGTAACCATGTGCGTACACAAAATCCCGGCAAAGGGGTCCTTTTTGGGCAATTTTGGGGCAAAAGGGATATGTTTTTAGGCCAAGAATATCCAACCAAAAAGCCAAAAATTCCTGTTAAAAGGGGTATATTTTTCCTGGAATTTGGCCCAAATTTAGGGTGGTATCCCGCCAAAAGGGCCAATTTTGCCTAATTTATGTGGGTATCCCGCTTGAATAAAGGGTTCCAATTTTGGCGATTTGAGAGTATCCCGTAAAAAGGGGGCCAATTCAGGGTGGTGTCCCACTAAAAGGGGGCTGTTTTTTTTTCACATTTTAGGGGGTATACCCACCAAAAGGGGGGTGTTTTGATGGATCTTTGTCCCAGTAAGAGGGGTCCTTATTCAGGTTGATGTATGCACATGGTATCCATAAATGCAAAAACCTTGATTTGCCCATGATTTATGGCTGCAAATTAGTTCAATCTTAGCACTCGGAATCCACCAGAATGCACCATTTGGCTTCTTGATTTAAAAAATGTCCTGGGGGGGCATGCCCCCAGACCCCCCTAGGGAGGTCGCTGTGCTTCCCTTGCGACTTCGCTGCGCTTCGCTTGCGACTTCGCTGCGCTTCGCTTGCGACCATGCAGATTCTCAAAATTGGTCCACTTTCATGGTCAAGGTCCCCCCCCCCACAGGAAACTCTGGATACGGGCCTGCGTCAGAGTAAACAGCCAGTCAAGACAGTGTAGTCAGCTAGATTACAGGTAGACTGGGAATATCAATATTTTACCATGTTATATCAATGTCAATGTTGCCATAACAACTGAGAGGTTGAAGTAGCTACCGCCTCTTAAGTGACCTTTCTTAAACAATGGACCAAGAGAGTTTAATTTGGAGCTTGATGTTTATGTGAAAGTGAAACAAAGAAGCAACTGTAGTGTCCCCCTGATGCTGCTAACAATTTCTCTGATGTCTGTGACAGGGAAATGCGGCTAGCATTACCCCAATAATATTCATGTATATGGATACCAGGCACCACTAGCTCTCCCTGCCAGGTATACTTATTCTGGTACATTGTGTATTTGGTTGTTTGGCCATTTTGTCAGACCAGAAAACTGTATAGTCACAGTACTTATTCTTCCTCTATTCATAGCCTGTTCATAGCCTACCCTTAATAACCCTCCAAGCTACACCTCTCTTAACTCGTTTTCTCTACTAATCATGTGTCTATGTCCTTTCCCTTCTAATCAATCACACTCTTTTATTCCATCATCAATCCTCTGCCTGTCTATTCCAATTCCATATAGGGTAGATTCACCTAGAGTCGGACACAAACCTTGAGACGGACCACTTGGTTTTGTGATTTTTCAAGCATTTCCAGCTCTTTATTTCTGAATGTTGGTAAAGTGTAAGTGTTATTCTAAGTCGTAGTGTACATGAATAACCTCAGGTTTCACTGTCCATCTCAGGGTATGTGTCCGACTCATGGTGAATCTACACTACTAGCGTCGGTGTCTCCCTCCCAAGCCTCCTAGTTACATGGCTTCACCCTGGGTGTCCGTCATGTGTCATTATTATGTTGCCACCAGGGCCGCACCTGATGTAATAAAGATGGCAAGCTTTGATTTCCCAGGACAGGTCTAAAACACCATTTCTCCATCAATCACTCAGTCACCTCCCATACTCCCAGTGATACACACAATCTTGCTGAGAAAAAGAACTAAGCAAACATAACTAAGAAATAACATATTTGAAACTGATGTGAATTTCTCCTGATCACCTATTCCCCATCCTGAAGCAAACAAATTCAAAATTTATTATCTTCTGAAAAACGGTCAGAGATTGTCGGTTCAGGGAAATAACTGACACTTTATATATTATATTGGAATCTGGTAGAGTATCCCAGTTATTGAATTAAAAAATATTGAGCTCAGTGGTAAGCTGCAGTCACACATCACCAATCCTCCAAGCAATACCCAAAATCAAGGCAGTCGTGAAGAAGACACAGAGATTGTCAGTTACACTAAATCTGGAGTGACAATGGTGTCGTGATAGCATAAGGGTCCCCCCACAATTGCAGAGTGCCTTGTTCTGGTAATGCTGTATCTTGACAGGTGTAGGGGTCAGATTCCCCGTGCCTTGGTGATGAGTCCCTATATCAGTTGGGTAATCCGGCTCCCCTCTGTACCATACCGATCCAGTAGCGTATGGCGCGGTCAGATTGTCAGACGGCGAAGTAGCTCAGTGCTAGAGCACTTGGCTCCGGAGTTAGGAGGTCGTGGGTTCGAGTCCTGCTTTCTCCAGACGATTTTTCCGTGACTGTTACACTGCAATAATAAACTTTAACTTATATTTCTTGTCCCGATGGGTCCTTAAGTTGCCTGCATACTTTTAGAAAAAGCTCAATTCATTTTAACTGCACCAACCTGTGTTTTTCCTTGACCTGCAGGGACCCTATGGACACTTTGTGGCCTGTGGACAAAACGTGACTCCACAGGGCTCCTAGTGGTTCCTCATACAGACATACAATACAGATCTGCAGTGCCATGTGGAGGTAGGGTAGGATATTCAATAGTCATACATTAAACCCTTGATGTTTTACCATTCTTATTGCTTACACTTCAGGTGGTTGATTTTAACGTGATTGAACGCCACATGTGAACACTCTAAAAAAACTTAGTACCAATTGGCTGATGAAGGCGCTAATTCTAAGTTCTTGGACGGCATCTAAACTGATGTAAAGTCATCTTTGCCCGCCAGTTTATTCAATTGTGTGCTCCTTAAAGAAATGGTTTACTGAGAGACAAAAGGCAATGTAACTAGAAACATGATTAGGCTGGTTCATTCCTTTTTCTTTATGAAATTTAATGTTGACAATAAAATTGCAATATCTGATAGAAAATGTGATAATAGTGCACCATATGGTAGTCAATCCTATATTATAAAGTACTTGGGTGCCTTGCTCTGGTAATGCTGTATCTTGACAGGCTTCCAATATTGAGCCTCCACCAGCCTTTGCCCTGCTTGTCCAATTGCCCAGGTCTGTAGCTAAGCTGGCAATTAGTAAGCCATAACAATATCTGCTGTATGGCTGAGTAGGACTTCCCCATGTTTTATTTTTCAATGCAGGTCACCTCACTTCCCTATTTTACCCCAGGTTCTGCCATTAATCTGAATGCTGTATGGCTGCGGAGGACTTCCTCGATGCAGGTGAACTCACTTTGTCTGTCTCCCCTATCCTGCCCCAGGTTCTGGCCTCCATCTCCCATCAAGTTACAAATACATAGACAAATGCTAATGCCAATAGATACCGTCTCTGTTGTATTTCACAAGTGGGGGCTGGGGCAGTATCCCACCAAGCCAAATCAGAGCCGTATCAATGTAGTTGGCATTTGTGTTTACTTTTTTATTTTAAGCTATGTAATGGATGAAAACAACATTTTCTTGGCCCATTGAATACCGCCATGCTGTATTCAGCGGGGGCATTGGATACGGCCCTTCAGTGCTAAAGCATAGTAAATCTTGTATTTCAAAAATAATTAAATATGTTAGAGTAATGGTACACTAACTCAACAACATAGATCAGTACTATCTATGCTGCCTGATTAACTAACTTAGATGAACCTTCTCTGACATCATGCCCTGTCATGGCATGTTGCCATGGATACAGGGTGACAGCTGACTGACTGGCACTGGGAGATGCTGATGGTTTGTGTTGTAACCCACAGCTTGTCCAGTTGTGACCCTCAATGGAATTATATATAAGAAAATATTCAAACCATCTTCACTTTTCTTTTTTTTAATATGGAGAGGAAATTCAATTAGGCCAGCTCTTTTCCACATGTCATATGTACACAATTTATCATTCATTTTCTGACTTTAATATAAACTATTTAATTCAACCCCTGAGATGAGATGTAGACAGGATTGACTAAACTGACTTTGGGGTATCCGTATCTGGTATCAATTTTTAAGTATCAGGCTGCAGGCCCTCATAGGGCCGATGCCTGATACTTAAAAATTGATACCTGATACGGATACCCCAAAGTCAGTTTTACCAATCCTGTACTTATTATTAAATGACTCCTCGGTCAGAAATTAGACATTTTGTGTGTGTTTACTTACTGGATAGAAGCAGATGATGGCCATAGCACCTCTTGTCTTCTGACTACACAGGGGGAAAAAAGAGTCCCCCCTCTCCGCATGTATATTCCATTTATTTACACAATTTGGCCTTAGTGTTCGATTCAAATGTGTTAATTATTGAAAAAGTAAGAAAATTAAACCATAATGTGCTCGGAATGACCAAAATATAACCCTGTTTTTTCGAGGATTTAGTCACCCCACTGGACCTGAAAGCATGTAGCCTTCAAAAACAATGCTCTGGGTGCATCCACTTAGGCACAGGCTACTACCCCCCCCCCCCCCGTACCCTGTCTCTGGCCACTACGTGCAGACGAGGCAGTCATGGTTAACTACTACCTGCCTTACACCCCCCCCCTCCCACTGAGCCTACATCCCGAGCAGAGTCAATCACATTGGTATGAGTGCCAGTCTACTGCTGTTACGTAATGGCTTGTGGAGGGGTAGGAGAGAGTAGTTCTACTACCAATGGTGCGGAGTTTGGACCGGGGGGGGGGCACTCTCACATTTATGGATACCATGTGCGTACATCACCCTCAATTTAGACCCCTTTTAACGGGACAAAAGTCCACTAAAACACCCCCTTTTTTGGCGGGGCAACCCCCAAAAATGGGAAGAAATCAGCCCCCTTTTAGCCATAATCAATCACCCTTTTAACAGGGTACTCTAAATTGGCCAAAATTGGACCTCTTTTAGCGGAATACCCACATAAATTGGCCAAAATTGGACCCCTTTTGGCGGGATACCACCCTAAATTTGGGCCAAATTCTAAGAAAAGTTTACCTTTTTTAACAGAGACCTTTTGGTTAGATATTCTTGGCCTAAAAACATACCCCTTTGGCCCAAAAAGGACCCCTAATGGCGGGTCCGGCCGGACCCGCCAGTGGGGCCCAAAAGCACCCCTTTCCCAGGATTTTGTGTACGCACATAGTTACTATACATGACATAGGGAGTGCCCCCCCCCCGGGGGGTGAGTTCAATCATAACATCAACAATGGCTATGTATACAACATATTCATGCGCCAGTGCTGAGGCAGAAACTCACCTGATACAGGCACCTTGATACGAGCCTCTTTTTGAGGAAGTGGACTGATACAGGACTACTGCTTTAAGCCTAAGGGATCCCGTATTTAACAAAAACCATTTAATAATAACAGAGGGGAATGTACTGAACGCATGTACACTAACATTGCGCATTGTATTTTCATTTTGACCCCTAAATTATATTTCACCTAATAATCGACTGTGATTCCTTATTTGGATTAAGGGAAATCTTGTCCAAACCACAGAACCATGACTGATCATGTTAGTGGATTATGCACCCTTATATAGCTATTACTCATCTGTTGAGATATTTAGCTTAATCACCACCTTCTGCCTGCCTATGGATGTTTTAATCTTACCATACTTGAACCACTTGATGATAATGGAATCTTTGGTCTGGTGGTCTTACCTCCTCCGACACAAAATCTCTTTTGAGGGGATAATCAGAGATTACGCTGCCAGTCAGTTCACCCAGTATTAATGTCTAAGCTTTAGGTAATGTAAGAAGACTTCCTCCAGTCTCTACAGGGATTAATGTAAATATGCATCGTCTCCCACTCTATCACTATCTAATACTGCTGCCAGCCCAGCTGACATGCTACAAGCAATCAACCTTAGTGTACCTAATGATGATTGCACATTTAGTATTCAGAACATAAAAGCTCTCACAGTGCTAACACAATTACTATGCACCATAAACACAGATTTTGGATAAGATTAGGGACATCTCATACAAAAGGATTGCAAGGGATATCCATGTACAACCTCCATAAGGGTCTAGTCAAGTAACATAATAAGCTGACTTCCTACAGAGTAGTATATCTTTACTTTATGCCTCATAAATGTATCGATTGTGAATTTTGTTCTTTGAACTAATGTTCTCAAACATTTTTATTTTTTTGAAAATGAAAGGTTTGAACGGAATCAAATATATATGTTCTCCTCCATCTCTGCATTCTCTTCCGAAATTGATTCAGAGTGAATTGGGCAAGAGCTAAATGTGTGGCTATGGATCTCAATTGTATTACATTTATCAATATATATACCTATATGTTAAATAAACATAACTATCATCAGGAAAACTTGATATAGGCCTTCGTCGTGGCAAACTCTAAAACCTCAAATAGGAGAAGGTAACCAAAAAATTGGCCATTATAAAAGATTAGTTTCCATGGTTACACCTAGATTTATACGATCCCATGACAGATTTTACTCGTGGTAGGGACTTTCACACCCTCCCACCCAAATCTATGAATACTACCGCTCCTATCTCAGATGTCAGCAGGATCAGGTAGCCTGGGTGAACGAGCTATAAAAGCCATACCATGGACAGGCGCTATTCTTAGAATCTGCTTCATGTTATCCATTCATCAGGCAACCACTTGATGTTGCCACTTGGAGTCTAGGCCTTGTAAGTGTCATTTTTTAGTCTTTTTCTTTAGAATTGAGGGGAAACCATAGCAGTTATCAATTCATGGAATGATATTCAACTTGCATTGAATATCCAGAAGATCTGTATTCAAATGGTACCTTATTAGCGGTACGACACAAAGTTTGTAAGTGATGCAGATATATGGCCACATCTTTCTTGGCATTATTGCTGTTCATAACCCATTCAAGTGCAAGGTGGGGATGGAAGGACTGAGGGGGAGTCCGGGTTTGGTCCGCATAACGGTTGTGTCCGGTCATAGATTGCACCCGAGCATAGATTTTCAATTTGGTTCGATTTGATGAGACACAGTCTATACTGCTGGTGGGTGCAGGTCTATAACCATGCCATTAAAATTAAGGGTGTAGTGGTCAATCTCTCCTCCCAAAGTTAAGTCTTATATTGGTGTCCCAAGTGGCACTAGGCTGCTGTAATGTCCTTTAGAGAGGTACTTTCTGTAGGATGCTGGGTTACTTCTCAGACACAAAGTTTAATGACTGCAACATTAGACACATTGTATTCATAGCTTACCACTGGGCACTTATCCCCAGCACTCTACCCTCACCCCATCTCAGGTATAATCAAGGACGCAAGATGGCTGCTCACATCAAGCGAGGGAACTCTGTTGCCCAGATCCTACAGGGACATATAAAGGGGCAGGAGAGTGGCCAGGGGGACATCAAAGTCAGGCTGTGCACTGACCACAGACAGGGGGAGAGGGGTGTCGTAATTGGTTTGAGCCTCTAGTGGGTTGCCCTCTTCACTACATGGAGAGAAAAGAATACAGTGTCAATGTCAATCCATGTTGCCCCCAGAATGACTCCCTTCTCAAGGAGCCCAGGTCCCTTTGTGACTGCTTAAGGTGAGCCAGGGCGCTATGTGTCCCTAGGTGACTCAGCTAGTTCAGTCGGGGAGTCACCTACGCTCCATTATACAACCTGCGATCCCCACAAGAGGGCAGTCATTCTGGAGGCAACCTTAACTCTCATTTGACGCTGTTTCCATTCTCTGTGCACCTCAGTTCTGAAAATCATTTACGCCAGCTCCAGAAACATCAACCGGCTTCTGGGGTAGCTGTTCATATATAACCTGTAATGTGGGCAGGTGCAACCTAAAAATCATTGAAGCTATAACGTAGACTAGCTTTTAGAATAACGTCTAGTATCAAATTAACTGCAAAATCTCCTGCATGCATGCTGCCATGGTAAGAGGAGGTGTTGTTGGAATCGACAGTAGTGGTAAAAGGGCCAGAAGCGGAGGGTGGCACTAAATGAAGGTGATGTATGGATTAAAGGATAGATGTTTGGTCACTACAAGAAGTCTCCTTTTGAGGGAGTCAAAAAGCACATTTAGTAATGGGAGTAGATTGACTGCCACCATTCATGCTCTGTCAGAGTGTGTGGTACACTGTGCTTTATTTACACCGTGGCTGTATTAACTATGCTGGTTGCTTGACGTGAATAACATTGGTTCTCCTATAGACTTCCCTTAAATCTTATTTTTATGGGACCGCGATAATGTCCATCTCTTTTGCCATTTAGTATTGACGACCAAGAATATATCCTACGTGTTTCCTACTCCTGCCACAATCTTTTCCACTTTCCACTTTCCATTTTCAATTTCAGTCCTGTCTCTGTGCAACTGTAATTACCCATTGCATAAAGTTAATATACAAAGACGAATTCATGTAGTCATAACTTGCTGTTCTATAGGCTCTTGCCTACCATGTGATCAGCCATACAATATTGCAGTGCTCCGTCATTTGAATAGTACTGGTAATCATGGACATGACTTGTTTGCTAGACCAAAGTAGTACAGTATGTATCTGGATGGGACTATAGCTCAGCTACTAGAATGGTACAAATGACAAGAGACCAATCACAGACCTCCATTTGGTCACGTGACCTCATTTGCATATGAGGCCACGCCCCCTTTGGGTCAAGTGATCGGAAGTGTTCTAATTTGGGCATGAGCATAACCAATCACAGACCTCCACGGGGTCACGTGACCTCATTTCCATATGCGGCCACGCCCTCTCTGAGGAGTCACCTGACCGGACATTGCAGTGATGGCATCATAGTAACCACACATGGCAGACTCCCAGGGAGCCATGTAACCAGGTCTGTAGGTGGAGAGGGTGTCAGGGGTGCTGGTATGCAGGACGGGAAGATACATAACATGGATCAATGGCCAATTATGAGAAAGGACAGTGAAACAATTGAAAGAGAAAGGAAATAACTAATCTCATATATCTGATATGAATGGATTAAACTATGCCCATTGAAAAGAAATGCATATTGCCTCAGACAACAATTCAGCCAACTTCAAAGCTTCAATTATTATTACTTTGATAAACTTTTCACACCTTCATTAGCTGAACTGTATACCACACAGTATATCCTGTGTACCCTAGGCATTAAATTGCCCCTATTATACAGGTCTTGTCGATGAAAACCAATAAGCGGTCTGGCTCATGATGGAGAATAGACTATAAAATAGCACCGGGACAAAACATGAAACCGGTTCTGAGAACTGTGCCTCCTCCTGGGTTGAATTTAATACCTCTTTCAGCCGGGTTGCCTGATCCTGCTGAAATCTGAGATAGGAGCTGTGCTATTTATAGATTCAGGTGGCAGGAGGAGATAGTCCCAACCTCCAAAAAAATCTGCCCTGGGAGCTTAATAAATCTATGTGTTACCATGGAAACTGGTATATCATGATGGCCTCATCTTTGAACTCTCTTCTATATAGGTGGGAATAGAATTTGGTATTGTTAGAAAGAAGGGAGTAGAGAAATTTCCCCCCGATGATAGTCACAATCATTTAAGATAAAGCTATAGATATGTATATGAGAGCAGGAATATCCGCATGACTTGGATCCGGGTAAAAGATATAATATCAGTTTGATACCCTTTTTCCTCCTTTGTCCTTTTGAGATGACTTCTTATTACATACAGTGTTTGGTGTAGCTTTTAGTGGGTAATTTACCACAAAACAGGAAAGGTTCTACTTTTCAATACATTGATAAACTTAAATTATAATATGATATTGTTTCTTGTTTGAAAAACAGTATTATTATTTCTCAAACATCCCCGGGCTTAAACAAATGTGCGGTTCGTTTTATATTCAGAAAAAGGTCAGTCTTGCCTTATCAAATATGATCCTAAAAAACAGACTGGGTAACTTAGGGTCATATCTCCATCTTCAATTTTACTGCTGTTTATAATGTCAGTTAGCAAAGAGCTATAGTTGATATAAACCTTTTACAATACACTTGTTAAGTCAGATATATTCACAAGGAAGAGTAGGACTAGGTTGAGTAGTTCATACCTTTGTTATATCTATCATGGTTGCTAGTTTACTGCACGGGCCACATTTTGAAGCTAAAATATGCAATATGAATGGCTAGTGTAATAGATCTGGTAGCAGCAGAGGTAATTAAGTTATTAGCTAATTATAACCAGAGGCTGATCTATGGGTAATACTATAATGACTGTTCTGTAAATGACCAAATGCTTTTAGTCAGCCATCATGTAATTAACTCTGTGTGTAGTGGATTGTGATGAAAAACTGTTGCTGTTTCAAACAGTATATCAATGGTAATGGTTAAAGGTAATTCTGGAGACTGAATAAAGCACAATACGTTATATGGACTTGGGCTGGATTTAACGTGCCTATTTATTAGATATGTATTGACTCGACACAAGCCAATTTGGAAAATAAAATAAAATTAACTAACCACAATATATATATATATGACACAAAGCAAGGGAGTAGCGAGCTGTCCCACCTCTCTGGGCGGCGCTCTGGCGTAAACAAAGGTGGTAACTAACATACACACTCCGCCTAGATACATAACATAGGGGGCGCCCCTTACCGGGTAACAGAGTTTGGCGCGCGCGAATGACCTTACCACTAGCGGATACAAGAGACTCGTATCCAACCATTAATGTGGTAAGGGTTTGCTTCATGCCTCACAATGAAACTGGAAGTATTGCTACACTATTTCTTGTTCACAGTCATGTTTCTTTTACTTGCCACATTCTTCCTTCATTGGTTGAGTCATTCATCGCTGGTCCAAATAAAGCCTTTTAATCCTAATCTCTGATATTGATAACACCTGTGGCTACTGATAAAGCAAGAAGCACATCTGTTCGCTTACTGTTATAACACGTAATATTATGCTTTTGAGTTGCATAATCAAAATATTTATGAAGCCTTGCAAACAAATTTACAATAGATTGTAGCTAGTCAGGTGATCACATGGATAGAATAGATGCTGATTAAGGGTTTGTGCATGGACATCTTCAGGATGCATTATTGTGGTTTTGCGCAGTGCTGATCACACTAATGAAACTAATCTCTATGTTTCTGCATTACAACTATTAATAATATAATTGCACTGTTTAATTGATATGTATAAGTTGCATACCATGAGACATATATTGGTCTAATGATATGCCAATTGCTAGTTGATTATTATAACGTATGTATGTGTGCCGAATATATCCTCTTCTGGCAATCTAGAGTATGCAGTTTAACTGCTTAACACATGTACTCATTGAACTCTTATACCGAACCAAGGATATCACATGTAACTTTTTTGATTGTTGTATTTTGAAAATCATCTATGAATAAATACGCACTACAAAATCAAAAAAATGCCAAAACTGTGTTGATGACACAGAGTAATTATGTTAGAACTGTGAGAGCTATTGTTACAGTGAATACTAAGTGTATCATTATCATTAGCTGCTCCAAAGTGGGAGGGGTGGTGACATCCAGGCTGTGAGCCAGCTTAAGCTGATGGAGTGGAAGATAACTGATAATTAACATGAATCCGGACAGACTTAAGGCTGAGACCTCATGTTTGGGCTTCAATATAAGGTGTAATGCCTGGTGTCTCTTTCTCTTATTTTGGGGGACCATCTCCTTAATACTTTCTGATTATCAACCTTATCATCATGATATACAGGGTTTACTATGCAGAAATGGGATGCATTATGAGCATAAACTAACAGTAGAGAGAACATTGAGGTGCAGTTACAGTACAAACTTCACACATGATGTTTTATGGTTAATGTAATAATCTATTGGAAGCCAAATCACACTAAGGAACAATGAAAATGATAAAAACACCTCAGAGCCCTGACACATGCTTCCCTGAGAACTGTGACATACACTTCCCTACATGCCTTAATGCTGGCACAGTGTGCTGCTAACTGAATAGAACCAGGAAGGTGTGGCTGCATTACCGGGAGGTCTTCAGGGAGGCTGCTGCAATGAATGCTTCTATACTGAGGTGCCTAATATAGCTTAGGGCCTCTTGCTGCACATAAAGCTAGTGCTCTAACTGAGCTTGGAGGATTATCCTGTCTAGTGACTAATGTGGCGTTGTGAACACAAAGCTGTCTTTAAACGGCACCTTGATGGTGATTGTGGCACTGCTGGGATTTGTATCAGAATAGAGTTATCTATAATATACATCTACATGGAGAGTATTGCCATAGATCAATGCAGCAAGAAAGGATGACTTCTCAGAAAAGTTATTGATAAATGTTTTAAACATTTCTGGGGCATATAGAGATGTGTAAATTTAAACCTCAAAATCATGCATTCCAATCTACAACATTTCATATGTAATTGTGCTGTAAATTGTTCTGTAAATCTCCTAATGCAAAAATGAAGTTACAATGTTATGAGGATTCTGCTTAAATGAACCTAAATACAACTTATTACGGAATAGGCACCCTTTCTTGATGCAATGGTTGAAAGTTTCTTTAGAGGGTTAGATATCTGACTACAAACTATAAATCGTACTCATAGCTAAAAATGTGTACTCCATGACATTATCATTATCATGAGATGTAAAGATTTATTGTGTATGTATGTACCATACAAGGGTATTCCAGTATCATCATTGCAGAAAGCGGTACAAATTAATGTTGTACCTCAGTATAGTCAAAACACTATTTCTCGTAGCTCAGCCTATGGGTGCAATTATCTGATAACTTAATAACCTCAGTTGGTCTCAGTGAGTTTCCACAATCTGGTAGTCCTGTGATGACTACTATTTTTAGCAATGACTAAATATTCAAGGCAGGACTGACCGCCAAAAACATAATCATAAATCAATTGTAACCTGCCAATATAACTAAATCACCATTTCTACAATTCTAACCAAAAATATTGGAAAATTAATTTGTTATTCATGGACATCTTTTCTCCTTGTGATTAACAGACCAATTATCCATTGGGTATACCGCTGGGATATCTCAAACAACATGTTTTCCACAAAGATGCAGTTGCTGTGTCGTATCAATTACTCTAAATTATTTACCATTGCAACACCTTTTATTCAAGACAATCAGCACATCAGGAACCCAAATATTCTGCCAATATTGCAAAAACCCTCAGGAAGTTAATTCCGAATGCAGTTTATGGTCAGGAATGCAGTGCCCCCTCGTGGATGTACGAGTGCAGTAAAGTGGATTTAGCTTGCTACAGCCGTCAGAGTAAACAGCCAGTCCAGACTGTGTAGTCAGCTAGATTACAGGTAGACTGGGAATATCAATATTTTACCATGTTATATCAATGTCAATGTTGCCATAAAAACTGAGAGGTTGAAGTAGCTACCGCCTCTTAATTGACCTTTCTTAAACAATGGACCAAGAGAGTTTAATTTGGAGCTTGATGTTTATGTGAAAGCAAAACAAAGTAGCAACTGTAGTGTCCCACTGATGCTGCTAACAATGTCTCTGATATCTGTGACAGGGAAATGCGGCTAGCATTACCCCAATAATATTCATGTATATGGATACCAGGCACCACTAGCTCTCCCTGCCAGGTATAATCATCCTGGTATTTGTTTTTTTGGCCATTTTGTCAGGCCTTAAAACTGCATAGTCACAGTGCTTATTCTTCCTCTGTTCATAGCCTGTTCATAGCCTGCTCATAGCCTGCCCTTAATAACTCTCCAAGCTACACCTGTTGTAACTCCTTTTCCCTTCTAATCATGTGTCCTCTCCTATCTAATCAATCACACTCTTTTGTTCCATCATCAATCTTCTTCCTGTCTGTTCTAACTCCACCTACTCAAGTCCCTGCCTCCCTCCCCTCCCTCCCAGCTTAGTTACATGTCTCTCTCTAGGCCCGTCATGTGTCGGTATTATGATGCCACCAGGGCAGCACCTGATGTAATAAAGATGGCAAGCTTTGATTTCCCAGGACAGGTCTAAAACACCATTTCTCCACCAGTCACTCAGTCACCTCCCACACTCCCAGTGATACACACAATCTTGCTGAGAAAAAAAAACTAAGCAAACATAACTAAGACATAAAATAAAATATTTGAAACTCATGTGCATTTCTCCTGATCACCTATTCACAACCCTGAAGCAAACAAATTCAAAATTTATTATCTTCTAAATAACGGTCAGAGATTGTCGGTTCAGGGAAATAACTGATAATTTATATATCATATTGGAACCTGGAAGAGTATCCGAGTTCTTGAATTGAAAAATATTAAGCTCAGTGGTAAGCTGCAGTCACACATCATCAATCATCCAAGCAATACCCAAAATCAAGGCCGTCGTGAAGAAGACACAGAGATTGTCAGTTACACTAAACCTGAAGTGACAGTGGTGGCGTTATAGCATTAGGGTCCCTCCTTACTTACAGCTCTGGGGTCAGGGATCCTAGTGGTTCCTCATACAGACATGTGGAGGGAAGTTAGGATATTCAATAGCCATACATTAAACCCTTGGTGTTTTACCATTTTTATTGCTTACACTTCAGGTGGTTGATTTTAACGTGATTGGATACCACATCTGGACACTGTAAAAGAAACCTAGTAGCAATTTGCTGATAAAGGCTGCATCAAAAAGTAAAAATTTGGTCTATTAGAAGGTGTCATAACTCTCAGTATAGTGGGTATAACAGGCAGGTCCCCAATACGTGTGATGTACCTCAGGGCAATATCTATTAATGAGGCATATCAGGAAGCATGGTGGCAGTGGCAAAAGAAAAAGTTTACAGAAAAGTGCATTATTTTATCTTAGAAATTAAGATTCGTCCAGTTGCTAATTCTAAGGGCTTGAACAACATCTAAACTGATATAAAGTAATTTTGCCCGGCAGTTCATTCAATTGTGTGCTGCCTAAAGAAATGGTTTACTGAGGGACAAAAAGCAATGTAGCTAGGGACATGATTGGGCTGGTTCATTCCTTTTTCTTTATGAAATTTAATGTTGTCAATAAAACTGCAATATCTGATAGAGAATGGCATTATAGTACAGCATATGGTAGTCAATCCTGTATGAAGTACTTGGCTGCCTTGTTCTGGTAATACTGTATCTTGACAGGCTTCCATCATTAAGCCTCCACCACCCTATGCCCTACTTGTCCAACTGCCCAGGTCTGTAGCTAAGCTGCCAACTAGTAAGCCATAGCAATATCTGCTGTATGGCTGAGTAGGACTTCCCCTTGTTTTCCTCAATGTAGGTCACCTCACTCCATCTGTCTCCCTTATTGTGCCCCAGGTTCTGGCCTCAATCTTCCACCAAGTTATAAATACAATATGTTACGGTAATGGTACACTAACTCAACAACATAGATCAGTACTATCTAAACTTGCTGATCAGCAGAGAGCTGCCTGATTAACTAACTAAAATGCACCCTTTTGACAGCATGTCCTGTCATGGCATGTCGCCTATATACAGGGTGACAGTTGACTGACTGGCAGTGGGAAATGCTGCTGGTATTTGTTGTAACCCACAGCTTGTCCAGCGTGAGGGCGACCCTCAATGAAATTATAAGAAAATATTCAAACCATCTTAATTTTTCTTTTTTGATATGGAGAGGAAATTCACTCAGGCCAGCTCTTCTCCACATGTCATATATTGTACGGGCGTATATAATTAGGATAATAATGACATATATGCGCTATGATAATATATAACAAGACACAGATATAATGGGTGCAACGTCCTACCTGCCCCAGGTGGGAGAACTAAGAACCAGACCACGACCCCGGCGCAGCGGCGTCCTATAAAAGGGGGCGTGGCAAATATACTACACAATATACACACATAACCGCCAAGGCTCTTATATAGACAATATTGTACGGGCGTATATAATTAGGATAATAATGACATATATGCGCTATGATAATATATAACAAGACACAGATATAATGGGTGCAATATGCGTATGGCTGGATCTACCTGCCAAAGTATAGGACAAATGTAATGCCGACCGATACATACAGCCAAGTCGGAATACCTTTATAAGGTAATATGCACAATTCATATCCAATTACAATTCAACCACCTTAGACAGCATGGCGGCAACTTTATTATCCAATGCAATTCTATCTTGTACAGGCCTCCTGAGATACACCAGAACCTGATCACTTTTCCAATCCCCCCTCCCTTTAATCACATCAAGATCCACACCCAATCTTGCCAAGAATGTAGCCCCCCCCGCTCCTGAAACCATGACTTGACACTCTGTCAGCTTCAATGCCCGCTCTACTAGACACCAGTTTCAGAATTTTCGAGAACAAAGTATACGACAATGGTGAAACACTTTCCCCATCTGGGATCATAAATGCCGGATGAGTGGGCTTACCCTTTACCTCCATAAAGTGGCGTTCTAACCAGAACACTGCACATAAGGCCTTATTTGCCACCCTACAAACGGGTATTAACAATTTCCTCTCTTTGAACTGGATAGTTTTGGTCCTGGTTACTGTGACCATGACCCCCCAATCAAAAAATTGAAATGCATTCCTGCATAATATGCTCTCGCCAAATGTGTAATGGCATTTCCTCATCAGCGACCTAAACGCAAATAGGGCAGCGGCCCAAAAACATGAGTGACCCATAGATACGGGCAAAACATCATACATTAGGAGTAGGTGCTCTGGTAATAAAGCCAGTGCTTGAGTGGAACAGTCACCTAAATATCTACGAGCGCCCCTCAGAGCTCTAACAATTAATGGGTCCTGATACGGTACCCCTGCTGCTCTATAAGTACCTAGGTAGTAATTGACACCACTTAAGTAATTCTTGATTGAACTATAAGTGTGAGTGTTTGACAAGTGAGCAATGTAAAAAGCCAAACCTTCACGCCCAGGATTGAGTGGTTCAATCCCATAAACCTTACAGAACTCTAAGTAATGCTTCCTTTGAGTAGTCCTAGTTTTGTCCGTATTATCAGAGATATCGTTGTCAAGTAATAATTGAAGCCTAGAAGATAACCTCGTACATGGCCCTGCAACAAAAAAAAATATCACAGATATTTATAGCAACAAAAAGAATCAGGAGAAGTTGCGCCCAGGAGTTTCCCCCTGGCGCCCCTCTCACCCCACCTACTCAAAGAGTCACATATAATATTATTTTTTGTGGGGATGTACACTGACTTCACATGAAAATTACGTTTCACTGACAACCAAAACATTTCCCTTATCCATTGCATGCATAGCTTATTAGTGCTGCGGCCTGTATTAAGCATATGCATGACCTGCGTGTTATCAGTTACAAATATAAGCTCACAGTCTGTCCATAAATGACCCCATTTTTTAGCCGCTAATAATACCGGCCAAAATTCTAGTTCATTTATATTCTTATTATACGATATAGGAGGGGGGACCCAATGATGCATCGCTGCATCATGCAAGGGACAGCGGCCCCCTGGTTCCCAAACGCCCATGAACCAATCCCTGCCATGTTGGGCAGCGAAGCCAGTAAATGACGAGTCACTATAGACAGACAAGTGAGTACTAATAGGTCTAATTATTTTCTCAGACCCATTAAATTGTTTTGCAAATTCAAGCCACCACCTTATATCAGCCCGGGCTTCACCTGATAACCTTATCTTATAGTGTGGTTTTTTTACAACATTACATAGGTCGTATATACGACGGGTAAAGCAGCGGCCACCCTTTACTACCTTGCTGGCATGAGCTAAGCTGCCTGCCAGAGATTGAATCTCTTGCTTAGTCAACTTAAGCTTACCCTCAGCGTATGACAATTTATCTAATAAACTTGATAACTTGTCGTCAGGCAACGTCAATTTCATATCAATACTATCAATTTCAATACCCAAGAACACCACCTGTTGTGCCACAGGCGATACTTTCTTGAATGAAATTGAAAATCCAAGGTGCCTTAACACCCTGAACAGTTTCAACTGTGTCTCAATACACTTATCCTTATCAATATTCATGATAAGAAAATCGTCAAGGTAATTTACCAAATCTTTGTAACCTCTACGGTACATACAACGTACAATGAACTCCGATATAGAGTTAAATATAAATGGGCCTGACGCTAACCCAAAACACAACCGTGTATCCTTGTACATTTTCATACCGGTACCATCTTTCATGTCCCATTTCAGCCCTTGATATTGACGGTCCCCATAGTATATATGTAGGCCGCGATACGCGTCTGAGATATCTGTGCTACAAAGCCACATTGATTCTTGTAATAAATCACACACATCATCTAATGATTTATAAATGAATTTATCACAAATTTCATCACAAAATTCATTTACCGGAGATTCATCACTGCCACTCCGAGAACAGTCAGTGATCGGTCTGATATTAACCTTTACATCATTGGGATCCTTATTCTTTGACACTGCCCCAATAGCATGAATACATTTTGGTTTCTCGTCAGTTTCCAAAATCTGACCTCTTTCAATCTCCAATTTCAACCTATCTGACATAAACTCATGATTTTCATTTTTCAAAATAGAATTATAGTTGTCATTTTCGTACTCGCATGGACAATTTGGATTCACAATTCTATATCCAAATACTGCACCTTCAAATACATAGGTCCAATAACAATCTACCTCACCCCACATAAAGCATTCTGCGAATACACGACACGGCTTAAGGGTCACGAGTGAATCGTCCAATACATATTTACATGCACAAACACCATCAAAACACCTTTTATATACTTTAAAGGTGGAAATTCTAGGGCCATTTGACTCTCTTACAGTCACATCAATAAACCCATGCTTTGACGGCAGCGGCCAACCTCTATAGTAGATACTCACAATGTCAATGCCCGGGATAGATGCTGTAGCACTGATCAGCTGATTTCTGTTTACACGTAAATCTACAGGGAACATTTTCAGTGGGTCAAAGCAATCTTGTATAACCTCCTCACCTATGTAATTATCACCTGTGGCTGCGGCCTCTCTAGGACTACTAACATTGATACCAATACAATAAGTGCTATCACAATAATCCTTATTATAATCAACCCCAGCAGCGGCCAAGGTGGTATTGGTACATAAGTCAATAGCAGGTGTAATACATTTAGGTGAGCAGCAGTCCTATGCCTTATACATTCGGACATTAACACAATCAGTAGACCTGTGGGTGGGATCATGGCACTTTTGACACACATGGGCAAATGCACAGGGACGCGAATCACAGCCAGCACCATTGAACCTGTTACAGGCGATCACATCACCCACCTCATTGGTTCTCAAACCCTGGTTAAATCTACCTGGATTTGGAGGTGCTTGCTGTACATACGCGCCGCCCCTGCCCCTGCCAGGACCAGGGTTACCCCTGCCCCTGCCCGGGCCTGACTGCTTTCCTTCATAGGAATCTTTCTTGGTTTTCTTAAGACCCTCGGTCCCAAAATATCTCTTTTCAACAAACTCCAAACCAAAACCAAATTCCTCTATATCCTTCCCCCAGATACACTCCTCTCTTATGTCTGTATCATATTCAGCGTACGCCCCTTCGTCATAAATGTCGCTTGAGGCCTTAAAGGAAATAAATCCTAAATGCCGGAGGAATTTCTTTATCTCCTCCAAATCATTGAAAGTGTGGTCGTCTATGCCCACACATGCCCAGTTCAGGGAAATGTACATCAGCTCGGCATATGATAATGACCGAGGCTCCCTTCCCCTGGTAAACCTCTTTAAATCAAATTTTTTTCTGCGTTTTGTTATACGGTCAGCTGAACTGTCTCTACCTTCTGTCCTGAGATCAAACAATGGAGTACTTGTCCGAGGGTCCGGGGTAGAGTCCCTTGAATGCGGCGGCGTCTTTGTCTTTGGCGCCGGCCTCTTTGTCCTTTCCCGCGGAACGTGCCCCGTGATGCGTGCTCTGATCTTTTCCTCCAGTGCCTCAATGCGCGCCTGCTCCTCCAGATCCGCGTCCAGCGCCTCCAGGTACTCCAGGTACTCAGCTCTGCTCCCAAACTTCTCCTCCGAATGAAGCCCCTGAAGACTCTTGTTGGCCTCCTCGGCCTCCTGTTGGGCCTCCTTCACGGTCCCTTCCTTTGTCTTCAGCCTGGAGGACCTCCTAGCCGGTAATGGCTTGTAGCCGTCGGTGGGCTCCTCCTTACAATTCCAGCCTCTCGGGGCCGCATGATCCTTGCCGCAGGCATAACACCATGCCGAGGACATTTTGCCTCCTTAATCAAGTAGGGAACCTACTTTTATCAAATATTTGCGTGACAGTCGGTATGCCGGCCTACCATGTAGAGCCTATGTAAGAAGCGTCTTACCCTGGCAAATTTTGAAAACCAACTGTGGTGTTAGCTTCCGCGTCCTTAGCAACGTCCTACCTGCCCCAGGTGGGAGAACTAAGAACCAGACCACGACCCCGGCGCAGCGGCGTCCTATAAAAGGGGGCGTGGCAAATATACTACACAATATACACACATAACCGCCAAGGCTCTTATATAGACAATAAATAATTTATCATTCATTCTCTGACTTTAATAAAAACTATTGAATTCAACCCCTGAGATGAGATCAGAGGGAAATGTACTGAACTTATGTACACTAACATTGAGTATTGTATTTTCATTTTGACCCCTAAATTGTATCTCACCTATTAATCGACTGTGATTCCTTATTTGGATTAAGGGAAATCTTGTCCAAACCACAGAACTATGACTGATCATGTTAGTGGATTATGCACCCTTAAAAAGCTATTACTCATCTGTTAAAATATTTGACTTAATCACTACCTTCTGCCTGCCTATGGATGTGTTAACCTTACGCTACCTTAACCACTAAATGATGATGCAATCTTTGGTCTGGTGGTCTTAACTCCTCCGACACGAAATCTCTTTTAAGGGATAATCAGAGATTAAGCTGTCAGTCAGTTCACCTAGTATTAATGTCCAAGCTTTAGGTAATGTAAGAAGACTTCCTCCAGTCTCTACAGGGATTTATGTTAATATGCATCGTCTTCCACTCTATCGCTATCTAATACTGCTGCCAGCCCAGATGACATGCTACCAGCAATCAACCTTAATGTAGCTAATGACAACACAACGAGTTATTGAGTATATATTTGGAGTTTATATACGATTAAACTACATAACAAGTTATATGAATACAGTTTTGTGGGTACAAAATGACCTTTTAACCATTTTAAGGTTTTATCCCTGAGAGTCACAATATAGGGGAATGTCCTTTTACGATGATATGCTTAACTAGGTCAGTGGTATACATAGTACCCTAAAGGTACAACAAGGTAGGATACAAGTGAAACTCGAATAAAACATACATGTTAAAGACACAGTCAATCCTCTAAGTGTTTGAGGTATTGGAATGTAATAAAATGAATTTAAAGTATTACAGTTTGTGGGGTGGGAGGGAGGTAATTTTACAACAACCCTGTGTCGACAAGATGAAAAAGGAAAGATACGGTGGAGAGTGATTAGTTTAGCAGCGTCCCGGTGGTGGCGCTGTAGGTCAATTGCCGTGTCGCGCTGCCATTCAGCCACAATCCTTCAGATTATGACCAATGACAACACGACGAGTTATTGAGTATATATTTGGAGTTTATATACGATTAAACTACATAACAAGTTATATGAATACAGTTTTGTGGGTTCAAAACGACCTTTTAACCATTTTAAGGTTTTATCCCTGAGAGTAACAATATAGGGGAATGTCCTTTTACCATGATATGCTTAACTAGGTCAATGGTATACATAGTACCCAAAAGGTACAACAAGGTAGGATACAAGTGAAACTCGAATAAAACATACATGTTAACGACACAGTCAATCCTCTAAGTGTTTGAGGCAAATAAGGTCGCCAGTTTGTTGGCGACGTCGTGTGATGATTGTCTGGGGAGGTACGCCTTCAGTCCTGACATGCTTTTCCATGTTCCGTGCACTGCTATCTCTTTGTCGCTGCATCCAGCCTGAGATGCAGCATGGACCCCCCCTCGTCTCAGGGAGTGTGCAGTCATCTCTAGGGCATTGGGGACATTGGATGCATGCAGTGCAGTCTGTATAGCTTTGACCATGACCGAAGGGGTCAGAGGTTGACCAGCAGGGGTCATGAAGGCTGGGAGGAAGTCAGAGTACATGTACTGTGATGAGTAGAGATCCCAGGCAGTTGAAGGGCACACGACGTGTCCCTGCTCTCAAAGTCTTTGAAGAGCGGAGTATTATATACAAGCCTTGAGGCGTGGACAGTACATCCTTTCTCAGCAGCATATGAGGTCCTTGCCATAGGGTGGCGGAGGGCGCCAAGAGATTGGATTTTCTAAGAAAAGCAAAGAAACCCATGCTAATGACCGCCCTCAACACTATACCGGTGGGGGCTTGGCTGAGATAGGTACAAATGAGGTGTAGGTCCATAGGGGTCACTGGAGGAGCCGGTGTGGGAATGTGAGGTCTAAGTATAGCCGCCCCTTTTGCCACAGCTACTGCCTGGAAGGAGGAGAGCGCAGATGGGTCACCTCCCCTCTCCAGGATCCACATTCTAGCACCTGAGGTATAGCACTTGCTAGTTATTGGGCTTTTAAGACTATTTGCCATGTATTGTTGATAAAGGCAAGCATCGGAGATAGTTGGGTGGAGTGGGTCCACCCCATAGTGTACCATGAAGATGAAGTACATTGTAGCCTGGGTCAGCCTGTTCTCCTTCGTGTTATCACTAACAGAGGCGTTGTATGACGCCAGGGTGTGAGCCCCAAGAGGGGTATCTGGAATAAACACAAGATTATTAGACACCTTATACTTCTAGATCTTGGTAAAGAAGGGGTTGGGGCTAACAGGGGTGAGTCTCCTAAGGCCCCTAGCCTTGACCTCACTGTCCGCGTATGCCCGTTTGTCAGGGTCACTGTATCTACTCAGAGCATCGGCCAGAGATGGACGCTCCCGGCTTATGTCTGATCTCAACAAGCAGGTCGCGCAGTGCTGCCTCAAGCCACATCTGCCTGCTGCACGCTCCTAGAATTGGGTCATGTGAGCGGCCAGACTGGAGGGCCTGCTGTGAGCTCATATTGTCCGTGTATATCACAACCCTCATGCCCACCGTGTAGTGAGGGGTCAAGGTGCGATATGCCACCACGAGGTTCACCGCCTCCCACTGTGTGATATGGGTGCACCGATCCAGGAGGGTCTTTGGGTATGTGTACCGGTAGTAGGCTATGTCGCTGTTGCCCCCGCCCGCTGTAGGGGTTGAGTCACATTCAATGTTGTATTCAAGCAGGTCGGGAGAGATGAGGTGCACCCCGTTGGAGAGCTCAGCATATTTGGCAAACCATTTGATGTCAGCCCGGACTGATGTTGACACTGGCGTGGGTCCTGACATAGGGGCTGCTCTCAAAGCCGCCAATATGCGACAGATGAATTTTCTTGCCGGTGTGACGCACCTAGAGATATGTATGAGCTTCCCGACCAGGGACTGCAGGTCCCGCCTGGTAGCCGCGGCCCTGGTAGCCCAGGCAGTGCACTCCTGGAGTATCTCCTTTAGTTTTTCATCAGGGACAGCCAGGAGCATGGAGACTGAGTCTACTTGGAAACCCAGCCACTCAATGGTCGTGGCAGGTGGGTGGCACTTCTGAGGGGCGAGTTCGATGCCAAGGTCCGCAGCCAGCTTCAGGAATGTTTGGTATGACCTGGTGGCCTCCTCCTGGGTCGCAGCAATGCCACAAAAGTTGTCTAGGTAGACGAGCACTACGAATCCTTGCTTGCGCATGAGGTAGGCCACAGCCATTGTGGTCCGCTGGCAGGCGGACCCAGACAAACGGGATCCAAATGAAGGGCAGAGGTCTATGTAATAGCTGCCCTTGTGTCTGAACCCCAAGAGGGGGGTGTCTGCCGGGTCGGAGCGCAGCTGTCTGTATGCCCTTGCCATGTCCGCCTTCCATATGTAGGCTGACGGGAGGTCTCTGACATATGTGGCGAGGTCCTGGACAGATGGCAGTGTGTACTTGAAGAAGCGCCCTTCCATACAGTTTTTGGTAATCCCGGCATTTACCGAGCGCCCCTCCGGGAAACTGAGGTCCAAGATGACCCTACGGTCAGCGGTCCCTTTCTTAGGTTGCGTGAGGAGGAGCGCCGTATTAGTCCAGGGGGAGAAGGGGGGCTCAGGGAAAGGGCCTACAAGACCTCCGAGCGCCAACTCCTTCTGTATGAACGTGTCAATTTGGTCAGGGAATTTTAGGGTGGAGGCATGGTTCACACTTACATGAGCCGGTGGTGTGGGCGCCGTATAGCCCACTGGCCAGCCAAACTCCAGATAAGAGCACACCTTGTAGTCATGGTGACCCTCCAGGAGTTCACGCCATCTCCCAATATTCAGGCCTGACGGGACTGGGATGCGCGCCTGAAGCCTGTTGGGCAAGCCTGTGTTGCTGACTGCTGTGTACAACTCCTCATGTTTCCTGAAGGGCGCCCACAGTGCTGTGACAGCCACCGGCCAGTAGGATGCTCTGGTGGCTGCAAACTGCTGGGGGGTAGGGCCCAGGTCCACAGGGTTTCATCAGCATAGGAAGCAGTATGGGATTTTATAGTCGCACATACCGCCACGTTGTCAGTATAAGCACTTGGGACATAATAAGCAAAAGTACCTGGGTGCAGGCACGTGTCTAGTGCTGTCTGCACTATGGATCTTGTATCCGCCGAGGCACCCATGCCCTTTGTTGTTGTAACAGTAGAGACACTGGTGGGGGCGGGGTTAGATCCGCTGGAGATGGGGGCCTGTGCAGAAGGGGGAACCCGCTCCTGTGTGGCCGAGGCATGTCCAGATTTAAATGTGGTCTTAGCAGCAGTAGGGGAAAGTGGCATCTTTAAGGTCTGTGGACGGACACCACTAGGGGGAGCAACAACAGGAAGGCCGGTTTACCGGCCTAGTGACGAAAGGGCTGGTGCCGGGCCTTGTTCCTGCAAGCTGAGTCGGTGTGGAAATTGATGGAGTTATATGTTTTTCGACAGAACCTGCAGTGGTGACCCTGTGGGACCCCTGACTCCACATGACCATCCGGTTTGTGACACGTGGCATCATTCCAGGACGGGCATGGAGTGTCAGCCCGGTGTAGAGGGGGACGGACAACTGGGGCCCTATCCTGGTCCTGGCGGTCCTTCTTGGTTGTGACCTTTACCTGGTCCTTTGGGACATCCAGTCTCCCACCTCTAAACCTGGAAACAGTACAACAACCCCGTGTTGACAAGATGAAAAAGGAAAGATATGGTGGAGAGTGATTAGTTTAGCAGCGTCCCGGTGGTGGCGCTGTAGGTCAATTGCCGCGTCGCGCTGCCATTCTGCCACAATCCTTCAGATTATGACCAATGATGATTGCACATTTAGTATTTAGAACGTAAAAGCTCTCACAGTGCTAACACAATAACTATGCACCATAAAAACAGATTTTGGATAAGGTAAGGGACATCTCATGCAAAAGGATTACAAGGGATCTAGTCAGGTAATAATAATAAGCTTACTTCCTACAGAGGATTATATCTTTACTTAATCCCTCATAAATGCATTGATTGTGAATTTTGTTCTTTGAACTAATGTTCTCATACATTTTTATTGTTTTAAAATCAAAGGTTTCAACGGAATGAAGTATATATGTTCTCCTCCATCTCTGCATTGTCTTCCGAAAAGTGATATTTAACAGAATGGATTAAGACTGAATCGGGCAAAGGGCTAAATGTGTTGCTATGGATCTCAATTGTATTACATATATCACTAACTATACCTATATGTTAAATAATCATGACTATCATCCGGGGAAACTTGATACAAGCCTTCCTCGTGGCAAACTCTAAAACCTAAAATGGGAGTAGGTAACCAACAAATTGGCCATCATAAAAAATTTCCCATGGTAACACCTAGGTTTATACGATCCCATGGTAGGGACTTTCACCTCCTCCCACCTGAATCTATGAATACTACCACTCCTATCTCAGCTGTCAGCAGGATCAGGTAGCCTGGGTGAATGAGCTATAAAAGCCATACCAGGGACAGCCGCTATTCTCAGTATCTGTTTCATGTTATCCATTCATCATGATCAGGCAACCACTTGCCACCTGGAGTCTAGACCTTGTAAGTGCCATTTTTTTGTCCTTTTTTTTTAGAATTGAGGGGAAACCATAGCAGTTATCAACTTAGGGAATGATATTTGACATGCATTGAATATCCAGAAGATCTGTGTACAACAGGGGGGTATTCATTTGGTACCTTATAACATTATTTGTACTACACAACGTTTGTAAGTGTTGCAGATATATGGCCACATCTTTCTTGACATTATGGCCGTTCATAGCCCATTTAAGTGCAAGGCAGGGATGGAAGGACTGAGGGGGTGTCTGAATTCAGTCCGCATAATGGTTGTCTCCGGTCATAGATTGCACCGGAGCATAGACTTTCAACTTGGTTCGATTTGATGAGACAAAGAAAAGTCTATAGTACTGGTGGGTGCAGGTCTATAACCATACCATTAAAATTAAGGGTGTGGTGGTCAATCTCTCCTCCCATAGTTAAGTCTTATATGGGTCTCCCAAGTCGCACTAGCCCGCTGTGATGTCCTTTAGAGAGGTACTTTCTGTAGGAAGCTGGGTACTTCTCAGACACAAAGTTTAATGACTTCAGCATTAGACACATTGTATTCATAGCTTACCATTGGGCACTTATCCCCAGCACCCTACCCTCACCCCTACTCAGGTATAATCAAGGACGCAAGATGGCTGCTCACATCCAGCGAGGGAACTCTGTTGCCCAGATCCTGCAGGGACATATAAAGGGGCAGGAGATTGGCCAGAGGGACATCAAAGTGAGGCTGTGCACTGACCACAGACATGGAGAGAGGGGTGTGGTAATTGGTTTGAGCCTCCAGGGGGTTGCCCTCTTCACTACACGGAGAAAGAAAAGTGTCAACATGAGTCAATGTTGCCCCCAGGTCCCTATGTGACTCCCTCATGCAAGCCAGGGAGCTATGTGAGTTTCCCTAGGTGACTCGGCTAGCTCAGTCAGGTAGTCACCTAGGCTCGGTTAGACAACCTGGGAGACCCTAAAGAGGGCAGTATTTCTGGAGGCAACCTGGACTCCCTTTTGACGCTGTCATTTTCTCTGTGCACCTTAATTCTGAAACTCCCTTACACCAGCTCCAAACACTCAACAGAACTATTAATAAACATAAAGGGCAGTCCTACCTTAATTCAGTTTTAATTCAGTCAGGGGCCTATTTTTCTCAACAGGCTTCAGTGGCTCTATTTCAACATAACCTCTACTGTAGGCAGGTGGAACCTAAAAATCATTGAAGCTATTTTGAGACTAGCTTTTAGAATAATGTCCATTAAGAAATTAACTGCGAAATCTCCTGCATGCACGCTGCCATGGTGAGAGGAGGTGTTGTTGGAATCGACAGTAGTGGTAAAAGGGCCAGAAGCGGAGGGTGGCACTAAATGAAGGTGATGTATGGATTAAAGGATACATGTTGGGTCACTTAGAGAAGTCTCCTTTTGAGGGAGTCAAAAAGCACATTTAGTAATGGGAATGGATTGACTGCCACCATTCATGCTCTGTCAGGGTGTGTGGTACACTGTGCTTTATTTTCACCGTGGCTGTATTAACTATGCTGGTTGCTTGATGTGAATAACATTGGTTCTCCTACAGACTTCCCTTAAATCTTATTTTTATTGGTCCGCAATACCGACGATCTCTTCTGTCGTTTAGTATTGACGACCAAGAGTATATCCTACCTGTTTCCTCCTCCTGCCACGTCCTTTTCCACTTTCCACTTTCCATTTTCAAACTCAGTCCTGTCTCTCTGCATCTGTTATTACCCATTGAATAAAGTTAATATACAAAGACGAATTCATGTAGTCATAACCTGGTGTTCTATAGGCTCTTGCCTACCATGTGATCAGCCATACAATATTGCAGTGCTCCGTCATTTGAATGGTACTGGTAATCACTGACTTGATGTGTGTGTTAGACCGATGAAGGCTGCTTAAGATTTAAATCCAGAATTCACACACTTGCCAACCGGCGGGGTTATGAATCTAGCAAATCCTCACCGAATAGGCACCACAGCCCCATCAGTTGTCTCAATATTTTCTCTAATGTCCACAAGGAAGCAGTATTTTCTGATGAAGCTATATAGTATTCTCTTGTCAATACACATTATAAAGACATTTACAAGACAAGCAGATATTTCTGCAATCTTTTGGACAAGATACATAGAAAACCAGGGCATTTTACCAAATGAAATCTGCATTCAATTTGGGAGTAATAAGGATAGCATGGCCCCTGGCAAAGTGGCATAATGAGTGATATAAGGAGGACAGGTATGTAGTACCAGAAGTTTGGTGTGCCTCCGGGTTGCATCTTCTAATTAGCAAAATCAGAAACATGAGATCAGCAGCCAAAGGCTATGCTCACAGTTAACTGGCATGATTAGATCAACTTAACAAATTGTAATGATATCCAGTGTGTGATTTAGGTACTCAGATGACATCTGAAATTTTTGTCTAATTAGTTAACATTTTGCTGCCCAATTTGTTTTTCAAAAGCATGCTCCGTTTATCTTTAAAGGACCTAAAAACAGATATATGGTGAAACAGAGCTCTCACTCTAATGTCTCTGGCTGACCTTGGTGGACTGAGGTCCCTTTGGGGCTACAAATGGACAGTGACCAGGGTGCAGGGCGTGACCAGGCAGGGCTGCAGGATCAAACGATGTGGTAGATGAGTAGGACATTACGGTACAGTGGTAATAAAATCTGCAGAGGGTCTGGAGAAGTTTGTGTGACCATTTGCCAGTAACTGCGGCCCTCTGCAGCCCAAGATATCTGGTAAAGGGAGAAAGAGAGTCATATATGTCACGTCAGTGTCGGGGCCTTGTGGTAGTAATCAGGCTGCAGAGTGAAGCTAGGTTATTAAATGAAACAAGCTCACTTTGATATGCCTTCTCTAGAACTGATACCGTACTGGTCTTTTTTTCTCATTGTTATATTCCACCTCATATTGGGTCGCATTGATTTATCTTCGGATGTCATCAAAGACACGTAACTTTCTTCAAACATGTTTTTCAAAAAGATGTTCTCAAGTATTTACCTGACACATGCATCATCAAGTTTCTATCGGGGTTAAAATAACAAATTCAGACAAATTAAATGCAAGTTTTACCCAGTGCCTATGAATGGTGATGAAGACAAAAAAAAATGCCTCATGTGAAATACAGCCAATAAAGATTTACCCTAATTATCAATCACATCTTTTGGGGTTGTTACAAAATTTACACTACGGAGCGTAATTACGCTATGATTAACACCCTTCCTGGGAAGGTGGTGTCAATAACTGCAGTCCATAATGTTTAAACTGTCCATAATGTAAAAATACCTGTAACGTGCACCCCCGGAAAAACAATGTCAAAACATTTTTTATGTAACACCTACTTGTTGCGCTAGTCTTTGTCATTAAATTTTGTAACAGCCTCTAGCGCAACACTAATTACTATGTACAAAGTACTTCAGTCTGTGATTATTACAAGTCTAAGGTGTTATCAGAGCCCTCCATCCTGCCCCATTGCTTCGCAAAATGTTGGCAGGGCTAAATATACCTCGGAAATGAGGTAATTCTCAGAACATTTCCTTACTTACTGAATTCCAAGCCTCAGAGTTATCGGGAAATCTAAAATAGAAGGCCATATGGAAACATTGATGAACAGGGAAGACACCACTAGTATAAAGGCCAACTGCAAACCAATTTTCTTTTCCCCTGCAAGGGTTTCTACATTCTTGTTAATGTGATAAAACCCCTTTACTGAAGTACATAAAGTGCTACAAGCTGCTCATCCTGTAATGACTTCAGTTTTTAGCCATGATTAATTAATCCTGGTCTGACCGTCCAAAACACCGGTCATAAATCAATAACCACTTGCCAAAAATACAGGAACTACATTTCCAACTAGCACAAGACCTAAATGAAGATATTGTCTGTCGTGCACCAACAACAGTTTGTGTGTAAGAGTGCTCCTCCTTCCTCTGATCTAAGCCTGTCCTGTCATCATTTATTTACTCTCCTACTGTGGGTGTAAGTCATATATGATACGCGTGACTGGCTGCATGAGTGCTATAAGCCTTGGATGGTGGTAATTATCCATGACCGATGCCTTGGACAATAGACCATGTCTTTGGCTTATATCACTCATACAGTTAGTCACTTGTATCATATCTACCACATAAACCCTCTTTCTTTTAACATCTCTTCTCTAATTGTCTTTTCCTTTCCAATTTTTCTGGCAGTGTCCTTCCTCCTCTAATAAGTTTGTGTTCTTCTATTAGTCCCCTTCATCTCTTCATCATCCGACCCTACATACCACCATCCCTGCCACCCTCCCCAGCCTACAGACCTGGTTACATGGCTCCCTGAGGGTGTGTCATGTGTGGTTACCATGATGCCATCAGTGCAATGTCTGGTATAATGAAAACATGTGGTCTCCATGTCCCAGGACCAGGTTCCAATCAGGTACTGACAGTCAAACCACTGCCATGAAACGCACACGCACTGACAAAACTAACTTGTCTATAAACTTGTAGAAGTGACTATCGTAAAATAAACAAGTCAAAAGTTGTCTTACCTATCAGGTTGCCATCCCACAAATAGAATCTGGAGCTGGCAAATGTCAGGTTTTGGGCTGGCACATGCCAAGTGGGTCTTCTATCTCAAGCTGGAAGACCCGCTTCCTTGTCACTTAGACAGGTTTTTGACTGGTTTATTTTATGACTTTGAAGAGCCTGGAGACAAGTTTATTTTTGAGAGCACTCAGAGTCCACTAATAACCATGCAATAGATTGGCATGCTGTACATGTGTTTGATGATGTTATTTCCATGTCCTATAATTTTACATTAGTAAACCAAAAGAAATCAATTAGTGGACACTGAAACATCTATAGGCAGATGATACATCCTCCTGATCCATGATTCACAAATTGAGTTTCACTTGCATTAATCATCAAATTTTTCTGCATTGACCTGTAATAGTTCCTTTTATATTTACTGTTCAATCTTATAAACTAGGATAACAGTGAAACAAAATGCATCATTGACGGCAGGGCCAAAGATCATTGCTTTAATCTCCCTGTTATTTCTGCTACAACCACCTGTTGAACTGTATATAATATCTGTTCAGTTAGGCTTCTCCCATTCAGGACTACAAACATATTGCAACTCTTGTAACCAAGTTCAGTTCAGGATATTGAGATAAATGGTTTCATGGCTGATACCAATGCCACATGCAGTAGTCTCGTCTTTCCCATTGTGCCTGCAAAATCTGCCAACCCTGAACCTCACCAGAGGCACTAAAGGAGAGCGGTAAAGAGCACACAGATGTTGGAAGTCACACTAAACCCGCAGTGACAGTTGTGGCGTGATTGCATTCCTTAGTAAGTGTGATACAGTGCAGGGGTCAGGGCTGTTAAACGTCACTCCCACACAGACGCGTGATGCAAGGTTCTGCTGCTGCAGAGTAAGATCTGGTGAGGGATGTGTCTCATGTGATTGTAACAACTATAAAGTCTTTGACATGGTGTAGTCTTTGACCGGTGTAGTCTTTGACCGGTGTAGTCTTTGACCGGGTGTAGTCTTTGACCAGGCAGGATTGAAATGGCAGAAACGAGGCCTGTGTAGTAAGAAAAGCGGGGAAATAGTGCACCCTGTGTTGATATACATTTATAGCAAACATGGCTCAATTTTGTCATATTTATATACTAAGCATACTATGAAAAGTAGAACATAATATTATCATTTCCTTCTGCCTGGTCAGAGATGTCACTTTATATATAACTTCGAGTTTAAACTGCTGCAATGTGCAAAGTAATATGCAATAAGGATTGACACAGATGTTGGAAGTCACACTAAACCCGCAGTGACAGTTGTGGCGTGATTGCATTCCTTAGTAAGTGTGATACAGTGCAGGGGTCAGGGCTGTTAAACGTCACTCCCACACAGACGCGTGATGCAAGGTTCTGCTGCTGCAGAGTAAGATCTGGTGAGGGATGTGTCTCATGTGATTGTAACAACTATAAAGTCTTTGACATGGTGTAGTCTTTGACCGGTGTAGTCTTTGACCGGTGTAGTCTTTGACCGGGTGTAGTCTTTGACCAGGCAGGATTGAAATGGCAGAAACGAGGCCTGTGTAGTAAGAAAAGCGGGGAAATAGTGCACCCTGTGTTGATTTAACAGATTACAATAATAACCTTCCTCGAAGTTGACTTTTTTACAGGCGAGTCAGCGAGTTCACTGACTCGTCTCGCTTGAAGTCCATTTTCCATCACTTATAATTGTTTCTAATGCCTAAAAAGGTGACAACTTGAAGAAAACATATTATTCTTTGTTAATCCGCAATAAGTTACTACTTACATGGC
The DNA here is from genome assembly GCA_947462335.1 of Harmothoe impar. Classification (NCBI taxonomy): domain Eukaryota; kingdom Metazoa; phylum Annelida; class Polychaeta; order Phyllodocida; family Polynoidae; genus Harmothoe; species Harmothoe impar. The sequence goes on from OX381713.1 coordinate 11,384,132, forward strand.
CAAATTAAGGAGGATTGATTGATTTTCGGCAAAGTTTAGTCGCCGAAACTTGACTCGTCGGATTCTTGAGAAAAGGTTTCCCGTTCTACGACAATGATCGCTTCCGGTTATGGTGCGCTCGATAAACAAATTATTTATTGATAAAGACGGTTAAACTGTCCAAAATGTCCGCAAATGCCACTATATTACCTGTAGGAGTAATAATATTACCTTCAAAGTCCGCAATTAGCTGTATTTCGGAAGATAATGTCCGTGCCAGATTTCGGCAATCGCTGGCGGGTTCAAAACCGACGCACGGTCTGCGAGGGATGGTCTAAAGGCGACAGTGCGCCGCGGTCGACGAGAATGGTGAATTTTCATCGATTACAGCTAAAATATGCAAGGTAAGTCTGCAATTTCTATTGATATTGATAGATTAGGCTCCTCTTTTATGGGGGTTGAAATTGCGGACAGCTCAGTAGCCGGGTTATTCCGCAAAATGACAAAGACCGGGCTCTAAACTTACCAAAGACCAAAAAACAGAGCCAATGATCAAATGATAGACCGGACTGTCATTTCTCAACTTGAATCAAATTCTTGAAAATGGCTCATATCGAAGGTAAATCTCAACCAATGTTCACCTTATTAGGCTCGTTAGATGCAGAAATGTCATGTTTATTATGCCCTAGTGTGTCAGCCCTCCACCCCCCCTACTTTTTGTGAAATTTGACTTTGTTTGGGAATTTTGGCGAGTAGAACGCTTCGACTTAGAGTCTTCAGGGTAGCGCCAAACGGAGCGTCTTGGCGAGAGGAGTTCAGAAATGTTCAATTTATCTCTCTATCATGTTTAGTTCCAGAGCTATGTGCATGTTTGCATTCTATACTATACACATGTGTGGTGGTCCCCGCAAAAAGAATTTCTCAAATATTGTGTCTAAGTACCTCAAAATTGAACATTTCCAAAAGGCCCATGGGGGGGGGGGGCAAAAAATTTGCGCGCGCCCCTGTTAACACCAACGAGTTCAGTTCATGTTTACTAAATAACTACTACTGCATATTATGCAATATCTCCCAGAAATTCTCATTCTTTGGGCATTAGTGGTAGTCTCAGCAAAAGGAAATTCTCAAATATCATGTCTAGGTAGCTCAAAATTTAAAAGAGCAGAATGAAGAATATTGTGAAAATCGAGACTAAATTATGGCTCCAAATGATGCGTCTTGGCGAGAGGAGTTCAGAAATGTTCAATTTATCTCTCTATCATGTTTAGTTCCAGAGCTATGGGCATGTTTGCATTCTATACTATACACATCTATGGTAGTCCTCGCAAAAAGAATTTCTCAAATATTGTGTCTAAGTACTTCAAAATTGAACATTTCCAAAGGGCCCATGGGGGGTGGGGGGGCGAAAAAATTTGCGCGCACCCCAGTTAACACCAAACGAGTTCAGTGCATGTTTACTCAATAACTACTGCATATTATGCAATATCTCCCAGAAATTCTCATTCTTTGGACATTAGTGGTAGTCCCAGCAAAAGGAAATTCTCAAATATCATGTCTAGGTAGCTCAAAATTTAAAAGAGCAGAATGAAGAATATTGTGAAAATCGAGACTAAATTATGGCTCCAAATGATGCGTCTTGGCGAGAGGAGTTCAGAAATGTTCAATTTATCTCTCTATCATGTTTAGTTCCAGAGCTAGGTGCATATTAGTGACTTTTTGTCCCCCCCCCCCCCGGTTTGATACATGTCCGACCTTAAACTCCACAGTACTGCCTCAGAAAGGTTATTAGAGTTGCCTGTGCTTTAAAAGATGTAAATACCCGGTATTTAACACTCAGAAAGGTTAATAGAGCTGTCTGTGCTTTAATACATGTGAATACCCGGTAGTTAAGGCCATGGTTCTTCAGAAATTAAAGTTCTTTTTCTGCCATTTTATATGTAAATTCTTATATTTTCCAGTGAACGTGAGCGGTACGAGCAGGAGTCGCACAAACGGGAGCCACGGGAGCGGGAGTCGCCGGAGTTGCAGGAGCGGGAGCCTTGGCCACGTGGACACAGCACTCAGAACCTTGATCAGGGGCTCTTCAACACGTCTAGGGGCTCCAACCACTCCTCCTCGGGTCAGCATTTACCCAATTTTCGACTTCAGGGGGGGTCTCTGAAATTTGGTCTTCAGAGCAAATCTTAAACTCCACAGTACTGACTGAGCGCCCAATGTGACCAATTTTCATGGGATACTTTCAGGGAGTTAGGCCTAATTCTCAGTACTGCCACTAACGCACTGCTATCTATAGACCTTGAATTTATATAAAAAAAATTCTCAGGTCATTTACCCAATTTTTGACTTCAGGGGGGGTCTCGGAAATGTTTCTTTAGAGCCAATTATAGTGCTAAACGAAGCGTCTTGGCGAGAGGAGTTCAGAAATGTTCAATTTATCTCTCTATCATGTTTAGTTCCAGAGCTATGTGCATGTTTGCATTCTATACTATACACATCTATGGTAGTCCTCGCAAAAAGAATTTCTCAAATATTGTGTCTAAGTACCTCAAAATTGAACATTTCCAAAGGGCCCATGGGGGGGGGGCGAAAAAATTTGCGCGCGCCCCAGTTAACACCAAACGAGTTCAGTTCATGTTTACTAAATAACTACTGCATATTATGCAATATCTCCCAGAAATTCTCATTCTTTGGGCATTAGTGGTAGTCCCAGCAAAAGGAAATTCTCAAATATCATGTCTAGGTACCTCAAAATTTAAAAAGAGCAGAATGAAGAATATTGTGAAAATCGAGACTAAATTATGGCTCCAAATGATGCGTCTTGGCGAGAGGAGTTCAGAAATGTTCAATTTATCTCTCTATCATGTTTAGTTCCAGAGCTATGGGCATGTTTGCATTCTATACTATACACATCTATGGTAGTCCTCGCAAAAAGAATTTCTCAAATATTGTGTCTAAGTACCTCAAAATTGAACATTTCCAAAGGGCCCATGGGGGGGGGGGCGAAAAAATTTGCGCGCACCCCAGTTAACACCAAACGAGTTCAGTGCATGTTTACTAAATAACTACTGCATATTATGCAATATCTCCCAGAAATTCTCATTCTTTGGACATTAGTGGTAGTCCCAGCAAAAGGAAATTCTCAAATATCATGTCTAGGTACCTCAAAATTTAAAAGAGCAGAATGAAGAATATTGTGAAAATCGAGACTAAATTATGGCTCCAAATGATGCGTCTTGGCGAGAGGAGTTCAGAAATGTTCAATTTATCTCTCTATCATGTTTAGTTCCAGAGCTAGGTGCATATTAGTGACTTTTTGTCCCCCCCCCCCCCCCCCCCGGTTTGATACATGTCCGACCTTAAACTCCACAGTACTGCCTCAGAAAGGTTATTAGAGTTGCCTGTGCTTTAAAAGATGTAAATACCCGGTATTTAACACTCAGAAAGGTTAATAGAGCTGTCTGTGCTTTAATACATGTGAATACCCGGTAGTTAAGGCCATGGTTCTTCAGAAATTAAAGTTCTTTTTCTGCCATTTTATATGTAAATTCTTATATTTTCCAGTGAACGTAAGCGGTACGAGCAGGAGTCGCACAAACGGGAGCCACGGGAGCGGGAGTCGCCGGAGTTGCAGGAGCGGGAGCCTTGGCCACGTGGACACAGCACTCAGAACCTTGATCAGGGGCTCTTCAACACGTCTAGGGGCTCCAACCACTCCTCCTCAGGTCAGCATTTACCCAATTTTCGACTTCAGGGGGGTCTCTGAAATTTGGTCTTCAGAGCAAATCTTAAACTCCACAGTACTGACTGAGCGCCCAATGTGACCAATTTTCATGGGATACTTTCAGGGAGTTAGGCCTAGTTCTCAGTACTGCCACTAACGCACTGCTATCTATAGACCTTGAATTTATATAAAAAAAACAATTCCCAGGTCATTTACCCAATTTTTGACTTCAGGGGGGGGTCTCGGAAATGTTTCTTTAGAGCCAATTATAGTGCCAAACGAAGCGTCTTGGCGAGAGGAGTTCAGAAATGTTCAATTTATCTCTCTATCATGTTTAGTTCCAGAGCTAGGTGCATATTAGTGACTTTTTGTCCCCCCCCCCCCGGTTTGATACAAGTCCGACCTTAAACTCCACAGTACTACCTCAGAAAGGTTATTAGAGTTGCCTGTGCTTTAAAAGATGTAAATACCCGGTATTTAACACTCAGAAAGGTTAATAGAGCTGTCTGTGCTTTAATACATGTAAATACCCGGTAGTTAAGGCCATGGTTCTTCAGAAATTAAAGTTCTTTTTCTGCCGTTTTATATGTAAATTCTTATATTTTCCAGCGAACGTGAGCGGTACGAGCAGGAGTCGCACAAACGGGAGCCACGGGAGCGGGAGTCGCCGGAGTTGCAGGAGCGGGAGCCTTGGCCACGTGGACACAGCACTCAGAACCTTGATCAGGGGCTCTTCAACACGTCTAGGGGCTCCAACCACTCCTCCTCGGGTCAGCATTTACCCAATTTTCGACTTCAGGGGGGGTCTCTGAAATTTGGTCTTCAGAGCAAATCTTAAACTCCACAGTACTGACTGAGCGCCCAATGTGACCAATTTTCATGGGATACTTTCAGGGGGTAAGGCCTAATTCTCAGTACTGCCACTAACGCACTGCTAAATATAGACCTTGAATTTATATAAAAAACAATTCCCAGGTCATTAACCCAATTTTTGACTTCAGGGGGGGGAGATCTCGGGTCTTTTCTTCAGAGCCAATTATAGTGCCAAACGAAGCGTCTTGGCGAGAGGAGTTCAGAAATGTTCAGTTTATCTCTCTATCATGTTTAGTTCCAGAGCTAGGTGCATATTAGTGACCTTTCGTCCCCCCCCCTGGTTTGATACATGTCTGACCTTAAACTCCACAGTACTGCCTCAGAAAGGTTATTAGAGTTGCCTGTGCTTTAAAAGATGTAAATACCCGGTATTTAACACTCAGAAAGGTTAATAGAGCTGTCTGTGCTTTAATACATGTGAATACCAGGTAGTAAAGGCCATGGTTCTTCAGAAGTTTAAAGTTCTTTTTCTGCCATTTTATATGTAAATTTTTATATTTTCCAGTGAACGTGAGCGGTACGAGCAGGACCCAGCAAACTGGGGTGATCCCTCGCCATGCCTGGTGATGTATGGTGACTACTATTTGAGTGATCACACACTGAGTGACAATGCGCCACTGCTGGTGAGTCTCACTCAGCATGGCGACTCATTACTCATCTCGCCACTGTGGTGATCACACGCTGAGTGACAATGCGCCACTGCTGGTGAGTCTCACTCAGCATGGCGACATATCACTCATCTCGCCACCGTGTTGATCACACGCTTAGTGACAATGCGCCACTCCTGGTGGGTCTCACTCAGCTTGGTGACTCATCACTCATTTCCCAATTGTGGTGAGCTCACTCAGCATCACCAGGATATTAGCATTGGAGGTATACTGCTTGTATTTTGCAGGGGGGAATAGAAGTTGATGTTGATTCTATCAATATTATTGCACATATGGACCAGAGTTTTACATGATTATAATCATTATGAAAATGTGCACATCATGGTAGCCAACAATGTGATTTTAGATTAAGATTTAAGACAGAAAATAGAATTTTCAGTTGTCTATGGGACTTAACACTGAAATGGAATTATCTACATTTTACATAGTATATAGACATTGATCAGCCTTGCTCTAACAAGATTAGGAAAGTATGATATCCAATGACCATCATGGTATCATATAATCATGAGTAACAAGTAAGGATTCTCAACAGTATGGTAAAACATTCTTGCATTGAGTGATAAAAGGGGAACTTTCTTTGTCTGACCAACATGGCAGCTCTCACTCAGCATGGCACATCATCACTCACAGTCGCCAACATGGTTCTCACTCACTGAGTGACTAGGCGCCACTCGTGGTGAATCTCACTCAGGATGGCGCATGATCACTCACGGTCACACACATCCTGGGTTCCTGAGTTCTGATTGGTCCATTTCAAATTTCCCGCCCTTTCTTTGTTCTCAGTGGAAATTTCTAGCATTCACAACAGACAGGCAGAGACTGGCAAGGAGAACAGATGTGAGGTGGGTTGTCCTATATAAGTCATGGTGAAATCTCAGCCATCAGCTGATTGTGAATTCTACAGTAACTGTTCTTGCCTATTTTATGTTTTCTCTAATATGTTCTACTTTGCTATTTTCATAATTATAGGTAGGAACTATATTCACTGACTGGAATGGCACATTTATTGGTAAGTTTTAAGGTAGTTTTGGCACTTTCTTTACCTATCTTGTATTTTTATATTCTTATATATGTTTAACATAATTGTTTCATGATAAAAGGGGAATTTCACTTTCAAAGTAACATTTAAACAGTTTTATAACTTTGCCATGTACACTGTGTTCCTTCATAATAATCCATTATGTTTGCTTATATTTCAAAAAAAGACCCACAAGGACTTCAAGTATTCATCATTGCCAAGAGAAGAAGAGAGTCTGGATGAACAGCTTAAATGATGTTGTCAATGTTATGAATAAAATATCCCCCCCCTTGCCTCAGTGCAATGTGCCATTGCTGAATGTACACCAGCGTGGCCATCATTGGTGATGCTGAGTGATCACCAGCGTGGCCATCCCTGGTGATGCTGAGTGATTACCAGCATGGCCATCCCTGGTGATGCTGAGTGATTGATGGCGACACATCACTCAGTTTTATTTCATCTAGCACATGAGTGAGGACCTCACTCAGGATGGCCACGAGTCACCCCAGTTTGCTGGGGAGTCGCACAGATTGGAGCCATGGGAGCGGGAGTCGCCGGAGTTGCAGGAGCGGGAGCCTTGGCCACGTGGACACAGCACTCAGAACCTTGATTAGGGGCTCTTCAACACGTCTAGGGGCTCCAACCACTCCTCCTCGGGTCAGCATTTACCCAATTTTTGACTTCAGGGGGGGTCTCTGAAATTTGGTCTTCAGAGCAAATCTTAAACTCCACAGTACTGACTGAGCGCCCAATGTGACCAATTTTCATGGGATACTTTCAGGGGGTTAGGCCTAATTCTCAATACTGCCACTAACGCACTGCTAAGTATAGACCTTGAATTTATATAAAAAACAATTCCCAGGTCATTTACCCAATTTTTGACTTCAGGGGGGGTCTCGGCAATTTTTCTTCAGAGCCAATTATAGTGCCAAACGAAGCGTCTTGGCGAGAGGGGTTCAGAAATGTTCAATTTATCTCTCTATCATGTTTAGTTCCAGAGCTAGGTGCATATTAGTGACCTTTCGTCCCCCCCCCTGGTTTGATACATGTCTGACCTTAAACTCCACAGTACTGCCTCAAAAAGGTTATTAGAGTTGCCTGTGCTTTAAAAGATGTAAATACCTGGTATTTAACACTCAGAAAGGTTAATAGAGCTGTCTGTGCTTTAATACATGTAAATACCCGGTAGTAAAGGCCATGGTTCTTCAGAAATTAAAGTTCTTTTTCTGCCATTTTATATGTAAATTCTTATATTTTCCAGTGAACGTGAGCGGTACGAGCAGGAGTCGCACAAACGGGAGCCACGGGAGCGGGAGTCGCCGGAGTTGCAGGAGCGGGAGCCTTGGCCACGTGGACACAGCACTCAGAACCTTGATCAGGGGCTCTTCAACACGTCTAGGGGCTCCAACCACTCCTCCTCGGGTCAGCATTTACCCAATTTTTGACTTCAGGGGGGATCTCTGAAATTTGGTCTTCAGAGCAAATCTTAAACTCCACAGTACTGACTGAGCGCCCAATGTGACCAATTTTCATGGGATACTTTCAGGGGTTAGGCCTAATTCTCAGTACTGCCACTAACGCACTGCTAAATATAGACCTTGAATTTATATAAAAAACAATTCCCAGGTCATTTACCCAATTTTTGACTTCAGGGGGGGGTCTCTGAAATTTTTCTTCAGAGCCAATTATAGTGCCAAACGAAGCGTCTTGGCGAGAGGAGTTCAGAAATGTTCAATTTATCTCTCTATCATGTTTAGTTCCAGAGCTAGGTGCATATTAGTGACCTTTTGTCCCCCCCCCCTGGTTTGATACATGTCTGACCTTAAACTCCACAGTACTGCCTCAGAAAGGTTGTTAGAGTTGCCTGTGCTTTAAAAGATGTAAATACCCGGTATTTAACACTCAGAAAGGTTAATAGAGCTGTCTGTGGTTTAATACATGTAAATACCCGGTAGTGACTTTAAATAAAAGGCCATGGTTCTTCAGAAGTTTAAAGTTCTTTTTCTGCCATTTTATATGTAAATTTTTATATTTTCCAGTGAACGTGAGCGGTATGAGCAGGAGTCGCACAGATTGGAGCCATGGGAGCGGGAGTCGCAGGAGCGGGAGCCTTGGCCATGTGGACGCAGCACTCAGAACCTTGATCAGGGGCCCCACAACACGTCTAGGGACTCCACAACAGGCCTAGGGGCTCCACAACATGACTAGGGTCCCCACAACACGTGTAGGGGCTCCACAACACGTGTAGGGGCTCCATACCACGTCTTGGGGCTCCACAACATGACTAGGGGCCCCACAAGACTCATACTAGCCCTTTAAATATGGACTTCATGAGAGGGAATTTCAGATACAAGTCAGGCGTGAAACCCATCTAGAAACTGTTCCACATATCTAGGAAACTCATCCACATGTTTAGGAACTCTTCAACATGTGTATCTAAACTCATCAATGGGTCTAGAAACTCTATATCTAGGAATTCCACTAGACATTTAGAAAGTCTAGGAACTCTTCAATATATCAATCTTCATCCAAGTCAATTGATTGCTGCCCTTTTCATTATTAATAAAATCAGTTTCCATTATAACAGAAGGAATTCCTTTGTTGTCATTTATAACCTCATCAAGTAAACAAATTTCCTCACTAACTCTTAAATAAATCCCAAACACCCCTCCAAATGCCACAACCCTGCATAAATATTAAATCCAGTATCTTCTCAAACAAGTGAGGGCTAGCAAACAGATGTAATCTGTTTGCGCCCTCACTTGTATACATTTATAGCAAACATGGCTCAATTTTGTCATATTTATATACTAAGCATACTATGAAAAGTAGAACATAATATTATCATTTCCTTCTGCCTGGTCAGAGATGTCACTTTATATATAACTTCGAGTTTAAACTGCTGCAATGTGCAAAGTAATATGCAATAAGGATTGTCACAAATTATTTTACATTATACAGATATATAAAATATCAAAGATTTAAATTTCATTTTAACGATTTCATTTCATTTGCTTGTTGTCATGCCTGTTAGATTGGTAAGTGCTGTATGTTTCTTGGTAACAAGGTTTAACAGTTACCATTTTAGTTTGCAGCAGCCTACTTCTACTTCTTTCTTGCAATGAAAGGATCGTAATGGCTACCATATGGCACAGATCAGGGAACTGCCCAGTCCCTGTGGGAATCCATGGCAGGAGATTGACCATAAGTAGGGAAACCGACAAGGGTCATTCCAAAAAAAAGAAACACTTCAAGAATATTGTTTTTTTAACTTTTTTTGCTGTCAACATCGAAAATCAGTGCTGCCTGTATCAACTGCTGCTGTTGACATCAATGTTTTCAATAAAGTTGACAGTTGACAGCACCAATATATGATGTTGACAGCCCAAAATGAAACGTTTTTTAGAAATCGGATAAACGATGGAGAAATGTTAAAACAATTTTTAAAAAAAGTTGTTTTGTTTAGGCTGACCCTTGTCAGCTGAGGTGGACAGTTGACAGCACCAATTCCCGGTGTTGATAGCAAAAAAAGTGTTTTTGAGATATTGCATAAGTGATCCATTAAAAAAGATAATTTATATATGCGTTTTTTTTTCTTGACCCTTCCGTACTACTGGACATGAGAGTAATGGATGAGGACCTTTAGATTGGCTGCCCTACACTTCAACCATGAAAACACCCACCTTCACAGGATCAGTTGTTACAACTGCACAGTGCAAAGAAGACCTTACGTGGACAGCCGATAATGGTTTGTACCACAAAAGTTTCAGCACCTGATTTAACAGAGTTTCTCAGCAAGCAGCTCTTTGATATAGACATCGCAAATAATGAGCCTATTCCTGGTTTTCCAATTGCATAGCTTTAAAAAAAAATCATGTCAGGGACAAAATCAGGTATTTCGCTTTCTGTTTCGTTTTTGATCTATAAAAATCACCCCTTTCTGACAAACAAAGATCAGCAAAGTGCAAGACAAATAACTTAGTATTTTGATAGCCACGAGCCCCAAAACCTTAAGTTCTAGTAAAAAAAAAACATGTTTAGTATCATGCTAAACCCCATGGCATCCTGTGTCACATCACACATTTCATTTGTGTCCAGGTTCAAGTAGTAGAAATGACAACACCTCTTTTCACTTTTTTATATTTGTAGCTTGCAAATTACAAAAAGAGAATTGTAGATTACAATAGCACTAGCAGTAGGGGATATTTTTTGTTATAGTTTGTAAACAGTGGCCCTTCTAATAAGTGTGAGCACAGGCAATTTGTTGTACATGTAGTCAGAGAAACCATTGTTGGGCATCGCATAGGATTGTCCTACCAATTTGCAATAAAATGAATCATTCATAGAAAACTTAGGATTAAGGATGAGTTTTTATACAAATGCACTTATAGCATACGGCTTCTCTAAGAAAAGAGATATTCTCTTTATCATGTATGAGATAATCAGTATGAATAGATAAGGGGAATGCAATCAAGCAGCTCTAAGTATACAGCTTACAATGGGAACCTCAGGGTATTGACTGTGATATGGATCAGGCAATGGAGACTTCTGTTCTTTTTTGTCACACTAATCACTGTTAATTCATTAGCAATGATTATGCCAGGGACTTAAAGGGACGGACACTGCAAGCTGCCAATAGACATTGTTCATGCACCACTGGATATGTGAAATGGGGTTTAAGGCAGGAAAAGAGTAGAAGAGGGCGATATAATGTATGGGTATGCCTCAGATTGGTGGTTAAGAGACATGCATGAGACAAGAAAACTGGTAGGAAGAAGGGATAGAATGAGTCATTGGTGGAGGAATCGATGGAGGCAGTGATAGAGGGGTGGAAACTTCCAAGAATATGGGATATGTGAGAAATCTATGACAATTGTGCACAACGGGTTTAACAATGATCACTTTTTAAAGCTGAAGATAAGGAAAGAAGGGCAGTACAGGTACAGATTTTGATGGAAGGCATTACCACTGGTCGTTGCTGGACTACAACTATGCTATAAAAGTAGAGGATGTGACGGTCAGTCCCTCACTGCCCCTCCATTACTCAAGTCTTATAACTCTCACAAGTCGTATACCTCGTCCGAATGGCCTGCTTTAATGTCTGTTAGATAGTTAACTTCTATAGGTTGCTCGGTTACAACGGTTAGTGGTCCCCACTTTAACTGGCACCTCTCACTCTTCCTTGTCATGAAGGGTGTCGCATGTCACAAGGTCTGCAAACTGCCATGCGCTGGCAGGGATTAAACTAAGCAGCAGATTGAGCAGTGGGACAGCAGCGTGAGGCAGCATGCTACTCTAGGAGTTGGTACAGAACCAACTAGTAACTGGGGCAAGCCTCTAGGGAGGCTGCCTTGTAACTGACTCCTTAACCCTTTAAGGACGGATGTCGCTACTAGATGACGTTTGTTGTTATGATGCACCCATGCAGCCCCAGGGAGTTATAGATACAAGGAAAAACAATCTGCACATATTCAATCTGAAGTGGGTTCTGCAAATTAGTCAAATGCATGACAACAGAAGGCATATCAAAGTGGACTCTTTTCAGCAAATTCCATTGCCTCACTCTGCAGCCTGGAATGCTGTTAGTACCACAGGGTTCCAATACACAAATGCCATACAAGCTTCTCTTTCTCCCTAGACACAATCTCTTTGGCTGCAGTTACTGGTAAATGGCCACACCAGCATAGTTGCTGTGTTCAAAGTCACGGGGAAAGTTGCAGTCGTTACATTTGCAAAAGAGCAGTAACCTAGCAAGCTACTGCACTGATCTTTCCGACAGACATTACATTGGGCTTATGACACCTGATCCAACCATATCAGACTTGAATAAATGAGGGGTGGAGACTTAGCATCAAACCCTTAAACTTAATGGTACGGTTATAGACGTGTACCTGCCAGCAGTAAAGCCATTAAACGGTCAAATCTCCAGACTCAGCCTGACTGTTGCCACTCCCTTCTTGCCATTGGATCGGTTATGAATAGCGCGCAAGAAGATCAACAATACTTGCTTAGCATAGGTTTGGCCTACCTCTTGGGCTCTAGTACTAAAGGTTACAAGATCAGCATCTCATGTGTATCCAAGACCTCTGCTGCATGAAATGCAAGTTCAATTTTATATCACAATTTGCTGACTTCTGGATTACAACAGGGATTGTCTCTGTATAGCATCTCAGCCTAGCTGTATACAGACCTATTGAAGTCATAGTCAGCATATCACATCCCTATGGCAAGTCCATCTTGAAAACATGTGAGTTCAATAATTAGGGAGAAAAATGCATGAAATAAAAGAAACTTCAACAACTCATTTCCTTTAAATATAAAACAATTATTTGGGTTTTAATTTAAAATGCAGATGTTCTAAATGAGTTATTGGAGGGTGGAGATGTTTTTGTTAGTCAGTCAAGAAAAATTAATCATGGCTAAAAACAAAAGTCATTACAGCACCAACAACTTGCAGCTATTCACAGGGCTTATTTTAAGTGGTATGGCATTAAGAAAGATTGAGAAAGTACTGTAGGGCTTTAATGAAAAGCCTGTGCAATGCCCAGATTGCAGGAGGCTATGGCATTACTGTAAGAGGTGAACGTAGTGTGTAGCCTTTTCATGAGCATCCATTAGACTCTGATACTGTTTTCTCCACCTTGTTTATTGATATTTTTTTCATGTATTCATTTCAGATATTTTTCCAATAAGCATAACTGAATTCATGAAGTAGCAAGAATGTCAGAGAAGGAACCGATTAATTGCCTATTGGCTTATAGAGGCTCTTGATGACATCTTTTAAAAATTGTTACCAAGGAGACACAGCAAGCATGTTAGTAACCAGTAGCAGTAATATGATTTAGATTTAGGGGGAAAGAAACTTTCAGGAATGTGGGATACTAGTATGTGAGAAATCTATGACAAGTGTGCACAACGGGTTTAACAATGATTAATATTTGAAGCTGAAGATAAGGAAAGCAGGGGAGTACAGGTACAGATTTTGATGGAAGGCATTACCACTGGTTGTTGCTGGACTACAACACTATGCTATAAAAGTAGAGGATGTGATGATCAGTCCCTCCCTGCCCCTTCATTTGTCATGTCTTATAACTCTCACAAGTGGTATACCTAGTCAGAATGGCCTGCTGTAATGTCCGTCAGTTGTTAACTGCTATAGGTTGCTCGGTTACAATGGCTAGTGGTCGCCACTTTAGCTGCCACTCCTTACTTTCTCTTGTGATGAAGGGTGCCATATGTCAAGAGTCCTGGAGGGATAAAGCTATGCAGATTGACCAGTGGGACAGCAGCATGAGGCAGCTTGCTATATAAAGAGTTAGAACCCAGTAAGTGGTGTAAGCCTCTCACTCCTTTAAGGTCAGATGTCGCTAAAAGATGACATCTGCCATTATGATGCAACAATGTAGCACCAGCGAGTAATAGATACAGGAAAAATAATTTGCACATATCCAATTTGAAGTGGGTTCTGCAAATTAGTCTCATGCATGACAACAGCAAGTATATCAAAGTGGGCTTTTTTCTGCAAATTCCATTGCCTCACTCTACAGCCTGGAATCCGGTTAGTACCACAGGGTTCCAATACACACCCGCCATACATGCCTCTCTTTCTCCCTACACCAGTTACTGGTAAATGGCCACACCAGCATAGTTGCTGTGTTCAAAGTCACAGGCAAAGCTGCTGTCATTAAATTTTGTAAAAGAGAAGTAACCCAGCAAGCTACCGCACTGATCTTTCTGACAGACATTAGATTGGGCTAATGACACCTGATCCAACCATATCAGAATTGACTAATTGAGGGGTGGAGACTTAGCATCAAACCCTTAAATTTAATGGCAAGGTTATAGCCTTGCACCTGCCAGCAGTAAAGCCATTATACTGTCAAAGCTCCAGCCTGACTGTTGCCACTCCCTTCTTGCCCTTGTATTGGTTATAAATAACGAACAAGAACATCATCAATACTTGCTTAGCATAGGTTTGGCCTGCCTTTTGGACTAAAGGTTACAAGATCAGCACCTTCTGTGTACCTAGGACCTCTGCTGCATTCAATGCAAGTTCAATTTTATATCACAATTTGCTGGCTTCTACAACGGATTACAACAGGAATTATCTCTGTATAGCATATCAACCTAGCTGTACACAGAACTATGAAAGTCATGGTCAGCATGATATCACATCCCTATGACTAGTCGATATTAAATACAGTTATTTTTTAAACATGCGAGTTCAATAAATAGGTAGAAAAACACATGAAAAGGCAAACATCAACAACTCATTTCCTTTAAATCTTAAACAATTATTTGGGTTTTAATTTGAAATGTAGATGTTCTGAATGAGTTATTGAGGAGGGTGGCAATGTCTTGTTCGATCATTCAAGGAAAAGTCATCATGGCTAAAAACAAAGGTCATTACAGCACCAACAATAGTAACCAGTAACAGTGATATCATTTAGAGAGGAAACTCAGCATGATGTATTGTTCTTCTGCATGCATATAATCTATGTAATTATAGAATTGTATCAGCAATCTGTTATATGGCTACACCTTTAGTCTGGAGCATGTGCGTTTTTCTGTTTTCTTTTGCCTAGCATTGCAAGAACTACCAATATACCAATGTGAGGTGGATGAACCTCTTGTTCCGTGGTTTCTTCTTGATTGCAAAGTGAAACTGGCAATGCGCTGGCAATGCCTAGGATGTAATTGACAGCATCAGGAAGCAACTTGGTGAATGGATAACACAGAGCTGGCTCTGAGAATGGTGCCTGCCCTTGGCTCCTGGTATGGCTTTTATACCTCATTCAGCCTGGCCACCCGATCCTGCTGATATCTGAAATAGGTAATCTGGTATTAATAGATTTAGGTGGCTGGACGAGATAGTCTGTACTTCCCGTAAAATATGCCATAGGATCTTATAAGCCTTGGTTTTACCGCGGAATCCAATGTATTATGATAGCCATGTTTAGTTCCGTTCTTCAGGGAGTGCTGGGATTACTATTGTTACAGAAAAGCGCGTTACTTGACCAATATCATAACTATTCAATATAAAGCTATCACTGAAAAAAAGGTCTTTAGTAATATATAATGATAAAAGTATATTCATGTGAGGCTTATACCATCATTATAAGAAACTCACTAATATTTGATTGTGAGTGATCAGTTATGTTTGCTATGTAGTTGCAACTCCATATATGCAGTTTATTACCTATTTGGAAAAACAAAGGTTTAATCATTTTAGTGTATCAGTAATTTAACCTACATGTGTACTAAAGAAACACATACGTGGGAGATATCAATAACTTGTTAGCAAAATCAGTAATCTAAGACTAGGGTATGCATTTGTACACAGTGGGATACCACAAGGTGCATATTCCATACTTCTTTCAGAAGCTATATGCTATATACATTGCCCTTGAAGGTAGATCTCACGGGACCTAACAATAGATATCTTGCTGAGCACTTGTAACAGTACCATTTATCATTTTTTATATGTGTCTGGAGTATTGCAACAGAGTCCAGCAAAAGAAACCACAATCTCACTATATCTTTAATGCCAGCAATTTTATTTTAAAATATTTTTATATAGAGTTTTCTCATTTTCTAAGATCCGTATTCATATCAATTCTTTTTGCTGTTAATAAAATATTAAGATAGACCTCCACTTAAAGTTTATTATTTAGCCTGTTGGGACATTTTCCATAAATTTCAATAAAAAGAGAGTTGACAATAGATGGCTGATATAAGGCTATGCAGCTCATCAAACTGGTGTATATATTTAAACAAACAAATGCCAAAGTATGATGATATAAAACAGTGATATGGGTTGAATATGGTAAGGGTGGGAGCACTTATTTATGGTTACTTTTGTCAAATTATTGCATCATTATTGTACAAAGCCTCCCATACATGCGTTGACAGCCCGTTTACAAACTGTGGTATTGTGTGCTGAGTCATGGCTGCCATGGCCTCTCCATGATAAAGGCCCGCACGCCTGTCATCTACAGCGGAGTTATGGCTCAGGTGACTCACATGGAGGTGGGGATGTGACCCAAACATGAGGAAGGGACAAATGGTATGGGCATCGGGGTAAGGTTTTCTTACATCTGCCTTACCGCCACTGCCTCCTTTCATTCATCCTGCGCATGACGCATGATCTCATAATGTCCTTCCTCCCTCATTAAATGCTGTGATCCACCTTTACTTACTTCCTTACTAATAGTACCCGACTCATCTGTCACATTCTGCTTGCTCCTACCCCTGACACTGACACTCTAAGAACTGTGTGTTGCGGGAACATGCATAAGGAGTTACGTACACATATTTGCAACACACCTTTGAAATCAAAATACCTTTGGCATGTATACATACTGTGTAGAGTGTTAACCCAATATGTGTGTTAAAAGTGGCTGCAGAAAAGGATGTTGATAAGTGTGTAAACTAACACACTGTTCTTACAGTCTACTAAGCCCCCAGTAAGAACTGTACACACTTCACTTGTGTTACCCTTCCTGCCATTTTCCTGCCACAAATCCCATAGTACATGCCAAGTGGTGCATGAACGATGACTATTGGCAGGTGTTAGTCTCCATCGTTTAAAGTCCCAACCATAATCATTGATAATGAAGGAGCATATCATAGTGAGACACAAAATCAGGAATCTCCTTTGTCAGATCCATATCACAGTCAATACATGGAGCTGTCTGATTGCATGTGGGATTATATTGCTCCTGGGAGTATGATCAATAATTGTGATAATTGCTATTTTTATTTCTTGTTTCCCATGAGAGCTACAAAGATTGCCTCATGATTTGATTTAAACAGTCTTGCATCATAATCGTGACACATTTTTCCTTCACCCAATGTGTTGTTGATTTAATTTTCTCAATACAAAAACAGATAGAAGAGAATATATGTCTGAACAGTTTAACTGCATACAATCCTATGTGCATTTTCATGTGAATCTGGTCTCTCTGATATAACCAACAACCTGTGCCACTTGAGTATGAAAAGCAGTTGCTCACACAACTTTATAAAATATACTTTTGCACCCTGATAATAGTCTTAACCATTGCCGAAATTATAAAAGATTTGTAAGCAGAAAATCAGGTCATTGTATGGATGGATATCCTGATATCGAAATTCATCAAGTTAATGTCAAATATGTGTATATGGCACGGCGTGATTGTGTCAGAACTTTGATAGCTTCTACTGTGTGAAAATTATGTGAATCATTATAATAAGCTGCTGTAAATTGGCGGGGGTGGTTGCATGTCAACTTGGCTGTAAGTGATTTTTAATCTGACAAAGTGGAAGGTAATTGATAATCAACATGAATTTTGGCAGATTGGTCTAGAGGAAGTCGCTATTCTTAGTATAATGTTAAGGCACCAATTTAGGTGTAATCACCTTTGACCTTATCCCTGATTGTCATGGACAGTAACCTGAACTATTAGTATGACAGTATCAGGGCCCACTCTGGTACTTTATATTACATCCTTCATTGAGCTAACAGACACATCACGTGGGTGATTACCAGGGTAATTCACGTCAGTTACACCATGATGCAGCCTCCAGGGGCTATCAGGGGGGACCAAATTATTCTGTGCCTTATCTGTTAGCGTTGCCTGCCTTAAATCTGCAAAGTCTTTAAACGTCGATATTTTCGCGCTGTACATACTTGTGATTTTCGAGATGTTTAAAAGTCCACAAAAAGAGGTACAAAGCAAATATTTATACTATATGGATTTAAAAAGCCAAATCTCGGAAATTCATGAATTCATTAGAATGCTCTCTATGAAAAGCTAAAGATCTAGTGGCTCCACCGGAGAGCAACTGAGGTCATTAAGTTTTAAGCTTAATGCATCCCAGAGGCTGATCTATGGGGAAATAGTGATTATTTTGTAAATGACTCCAGGCATTCAGCCAGCCATAATGTAATCTGTGTATAAGAGAGTATTGAGAGAAGGATACGGTTATAATGTCTTGCAAAAGGCTGATGGATGATATCATAATAAAAAAAGAAACTGGTGCTCATTCATGACGACAGCGTTTCAAAAACTATGGTGACTATGAATATGTTATTACATCAGTGCCATAGCAACTTGTTTCCAGCTGCTGAAATATTGGAGGTAACATTTTATTTTGTATCGTTCTCTGTAATATAAATAAGGGGAGTAAAGAGTGGGAAAGATTCTTGAACTCCCTTAAATATATATGCTACACTGTACATTATTCACCACTTATGACATTGATTTTGTTATAAAGCATTACTTCTACTTCCTAAAGACTCGGGATATCTAGCACAGGAACACGTTCAATCAATATTCACAACCATTTCAAAGAACACAGCTTGTAAGAGAAATTGTGAGCTCATACAGAATGAAATAACGTGAGTTGATGTATTGGGTAGTGGATCTCTAGTTACCATAGTTTCCACATAGTAGACCTCTGAAAATTGACACATAAGCACCTTCATTTGATGAGCTCACTACCTCTACACAAAAGGGGTCACTACTGGCAATACGCTTAGGTTATGAAAGCCATATTTACAAATCATACTTAGGGTACATTGGTCTACCAAATGAAAAAAGGAGAGTCAAATCTAAGCTGGTCATCGGGGAAAATCTTATAAATCTAGTTCTTCTGACGAAGACTCACCCTTATAGATGATAAACCACATGTGATAATCAATCTGTAGCCTTAACCTGCATTCTCTGCATCGTTTTCTATTCACACATATATGCCTGGTCAGCATGGATCTACATAAACACCTTCACTTTAATGTTGTTACATGCTAACTAATACATACAATTAGGGTCTAGAAAGTGTAGCAAAGCCACTATCATCACAGCTTCTTTGTCTGAAGTATGAGGCAGAAGGGAAGACATAGTAATTAGTGCTCTTGATTTCTACGTTGGACAATATTAATCATTAAAAGTAATAACAAGAGGTCACATCCTTGTGTAGTTATTATAGCTTAAACAACACACACACACACAAAGGTCTGTATCCCTACTACAGCTGCCAATTCTGGTTGGGATTTTGGGTGAGGCGTACACTGGTGCCCTGCCCTTTGTGTCACACTGAGTATGAAGACTGCATATCCTCCTACTATCCACCTAAGCAGAGCTTTTATTTGTTACTATTCTGCTTACACTGGGCTGCTGTGGTCAGTTCGCATAAGCTATAGGATTCCAAAGTGCCTTATAAATATATATCCATTGATGAGTATGAGAAATGAGAAAACTTTTGAAGGAGTTTTAATATGAAAAATGCCTATGCTATTTGGGTCAACTATTTGTTTGGTAACTTTGGATTGGCCATTAGTTTAGCTTCATACATTTCTTGTTATATAAACAATCTTTATCACCCAAGATATTTTTATACATAATAATTTCTTTGTGATGCCTAAGGAAACGACTTCTTATTGCTTGAACTTTGCCAATCAGTTTTGTAGTCTGGATAAATCTGCAGGATCATGAGCGTCCAACTAAAGGCATTGCAGGTGAAAGGGTAAATAGTACAAAATCTGATAAAGAAAGACCAACAAAATGCATGCTTTACTAAAGAGAATGTTAGAAAAGATCCAGCCAAAAGAGCAATCAGACTAGGACTCAAATTCTGCATAGTTTAGTTCTAATTATGTGTCTCCCATTTATACAACAGGCATTCTTATTTCCAGACAATGGGGATAGAAAGGTCCCTGGTTCTCAGCCCAAAGTTAGACCATCAATGAAACAACAAAATATTATTTTGTCAAAAGATTAGGGGTTTAGTTCTACCCTTTCCTTCAAACTTATTTATTTTGTTCATTGAGGCATCATTTGCCTGAGACCCACTATAATTTGCTCAGTGGACAAAGTTTCCAACACCTGTGGTGACAGCCCTTAGCCTGCTGAATCATTGCAACCACAATATCAGGATGATAAAGGTGCACCGGCATGTCATCTGCAGCTGAGTTACGGCTGAGGGGGACCCTGATGTAAAGCATGGAGGTGAGGAGGGGACACTAACGTTAGGCAGTGACAAATTGTGAATCCTTTGTGTATATAAATAATTCTGATCTCTTATATGACAAGCAACCAGTGCTCACTAAAGAAATGAGAGCCGCTGCTTACACAATGTCTGTAAAAAAACGAATACAACCTGAAAATGATCTAAACATAATTTATGCATCAATAAGGTATAAGAGAACATGTTTATGTTATCTTATTTTATTATGTAAACAGCACATTTCAAGGACAGACTAGATCCTGGGTTGTGCAGAGAATACCTGACAGTTTTTGGTATGGAGATGAGATGCACCTCCCCTAATGCCAAATCTGTGTTTATGGAACAGAGTAATTGTGTTAGCACTGTGAGAGCTTTTATACTGTGAATACTAAAGGTGTCATCATCATTAGATGCTGTTAAGTGGGAGGGGTGGCTGCATGTTATCTGGGCTTTAAGCAGGCTTAAATCTGATAGACGGGAAGATAATTTATAATTGATATGAATACTGGCAAGATAATGACTCTGGGTAGCCTTCCATATATTGACTGATGGCTGGGCCTCAGGATGGAGGAATAATGACCTAATCCCTGCCTATGGTAAAGACACACTTGACATAGATTTTATGTTGGAGGACTATATAGCTCCGGACTAAAGACACCATTAAGTTCAGTAAGCAGGGTAAGAATAACAGATCCATAGACGGGCAGCAGGAAGTACTTGGGTGACCTAGTTAGTTGTGGGATGTGTGTGATGTGTGAATAAAACTACTTTGAGATCACAAATGAGCAACTGCTAGTTTCTGATAAAACCCTGCCAAGATACAACATTAATTTACTGCATCTATTAAAACTAGATTACCATTCAAAAAAGGTCAATAGAACTTTTATTGTGGAATGAATGTGCAAACTTGGACAAATATCATTGTTGTGCTGGAACACTGCATGTTACACTACAAACACTGCATGTTACACCTTAAACCCTGTTTGTTACACCAGGCCTGGACAATCCCGAACATTTGCCATTACAGGTATATCAGTCTATAGGGCAGGTTCTCCCAGCAAGGGGAGATCTTCCCTTACTTAAGCCTGCCCCTTGGTTGGCGCCCTGCCCTTATCTGCCCTTATGGTAAGATATCAGCAAATTGGATTTTCTAATTGTACCGAAAATCAATGTATAACAACCGAAAATCAAGGGAAGAAACCCCCTCACCCTATTTTCTCCCTTTAAGGTATGAGAGGCAGGATTTTCCCAACCTGTACACTACAAACACTGCACGTGACATACAATTACATGTAGGTGTAACATGCAATGTTTGTAGCGCAACATCAGTACAACAATAGTATTTGTTCCTGTTGCAGGTTTCCAACTCATGCCACCCTCACATGAATCGTTTATATGAAATTAATTTCCCATGTGAGGTCCTATAATGACACTTCCTATCAAATGTCTATTTTTGCAAAGAATGTAAACAAAAAAACAATTAGATTATGCAAAGAATCAGTGTAATCTGCTCTTTGAATAAAATATTTCGGAATTTCAAGTGACTCGCCACCTTTTAACAGCTCTGTAGAGCTTAATAATTGAGATGCTCATGAGATAGGAAAAAGTCCCAAGACCCCTAGAAAGATCCCTTATCAAGAAAGCTGAAGAAAATGTAAGTTTTTCATTCAATAATGCTGTTTAAAGAAAAAAGGATGTTTTCTTCCATTTGCAATCCATTGCTTGTGTAGGGGCACGAACAATATGTGTACATATAGGTCCGTGGAGTCAGAGCGGGAAGTGCCTCCAACGGACACAAGGTGGCAGCACCTACGCCATGTCCTTTCGGTTATCCGGTAGCGGAGCCAGGCAGGGCACTCCAGACAGCGCTACGGAGGAGTGCCACGTCGACACTGCTTGGTCAGCGCTCAGGGTATATAAGAGGCCGAGGTTGGCTACCTCAGGAAGTTCGTCCCAGGACGAGCTCTGACCCACACCTTTTGTACCTTCGCTTCGCTAGGGGCACCTACACCCCTCCCACATTATGGCTCCTGCACCAGCCATGCTGGCTCAGGACCTGACTGTCCGGTATTGCTAACTTCGAACTATCGATAGAATCCTGTGTGTCTTCGAATGGTTAAAAGACCAAGTGAATCGAATAGAAACCTTCGTGTACTTTTGAGGCTGTGATCGAATAAAACCTGTTGCATTCAAACTGAATTTGGAACCTATGTTCGCGTTATACGTATACGAAACCCCTACACTTGTAAAACCTGAACTAATGGAAGTAATCCTGTAAAGGCAAGGCATATGGCTTGCCTTTACAGGATTTCATATTCTGATAATAGTCTATCAGACTCATCATGTTTGTGATTACTGATGTCATTCTCCTCAGCTAGAGCCTAACACAGCCTGCAGGGGCTGTTAGTGAGGACAAATTGATAACTTATCATCCCGCTCCTAATCTGTAATCCTAGACTGCCTCACTTTTGTAAATAGGAAAGTATCCCAAGCCATAAGCAGCCATTTTGTGTCTGATATACTTTGCTGATGCTACTAATATAGTAAAATAAAGCATTACTTGAGGCTCACATATTGATTTAAAGGCCAGTAACAGTAGCAGTATTAGTATAGTTTACAAAAAAATTTAGCAAAACTAATTGGTTGGCAAGGTTATTTCCCTTGTTGAAGGCCGGGCCGCATTGCACTCGGCCAATGTCCTCATCAAATAAGGCCTGACTCATGAGATAACAGACTCAACAGACTAAATTGTGTGAACTTTTGTCTATCTATAGGTTAGTTATTGCCAAATAACAGTGAAATAGTTACACATAATTTAAGATGTAACATTAATCACATGTTAGATATGTTTCAATATCATCATCGTCCAAGTTAACTATTAAAGTTACTGGTATCAGTAAAAGTTCCTGATACTGCTCATTTAAAGATGCTGCCCTGGGGCGGCCAGACGATCTATATCAGGTAGCTGTGCTGTCTCCCTCCTTAAACTTTTAATGATGACACCTTGCCTTGGGCCATGCTCTTAATTAATATGCAGCCATCAGCAATCTAACAGACGTGTCATATCTGTGACTATCAGTGTCATTCCTATCAACTTCAACAATTGCAGCTTCCGGGAAAGATGTAAGTGAGAACCAGATAGAGCAGTAGTTACTCTGGTTCTCACTTTTGTAAACATAAATGAATCCAAGTGCTGCAATTTTGCATCTTTTCCCGTGAGATATGGCACGAAGGAACCCTAAAATTGCAATTGACAGTTATGTATGGATTCGCTCAACAGAAATTTTGACTCTAAAATTACTAGAATTTGAATTGCATTATCCTCCCACCAAAAATGTGAAAACAATTTGGGCATACAAAGCACAGGGATGCTCTATTCATGGAAATGACAGTTCAAATCACTCAATAAAACGGGGTCTGAACTTCTATGACTTTGATTCCTTGAGCCATGTCACTAAAGGATGACATTTGTCGTCATGATGCACTAATGCAGCCACGGCGAGTTACTCATCAGTTCTGCATTCAAGCATCATGACGACCAAGGCATGATGCATTTAAAAGCTGCCTCTTAAATGATTTAAAGGATTACAACCACCTAGTAACTTTGGCAAAGCTTGACAAATGAGGTAAGATGGATGTTGATATGATCACAGCCTTCATACATTGTTTGTGACGGAGAGTACACTCTGTATGTCTATGCTATTCCTGTTACTGTAGTTAAAATTAGGCTATCAACTTGTTGTGTCACATAATAGAAACATCAGATCATCAAAGACAGATAATGTCTGTATGTGGTGATCTGAGAAGAAGGGTGGTGTAGCCCTTCTGATAAGTCAGGGATATAAAATATCAAAGCAAAATGAGTCAGCCTTTCTGCCCTCTTACAGCCACAAGTCATCTTGTACTGGTAAATACTGTACATCCATACCCATTGGTGTATTACATGTCTCATGGAAGGTCTGTTACAATGTACCTAAGGCCATCTTGTATAAGTTCTCATTTCAAGTCACCAGAGGATAACACATGTTAGTAAAACCTCACACTATTTAACTGGGCATTGATATAGTATTGGATATTATAAAGATTTTGAATACAGTATTCTTAACATTGGCATGCTTCATACGTCAAATTAACCATGGTATTCATTTGAAAGCAATAAAATATGCATTAATATAATCAAGGAGTAAGCCTAATGATACAATTACCTGACATCTGTACAGTACCAGACTGTAGCAGGACAAGTCTAGCCAGTCTAGGCTGGGTAGGATCACCCTCCTGAGGTTCCATCCAGATTAACAAGTGGCAGTTTGTCAATATGGGCAGAATATAGGTCCCTCACCTCTACCTTATCCTGCTCCACACCCAGCTTTTTCCATCTAACTGAGCATTGCACTGTACAAATTAGCTAGTTAATGTTGCACTACCACTGGCTTTGCCCACATCCATAATAGTACATATCTGTTTACTATACCCTGATCCATCACTGATTGCATTATTTGATATGCATTCAAATAGACATCTCTGTAACTCAGGTAGAAAGAAACATAAGAATCCAAAAACAATTGTATCGTTTTCCACTTCTTGAGAAATTCATAATAAATTAAGTTGGTTCGAAATTTAGATTCGAATGCCATACTTATTTGGAGTAGTAAGTTAAAGATTGAGGGCTGAAGTTTTATTACATTAGAAGGAAGTTCGAAATTCCTGAGGGGCTTTTTGAAATGAAGGGGAAGCCTGGTCACTGCACAGACGACAGGCAGCCATGTCCTTTTCCAAGAACCTATTGATCTGAATTTATTCCCTGATTATAACCTTGTTCTGCATCTGACAAGTAATGAGAAGTTCTAGGAAGGAACCTATTACTGGCAAGGTTCAGAGCATCATATTTAGTCCATGGTAACCAAGGGGTCACGCTTTGAGGTCAAAGTCAAGGTCACAGGTCGGTGCGGCACTTGAAAAATTGATCATATTCAGACTATGCTTTTTCCATGGCAACTAGCGCAAAATCTAATCTGACTCCCCTATTGACGGACATTTTTAAAAGATGGGAAATGACGTCAGCTTTTGTTTAAGGCGTCATTTATGAACGCCATCAAATTTTGAACCACATTTGGAGCCACTTGATAGTGAAAAAGAGGAAAATATTAGAACATCATTGTGCCAATTAGTACCGTGACACCTTAATAGACTTTAAAAGAAAACACCATCCTAATTTTATGATGGCTTCAATCTATGGTCTTGGTACTAGTTAACAATATTCTGACTCATTTAGTGAAGGATGAGGTATTGGAAGGGAGCACAGCAGGCTTATCTGGTGCAGCCCATGACGTCACCATTGGGGTAAATACACCAGTTACTGCATTGTTCAAGCCTGGAGGCTGCAACCAAATGACTTTTGTGAACCTTTAATTATAAATAGGAAATGTAGACCGTCATGATATTAAGTAGGGCACTTCAGTGGGGTTATCTGGTGCTACTTGTGAAAGGAAATCTACAAGCAAGGTCAAAAGAAACCTACAACGGGATGGGGATGTAGATTGACAGTGCTAAACAGGCACTTCTGGGATGTATTTGCCCCAATGGTGACGTCATGGGCTGCAGTAGATAAGCCTGCTGTGCTCCCTTCTAATGGCACATACTTCACTAAATGAGTCGGAATATTCTTAACTAGTACCAAGACCATAGATTGAAGCCATCATAAAATTAGGGTGGTGTTTTCTTTTAAGGTGGCTTTATTTTTCCGCAAATATCATATAAAAATCGCAAATATGATTTTATAAAAGCTATGCTAAAAACACAGTGCTTTAGCAGAACGACCATGTATACCAGGCTGAGCGACCTGTAAAAACAGGCTGGGTATGTTATGCAGGCTGTACTGTAAGTTCAGGCAGTCTTCCACCTGATGATATGGTTTGGTGCATACCGTAAAAGGGGGCTATTTTGGCCTAGTGGGGCTATACTGGCCACCAATCCCAAAAAAGTTAAGATTTTTGGTATGAATCCATGATAAAGTAGTAGAGATAAAAATAACTGAAAATTCAGTTTAGATATGATATATTTATGTATCTAGGGATGTGTTTTGATGATTATTAACAACTCATATGTGATGTGCATATCTGTGTGAAAAAGTCTGACATGTCCCGAACTTTCATCACTGGAATATATGCATATGGACAGATTTTGCATACAACATGCAATCAAAAAGCCCCATTTCGGGTGCTATTTTGACGCCATTGTTTTTTCTCAAAAAAGGTACTAGGACACTGACGAAAATCACTAATTCTTCATAAAACAACATATTGGGATTAGTTCTTACAGAAAAAGCTTAATTTATTGAAAATAATCAAGAATTAAAAGAAAGGATGCATTAAAAACCACAAAAACTGGCCAAAATAACCCCCTCCAAGGGTATGATTTTTTACAATGAAAAATGATGCTTTAAGGTCATATCAACATTAATCATGACATTTGGTTGCTATGGTAACCAGGTAACTAGGATAACTATTAAGACATTCTGGTAGGATGCATCTTGTTGAGACCTTTCCTTAACATCATGTGTCTTGAAAGGTAAGACTTTTAAACTATATTCAGACGTTTGTTCATATTCAAACCGCAAGTATATTGATGGGCATTTGGTTGCTATGGTAACCAAAATTCACATTTATATTTGGTTACCATGGTAACAGAAGGACCAGATCAGTTCCGTAAACATAACAGGCATATACATTTAGGTGAAACCTTTAATTTGCACTATTGCATGACTATATACATTAAATTATAGATATTTCAGAGCATATTTTGGCCTTTTTCTGGCATTTTGGCGGCCATTTTGTTTTTTGGAATTTTGAAGGCTTGAAATGCATTTTTCGCTTTGGGGAAATGAATTTTTGGAATCTGCACCCCAAAATTGACTTAAAAAAGTGTTTCACCAAATTTTACTCAGAAATGCTCCTAGAAATAAGAAAAGCAGATTTTGACTCCAGTCTAAGTGCCTATCAAAGCCTAAGCTACCTTTCCAATAAATCAGAATTCTGATGATGCTTCAATCTTTACAAGAAAGTAGGGTTTATATAGTGAATAGCTCATTAAAGAAAGCACTCTGTGTGAGAAAGTCCAAAGCAGTTATTTTGTCTTACTTACTACTTTGAACTATTTTGAATATGTGAAGTTATTTTACTTCAATGACACTTGTCTGTAAGGCTCAATAGGTTATGTTAGATACCGGAGCAGGGGGGGGGGTCTATATCCTAGTTGGAGGAGGAACAAGAGGTGTTGATACATGATCAAATACCTATTCCATGGTATGATAGCTGGTATATTTTTACATTCACTTCAACAAGATTCTTTGGTCTTCAGCATGCAAGAATGTAGTAAGTTATGGCTAGGGCTAAACCTACTGAGTGATAACACTCACCCAGCCACCTACAGGAACATAATACATACTGGCATTTCACCTCCGTTACTGAAGCTGCCTTCTGACTCCTGTACATGCTGGCAGTGTGTCGTGACTTGACATCAATCCCTCAGTCCACACTGTCTTTTTTATACAGCTTCCTGGCCGCCTAGCCTTTTCCCCAGTCACTTTCAGGCAGCACACACACAGACCAACGACAACAACAAAAAAGAAATATATATAATCAAGACGATGTTATAAAGAAAATGGTTTTCATATTTTTACGATAATTCATGCACATTGTGCTTTACATACTATATTATCATTGAATTGTACACATCATTCAGGCACAAGGATGGAAGAGAAATTTGTGTACATTTCTATGCTCAATACATGATTAGCACACCCCCAAAAAGATGAGCATGCTCATCATCTGTTCTTGGTTTTGTCTCTGGACCAGGTCATATTTCAACAGATATTTTGTTGATCCCTACTAGATTCAGAGCACAATGAGAAATGGAAATAGGTATATTATCACATGTGAAACAGCATAAGATTTGCCTCTTTGAGGACCACATGTCTTTACAAGATTTTGATGGGATCACTTCCTGTTGGGGATTCCCAAATGCATGAACACTTTAGGTTAAATGACTAATGTCTTTGCTGACAACCCTGTCACTCTATTGGGGTGTCAGTGTAATGCAGCCCTGGGGAGTAGGTTATGGGTGCTGCCTTATTGCATTAATGCATCAAGACCCATGGCACAATGCATTGGAGCATCCTTAAAGCTGTATGCAGGTAATTAATGTGCTACTACCTGTGCTGGTACCAGGATCTCCTGCTCTTTCTCCAACTTGTGACACTGATGGTATAATGGTAAGTAAACCCACAATGTTATCGAAATTTGACATGATTCCCCCTGGTTGAACAACATTTCACATTAGGTTTTCAGTACCTCTTCTCATCCCATGATGTATACAAGTCCTATATGCAAAATGTCATGGCGGATGAGAAGATGCGGTGATGGCATTTCTAAACGCAGACCCCTTAAGATGGCCATAGTGCAGACATGGTCTTGCCTAACAGCCGCAAAAAAATAGACTGACAGATGAATGATGGATTGGGTTAAAAACTGCACAAGGAGCAAAGGGGCCTCAACTTAGATGAACTTACATGAAATGAAATTGTGGTTTCAAACTGAGAGAGAGAGAAGCCTGTGCTGTCACGAGATCTGACATTAAAATATACTTTTTTGATGTCTTGAGACTTTTTGGGTTAAATAAAGGTTTTATTCCTTGGTAACTTCTGTCAGATGTAGATGGGATATTTGATTGAAACCTATTTCCTTAAGCTGTCAAGACTGAACACATTGAGATACTTTTTAAAAACCTGAAGCAAATAACAATTTTCCCAAGGAGTGTTGGATACCAGAATCTAAGGAAGAATCATCAGTGCTATGCTATGGAGAACCAAAGATCCAATATTGCAATTGTAAATTCACGAGATACAATACATTGACTACAGGTCTTCATGGAAATGCATGAGTGGGGATGCATAAGTTAAGCGTTTACCCACAGGCTTTGATGAAAAAAACACAATTCAATACACATGTTGTTACTGCTATATCCATGTAGATAAGCCCATAGAACTAAATACAATTACTACAATTTAAGAATGCTATGATACAATGTTTGAATCATTGTCATTGGTATTCAGTTTTAAGTTTGTTCCTTGCATCTTTTTAACACAGTCAACTCTATGAAGACACAATCTTGAAACACATAGCAGGGTGATGTGTGTTCTGGAGACTGTGTTCATATTGGTTCTAGTAGAATCCTGAAAATATTGTCTGCGATAGCTATGTTTGAAAAATGTTCTGTCAAGAGATTCACATGACAAACATCTTTCATGTCCACCCAACCCCCTCTGTGCTGTAAGAACACCAGATATGTGTGAGATCTCAGCCCCAGTCTGTGATGTATCCTAAATGACACATCACACCAACACTGTCACAACTAATTTACTGAACTCTGTGTCATTTTAGAAGAGAATTCGCCATTCATCTAGGTGACCCATCCTCTGTAATGCCACCCATCTCAATCAAACACGACTCCTGCTTCAGTCTTATTGACCCTCTTACTCTGCAGTCCTCCTCTTTGGTGTCACTGTATCTGAGGTTCAGCTCTGGTTGTGTTGCTGCCACATTCCTGCCCGCCCTTTACTTGTTCGGTCGTGGATAGCCATGATGAAACATTGGTACCTTAGTCCAACCTTGACACCAAGCTCACACAATTACAGTATACCTGAGCCCCTTTACCTTAACCTGACTTTGATGGATAAAAAACAAGTAAAGCTGGGGTTTGATCGTTCAACAGTTACAAAATAACTAATAATATTAATGCCAGGATAAAACTGAATTTTAAAGTGGCACACCTATCAAGAGTTTGCATGAAGTTTTGGTACTGTCTTAGTCAAATAACAAGTATGGTATTGGTGAAAAAAAAGGTTTATAGTTATAACAGCAACATGGGCCACATAGGTATAATGGGTTGTCTTGTATTCAGAACTAAGCATTTCAGACACCACTATATGCCGAATTTGACTACAGGCATGGAAGCCTCTATTACAAAGTAATAATCTGATATTGGTACCAAACGTTGTCAGATTCATCTGTGGGTGGTCTATGATAGAATGTGCCATAGTAATAAATCTCCAGCACTTCTAGGAACCTGACCCCACCCCTGTCCTGTATAAATACTTCATCTAGGTGACATCCACTGGTTAGATTTCCAATATCCAATGTCCTTGAGTCATCCATTCTGGTCACCTGCTGAGCTGAGCTGAACCTGATTGTCCCATTTGGGGTAGGAGGTTTTTGACAAATAGATGCATACATAATGAATTAGATACTACAGATGTGGCCTAAACCTTAACCAATAAACATCCATATTCAGACACTGCTTAGTTTCTATAATTCAGCCACCATTTTGTCTTACTGGTGCATTAATGTAAACAGCTGTGTGGTCTGTGGACATAACACATAATAAACCATCTTTTTCATTTCCCCACTTGTTTTTAACTCAAACAGATGAATAAACCCAGCGACCAGTGATAAATCACATTAAATGAAGATCACAAAAATCAATGAGTGCTTATGGCTAAAAGATAGTGGGAAATGTACCATCAATATTTTACTTCTACAAGCACTGTTTTCTTGATTCACGGCAGGGCTGGAGCTTGAGTCTGATCCCAAAAGGAAGGACAGAGAGCATTAATTATAACCAGGACTCTAGCTTTGATAGTTCTATTGCAACTGACCAGTCCACATTCTGTTCCTCAATCTATACAAATTGATCCTAATTTGACTTAGAGATTGTCAGTTTCCCCCACGGACTAATACATCAGGTACCATCAGAGGCATGTCTGTCCAATAATCAGCAAGGGGAAATAACCAACTCTCAAGTAGTGCCCACAGTGATGCTTAGGGCTCTTTCATGAATCATAGTGTTTCTGGTGCATGGTGCATGGGGCACAATATGTCATTAAAGGTCTATGATAAATTGTGTTATGTGCCATTTTCACAATGTGCTAGTACGCGTGCTGGAGAAATACTTGAAGGGTGGTGCAGCCCTAGCTACTCTTAGGAGGTAGTACAACTCACACTTGGTCTTATAACAAAGCATAATATAGCCAAACTTTAAAATAGTGTGCTCCCTGAAAAGCAATGAGAAGAGGGCTCTTATTTGGAAGAAGTGAGTTGTCTGTCTGCTCTATTGAATGTTAAAAAAACACTAAAAGAAAATATTTTATTGATGAGCATCGTTATGGTAGCCCGTAGAAGCTATGGAATATTATATACATATATATTAAAAAGATATTTCAAACTATGTGGTCTAGCCACATTCACACACCCACCTCCCCTTAGCGGTGGTGAAGGTTGTGTGCATCTTTCCCGTCACTAGCACAACTCAGACACACCCTGCTGAATCTTACTGCCAGCCCTGACAGCAAGCTGCCTGCAGGAGCAGAAGCTGCCCAGACTACACTAATAAGGCAGGGTCTGTCTACACTACCCTTACACCAGGTCTAGATTACAGCCTTTGTAAATTAGAAGGTTTATGAGCCAGACACGGTGGGAAGTTGCAGAAAAACCAAGCCTATCTTTCACTAGCAGAAGATGTTCATTAATATCTAAAGATAAAGATGGGATCATGGTTTGTAGATTAGGATATATGAGGTGTGTTTGGATACATACACTGAAGGAAAAACACAGAGTAACCAAGCATATCCCTCACCAACCGATAATGCTGATTTTAAAAAAAAGTGTTTGATTGGGTTGAATAATAACATGCTAATTAGTATATACTTCTGATATGCTATATGAAGCTGGAACTATGCTTGTATTGACCCTAGTGAAATACATCCTATAATGTTAAAGGGAAGTACAATATTAGTTAATAGAAAAGAAGATATTTGATAGATAGATGTCACAGGGTTTGGCCCAGTGTATTCACCCTTATGGCCATCAGCTAGCATTCCATGATGAAAAGAACTATTGCAGACTGCTAACTATATTCATAGGATGTAACAACCATCTTGTAGAGATGGATGGCTGCATGTGTAACAAATTTGGAAAGAATGCTGCATCCTCGTCGCCCTCACCCTACTATAACAGGTTCCTTGTACGCCCTGTCTTCATATATCTTTACTCCTGGCCAGGGGCACTATGGCGGTAAGCCTGTTGGGGATTTGGCCTGGCCCTCTCGACATTGCAACATGCACCGGAGGACATAGATAAGGCAGGGTATGACAGCAGCCCTCTACACCCAGAGACAGCAGGATCAGGGCAGGCAGTTTGACCAGGCAGGAGTACTGTATTCGACGTAATAAGCGCCCTCCCCCTTTTCAAATTTTTTCCAGATTTTTTTAATGTTTTCTTCCACATTTATTATTGTTTTTCACACTTGTGTGTGACATGGAGCACTTCACACCTTTGCAGGTGTTAAGGTGAAGCCAAGTGTGAAGTAAGAGGTGTGTAGAAGCACTGTAGAGGTAACTGAGATGGGACAGCAATCTGAATCTGGCAGGCATGGGAGGGTGCTTATTAAAATGAATATTTGATGCTGATTTTTTCACTTAAAATAATGTTTAAGCGCTCAGGGTGCTTATTATGTTGAATACAGTATGCACCTTTCCCACTGCTTCTCTAATGTAGAGTAGTGGTGGGGAAGGGAATGTGCATTTTCCCCCTCACTAACACATCTGTAGCACACGCAGCTGACTTTTGCTACCAGCCCAGACAGCACACTGCCTCTAGGAGTGGAAGCTGCCCAGACTGCACTAATGAGGCAGATCCTGGCTACAGCTCCCTCACAAGGGGTCTAGACTACGGGGCCCCTTTGTAAATTAGGATATATGTGTCAGATGTGGAGCAATAGACTGAAGGGAAAACACCGAACAACCCAACATATACTTCACCACTTGAATATTTTAATTTATATCAGACTGTAATAAGTCATTTGAAAGTGGTACAATGCTTGTATTGGCCTTAGTGAAGTCCACTATTTAATGTTTAAACCTTCTAACCTTGATTAATAAGGAAAAAAGATAATTGAAGGATACATATCAATAGCACTGAGCACTCCCTACGACAGCTCATGCACACCCAGCTGACTTTTGCTACCAGTGCTGATAGCAAGCTGCCTTTAGGAGCGGAAGTTACCCAGACTGCAGTAATGAGACAGGGTGTCGCTACACCTCCCTCACAGCGAGTCTAGACTACAGCTTTTTCTAATTAGGATATATGAGCCAGGTGTAGAACTATAGACTGAAGGAAAAACATGGAACTGCCAAGTGTAGTGTAAAGATGCTTGTGGTGGCCAAGTAAAATATATCCTATAGTTTAAATAGGGAAGCAGAACTAGTCTGCAATAGACTACACTGACTCGACTAGACTCCATCTGAATATGTATATATGGGGATCAATTAGTATGTGTACTGTCCCTTGTAAAAATAACACTCCGCTTTGCCTAAGGAAATATAAGTATTTACGGAAAATGCACCATGATACATGGACTCTTTAATTATGTCCTATATATTGATCCCCAATTTGCTCATTAGTGTCTCTGCATGCTCCTCATGCTAATAGAATCACACCATTATATGTACAGTCATGCAGCATCAGTTATCAGCTTGGCAGAGCTTATCAGGGCCTTATTTCTAGTACCCCTGTTAGGGTAAATCCTGAATCAGAGGGCACTTGTTTATGGATATGCACCATGTTATCAGACTGGTTCAGTGCAGCAGAGAACTTTATAAATTAAGCCTGAGTAGCGAATGACCAGTTTTTATGTAATAGAGTTTATCTTTTGCATATGACTAACATAACAGATAGCTAAGAAATAGGTTCACATATTAAATGTTTAGCACAGAAATGTTGCCAAATAACTAAACCACATTCATGAGATGCAATAAATAGCACGGATACGACTTGCTGGATAGGGGAAAAGATTGGGAGCACCTAGCTCCTCTCTCACCCTACTATAACAGGTTCTTGTATGTCCCATCTTGATACATTGTTTCTCCTGGCTAGGGGGGCTATGGGAGTAAGCCCATTGGAGATTTGGCCAAGGCCCCCTTGACACTGCTACATGCCTAGAAGGACATAGATAAGGCAGGGTTTGACAGCAGCCCTCTACACCCAGAGAGAGCAGGGTCAGGGCAAGCAGTATGAGCTGACACTTCAGTATGATAAGCCTACAGAAAGAAAATGTTCAAAAAAAGTTCAGCATGCCTCCCATCATTTTGAACTGCCATAATAGCTCTCAATTAGAAATTGATAATTTTTCAATATGTCCTACTGGAAAAGATGATGTTTTTTTCAATATATTCCCTGAAGGTTATGACAAATAATGCCTCTCTATCTAAATTTAATATCTTTATTGGTCAGGGCTAAAGGAAAGACTCATAATATCCACAAATAATACACTTCCCTTCCTATCTATTAAATTCTGGCTCATTCCCTACCACTTTGCCAATGTTTGACTTTATTGCCCAATATATTATCAGTTTGAAATTAAATTGTACATCATTATGATATTTCCCTCATTGAAAATCGTATGGTCGGGCTATATCCCTTTCTGACCTATTAACACCCTAGATTTATTGACCTCCATTGCCTGCATAATGTACTGCTATAGTGTTTAAACAAATTCATTTGACATTTACAAGTTGAGGAACATTGTGATATATCCAATTTAAAACAAACGATATATAGTTTATCCGTTTATCCATCCATGTAACATAATGATGAATGAACCAATGGACTGTTAGTGCAGCTGCCATCTAGTGCCTGTGCTGTTCCTAGAGCAACTGCTGTAGGCGAATACAATTGAATAATGTTCAGACTCCATAAATAATGTGCTCCACTGAGAGGAGACAATATAACAGACCCTCACTAGATACTTCTGTCTCAATATCATCCTACCAGACCTGGCAGATAGCCAGGATCACCCCCTTCAGCTGCAGCCTGATGCAGTCTGCAGGGGATGTTAGTTGGGATAGATTGGGGCACATATTTACAAATATTATGATATGGTAGTCTGACTCACTTCTAAACATAGATAACTGTTCTGATCCACAAGATCACCCGGGACCTCAATACCTCCTTTGACCTAAATACCAGTTAAATCTATGTTTCTGGAGAAATTAACAATAACCACTGGTCCTTGCCACGAACAAATCAGATCGAAAGATTCCCTATACTTGAGGGTAGGTATAGTAGCGATCCATCTTTGGACATTATTAATGATATTGGAGATGAGTTTCTAATTTTGGGTAGCCATTTTGGATCTATGCCTATATCATAGTGTTCCAAACCTCAGAACTGTGGGCACTTTCTATTGGGGGATATAAAGACCCTTCTGAGACATTTGCAGGTGAATTGAATTCTGTTGCGATATATGATCTATTATGTTCTGACTATTAGTTCTCTCCAACATCTACCGGGAGGCAAAACATGTATGACTGTGTCACACTTTAAGGATAGAAAGCATCCTTGGTTGTTCAGAGATGTCAATCCTTTTGCACTGTGGGGCAAGATGCACCTAACCTAATGCCAAACCTGTGTTTATAGCATACTGTAATTTTGTTAGCACTGTGAGAGCTTTTACGGCATGAATACTAAATGTGCCATCATCATTAGCCGCTGTAAAGTGCTAGGGGTGGTAGCATGTCATCTGGGCTGTAAGCTGGCTTTAATCTGACAGAGTTGGAGAGAATTGATAATTAACATGAATTATGGAAGCTAAATGACTAGAGAAAGGCCTCTAACTAATGAAACTGCCTCTCACTGTTCTCTGTCATATTTCTAATACTGCTCAATTACAGATCCTGTGCAGAGACCTCCGAGACAATCTATATCAGATAACGTGCTGTGTTGCTCCTTACACATATCATTTTGTTGCCTGCAGCCATACTGTTAAATAATACGCAGCCTCCGACTTCTGACTGTCATGTTTCTGATACTGCTATAGATGTTACAGATGCTGCCGGGAGGCCTGCCAGACAATCTGTATCAGATAAAATACTCTCCTGCTCCTTCACTGCTCATTATAATATGTTGCCAAGGGCCATAATTTTAGATAATATGCCACCTTTAGCAGTCTTACAGACCCATCATGTCTTCAGTTTACAGCATCATTCCTATCAGCGTTCACCCTAGGCAGCCTGCAGAACAAGCTGTTAATGAGAGCAGATATAAACAGTAATTATACTGTTTCTAACAGAAATGTGTCAACATCTATGAGTGCTGCATTTTGCTTCTGTTCCCTTAAAGGTCTACACAAATATGGATGCAATGCTTCTTCATCACTTGATAGTTGTTTATGAATCTGTTGAATAGAAATGCTTGCAGGGACTCTCCTAACTTGAATGAGTAAAACTTGAAATACACAATCCTGTGTGTACAATCTAGGCATAAGGATTTAAGGAAGAATTTACTTAAGAATCCCAGTTCAAAGTAACAAATGAAAGAGTGCAGGGGTACTGAACTGCTATTGATCTTTCATTTAAGAAAGGTGGCTTAAGAGGAAGCTCATCCTAAAACCATGTAGCTACTATCTCAAGCTTTGTCAGAGCTCACAGTGTCATTATATCCTTTGTGATATAGGGTACACATAATATACCTGTGCTGGTTCTTTTTCTGTAAGCAGACGTAGGTCTTCACATAACGGGCAAACATCAGACCATCAGAGATAGATACTCTTTGTAGATGCTGATATGAGGGTGGTGTAACCTTGATGTCAAGCCAGGGTCGTAAGATATCAACGCTAGATAAATCAGCCTTGATTTGCTCATACATCCACCACGAGGCAATACATGTATGACTCTGTCTTTTGTGCCATCCTGCATTGGTTATGCTCTACAACCCCTCCATCACATAATGCCTTATGGTACGCCTGTTAGAATGTACCTGACACCTGGTCTAGTATGTTGTACCTGGCACTATATTGTCTAACACAAGGACCAAGTAGACATTTACAAACCTAATTATGCAAATGTATATAAAATACTATAATACGAAGTATTAAAATTCAATTGTAGCTGAACAATGGATTGCTTTTGCCACTGATGTTACCTTTCAAAGTAGGGTGACCTCATGCAAGCCTTGGGGGTACTGAGGCAAACTCTTTTGGATTGGCTTTGATATGCTAAGGGCTATCACAATCCCACACCGTTCATTGATATAAACATAGGCATGTTTTATAAACATTTTGTGTACAGCCATGTTGATCTCGGTATGTTTTATATTTCAGATAAATCATAGCACTGATTTGAAAGTAATTATTTGTTTATTATTGTAGTCAAGAAATAAGCCTAAGATATGTGAGAAGCTATGTGAACACCAATATTACCTGAATGCTACACAGCACAGTTACAGTTGCCAGCTACCAGACCATAGCAGGGCAAGTCTAGGCAGTCAAGCCTAGGCAGAATTACCCTCTTGGGGATTGACAAGTGACAGTTGGTCAATATTGGCAGAATATGGGTCCCTTACCTCTACCTTATCCTGCTCCACAAATTGACGAGTCTATCCTACTAAACATTGCATTGTATAGACCGCCCAGTTTCTGTTACACTCCTAATGACATTGCCCAGACTCATAATAGTACACAATCTGTCTACTATACCCTGATCCATCACTGATTGCATAATTCAAAGATGCATTCAAATGTCTGTATATTGATGAGAAATCAGAAAACAATCATCTAATTTTTCGTTTCTTGAGAAATTCATAATAGATTTGCTTGGTTGGAAATTGGGATTTGAAGGTCATACTTAATTAGAGTAGTCAGCTCAGGCTGAAGTTGTATAACATTAAAAAGGAGTTGGAAACTCCTGAAGGGAAATTAAGG
This sequence comes from Harmothoe impar, assembly GCA_947462335.1. Classification (NCBI taxonomy): domain Eukaryota; kingdom Metazoa; phylum Annelida; class Polychaeta; order Phyllodocida; family Polynoidae; genus Harmothoe; species Harmothoe impar. The sequence goes on from OX381713.1 coordinate 11,422,188, forward strand.
AGAAGCCTGGGCACTGCCCAGAAGACAGGCGGCCATGTTCTTTTCCAAGAACCCATTGATCTGAATTTATTTCCTGATGATAATGTTGTACTGAATCTGACAAATAATGAGGAGTTCTAAGAAAGAACCCATTACTAGCAAGGTTAAGAGCATCATATTTAGTCCTGGCGACATTAAGATCTGTGTACAAGGTAAGTGGCCTGACAACACACTTTGCCTCCAGTTTATCTCAATTATTGTGAGTTACAATCTTTAGGGAATAGGATATATGTATATATAAATGAGAGCATAAGGAAAGTCAAGGGGAGTCAAGATAAGATAGAATATAACACTAATGATAGAGTCTCTTACAGCATCAGTCCTAGTATGCAACAAAGCAATGTACAAAACAATATACAGGTAGACAATCTGACGCAAGTTCTGTAAATTAGTATGATGCATATCAGCAAAGTGAGCTCTCCTCTAATATTGATTTCCTCACCCCTCACTTCCCAATTAGTGACCTCAGCCCCAAACACCTGTGTCTTACATGCCATTCTACTCTATAATGCACAATGCACTTTACAACTTTTCCGGTAGGATCTGTACAATTATTTTAGCTTTTGTGATGTGAAAGGCTATCCTGTTTTTTCTATTATACCCAAGACAGTGTACTAGGCTAGGGTGTTTTGACTAGTTGTTATGTACATAGTGCCAAGCAAAGTAAAGGTAAACTTAATGAGAGAGAGCTTACCCAGTAACCTATGGCACATAACCTCCTGGCAGACATTACAGCAGACCATTGACACCTGGTACACCCATTATAAGACTTGACTAAGGGAGGGTCAGAGATTGGCCACAATGGCCTTAAACTTTATGGCATGGTTATTGATCTGCAGTCACCGACAGTAGAGCCATTATACTGTCCAAGTACTGGACTTACTCCTCTTGCCCTTGATGGGTCATGAAAGTAAATGGTGTTGTGGAAGATATAAATATTGGCAATACGTCCACACTCTCTTCAGCACAGCTGTTGCCTGCCTCTTTGGGTCTAATACTAACGGCTACCAGGTGAGCACCTGTGTGTGCACCAAGAACCTCTTTTGCTTTCAATACAAGTTGTTAAATGTTGTACCACAATTTGCTCACTTCCATTATGGATTACATCAGAAATTGTAGGTGCTTAACATTCCATACTAGCAGAATTTGAAACCATCCTAATGGCAACCTCATTTTGAAGACAGCTTTTCAAAGAGTTCAAGAGTCGGGAAGAAGAATGTATGAAAAAAGAAAAACATCAACAACTTATTCCTCCTCAAATATTGATGAATTATTTAGATTTTAACTGGGAATGCAGATGTTCTGATTGAGTTATTTTAAGGTGGCAATTGATTTAAAGGCAATGTTTTGGTTGGTCAGTCTGGGGGAAATCAATCATGGCTCAAAAACACTCACACTTTTTACCCAGAACTTAAGCAATCAGAAAGTACTGAGCTGCATCACTGGGATCATGAATACCCCCTTGTTCCATTATCAGCCTTATTGACCGCAGCGGTTAGCTATGTTTGTACAACTAAAACAGTGTCCCATACACAAATCTGGCAGTACTAAGACTATAAAACTGACAAGTTATTGGGCATTGTTACATAAATTACATCCTGCATTTCAGTAAGAACTGCCATTATTAGATCTGTTCCTGCTTTTCAGTATTGCAGATTGCCTAATCTTATGTATCCCTTCAGGCAGGTGCCACACAATGCAGTTTGTAATGAATTAGAAATTTCATAATAAAAATATTTTCTTAATGAACAGACTAATCTCTTAAACTATGAACCTAATGGTAATGAACAACCTCAGGGAGGAAACAGTGGTAATAAAGCAGCACCCAGCCACAATGCCCCTGAAGTCAGAGTTTACAAATAAGAATGATCCAGAAAAATGGGCCTTATATCATTTACTGCCACATTGCCAATATCCATATCCATTTTCCTATATTGAGACGAATAAAACAACAACTCTAAATTAGCCAACAGCTCTATCACATCTTCCTTACAACTCTTGAATCATTTGTTTAATCAATAACCCATAACCAAACCAGAACCGCTGTCTAGTCTAGTGTAACAATATTAGAATAGTGCAGCCAGTCGTGCAATGAAGTTTATCTGTAGGTATTTTTGCTGGTGCTTAGCAATTCAAGTTAATAAAATTGTCTACTACATCAACAGCTACTAAGTAAAAATTCAAATTGGATGGTCAAAACTAGTACTATACTGCCTCGATGCTCAGAGAGAGACCACAGCCATGAATAATTCAGGCTACGGTTGCACTGAGTCTGGTGCACTGAGTGAATCAAATTTTGCTTGGGCTAAAGTAGGAGGAGGTTTAGAATAGAGAAATCACAATAATAGGACAATGCCGCTCAGACATGCATTGCACCAATGTCTCTTTGGAAATAAAAGCATGTGCATGCAAACTGCAAACCACTTGCTTATACAGATGAACTGGTACAATAATACATGTCTAAATCTTACTCCACTCACCAGATTATACTCAGAAATTAAGATAAGCAATGGGTTTAAACACAAGGTAGAGAGCCTTACGATATATCAAATGTGCATGAATAAGGAAACTTTCCCTCAACCAAAACCTCAAGGAACATGAAGTAGATTTGAATGCATCAGGACCATAAAGATATGATATCCTGCAAGTAATCATTCTGTTCATCACAGTGTTATGATGATAGTGTTGCTGTGCCATATTGGATATGCAATGAAATGTTATAAACACTGCTCTTAACAACTGCATTAGTCCTATAACAAGCAATGCATGGAGGCACATGGTTAAAGTCAATAATGAAAAGTGATGGATATGTTATATATCCATTTTATATTGCAGTCAACTATCAGGACATGTATCAACTGCCAGGACGGCTCATTACAGGCTGTCATCCAGTCAGAGAGTCATCTTAGACTTAGCTCATATGTTGTGAGGCAAATTTGGTAAACATCTAAATCAGAAAACCTGTCGATTTAATATGACACCAAAATAACATCTGTCCCTGTAACATGACAATGTCAGGTGATACAGCCAGTATTGGTCCCTTAAGGGCCTTGTCAGCGATACACCATGTCATTTTGTGACCCATGTATCAGACTCTGACAATTAGTCTATCCTGCCTAGGGGTATAATAGAGCCTAGCTATCATTTACTCCAGCACAGAGTGCTTATTAATTAAATCTTCACATTTCAACATGGCCTGTACCATAATATTGGTCTAAGCCCCAAACCGCAATGCTATATCAGGATCACTTCCATTCTATTACCCACATACTTAAATTCAGAGAGAGGGGGGTCAGAAAAAATGCATAGATCTCCTGTTATTTATCTAAAATGTTTCTGTACAGAAATACACCCACCCATGTCTGTTGTTGAATAATATCCACTCTCTCATCCACATCAAGTAAACAGAACAGAACTCTCACTTTATATCTAATGGCCCCTTTCACCTGGCAGTCCTCCTCTTTCGTGTCATGTTATCTGAGATTAATCTCTGGCCATGCTGCTGTCAGGATGTGCCCACCCTTTACATGTCACATTGTGGGTAGTCAATGAAATATGCCCCCTCAACACCCAAAAACATGGACAACACAGTCAGGCCTTGTAGTGCTACACCATATCTCTCTGCACACAGTATACCTATGAAATGTAGAGCCAAGTATAATAGATGTTTGGTTTTGTGCTAACATGTAGGGATTGACTGTCTTAAATTTGACCAGCTGCACCATATGATGTAGGGACAAGCCAAGCCATGCTGTTAATTAGTGCATTACATAGAGAGTCAATTTTTTATTCCTAACATAGTATCTAAACTTTTTTTTTCTATCATACAGCCATCATGTATTATATATGAATACAGGCAGGTCCATGTTCCACAGAAGAAGAAACAGTCACAAATCAATATTTGATTTGTACATATTCATGTCAGTTAATCAAAGCTATGCATCTAACAAAAAATAATAATACAAAGAATAAGGAGCATCACATCAACCAAATGTTTATGGGGCCCCAAAGAGACTAGGAATAAAACAGACACAGTAAACAGTGTTCTTCTGATGTTGGTCTTTTCCTGATTCCTGATGGGATGGGAGCGCTAGACTGAACCCCATAAGGCATCAGAAATGAACAGAGCTTTATCTACGAGCTGATACCAGGGAATCACTGCCTCCTGCTCTACAGCAGGGAATAAGGATGGATGGTCTCCTTCACTCATCAAGCAGACCTATTCAAACTAGGCAATCTCAAGTATGTTGCTAAATCTAAACAAAACCTCAATGGTTTCATTAAGATGGTCTATTTCTCTGATTGAACCTATACGTAAAAAGAACCATCAATATATGTCTTATTCCCCATGATGCAAAATGGCCAGCCTTCAATGAACATCTGCAGGAGTGGCAAAGGCTTAACCTTGAATTTGTGCTTCCTGTGTATGGTGCTCAATGTGTCTTAAATGGTATATAATCACTTAACAATTTAAGAACGGCATGATACCCTAATGCATCAGGCACTTGGTTGTCCTGATGCATGAATGCAGCCCTGGCTAGTGATGCACAAGTGCTGTATTCAAGCATCATGCCAACCTTATGAGGATGATACACTCCCAAAGGATCGGCATGATTCACCCATGCAACACCAATAAGTTACTCAATAGGGCTGCATTAGTGCATCATACTGCAAATATCATCTTTTTGTGACATGATTCCTTAAAGGGTTGAAATACAATCAATTTTACAGCTATCCCAGGATAACACCTGGTATTATCACAAATTATCAAAGTATATCAGAGAATGCTGCAGCACTAATAACAGGGATAATAACGATTGGTAGAATACAGAGAACAATGCTTGTCTAGTCAGATCAGGTAAACTATACTAGTGCCTCAATGGTTTATGAGGGTCAAGACAAGGTTTTCCACATGGTAATACTTAACCCTAATCCTTGCCAGTTTTATATTGCCCTCTCCCACAACCTAGCCTCCTGCTGGCACCAACCCTGCCTGTGCACCCCTGCAGTAACAGTGTAGAGTAGTAATAGTGTTCACAACTGGTGCTTCATGATCTGCACAACTCTGTTAGGGGATATTCTCAGTTCAAAGCAGGATTAGGTGAATACAAAAGAATGAAAATTGATGTGCTGCTGCTAATGTAGAGAGGAGTTTTAGACTGGAGATATCACATATAGAATAGCGGCCAAGAGCCCAGATTTGAAATCTACCCCTACCCTCAGTTCAACAAGCTGATTCTGACATATATTGAAGCATTTTTAATGGGCTTTCAGAATATGGATGTTGCACCCCCCGAAAGTGGTGCGAACACCGCGATTTTGGACGGTTTCCATGGCAACCATGATATTTTTCTGAGATTTAAAAAAAATTAACTCCTTTCTCCATATTTTTCAAACCGCTAGAGCTACAGTGTTGAAATTTTGCAATGATACAGGTATCTGGGCCTACTATCCTGAAAATCAATATTCATGTCCTTAGCCATGGTCAAGGTCACCAGATTTGACCTTGAATTTGTAAAAATTTACCAAAATACTGATATGTCTATGTTTAAACTCTTGTCAACATTCAGAAAATGGCAATTCTCACCATCTTAGGCTTCATACCATGGAAGGACATCCTTGCTGTACTAGATAGTTGATAAAAATGGGATATAGATGAACTGTTGCCATGGTAACAGTCAAGGTCATTGCAACCATGATAATTTTCTGAGATTTGAAAAAATAAACTCTTTTCTCCATATTTTTCCAACAGCTAGAGCTACAGTAGTAAATTTTGCAATAAGACGGATGTATGGGCCAACTATCCATGGTTTTAATATTTATGACCTTTGTGCAGGTCAAGGTCACTATATTTGACCTTGAACATGGAAAAAATCACCAAAATACTGATATTTCTATATTTTAACACTTGTCAACATTGAGGAAATAACAATTCTCAGAATCTTAGGCTTTATATAGTGGAAGGACATCCATTTTATGCAAAATAGATGAAATGTTACCATGGTTACAGTCAAGGTCATCCACAGTAACAGTCAATATCTCCTCCAGTTGAGGTGGGAATACATAGGACAATGCTGTTCACACATGCCATGCACAATTGCTTTTAACAATTGTATGAGTATGTGTATACATATTGCAAACCAAACTACCCATACACATAAAGTGGTATAATAATAGTTATAGCTTTGATCTGTGGCTTCAGGCTGGACCTGTGTGCATTATTTTTCCAGTGTGATCAATGTAATAGAGCTAAAAGCTAACATGATAACTGGTGGTGGTGATTTGGTTGCCATCTACCGCATCATGACATATGCTACTTGTGTAATAATGGAACATTCATAGGAGATATATTCAGCTTAATGCTGTGCAGTTATCTGTTTATGACTCCTCCGGGTGGGAAACACCAGTTCACCAAGAAAGTGCATAATCATCAGACTATGAGAGAGAGCTAAGCCCCTCTCATGTGTGGCTGAGGGATGAGTGGGAGGGTAATGGGAAGGGTGCCGGTGGGAGTTATTTGGATATAATTATCGCATGGATGATGTACAGCCTGGGGGGTAGAAGGCACACATGTATCAGGTAGGGACCAAGTCTGTGTCTTGGTTTGTTTCTAGGGAGGCAACAATATAATGAGACATTGATTATCTAAATATCTTCACTAAATCATCCCTCCAGTAGGAGGCTGCAGTAGGCTGCAAAGATATTCACCAATATTTGAATTAAAATGATTGAGTGAGGGAGTGACTATGAGACTCCTGTATATATGATAATAATGAAGACATTATAAAACAAAATTATTGTGATTCATTCAGCTATTGAATGATGGTCAAATAATCCTACATACCCAGTGGTGCATGAATGATTCCTATTGAAAGCTGTCTGTGTCCGTCCCTTTAGATAATTATCACTAATGAAGGAGGAGACACAAAAACAGAAGTATCCATTGTCTGATCTATATCACAATCAATACCCTGAGGCTCTCATTGTAATCTATATGTACCGAGAGCTGTCTGATTGCATGTGGGTTGTATATAGATGATACTGCTCCCCAGAGCTGGATCAATGATCCTAATGAGATTGGGGCATGCTTTTATGCCTTACATTGAAGCTGCATATATTAAGTGGGGTGTCCTCACAGCCACATACATTTTTATTTGTCACATCCTTTTTTCATTCAAGACAACTGGGTACTGAAAAGAATTTGTCTGATTCTGAACCTTTCACTTTTGTGCAAGAAAAACAATGTGTGCATAATAGAATATTTATCTTACGCTACTAGGTATTAACAGATGCTTAGTCAATTGATTCATGAGGTATTTAAAAAATTATTTGGTTTTATATACGAGAAGTCAGTTTAGTAAAGCATAGAATGCAACCCAACCTAAGTTGTACATGGAGGTCTCAAGATAACTTGTTATTAAAACCCTTTTGGATAGAGGGCAGCAGAACTCCCTCAACTAATCCCCAAATTTATTGTTCATGGCACAGTTTTCATGTTAGAGCTGTGAGGGCCTTTACAGTGTGAATACTAAGACAGTCATCATCCTCAGCTCCTGTAAAAAGGATGAGAGCATGTAAAGTGTCATCTTCTCTGTAAATAAGGGTTAGTCCGATCATGTGAAAAGTAATTAACAGTGATGACAGGTGTTAATTCTACAGGTAATCATTCAAACTGTAATCATTAAAATCTGAATAAAACTACACATTGTCAAATGATAATTTCATCCTAGTACAAACAAACTAATTTCTCGAGCTGTAACAAACTAATATGATTATTTCTTCTTCTGCTTCTTACATCCTCATCAACCTCATCTACTGTGGTAGTAAACTTTGTTCATGACAGGGTCTTTCACAAAAATATGGCAGTATTAGGTCTTTAAGGCTGACAAGTCATTGGCTATTGTTACAAACATTATGTATTGATATAGTTTGTCATGTTACTACTTATTTTCCCTATGCAAATATATCACATTCATAGATGATGGTCAATGGCAAATGGTTCTCTTTTGATTGTTCTTTACGAGTCGAGCCTGGTGACCTATTTTATGAGGTCACGGGCCAACTGGAATGTGAAAATAGGCTCATCTCATTAAGAACATTCTATATTGACTTGACCTTTGCATTTATCTAAGAGTGCTTAAAACATACTCTCTCATTACTCACAAGGATAAAGTTGATATCACTCTTTAGTTGCTACTTAAGCAAACAATAATATTATCATCTTTGCTCTTATCCACAGGCCCCCAGGGTCAGGAATTGCCCACCAAGGGTCAGGGGTCTGCCCCCCAGGGTCAGGAGTCCGCCCAAAGGGGTCTGTTGTCCGCCCTAGAGATCCGCCTTCAGGGTCAGGGGTCTGCTCCCCAGGGACTAGGGTCCATCCCAAGGGGCAAGGGTCCACCCCCAAAGGCAGGGGTCTGCCCCCAGGTTAAGGGTCCGCTCCCAGGGTCAGGAGTCTGCCTAAAGGATAAGGCGTCCGTCACCCAGGGCCGGGGTCCGCTCCCAAGGTCATGGGGTCTGCCCCAAGGGTCAGGAGTCCGCAAGCAGGGTCAGGGGTCCACCCCAAGGGCCGGGGTCCACCCCAAGGGTAAGGGGTCCACCCCAAGGGTAAGGGGTCCGCCCCCAGGGCCAGTTGTGTGCCCCAAGGATCAGGGGTCCACCCCCAGGGTCAGGGGTCCTCCCCCCAAGGGTCAGGGGTCCCCATCCCAGGGTCAGGGGTCAACCCCCAAGATTCAGGAGTCTTTCCCCAGGTTCAGGGATCCGGGCCAAGAGGTCTGGGGTCCGGCCCTAGGGTAACAGGGTTCACCCCAAGGGGCAGGGTCTGCCCAAAGCACAGGGGCCTGCCCACAAGGGCAGGGGTTCAGCCCCAGGGGAGGGGCAGGAATGGAGGAGGTGAGGAGGGGAAGAGGGGAGGAGGAGAGGAGGGGAGAGGGGGAGGAGGGAGAAGGGGAGGAGGGGAGGATGGGGTTGACTGATATTATGCATAGCCTGTAGAGCTGTTCAATCAAGGTATAGTAGAAAACCTCTGAAACAAAGAATACAATGGTTTCACCTATTGGCCATATGGGTGAAAAGCTTGTGTTTATACCATCCTCTGAATTGGAAAAGGTCCATAAGTGGCCTGCACCCTTTGGCCTTTGTCTTGCCACTGTCTAATTGGCCCTCTACATCATTATACCAAGTCCTCCAACTGACCTTTAGTTTACCCCAGTATTCACACTATTTGACCCACAGGTTATCCCACTCACGTCCTCCTATATAAGCAGCCATTGTCTTTTTGTTGAGCTTGTGGTAAAGTATCGTTGGGTCTGACAGCTTGATTGGTCTCAGCTAAGAAAACTGGCGGTTATTGACCCTAAGACTCTGCTTGGAGAATACTAAGTAAGAAGTACTCTTGTTCCCAAATCCTTCCGAAGGAAGGCTCTGGTAACAGCCAAATGACCTTGAACTTTGGATTTTGCTGGGTCTGGGCAACCCCTGCTGGTAGGCTGGAACCAGCGAACAGGAACAGGAAATGGAACCAGAATGTATGATGGTAGTTTTTGGTAGTTTTACCATCAGCCTTTCTGGCTCCATTTCCTGTTCCTGTTCGCTGGTTCCTGCCTACCAGCGGGTGTTGCCCAGACCCAGCAAAATCCCAACATTTGGCAGTTACCAGAGCCTTCCTTTGGAAGGATTTGGCAACGAGAGTAAGTAAGAAGCAGCAGGGTTTGGAAAGCTTTTCCCCTGCTTGGAGATCAAGAAGTGTAACCTTTTCCCTTCTGCCTGTCACAGGCATGACCCAGCGGAATTAGGTGGCAAGAATCTAACTATATTTATATACAACCTAAGCTCAAAGATTTCCTCTTTATATTTTTTCAAGCGAGCAACTGTCTTAACCCTTTTGGGCCGAGCATCGACTAAAGTTGATGCAATGGCTGGCCGAGCATCGACTATAGTCAACATAACTCTATGGGAATCAGCAAGGGCTCGGCCCAGGGAAAGTTCCTGTGAAAATGTCTCACCCCCATCACCAGAAAATCGTTTTTTTGGTCGACCTTGAAGGCTCGAAAAGAAAGTATTTTATGATACTTTCAGTTGTTTATCACCTTGGAGAACAGTAGGTAGACCAAATTGAATCCCAGAAAATAGGATCTGGGCGAATGCTGCATGGTGATTTATCTGCTTATCATTGTGATTATATAAATGCTATCATAATGGTCAGCTGTTACTGTAAATGTCGCCTTAGGATAATGCCCGACATGTCGTAGGCAGCAATTATTGCATTGTGATTTCTGATAATAGGTCGCAGCTAGTGCATGAATCAGACCGTTGGATTAGGTAAGGCAATAACACTCAGTGTCCTATATCTTTATATGGTTTGCAGAGACAGGAGTAAATGGTAGGGGCTGCTTGTAACAGGCTCCTATCCAGCAAAAGGGCAGATATGTCACTGTTGACTCTAGTATCTTTCAAATGAGAAGTAGCATGACTTCAACATTCAGGGAAAATGATTGGAGAAAATCCTCTGCCAGCACTGTAGTGCGACACTAAGCTGCTTGAGATTATAATTTATGAGCAAACCATGGCCTAGACCTACATTACAGGCCGTTTGGTAACTCAGCAAGCTTTAGTTCCTACCTATTATTCATATAACATGATACCTGTTGTATGGAGTTCAAATTGCCTAAATGTTAGCACAAGCATGTGCACCAAATTTGTATCAGAACAGGTGCATAGAATGGATATTCATATTGCAACACCATGCACAAGGTGCATATTCTATTCGCAACACCATGCACAGGGTGCACATTCGAATGGGAACACCATGCAAAGGTGCACATTTGAATTGGAACAGCTTGCACTGCAGGTGCACATTCGTACTGGAACGGCATACACAGGGTGCACATCTGTATTGAAACCTGATATTCAGGTACTTATGCAAATGTTGAGGCAAATTGAACACCATACTGTTGACTGTTTTTTGTAATCAGAATCAAAATTTCTATTCTGCCAAGATTTTTTCAATTGGTCACAATATTTTCAAAGCACACTAGCTATTTCTGTCTGAATCTACCACTTCCATTAGCTGCTACCTAATGCTGCCTACATGGATGTTCGGTTGGGACATAATCATAGCACTACTGGTGCTAGGCCAGTCTTACTCACCTCTGGATGTAGATGAGAGTCCTGAGCAGCTAGAGACCATGGTGTGCCTCATTGTGAGTTCAAACATACAATGGCTACGCGTTTAACCATGGAGGAGCAAGAGGAGCCTGCAGACCAAGTCATGACGTCGAGGGAGCCTGTCCCGTGGCACCGTAGGTGCCATGGGACAGGCTCCCGAGACGGAGTGACTTGGTCTTAGGCTCCTCGCAGCTACGACGTGGTTAAATGCTGTTCTGACAACAAACAAAAGTCAAGATATAAATTCAAGATAAAGCATGGTTATTCAAGATAACAGACCGTAATCCATGAAATTCTCACTGCGAGCAGGCCATAGGCCTGCGAGTCTATGCCGTGCGTTGATTGGCCGTAGCCATGGAGACAGTGCCATCTCCTACATAAGCGTCATGAATTCACCAGCGTGTGCTTGGTCCCCTGACCAAGTCACGTCGCTTGGTCTATAGACTTCAATGGCAGAGTCACTGCTGTGCGTGTTAGAACCTCAGATGAAGCCCTAAGATGAGTGCAACATGTGACCAATATGCAGCTAAATGGCTGCCTTCCTCAGGGTATTCCCTGCACAACTGGCCCAGTGCGGTCTAGGCCCTTGGCCATGAAGCACCTGGTAGAATATTGCTGAGCTGTTAGTTGAAGTTATGCTAGGCGTAATGGAAGTGAGAATTATGAATCTAAATTAAGCACAGAGACTGAATGGTGAGCACTAAAATTATCAAACACAGAATAGTGAGCTCAATCCAGAAACATGTGAGCAGGTTGGATGTGTGTTCTGGAGACTGTGTTTATATTGGTTCTAGTAGAATCCTAAAAATATTGTCTGTAATGGCTATGTTGTATGAGGAGATTCACAAGACAATTACTGAAAACGTACATCTATTTTTGTGTGTATAAATTTCCGTGAATTTGCTAAAAAGTACATTTTCGCTGGTTCTGAAGTTCTCAGATTTCAAAGATTTAGCTACTTGATTCAAAATTGTATAACTATTCGCTCTGTACATATTTTTGCTGATATTTAAAAGTCGCAAAAATCGGAAAATATATACAGCGCGAAAAATATCAAAGTTTACAGTATTTTTTATGTCCCCCACCCCCCTTGGTGCTGTAAGAATACCACATATATGTGAAATCTTAGTCCCAGATGGCGGGCGATGTATCCTAAGTGACGCAATCACACCAACACTGTCTCAACCAATTTACTGAACTCTATGTCTTTTCAGAAGGGGAGTAACCAATCCTTTGCCACCCATCTTAATCAGACACAGCTCCTGCTTCAGTCTTGTTGCCCCTCTTACTCTGTAGCTCTCCTCTTTAGTGCCACTGTATCTGAGGCTCAGCATTGGCTGTGTTGCTGCCACATTTGTGTCCACCCTAAACTTGTTCTGTCCTGGATAGCCTTGATGAAACATTGCTACCATAGTCCAACCTTGACACCAAGCTTACATCAGGTACCATCAGAGGCAAGTTTGTCCAGTCCCTCAGCCAGGGAAAAAGCCAATGCTCAAGTAGTGCCCACAGTGATGCCAAAGGCTCTACCATGAAACATAGTGTTTCTAGTGTAGAAAGGGGCAATTATTTGGTACAGGGATTATAATAAATTATGTAATTTTTGTCTTTCTCCTAACTCAGAAAGTGCAGTTTGTTTAAAGGGTCAGTTTCACAGACTGATAGTGGCAGATCTTATGGATCATTATCATGATATTAAAGGCAGAAGATAGGAGCAGGGAGAAGAGCACCTTATTTTAGAAAGGTCAGTTTTCTGCTTTGCTGAAGGGTTAAAAGATACAAAAACCACAGTTCATTGAAAAGCATATAATGGTAGAACATAGATACTATGAATGAGTATATAAATCAAGTAAACATATATTTCAATCTATGTGGTCAAGCAATGTTAATTCACTCCAAATTCATCTCTTGCCAAATATACAATGGGGAGGGGAGCTTGTAGCTTTGACCTCACTAAAATAGCTAGAGCGCACACAGCTGACTTTTAACACCAGCCCAGACAGCACACTTCCTCTAGCAGCAGAAGCTGCCCAGACTGCACTGATGAGGCAGAGTCTGTGTACACCTCCCTCACACTGAGTCTAGATCCAGCCTTCGTAAATTAGGATGTATGTGGCATGAACAGAGCCAGACACTGAGGGAAACCCCAGAGTAACTAAGCATATCCCTCACCACCCGATTATGCTGATTGATATCTATTTGTAATATGCTATATGAAGGTGGTACTATGCTTGTATTGACCCTAGTGAAATCCATCCTATAATCTTGAAGGGAAGTACATTATGAATTAATAGAAAAGAAGATATGTCATTGATAGATGTCAAACCATATGGAACCATTTTGATCTTTGCTGTCCCTAGTGAAAAATCACTTAGTGATGCTAAACTAATATTGTTATATAAAATATAGGATACCTTAAAAGTGTTTCCTATCCCTTCATTGAATGTCGCATCCATTTATTCCCAATGTGTTCCTTGTCATTTTTGTAGATGTATATAAGTCCCTCATCGTAATAGAACTACACTATCATAGCAATAGTCATGCCCCAACAGTTATCAGAGTGTCATAGCTAATAAGGACCCCGTGTGGTAAATACTTACTATAAGAGGGGGATCTGCTATATATGTGCAACATGCATATTGCAATAGGGCTATGAATTAAGCCTGTGTAGACCTACATGCAAGTATGAGTGTACATCAGCATTAGAATCTATTGTTAATTTCAATAGAAAAGGAAGTACTTTTGGTTTAAGTATTTACAGTGTGGTAATGATGTAATGGAGTTAAACTTAAGCATTATGTGAAACATGTGTGGTGAATGATAAGGGCTGAATCCACTAATGTAAATCCATCAGATCGGACGAGATTAATCCATAGGTTAAACACTGTGAAAGTTCATAAATCCGACAGATTTGCCTCAGTGGATTCACCCTTATAGCCAACAGCTAGCATCCCATGATGAAAAGAAATATCCCAGACTGCTAACTATATTTATAGGATGTAACAACCATCTTGTAAAGATTGATGCCAGCATGGGTAACAAATTTGTATGCCACATTCTCTTCGCCCTCAACCTACTATGACAGATTTCTTGTATGCCCTGCCTTCATATATCAAGGGGACTATACTAGTAAGCCCGGCGGCGATTTTGCCGCGCCCTCTTAACACCGCTACATGCACGGGAGGACATAGATAGGGCAGGGTATGACAGCAGCCCTCTACACCCAGAGGGAGCAGGGTCAGGGCAAGCAGTATAGCCAGGGATTTAGGCAGTTGACTCTAGTATCTTTCAAATAAGACGCAGCATAACTTATACATTCAAGGAAAATACTTCGTAAATCCTTTGGGAGCACTGGTAGGGGCTGCTTGTAACAGGCTCCTATCCAGCAAAAGGGCAGCTCTGTCACTGCTGACTCTAGTATCTTTCAAATGAGAAGTAGCATGACTTCAACATTCAGGGAAAATGATTGGAGAAAATCCTCTGCCAGCACTGTAGTGCGACACTAAGCTCCTAGAGATTATAATTTATGAGCAAACCATGGCCTAGACTAACATTTCAGGCAGTTCTGCTACTCCGTCAGCTTTAGTGCCTACCTGTGAGTTCAATTTGCCTAAATCTCGACACAAGCATGTGCAGCAAAATTGTTTCAGAACACATGCAACAGGTGCACATTCGTATTGGAACACCCTGCACAAGGTGCATTCTAGTGTTGAAACACCATGCACAGACTGCTAATTCGTGATGGAACACAATGCACAGGGAGCACATTCGTATGGGAACACCATGCACAGGGTGCATATTCATATGCACATGCTTTAACAAATTCTTAGGCAAATTGAACGCCATACTGTCGACAATTGACTGTTATCAGAAACAAATTTCTATTCTGCCAAGATTTTTTCAATAGATCACAACATTTCCAACACATGCTAGCTATTTCTGTTTGAATCTATTGCTTCCATTAGCTGCTGCCTAATGCTGCCTACATGGTTGTAAGTGAGGACAGGTTGGGACATAATTATAGCAATATTGGTGCTAGGCCAGTCTTACTCACCTCTTGATGTAGATGAGAGTCCTTCCTCAGGGTATCCGCTGCACAACTGGCCCAGTGCCGTCTAGGCCCTTGACTATGAATCATCTGGTAGATGATTGCAGTGCTGTTAGTTAAGGTTGTGCTTAACATAATCAAAATGAGAATTATAGATCTAAATTTAGCACAGAGACTGAACGGTGAAAACTAGAATTATCAAACACAGAATAGCGAGCAGAATCTAGAAACATGATGACCATTAAGCCATAGGAAGGTTTAAGTGTGCAAACCCCTGACAAAGGAGAACTCACCGATTTAAGCAAATTATGTGTCAAAGCCTAAGCTACCTTTCCAATGAATCAGAATTCTGATGATGCTTCAATCTTTACAAGAAAGTAGGGTTTATATAGTGAATAGCTCATTAAAGAAAGCACTCTGTGTGAGAAAGTCCAAAGCAGTTATTTTGTCTTACTTACTACTTTTGAACTATTTTGAATATGTGAAGTTATTTTACTTCGATGACACTTGTCTGTAAGGCTCAATAGGTTATGTTAGATCCCGGAGCAGGGGGGGGGGGGTCTATATCCTAGTTGGAGGAGGAACAAGAGGTGTTGATACATGATCAAATACCTATTCCATGGTATGATAGCTGGTATATTTTTTACATTAACTTTTGTTTGAAGGACAAGGAGAGAAATTTAGTAAAGGAACAAGATTCTTTGGTTTTCAGCATACAAGAATGTAGTAAGTTATGTCTAGGGTTAAACCTACTGAGTGATAACACTCACCCAGCCACCTACAGGAACATAATACATACTGGCATTTCACCTCAATTACTGAAGCTGCCTTCTGACTCCTGTACATGCTGGCAGTGTGTCGTGACTTGACATCAATCCCTCAGTCCACACTGTCTTTTTTATACACCTTCCTGTCCGCCTAGCCTTTTCCCCAGTCACTTTCAGGCAGCACACACACAGACCAACGACAACAAAAAAAAAGAAATATATATAATCAAGACGATGTTATAAAGAAAATGGTTTTCATATTTTTACGATAATTCATGCACATTGTGCTTTACATACTATCTTATCATTGAATTGTACACATCATTCAGGCACAAGGATGGAAGAGAAATTTGTGTACATTTCTATGGTCAATACATGATTAGCACACCTCCAAAAAGATGAGCACACTTACTATGTGTTCTTGCTTTTGTCTCTGGACCAAGTCATATTTAAAACAGATATTTCGTTGATCCCTACAGGATTCAGAGCACAATGAGAAATGGAAGTAGGTATTTCATCACATATGAATCAGCATAGGATTTGACTCTTTGAGGACGGTACCAGGATCTCCTGCTCTTTCTCCAACTTGTGACACTTATGGTATAACGGTAGGTAAACCCACAATGTTATCGACATTTGACAGGATTCCCCCTGGTTGAACAACATTTCACATTAGGTTTTCAGTACCTTCTTCTCATCCCATGATGTATACAAGTCCTATTTACAAAATGTCATGGCAGATGAGAAGATGCGGTGATGGCATTTCTACACGGAGACCCCTTAAGATGGCCATAGTGCAGACAAGGTCTTGCCTAACAGCTGCAAAAACATGGACTGACAGATGAATGATGGATTAGGTTAAAAACTGCACAAGGAGCAGAGGGGCATCAACTTAGATAAACTTACATGAAATCAAATTGAGGTTTCAAACTGAAAGCCTGTGCTGTCGCAAGATTTGACATTAAAGTTTACTTTTTTTATGTCTTTTTGGGTTAAATAAAGGTTTTATTCTTTGGTAGCTTCTGTCAGATGTAGATGGGATATTTGATTGAAACCTATTTCTTTAAGCTGTCAAGACTGAACACATTTTGATCCTTTTTAGATACGTGACACAATTAACAGTTTTCCCAAGGAGCGTTGGACATCAGAACATTAGGAAGAATCAACAGTGCTATGCTATGGAAAACCGAAGATCCCATATTTCAATCGAACATTCACAAGACACAGTACATTGACTACAAGTCTTCATGAAAATGCATGGGTGGGGACGCATAAATTAAGCGTTTACCCACAGGCTTTGATGAAAAAACACGATTCAATACACATGTCGTTACTGCTATATCCATGTAGATAAGTCCATAGAACTAAATACAATTATTATAATTTAAGAATGCTATGATATGATGCTTGAATCATTGTCACTGGTTTTCAGTTTTCAACGTGTTCCTTGCATCTTTTTAACACAGTCAACTCTATTGTGACACAATCTTGAAACACAAGGCAGGGTGATGTGTGTTTTGGAGACTGTGTTCATATTGGTTCTAGTAGAATTCTGAAAATATTGTCTGGGATGGCCATGTTTGAAAACATGTTCTGTCAGGAGATTCACATGACAAACATCTTTCATGTCCACCCAACCCCCTCTGTGCTGTAAGGATCCCAGATATGTGTGACATTTAAGCCCCAGTCGCTGATGTATCCTAAATGACACAATCACACCAACACTGTCACAACAAATTTACTGAACTCTGTGTCTTTTCAGAAGGGGAGTAACCCAGCCTTTGCCACCCATCTTGATCAAACAGGGCTAAACCTACTGAGTGACAACACTGACCCAGTCACTTACAGGTACCTAACACAGACTGGCATTTTACCTCCATTACTGAAGCTGGCTTCTGACTCCTTAACATACTGGCAGCGTGTCCTGCTTCGACATCAATCCCTCAGTCCATGCTGCCCCTTTTATATAGCTTCCTGGCCGCCTAGCCTTTTTTCAAGTTGCTTTCAGACAACACACACAACGACCAATCACAACAAAAAGAAAAAGTGTATAATACCGACAATATGATGAAGACAATCAGCCATTCTGAGTGCTACCCATTTCATTATATTGACTGTGTGTTCATATTTTTACTATAATTCATTCATATTGCGCTTTACATAGTATATAATCAATGAATTGTACATATCACTGCGGCGCGAGGATTAACAAAAAATTTGTGTACATTTCTATAGTCAATAAATGATAAGAACACCTCCAAGAATATGAGTGTACCCTAGAACACTATTGGGTCTTCAGTGATGCACCAATGTAGCCCTGGGGAGTAAGTTACGGGAGCTGCATTATTGCATTCATGCATCATGAAGACCAATGGCACAATGCATTGGAGCACCCTTAAGGATGTATGCAGGTAATCAATGTGCTACTACCTGTGTATGTAGCAGGATCTCCTGCTCTTTCCCCAACTTGTGTCATTGATGATATAACGGTAAGTAAACCCACAATGTTACGGAAATTTGACAGGATTCCTTGTGGTTGAACAACAATTTACATTAGGTTTTTAATACCTTCTTCTAATCCTATGATTCATACCAGACTTATTTGCAAAGTGTCATGACAGATGAGAAGATGGGGTGATGGCGTTTTTAAATACAGACCCGTTAAGATGGCAATGGTACAGACATGGTCTTACAGCAGCCAGAACATCTGACAGATAAATGATGGATTGGGTAAAAAAACGCACAAGGAGCAGAGGGGCCTCAACTTAGATGAACTTGAATGAAATGAAATTGAGATTTCAAACTGAAAGAGAAGCCTGTGCTTTCACGAGATCTGACATTAAAGTATACTTTTTTGATGTCTTGGGACTTTTTGCGTTAAATACGTTTTATTCTTTGGTAGCTTCTGTCAGATGTAGATGGGATATTTGATTGAAACTTATTTCCTTTAACTGTCAAGACTGAACACATTTTGATCCTTTTTAGATACCTAAAGCAATTAATAGTTTTCCCAATGAGCGTTGGACATTGGAACGTTAGGAAGAATCATCAGTGCTATGCTATGGAGAACCAAGGATCCCATATTTCAATCGGACATTCACAAGACACAATACATTGACTACAAATCTTCATGGAAATGCATGGGTGGGGACGCATAAATTAAGCGTTTACCCACAGGCTTTGATGAAAAAAACACAATTCAATAAACATGTTGTTACTGCTATATACATGTAGATAAGTCCATAGAACTAAATACAATTACTACAATTTAAGAATGCTATGATACAATGTTTGAATCATTGTCATTGGTATTCAGTTTCAAGTTTGTTCCTTGCATCTTTTTAACACAGTCAACTCTATGAAGACACAATCTTGAAACACATAGCAGGGTGATGTGTGTTCTGGAGACTGTGTTCATATTGGTTCTAGTAGAATCCTGAAAATATTGTCTGCGATAGCTATGTTTGAAAACATGTTCTGTCAGGAGATTCACATGACAAACATCTTTCATGTCCACCCATCCCCTACTGTGCTGTAAGAATACCAGATATGTGTGACATCTCAGCCCCAGATGGTCTGTGATGTATCCTTAATGACACATCACACCAACACTGTCACAACCAATTTACTGAAATCTGTGTCTTTTCAGAAGGGGAATTCTCCATTCATCTAGGTTACCCATCCCCTGTAAAGCCACCCATCTCAGTCAAACACAACTCCTGCTTCAGTCTTATTGCCCCTCTTACTCTGTAGTCCTCCTCTTTGGTGTCACTGTATCTGAGGTTCAGCATTGGTTGTGTTGCTGCCACAGTCTTGTCCACCCTTTACTTGTTCGGTCCTGGATAGCCATGATGAAACATTAGGACCTTACTCCAACCTTGACACCAAGCTCTCACAATTACAGTATACCTGAATCCTTTTACCTTAACCTGACTTTGATGGATAAAAAACAAGTAAAGCTGGGGTTTGATCGTTCAACAGTTACAAAATAACTAATAATATTAATGCCAGGATAAAACTGAATTTTAAAGTGGCACACCTGTCAAGAGTCTGCATGCAGTTTTGGTTCTGTCTTATTCAAATAACAAGTATGGTATTGGTGAAAAAAAAGGTTTATAGTTATAACAGCAACATGGGCCACATAGGTATAATGGGTTGTCTTGTATTCAGAACTAAGCATTTCAAACCCCATTATATGCCGGATTTGACTACAGGCATGGAAGCCTCCATTACAAAGTAATAATCTGATATTGGTACCAAAAGTTATCAGATTTATCTGTGGGTGGTCTATGATAGAATGTGCCATAGTAATAAATCTCCAGCACTTCTAGAAACCTGACCCCATCCCTGTCCTGTATAAATACTTCATCTAGGTGACATCCACTGGTTAGATTTCCAATATCCAATGTCCTTGAGTCATCCATTCTGGTCACCTGCTGAGCTGAGCTGAACCTGATTGTCCCATTTGGGGTAGGAGGTTTTTGACAAATAGATGCATATATATATAATGAATTAGATACTACAGCTGTGGCCTAAACCTTAACCAATATACATCCATATTCAAACACTGCTTAGTTTCTATAATTCAGCCACCATTTTGTCTTACTGTTGCATTAATGTAAACAGCTGTGTGGTCTGTGGACATAACACATAATAAACCATCTTTTTCATTTCCCCACTTGTTTTTAACTCAAACAGATGAATAAACCCAGCGACCAGTGATAAATCACATTAAATGAAGATCCCACAAATCAATGAGTGCTTATGGATCTAAAAGATAGTGGGAAATGTACCATCAATATTTTACCTCTACAAGCACTGTTTTCTTGATTCACGGCAGGGCTGGAGCTTGAGTTTGATCCCAAAAGGAAGGACAGAGAGCATTAATTATAACTCTAGCTTTGATAGTTCTATTGCAACTGACCTGTCCACATTCTGTTCCTCAATCTATACAAATTGATCCTAATTTGACTTAGAGATTGTCAGTTTCCCCCACGGACTAATATATCAGGTACCATCAGAGGCATGTCTGTCCAATAATCAGCCAGGGAAATAACCAACTCTCAAGTAGTGCCCACAGTGATGCTTAGGGCTCTTTCATGAATCATAGTGTTTCTGGTGCATGGTGCATGGGGCACAATATGTCATAAAAGGTCTATGATAAATTGTGTTATGTGCCATTTTCACAATGTGCTAGTACGCATGCTGGAGAAATACTTGAAGGGTGGTGCAGGCCTAGCTACTCTTAGGAGGTAGTACAACTCACACTTGGTCTTATAACAAAGCATAATATAGCCAAACTTTAAAATAGTGTGCTCCCTGAAAAGCAATGAGAAGAGGGCTCTTATTTGGAAGAAGTGAGTTGTCTGTCTGCTCTATTGAATGTTAAAAAAACACTAAAAGAAAAATATTTTATTGATAAGCATCGTTATGGTAGCCCGTAGAAGCTATGGAATATTATATACATATATATTAAAAAGATATTTCAAACTATGTGGTCTAGCCACATTCACACACCCACCTCCCCTTAGCGGTGGTGAAGGTTGTGTGCATCTTTCCCGTCACTAGCACAACTCAGACACACCCTGCTGAATCTTACTGCCAGCCCTGACAGCAAGCTGCCTGCAGGAGCAGAAGCTGCCCAGACTACACTAATAAGGCAGGGTCTGTCTACACTATCCTTACACCAGGTCTAGATTACAGCCTTTGTAAATTAGAAGGTTTATGAGCCAGACACTGTGGGAAGTTGCAGAAAAACCAAGCCTATCTTTCACTAGCAGAAGATGTTCATTAATATCTAAAGATAAAGATGGGATCATGGTTTGTAGATTAGGATATATGAGGTGTGTTTGGATACATACACTGAAGGAAAAACACAGAGTAACCAAGCATATCCCTCACCTACCGATTTTAAAAAAATGTTTCTGATTGGGTTGAATAATAACATGCTAATAAGTATATACTTCTAATATGCTATATGAAGCTGGAACTATGCTTGTATTGACCCTAGTGAAATCCATCCTATAATGTTAGAGGGAAGTACAATATGATTTATTAGAAAAGAATATATTTGATAAATAGATGTCACAGGGATTTGGCCCAGTGGATTCACCCTTATAGAGATCAGCTAGCATCCCATGATGAAAAGACTGCTAACTATATTCATTGGATGTAACAACCATCTTGTAGAGATGGATACCCTAATTTGGAAAGAATGCTGCATCCTCCTTGCCCTCACCCTACTATAACAGGTTCCTCGTACGCCCTGTCTTCATATATCTTTGCTCCTGGCCAGGGGCACTATGGCAGTAAGCCTGTTGGGGAGTTGGCCAGGCCCTCTCAACACTGCAACATGCACGGGAGGACATAGATAAGGCAGGGTATGACAGCGGCCCTCTACACCCAGAGACAGCAGGATCAGGGCAGGCAGTTTGACCAGGCAGAAGTACTGTATTCGATGTAGTAAGCGCCCTCCCCCTTTTCAGATTTTTTTAATGTGTTCCTCCACATTTGTTATTGTTTTTCACACTTGTGTGTGACATGGAGCACTTCACACCTGTGCAGGTGTTAAGGTCAAGACAAGTGTGAAGTAAGAGGTGTGTAGAAGCACTGTAGAGGTAACTGAGATGGGACAGTAATCTGTATCTGGCAGGCATGGAAGGGCGCTCATTAAAATGAATATTTGAGGCTGATTTTTTCACTTAAAATAATGTTTTAGCGCTCAGGGTGCTTATTATGTTGAATACAGTATCCACCTTTCCCACTGCTATTCTAGTGTAGAGTAGTGGTGGGGAAGAGAATGTGCATTTCCCCCCTCGCTAACACATCTGTAGCACACTCAGCTGACTTTTGCTACCAGCCCAGACAGCACACTGCCTCTAGGAGTGGAAGCTGCCCAGACTGCACTAATGAGGCAGAGTCTGTGTACACCTCCCTCACAAGGGGTCTAGACTACGGGGCCCCTTTGTACATTAGGATATATGTGTCAGATGTGGAGCAATAGACTGAAGGGAAAACACAGAACAACCCGACATATACTTCACCACCTGAATATTATAATTTATATCAGACTGTAATTTGTCATTTGAAAGTGGTACAATGCTTGTATTGGCCTTAGTGAAGTCCATCATTTAATGTTTAAACCTTCTAACCTTGATTTATAAGAAAAAAAGATAATTGAAGGATACATGTCAATAGCATTGAGCACTACCTACGACAGCTTATGCACACCCAGCTGACTTTTGCTACCAGTGCTGACGGCAAACTGCCTGTAGGAGCGGAAGTTACCCAGACTGGAGTAATGAGAAAGGGTGTTGCTACACCTCCCTCACACCGGGTCTAGACTACAGCTTTTTCTAATTAGGATATATGAGCCAGATGTAGAACTATAGACTGAAGGAAAAACACGGAACTGCCAAGTGTAGTGTGAAGATGCTTGTAGTGGCCAAGTAAAATCTATCCTATAGTTTTAATAGGGAAGCAGAACTAGTCTGCAATAGACTACACTGACTCGACTAGACTCCATCTAAAAATGTTCACATCTTTATGTATATATGGGGATCCATCAGTATGTGTCCTGTTGCTTGTAAAAATAACACTCTGCTTTGCCTAAGGAAATATAAGTATTTATGGAAAACACACCATGATACATTGAGTCTTAAATTCTGTCCTATATATTGATTTCTGACTTGTTCCTTGGTGTCTGTGTATGCCCCTCATGCTAATAGAATCATGACATTATATGTACAGTCATACAGCATCAGTTATGAGCTTGGCAGAGCTTATCAGGGCCTTATTTATAGTGCCTGATAGGGTAAATCCTGAATCAGAGGGCAATTGGCTATGAATATGCACCATATTATCAGACTGGTTCAGTGCAACAGAGAACAATATGAATCAAGCCTGAGTAGCGAATGACCAGTTTTGATATAATAGAGTTTATTTTTTGCATATGACTAACATAATAGATAGCTAAGAGCTACCTTCACATAATGTTTAGCACAGAAATATTGCACGATAACTAAACCACATTCATGAGATGCAATTAAAAGCACAGAAACGTCTTGCTGGATCGGGGGAAAATGTACCAGCAAAGTACCCAGCATCCTCCTCTCTCATCTTACTATAACAGGTCCTTGTAAGTCCCATCTTGATATATTGTTTCTCCTGGCTAGGGGGGCTATGGGAGTAAGCCCATTGGGGATTTGGCCATGGCCCCCTTGACACTGCTACATGCCTAGAAGGACATAGATAAGGCAGGGTATGACAGCAGCCCTCTACACCCAGAGACAGCAGGGTCAGGGCAAGCAGTATGAGCTGACACTTCAGTATGATAAGCCTGCAGAAAAAAAATGTTCAAAAAAAGTTCAGCATGCCTCCCATCATTTTGAACTGCCATAATAGCTCTCAATAAGAAATTGACAATTTTTCAATATGTCCTACTAGATAAGAAGACATTCTTTTCAATATATATTCCCTGAAGGTTATTACAAATAATGCCTCTCTATCTAAATTTAATATCTTTATTGGTCAGGGCTAAAGAAATGACTCATAATATCCACAAATAGTACACTTCCCTTCCTATCTATTAAATTCTGGCTCATTCCCTACCACTTTGCCAATGTTTGATTTTATTGCCTAATATATTATCAGTTTGAAATTAAATTGTACATCATTATGATTTTTCCTTCATTGAAAATTGTATGGTCGGGCTATATCCCTTTCTGACCTATTGATACCCTAGATTTATTGACCTCCATTGCCTGCATAATGTCCTGCTATAGTGTTTAAACAAATTCATTTGACATTTACAAGTTGAGGAAAATTGTGATATATCCAATTTAAAACAAATGATCTATTTTTTAATCGTTTATCCGTCCATGTAACATAATGATGAATGAACCAATGGACTGTTAGTACAGCTGCCATCTAGTGCCTGTGCTGTTCCTAGAGCAACTGCTCTAGGCGAATACAATTGAATATTGTTCAGACTCCATAAATAATGTGCTCCACTGAGAGGAGGCAATATAACAGACCCTCACTAGATAGTTCTGTCTCAATATCATCCTACCAGACCTGGCAGATAACCAGGATCACCCCCTTCAGCTGCAGCCTGATGCAGTCTGCAGGGGTTGTTAGTTGGGAAAGATTGGGGCACATATTTACAAATATTACGATATGGTGGTCTGACTCACTTCTTAACATAGATAACCGTCCTGATCCATAAGATCACCCGGGACCTCAATACATCCTTTGCCCTAAACACCAGATAAGTCTATGTTTCTGGGGAAATGAACAATAACCACCAGTCCTAGCCACAAAAAAATCAGATCAAAAGATTCCTTATACTTGATTTAGGAGGGGGGGTAGGTATAATTGCGATCCATCTCTGGGCATTATTAATGACATGGGAGATGAATTTCTAATTTTGGGTAGCCATTTTGGATCTGTGCCTCTATCACAGTGTTCCAAACCTCAGAACTGTGGGCACTTTCTATTGGGGGATATAAAGACCCTTCTGAGACATATCCAGGTGCACTGAATTCTGTTGCGATATATGATCTATTACGGTCTGACTATTAGTTCTCTCAAACATCCACCAGGAGGCAAAACATGTATGACTGTGTCACACTTTAAGGATAGAAAGCATCCTTGGTTGTGCAGAGATGTCAATCCTTTTGCACTGTGGGGACAAGATGCACCTCACCTAATGCCAAACCTGTGTTTATAGCATGCAGTAATTTTGTTAGCACTGTGAGAGCTTTAACGGCATGAATACTAAACGTGCCATCATCATTAGCCGCCATAAAGTGGTGGGGGGGGGGGGGGGTTGGTAGTATGTCATCTGGGCTGTAAGCTGGCTTTAATCTGACAGAGTGGGAGAGAATTGATAATTAACATGATTCATGGAAGCTAAATGACTAGAGGAAGGCCTCTAACTAATGAAACCGCCTCTCACTGTTCTCTGTCATATTTCTAATACTGCTCAACTACAGATCCTGTGCAGAGACTTCCGAGACAATCTACATCAGATAACGTGCTGTGTTGCTCCTTACACTTATCATTATGTTGCCGGCAGCCATACTGTTAAATAATATGCAGTCTCTGACTTCTGATTGTCATGTTTCTGATACTGCTATAGATGTTACAGATGCTGCCGGGAGGCCTGCCAGACAATCTGTATCAGATAAAATACTCTCCTGCTCCTTTACTGCCCATTATAATATGTTGCCAAGGGCCATAATTTTAGATAATATGCCACCTTTAGCAGTTTTACAGACCCATCATGTCTTCAGTTTACAGCATCATTCCTATCAGCGTTCACCCTAGGCAGCCTGCAGAACAAGCTGTTAATGAGAGCGGATATAAACAGTAATTATACTTTCTAACAGAAATGTGTCAACATCTATGAGTGCTGCATTTTGCTTCTGTTCCCTTAAAGGTCTACACAAATATGGATGCAATGCTTCTTCATCACTTGATAGTTGTTTATGAATCTGTTGAATAGAAATGCTTGCAGGGACTCTCCTAACTTGAATGAGTAAAACTTGAAATACACAATCCTGTGTGTACAATCTAGGCATAAGGATTGAAGGGAGAATTTACTTAAGAATCCCAGTTCAAAGTAACAAATCAAAGAGTGCAGGGGTACTGCACTTCTATTGATCTTTCATTTAAGAAAGGTGGCTTAAGAGGAAGCTCATCCTAAAAACATGTAGCTACTATCTCAAGCCTTGTCAGAGCTCACAGTGCCATTACACCTTTTGTGATATAGGGTACACTTAATATACCGGTGCTGGTTCTTTTTCTGTAGGCAGACGTAGGTCTTCACATAACAGCAAACATCACACCATCAAATATAGACACTCTTTGTAGATGCTAATATGAAGAAGGTGTAACCTTAATGTCAAGCCAGGGCCGTATGATATCAACGCTAGATAAATCAGCCTTGCTTTGCTCATACATCCACCACGAGGCACTACTCTGTCCTTTGTGCCATCTTGCATTAGTTATGCTCTACAACCCCTCCATCACATAATGCCTTATGGTACGCCTGTTAGAATGTACCTGACACCATCTTGTTATATATCAGATGCATCAGGGGGCAACATATGTTTGACCCCTGGTCTAGTATGTTGTACCTGGCACTATATTGTCTAACGCAAGGTCCAAGTAGACATTTACAAACCTAATCATGCAAATGTATATAAAATACTATAATACAAAGTATTAAAAATTAATTGTAGCTGAACAATGGATTGCTTTTGCTACTGATGTTTTCTTTCAAAGTAGGGTGACCGCATGCAAGCCTTGTGGGTAGTGAGGCCAACTCTATTGGATTGGCTTGGATATATGCTTAGGGCTATCACAATCTCACACCGTTAATTGATATAAACATTGGCATGTTTTATAAACATTTTGTGTACAGCCATGTTGATCTCGGTATGTTTTATATTTCAGATAAATCATAGCACTGATTTGAAAGCAGTTATTTGTTTATTAATGTAGTCAAGAAATAAGCCTAAGATATGTGAGAAGCTATGTGAACACCAATATTACCTGAATGCTACACAGCACAGTTACAGTTGCCAGCTACCAGACCGTAGCAGAGCAAGTCTAGGCAGTCTAGCCTAGGCAGAATTACCCTCTTGAGGATTGACAACTGACAGTTGGTCAATATGGGCAGAATATGGGTCCCTTACCTCTACCTTATCCTGCTCCACAAATTGACTAGTCTATCCTACTGAGCATTGCATTGTATAGACCGCCCAGTTCCTGTTGCACTCCTAATGACATTGACCAGACTCATAATAGTACACAATCTGTCTACTATACCCTGATCCATCACTGATTGCATAATTCAAAGATGCATTCGAATCTCTGTATATTGATGAGAAATCAGAAAACAATCATATAATTGTTCATTTCTTGAGAAATTCATAATAGATTTGCTTGGTTGGAAATCAGGATTTGAAGGTCATACTTAATTTGAGTAGTCAGCTCAGGCTGAAGTTGTATAACATTAAAAAGGAGTTGGAAACTCCTGAAGGGAAATTAAGGAGAAGCCTGGGCACTGCCCAGAAGACAGGAGGCCATGTCCTTTTGCAAGAACCCATTGATCTGAATTTATTTCCTGATGATAATCTTGTACTGAATCTGACAAATAATGAGAAGTTCTAGGAAGGAACCTATTACTGGCAATGTTTAGAGCATCATATTTAGTCCTGGCGACATTAAGATCTGTGCACAAGGTAAGGGGCCTGACAACACAGCACACAGGGAATCAGGTTTACCATTACATCAGGGGGAGAAGGAGTTGTTATCGCTCTGCTATGTACATGTAGTTATTTTGCTACATGTTGTACAGGCTTCATACAGGCTGTCTGACTTTAAGAGAAGCAAGTCATTTAACTGTCAATGGTGTGCATGTGCAGTAGTATAACTTACGTTAGCACTCTAGTTCATTCTTAATTCCAAAGACCATAGAAAACAACATGTCACTGGCCTGCCCCAGACTGTACCAGCATCAGCAGGCTGCTGAGTAAATGGACAACAAGTAGCCGGTTCTGAGAATGGTGCCTGATCTCTGAATGACTTTTTCACCCCATTCAGTCCGGTCACCTGATCCTCCTGATATCTGAGATAGAAAATTCATGGATTCAGGTGATAGGACAAGATTGGCCCTTACCGCTTGAAACATCTGCCATGGGATACATTATATCTTATCATGAATACAAATGTATTATGATTGTGGTTCTATGGTAACAATCAACTATTTAGGTTGTGTAGTGTTTGCAAAAAAAAATAAATAAAAGATGATATAATGTGGCCGGTGCAGATGTATTTCTGTAATACTTAAAATGGTTTTGAACTAAAAATGCAGTTGTTCGAAAAATGTAATTTATTTCAGGGCACTTTTACTCATGTTTTTTCTTCTAAATGGCATTATGGCAGGGACTCCTAAAGATGTTAGGGAAGAACAAAGATGGGCTGTTGCCCTTGAAAGCTTGAAGTAGTGTGTGCTTAATACTGCATAAGATAAACACTATTAAAATGGTATTGTAGTATAAGGTTTTGAAAAGGCATTTGAGAAAAGTTTGAAGATGACATTTATTGAAAGGAAAGTTGAATGATACTAATAGGATGAGGTTAACAATAGCAGAATCCAAGACTACAGATGTGAGAAGTGAGTTAGATGTCCATTAAGGTGAAGAGGTCAGAGGCAGGGGGTTATATTTCACGTTTCTTGCCTCCATACCTTAGTTCTCACTAAGCAGGGTCTCCTCCCTGAATCTCCTGTCCCACTCTGGCATAAACCATGCTAATTTGTAATGGATCCCTGAGGAGAGAACCTGCTGCCTCCTCCCCCCCCCCCCGCAACACACACAAGTAAGGCATTTTACTTTACTTAACTTCCATTATAGATTACATCATAAATTGTAGGTGCATAACATTTGTGACTGCAGAGGGGCTTTCGGGGACTTGGCGACCTGGGCCGTTTTCCAGTCTTTTCGACCTGGCGACTTTTGCACAACATTTTTATAGGATAAAGGGTTTAATAAAACGACCTTGCGACCTGGAGGTGTTAATTCCTGTGACTTTCCGACCTCAGGGGGGGGGAACTCTATGCACCCCCACATTTCATACTAGCAGAATACAAAACTATCCTCATGGCACCTCAATTTTGAAAACAGATTTACAAAGAGTTCAAGAGTCAGGGAGAAGAAGGTATGAAAAAAAAACATCAACAACTTATTCCTCTTCAAATATTGATGAATTACTTGGATTTTAATTGGGAATGCAGATGTTCTGATTGAGTTATTTGGGGGTGGCAATTGATTTAAAGGCAATGTTTGGTTGGTCAGTCTCGGGCAAATTAATTATGGCTTAAAAGCACTCACACTTTTCACCCAGAACTTAAGCCATTGCAAAGCACTGAGCTGCATCACGGGGATCATGAATACCCCCCTGTTCCATTATCAGCCTTATTGACTGCAGCAGTTAGCTTTGTTCATACAACTAAAACAGTGTCCCATACACAAATCTGGCAATATTAAGACTATAAAACTGACAAGGTATAGGGCATTGTTATATAAATTGCATCCTGCATTTCAGTAAGAACTGCCATTATTAGATTCGTTCCTGCTTTTCAGCATTGCAGATTGCCTCATCTTATGTATCCCTTTAAGCAGGTGCCAAACAATGCAGTTTGTAATGAATTAGAAATTTCACAATAAAAATATTTTCTTATTGAACAGACCGATCTCTTAAACTATGAACCTAATGGAAATGAATGACCTCAGGGAGTAAACTGTGGTTATCAAGCAGCATCCTGCCGCAGCACCCCTGGAGTCGTCAGAGCTAACCAAGAAGAAGAATCCAGAAAAATTGGCCTAATATCATTTACTGCCACATTGCCAATGTCCATAACCATTTTTCTATATTGAAACAAATGTGTCTTTACTCTAGCCCACAGCTCTCTCACATTGGCCTTAAAACTCGTGAATCATTCATTTCTTCAATAACCCATAACTAAAGCAGAACCACTGTCTAGTGTAGTGTAACAATAGAATAGTGCAGCACTGAGCTTGGATATGGAGTTTATTTGTAGGTATTTTTGCTTGTGCTTAGCATTTCAGTTTGATACGTCAACTACTAGGTAAAAATGTTAACTGCATGGTCAAAACTGGTACTCTACTTCTTTGATGCTCGAAGAGAGAATACATATGGCCATCAAAAATTCAGGCTACGGGTGCACTGAGCCTGGTGCACTGAATGAATTTGATTTTGCTTGTGCTAATGTAGAGAGGAGCTTTAGAATAGAGGAATCACACTTATATGACAATGCTGTTTAGACATGCAGTGCACCAATGTCTCTTTGGAAATAAAAAGTATGTGCATGCAAACTGCAAACCACTCTGCTTATACATATAAACTGGTACAAGGGTATCACATATTTTAATCTAATTCCACTCACTAGGTTATACTGAGAATAGGTTTCAGCACAAGGTAGAGTGCCTTACGATATATCAAATGTGCATGAATAATGACACTTTCCCTCAACTTTTCCTCAACCAATACATGAAGTAGATTTGAATGTATATATATGGATATGCAATAAAATGTCATAAACACTGCTCTGAACAACTAAATTAGTCCTATAACAAGCAATGCATGGAGTTTCCTCACAGCCACATACATTTTTATTTGCCACATCCTTTTATCATTCAAGACAACTGGATACTGAAAAGAATTTTTCTGATTCTGAACCTTTCACTTTTGTACAAAGAAAACATTGTGTGCATAATTGAATATAATCTTAAGCTATTAGGTACCAACAGATACTAATTCAAATCATTGATAAGGTATTTAAAAAAATATGTTGTTATATATAAATATAAGTCAGTTCAGTAATGTATAGAATGCAACCTAACTCAAGTTGTACATGGAGGTCTAAGGATAACTTGTTACAACCCTTTCAGAAGGAGGGGAGGAGACCTCCCACAACTAATCACCAAATTCCCTTTTCATGGTACAGTTATCATGTTATAGCTGCCAGGGCCTTTACAGTGTGAATACTAAGAAAGATATTGTCATAGGCTCCTGTAAAATGGACAGGATGAGAGCAGGTAAAGTGTTATCTTCTCTGTAAGTAGGGTTTAGTCTGATCAAGTGAAAGGTTATTAACGTAAGCAATACCAAGTGTTAATTCTACAGGAAATCATTCAAACTGTAATTGTTAAAATCTGAATAAAACTTCACATTGTCAAGTGATAATTTCATCCTAGTACAAATGAATTAAATATTCTCAAGCTGTAGCTAACTGCTATAATTATGTCTTCTTCTGCTTCTTACATCCTCATCAACCTCATCTACTGTGGTGGTAAACTTCGTTCATGACAGCGTCTTTCACAGAAATATGGCAGTATTAGGTCTATGAAGCTGACAAATCATTCACTATTGTTACAGACATTATGTATTGATATAGTTTGTCATGCTCCTACTTATTTTCCCTGTGCAAATATATCACATTTATAGATGATGGTAAATGGTCAATGGTTCTCTTTTGACCATTCTTTACGAGTTGAGCTTGGTGACCTATTTTATGAGGTCACGGGCCAACTGGAATGTGAACATAGGCTCATCTCATGAAGAACAATCTATATTGAGTTGACCTTTTGCATTTATCTAAGAGTGCTTACAACATACTCAGTAAATAAAGAAGACTCACAAGCATAAAGTCAATGGCACTCTTTTACTGCTACATGAGCAAACATTATTATTTTCAAACATAGAATTAATTGTTTCTCTTATCCACAACTCTTTGGCCATTGTCTTGCCACTGTCTAATTGACACTACCCATCATTTTACCCAGTCCTCCCACTGACCTTTAGTTTACCCCAGTATCTACAATATCTGACCCACAGGTTATCCCACTCACATCCTCCTATATGAGCAGCCATTGTCTCTGTGTTGAGCTGGTGGTGATGCATCATGGGGTATGACAGCTTGATTGGTCCCAGCTAAGAGTCTGGAAACTGGTGGTTATTGGCCCTAAGACTCTGCTTGGAGAATACTAAGTAGGGAGCAGTAGGGTTGGTAAAGCTTGTACTCTGCTTGGAGATCAAGAAGTGTAACCTTTTCCCTTCTGCCTGAAAACCAGGCATGACCCAGCGAAATAGCGTCAAAGCTTTCCTCTTTATATTTTTTGAAAGTGGGCAGAGAGCAAGTATCTTAACTTGAAAAGAAAGAATTATATGACTCTTTCAGTTAGTTATCACGTTGGAAGACAGCAGGTAGACCAAACTGAATCGCAGCAAATAAGATTTGGGAGAATGCTGGTAATTTATCTGCTTATCATTGTGATT
Organism: Harmothoe impar; assembly: GCA_947462335.1. Taxonomy (NCBI): domain Eukaryota; kingdom Metazoa; phylum Annelida; class Polychaeta; order Phyllodocida; family Polynoidae; genus Harmothoe; species Harmothoe impar. The sequence goes on from OX381713.1 coordinate 11,455,074, forward strand.
ATATAGATGCTTTCATAATGGTTAGCTGCTAATGTAAATGCCGCCTTAGGCTAATGCCCAACATATCATAGGTACCAATTATTGCATTGTGATTTCTGATAATCAGACACCCGGAGCATGAATCAGACCATTGGACTAGGTAAGGCAATAACACTCAGCGTCCTATATCTTTCTATGGCTTGCAGAGACAGGAGTAAATGGTTAGTGCCACTTGTTACAGGCTCCTGTCCAGCAAAAGAGCAGCTCTGTCACTGTTGACTCTTAGTATCTTTCAAATGAGCAATAGCATGACTTAAATTTTCGGGAAAAATCTTTTGTAAATCCTCAACAAGCACTGTAGTGGGACACTCAGCTCCTTGAGATTATAATTTATGAGCAAACCATGGCCTAGACACATAATTACAGCCGATTTGGTTACTCAGTTAGCTTTAGTGCCTACCTGTGGATTAATCATTTAACATGATACCTGTTGTTTGTCAATTTGCCTAGATGTAGGCACGAGCATGTGCACCAAATTTGTATCAGAACACATGCACAGAATGGATATTCGGATTGCAACACCATGCACAGAATGCATATCGGTATTGCAACACCATGCACAGGGTGCATATTCATATTGCAACACCATGCACAGGGTGCATATTTGTATTGAAACACTATGCAAAGGTGCACAATTCTATTGGAACAGCCTGGACAGGTTGCACATTTATACTGGAACACCATGCACAGGCGCGCCTTCGTACTGTTGACAGTTGACTGTAATCAGAATCAAAATTTCTATTCTGCCAAGATTTTTTCAATAGATCACAACATTTTCAAAGCACGCTAGCTATTTCTGTCTGAATCTATCACCTCAATTAGATGCTGCCTAATGCTGCCTACATAGTTGTTAATGTGGACAGGTTGGGACATAATTATAGCAATATTGGTGCTCGGCTAGTCTTACTCACCGCCGGATGTAGATGAGAGTCCTGAGCAGCTAGAGACCATGGTGTGCCTCATGGTGAGTTCAATCATACAATGGCCTCAGATAAAGCCCTAAGATAAATTCAATATGCAACCAACGTGTAGCTAAATGGCTGCCTTCCTCAGGGTATTCCCTGCAAAACTGGTTCAGTGCAGTCTAGGCATTGTATTTGACCAAAAAGCGGCTGGTAGCTTATTGCTGAGCATAATGAAAGTGAGATTTGTGAATCTAAATTTAGCACAGAGACTGAATGGTGAGCACTAAAATGATCAAACACAGAATAGTGAGCAGAATCGAGAAACATGATGGCATAAAGCCATAGGAAGGAATTAGAATGTGAACCCCTAACAAAGGAGAACTCACTGATTTAAGCAAATTAGTGTATAAGCCTTAACTACCTTTACAATGAATCAGAATTCTGATGATGTGATGCTTCTATCTTTACAGGAAAGTAGGGTTTATATAGTGAATAGCTCATTAAAGAAGGTACACTGTGTGTGAAAGTTCAAAGCCGTTTTGTTGTCCTACTTACTACTTTTGAACTATTTTGAATATGTGATGTTATTTCATTTTGATGACACTTGTCTGTAAGGCTCAATAGGTTATGTTAGATCCCAGAGCAGGGGGGGGGGTCTGTATCCTAGTTGGAGGAGGTGTTGAAACATGATAAACTACGTACTCCATAGTATGATAACTGATATAATTTTACATTTGCCTTCTCTTATGAGGTAAATGAGGGGAAAAGGTTAATGGATATTTTAACACTATATACTACAAACTTCCCGGCATTTCTGTGTACATAGCTCCCATTTCAGCTATTTTCAAACTTGCTGGTCAAAGACTACACCGGTCAAAGATGACACAGGTCAAAGACGACACCCGGTCAAAGATGTTTCAATTGTTACAAACTCATGAGACACAGCCTTATACAGATCAAATTTTTTCACTCTCTTTGGCAAGAGGGTTTCCTCAGAATCATTAGGCAGTCACTATCTCCTTTTCTCAGGTAGCTATTGTAGAGGTCGCGGAAAACTTAGTCATTGGATCGGCCGGGAATCAAACCACAGACCTCTCGCACCGGTGACAAGCGTGCTAACCGTTACACTACCAACCCATGTCTGACTGTTCTCCGCTCCCTACGTTACTGGATCGGTGTGGTACAGAGGGGGAGGATTACCCAGGTGTTTCACCCCTTTGGGCTCTCCACTAGGGTACGGGGAATCCGACCCCTACACTACCCCCATCAGCTTCCATCATGTCCTCTAGATTCGGATTTTCCAGGGGGTTACCAACCCTGGGCTTTCTCTCCCTCCTAGAAGGGGCTTTATCAAGCAGTTACAGAGAGTCCCAGCCCCCGGAGTATAGAGGCACCTAGCACCAGGCATTCTGACCCACTGGAGACCAAAGGTCCCAATGGGGCTTTATCAAGCAGTCGTTGAGATACCCTGACTTCCCAGTGATGGAAGCTATCTACACCATACCGATTCTGCCAATTTGTTGACTGAACTCCATGCTGAACTCCAACTGCCCGTACTGGGGACCAACACTTCCCAACCTGCTCCTCCAACTACCAACCGCCAGCAGGTGGCCAATCCCCAGCAAGCTGGAATGCTCCTACCGTCCACAGTCAATGTACTACCCGATTCATCGCGGCAGATCCATCAGTGTAGAGGTCGCGGAAAACTTAGTCATTGGATCGGCCGGGAATCGAACCACAGACCTCTCGCACTGGTGACAAGCGTGCTAACCGTTACACTACCAACCCATGTCTGACTGTTCTCCGCTCCCTACGTTACTGGATCGGTATGGTACAGAGGGGGAGGATTACCCAGGTGTTTCACCCCTTTGGGCTCTCCACTAGGGTATGGGGAATCCGACCCCTACACTATCAATGTTAAGGTTGCTTTAAAATAATGAGGTCGTGTCAAAATAAAGGTTGCCTAGGATCGAAGGTCAGATGGCTTAGGGACACTGCTATTTAAAACAATGATATTGATATCTCAAAATGACAATAAGATAAAGTGAAACTCAGATATGTAACTATTATTGATATTATTGATACTTTTGATACTTATGCAACTGTCCACTTTTACTACTGTGTTACTTCCTAGATTGGTCACAGGGCCTTCCCTGGCAAGATACTCAAGGGACTGCCAGAACTATCCCAACTTTGAGGTGCTCTCTAGCATTTATTCTTAAAGATATCATCATTATGTTTCTTGCATTTGATTGGCTAACATATTTTTTCTTGTTTCAACTATTCAGATATCATGTGTGATGCTTGAATAATTTAATATAGGACACCCTACTGGAGGTGGGCCCAGGTGGTTTTAGGGTAAAGAAATTGCCTTCAAAACTGAGGGATCTTTGTTATACATGATCAAATTTGTTATTGTTGTCTAACAATATAAAATACAACATCTGCCTTTTCCATGCAATCAGTAGAGTCCATTGGTTCCAGTTCACTTGCTGACACAGCATTTGCATCAAATGTACCAATTAAAATATCATTATCTATATCTCAAAGATTACAAACTCACATTGTGCATGAAGACCCATTCATCCTCCTTCCCCTAATATGACATGTATTATTGTAACATCTTTATTGGCTGAGAAATCAAAGAATCCATTCGAGTTGTTTAGCACTGTGACAGATACAGGGCAGGGAATGTTGTCCCTGACTGCCCTAACTACTGAAAGCCCCCTGCTCATCCAATAAGGTGGGAGCTTTTAGCAGATACAAGCTATAAATGGGTTCTGGCTTATTTCGGTTAGGACCATGAGCTATGGAGCGGAGCAGGTTATATTAATATATGAAGTGATTTTCTAGGGCATCTTTTTAAAGAATTTCAACCTGCTGTTGAATGAATTTACACTATCATCATATCTGCTTGTCAGCTTCCCTACCTAAGGACTACCTCTTATGGACCCACATTGTGTTGAAGTTTATATTCAGTTAGGATTAACGAGTCATATGGAAGGACCTACTCAAATGAAAAGGACCTATACTATGAAGTAAGTAAGTAATGGCTTGCTAGCAATCAGCAAGAGTGGTCTGGAATTCGTACAGAAAAGAAGGATGTAAATCCAGGGGAATAAAGTGTAAAAGTATAACAGCCTTACAAATACCCTGTTTACTTCTCCTTATCGCATTAGTCCCAGACAGGTCGGCCCTTACCCCAGACATACTGCCAGTTACCATGGGAACCAGTGAAAGTGTCTAGAGCTAAGTCAGTAGCCTTTGAATGCCAACCATCAGTTGGTGTCGAAGCAACCTGCCTCAACAGGAAGTGATGTCAGACAGAGGGCAGATAGGGCAGTCAATGAGGGGATTAGCCGCTGATCTACAGTCAGCAGACATAGTCAATAGAGGAGTGCTGTTGATATAGTTCTATATTGAGCTACCCTTAAAGCTGGTGTTTAGGCCTCTACATCTGCCGAGGGTGATAGAAAAAAAGATATTCAGAGATCATTAAGATTATTGCCTAAATAATTATTTCTGGATTCCGGTATTCCAGGTATACATAATGTTCGCATATTTTAGATGAACTCTCTGAATGGCATACAGTGCATGAATGCCTATTTAATTGTTTCTAAGTTGTTTAAATGCAAACATTAAGCAATTAATACATGCCCCTGCCCAGTAGGCACAGAATTAAGTTCAACATTGAATCAATGTTGGATCAACATTGAATCAACATTGACAACCATTTATCAATGTTGATTCAATGTTCTGTGCCCACTGGGTGGTGGGTAATAAGTGCAGCAGTACATGCATGATACTAATCCCTTCTGACTGCCAAATCCCTATTGACTGTATAGTGGGGAGATTTTCACTGCTCAAGTAGTCCCTGTGGGCTGTAAGGCCTTCTATTTATACTATAGACCATGCATATGCAGATTAGTTTTATGTAGCACTCTGGAGAAAAGTAAATGTAACACTTAGTGTGTGATTTTATCCATTGATTGATACAAAGTGTTCTCAAGGGTTTATCAATTTTGGTGTGAGGCAGAATAAAAAGTTTTAGTTGAGGAAGAACAAAAAGGATAATCGGTTAACATGTTTTTCCCCTTTACATAAAAGGAATATCTCTATATAGTGAGTAATATTGAAATGGGTTCGAGCAAACACTTGTCTAATATATTTATTTTTGACTCACTCTCTCGTTAACCTCTTTGCAATCATATCAATATATCTTTATATTAGTGTGGGGTGAATATATACATTTATGCTTGTCAAAGTTTTTCCCAACACCTGGTAATTACCTCTGTAAAATTTATATAATGCTCAGTTGTCACGATAATCACATTACAGGTTCTTCTTGGTTTTGATAATACTAAGTCTGAAAGCAATCTAAATCAGCTCGCTGCTGCTGCTAAGAGTCATTCCAACTCCTAATGAAGCTGAAAGGCAGACAACACCTCAGTCTAATTGGCATGAGATGATATGGTACTGTGTGGAATAGGGCTATGTGTGAGGGGAAGATGGCAGCCATTGAGGAGGGGTAATAAATGGACTGCTAGAAAGCATGATTGGTTGGGTAGACCTGGGTTCTACTTGAGAGTGCTGCAGTTAAAGATTGTCACCTAGACGTGAGACACTGAAAAGGGATTATATATAGTATATATACATACAAATGTTATTTATATACCCATTGATCCAGTATACCCTGGTCATAGACTTCACCAAATTATAGACGTTACCCAATCATAGACATCACCTGGTCATAGCAGTCAATACTTCATAGACATTTTAATTGTCACAAATTGCTAAGACTGAACCGTAGACGGAGAGAGGAGGAGAAAATGAAGAAAGGGATTGAGGTGCAGGGAGTGAGTGGTGGATATTTCACAAAGGATTATCTACAATGCACTGTATTCTATAATATGAATGAGATATATGAGAACAATTTCTTTAGTGAATCAGATTTTTCCAAATTAGCATTCACTAATGTTTAAAGCATGCTCATTTTATAAAAAAGCAGATTGTAACATCAGTGAGGCACCAAAAGAAAGCATCATTTCTTTAAGTGTTGATGAACATAGATCTTTTCCCTGTAAGCTCATTAAGATGAACTAATGCACATTTCATGTTCGACTTATATGATCAGGAAGGGGTGTGAGAGTGGCCTCATTGAATTTAAAAGGGTCTCTATTGAGCCCCGCCGGATTACACCCTCTTCTATATGCTGATTGTGGTTCATGATGATGGGCCGAGTGCGTTTTGCTGTTAGTGAAGTGGGGCATTGAATCATTAGTGTAGGGAAGACTCCACACCATTAGATATTCTGAGTCACTTATAAAGAATGTGGTTCTAATTTATTGTATGTACTGTTAAACAAATGTAAATAGATACTGGTCTGCATCAATATTATGCAAATTATGACCTATTCTGACCTACATTCTTCTGAATAGTGCTGTCCTGCATACCCATGAGCCTCTCTCAGATTGTTACTTGCCAAAGCTGCCCTGTGTTACCTCCCCTATCTTTAACTACTCTTTTAAATTATCTATAAATCATTAGTTTTCCTCAGAAAATATGGTAATGGTTTTTAAGTATATCTCATCCTGAATTGGTTGAACATGTTGTTAGTAGTGATATTAACAATGGTGTATACCATCATAGATAATGATATTAGGGAGACCTGAGGCTGAGATGATGATATAAGGTGAAGGTACACTGGACAGTTCACATACTAATGTAAATCTGGCTCTCTCCAAATACGCCCCTACCTGTGTGAAGACCTGACCAATCTTAACCCATGCAGTCCTCATGATCCACCCATCATCTGCCTTCGTGACCATTACCAACATGAAACTAGATAATTTCTCCATCCCCCTGCACATGCTCCCCATCCTTCATATTTAATCAGGCTCTTTATAACATGAGCTGGATAAGTTATATTAAGTCTGCCTTATTCCCCTCATAGGGTTGTCTTTGTGCTTGTCCCCTCATATTGATACCCTTATAGATCATACTGATGTACAATATTGAATTCACAGATATTTGGCGCACACACAATAAGTAGGTACATTGAGCCTTTTCTCCTGATGAATTCAGTCTTTAGTACTTCTCTGTAAGTGTCTGTAGTGAAATATGCCCCAATCCCTTGAAATGCTTTACACAGGATATTCATTTTGACCTCCATGTTCATGCCCTGCTCATGTCCCTTTCACTGAGGTGTGACATGTAGACATTGTACAGCTGATTGTAGGGTTTCTGATTAACAAACACTTGATGTTCACTCAAGCTGGCTTGAGGGGAACTATCAAAGTAACGAAAATGTGAATAAGGGGCATAATTCATTATTAATAACATCTGCTGCTAGTATACATCTCATATCAATTCAGATAGTTTTGTCAAATGTATACATCTTTTAGCCTCACAATCTAGTTACAGTTCTTACCAATAGGAATTTTACGAATTGATGAACAAATGAATGAATCAAAACATTGGGAAAAGCTAAGATGAAAAGAAAACTGAATAATTCAAATGATTTGAAAAGTTAGTGTCCATGTTCTTTTCTAAAAGTCCCACACATGTGTTATGAGGATTGTCAGGAATGTCCAAATCCAAAACCTGTGACAAGACAGAAACAGGGTAACTCTCTTTCTCCTCAAGTAAGAGTGGGTGTTTAACTAGTACTTTTAAGGATGGTCTTTCTTATTAGTCACTTATTGGAACAGGAAGCCTTCACTCAGTGCAAACCACACTTATCGTTTACACAAATTCACATCCATTATGTTTTCTGCTTTCATTGAAACGTTCAAGGATTGTTGTTTTTAACACACTGAGGTTTTCAAACCAGTCTCCCGGTAAAACATTTTGTCATTGGTCTGTTGAGATCCCTTTTAAAAACATATATTTACACTTTGTGTAAATCCCGACATTTGTTGGCTCTTTGTGGAACAGTAGCAAGCAATCCTGAACAAGTTATGAAATTAAAAAATCTAGTTCTAACACCTGACACAAGGATATGGCGTAGGTGAGAGGGAATGTTTATTGTGTTGCACAGTTTTGATCCAATTTATTCTTTTACTATTAACATACATATATATGCATATTTAGGCATGGCTTAGACATCCCTCTGATACTTAACTCTACAAACCGGCTTAGTCACTTCTTGCAGAGTTTTAATAGGCAACCTACACACATCACATACAGTGCGTTGCCAGAATGATTATAGAAGCATCCATCCACATGTCCAGCAGCTGAAACAGGCTGCCTCTCTGCATGTCCACAGGGAGGGCGGGACTACTGTAGTGTCACATGACCCAGGGTGACCCCCTGTACGGTAAGCTGACACAGACGGATGGGGCACGTGTGGGGAGCAGGGTGTGTGCGTGTGTGTCTATGTACCTTTACTCCCTCCCTCCCTCCCCCCTCCCTCCCTCCCTCCCTCCCTCCTTCCCTCCCTCCCTCCCTCCCTTCCTCCCTCACTTACTCATGCTTACTTCCCCCCTCTGCCCACCCTCCTCCTACCCTTCCCACCCTATTTCCTTGACCACCCTACCCTGCCTATATCACTTTCTCACGGTCCATCCTGCCACAATTGTCATTCTCAGAGTCCCTTGTGGAGTTACCCGACACAACCCCCAGTGGACTAAGGTGACACAGATGGATGGTCAGAGCAGGTGTTGGTGCCTTGTGGATGTAGGTGTGTGTGTGGGTACTCTGTATGTGTGTGACTTTGGGAAGGGTATTGGGCCTTTAGTGTTTCCAACTCTACCTTTCCTGTTCTTTGGTAAGTAGCATAACTCTGAAACAGGCTTATTCTAGTTGTGTCCTCTGATTATGACCTACAAACCATAAGTGCCTCTATCTGCCCTGTCTCTATCTCTATCGGTCGCTATCAGCCTCTCAATTTCTTTTCACATTAATCCCTGGCTTGTCTACCCAGCGCTCCCTACAACACCTTCCTCCATCATTATATCTATCTATGTACCTACCTACCTCCTTCCCTGTCTCCCTGTCATCAATAATTCCTGTGTCATCATACTATATAAATACCCAGTGAGTAATTCCCCTGACATACACATGGGTGATGTCATCTCCTGCCACATCACTCAACTGTAACTTACCCTACTATACCTCAGCTATCCTCCTTCCCGACCCCACCCTTCAACAAACCCTATTTGATCTCCTACCTTGTCATCAGTGATATAATGGAGTTTTTCATTATAATATATCTATACAAGCTGCTTTATAGTGCTCACTTTTGCAGAGTGGTTCTGATAACTACCGCCATTGGCCAATGTATCACAGCTGCACTCTCACCTATTATATCCGTTGCTAGTTAACTAGAACAGAGAAGTGAGCCTTTATTAAGACTAATTTAATGTCAGTGAAATGCTTTTATACGTGGTACATGGAAAATGTCCTGCTGATGATGATTAGTCTACTTTGATAAAGATACTTAGCCAAATGTTGCATTTTTATCTACTACCCCTCTAGCCTTACTTTGAAGGCATTACTGCCACCTCCTGTTAAGGCCACTACAAATAATATCCTTGATTTTCATCACTGCGCGCATTACCAAAATCTTGTCTTGAAGAGAGTGTTTTCTTTATACAAATTTTAACAGATATACGTTTGCTGAGAGCCTAGATCCTCCCGCCTATGTGGTCTTCAGCAAAAACAAGAAATTTTAAAAAAGCGCCCTCGTCATATTTGTCATGGCTTATCGATGCGAAACAAGGACATTATTTGTAATTGCCATATCATAACCCTGCCCTCACTTAACTGCCATTCTCCACATAGTACTGTACCTTTCTTCTACTTTTCAACTAACAAAAAAATATATATGTTAAAATATAGTGTTTAGCAATAGCGTGGTTAATTTTATACAACATTTGGCCATAATAAAAGCCACACATGTGGAAATGTTCTGAATCACTTGATCACTGTTTTTATTTACTAGGTTACCGAATTTGCAAACCCTTTCCCTCTTCCTTTACAACCCCTCTCCTCTGCTCACGTCAGTGCTTGCAGAGCAACTCTACCTTTACACACTTTCATCCCTTTAGACAGCCGATGATACCCAGTGGTGCATATAGAATGACTATTGGCAGCTGTCAGTATACATGGCTTAAAATCCTTGCAGTAATTAGGGATAGTGTATTAAGATAACCAAAGATAGAGGGGTCAATCCATGCCACAATTAAACACACAGAGGCATTTTTTGTAAGTTGTGCGTCATTAAAAAAATGGATAGCATCTGTGAAAGTAGCCCCTCGTCGATTGTTTCCTCACACAGTCTTTCAACTCTGACACAGAAAATATCAGGGTTTTTGCACAGGAAAGATACAGGGGGGGTACAGGGACAGTGTTGCACAAGCTATTTATAACTCACTCCAAGATATGATTAAATATACACTGTAAAAGTATTCTGTTGAATATACGGAGAATAAATGCAAAACTCTACGGTGGATCATCGTAGATGTGATTACGGTGAGGCAATGTTAAGTCTACCAATTTTACTCTGAATATCTATAATCCAGTAGGGTGAAACATAGTTTCTTCATTTACGGTGAAGCTATGTCTTGTAAAAATATTCCGTTGAATATAAAGAGGATCAATGTAAAATGTTCCGGTGGATTATCATTATATATCATCACAGTGGGGCAATGTAGAATCAATCAATTTTACTTTGAATATCCGTAATTCAGCACAGTTGAACACAGTTTATTTTACAGTGAAACACAGTTTATTTATTTTACAGTGAAGCTTTGTTTCATTGATGTTTAGTGTTATCACACCAGATGGCAGTTTGGTTCATGAGGAGATTTTCATGGATGCTAAGAACACCATATTTGTGGTGATAAGGACAATTTAATAGATAAACAGCTGTGAGGTTTGCTCTGTAGCCATCCCAGAGTGACTTCTTCTCATGGACTGGCATTACAAAGTGTCACAAAGCATTTTATAAGGCTCTCATAGACTGATTCTTACGATTAGGCCTAAAGTCTTGACACTAAGATGCTATTGCTGATTGGACATGGTACTAAATTTGGCATAGAGTAAGGTATAGGTGGTTAAATGGATGGAAAATACTGGGATAAATGCGTTGAATTACATGTAATACAATTATAACTATTGGTCAGGCACTGTATTGAAATGACAGTAATATCCTGTATTTTGTTAGAATAACGGTGATTCACTGGCACCACTGGGTGCCGGACTTTCACCATTAAAATTACTGTGAACTTGAAACAACAGTGACCATTATTTTTACGGTGAAAGTCCGGCACCCAGTGGTGCCAGTGAATCTCCGTTATTTGACTGATTTTTTTTTACAGTGTACATTACCACATTCATCTACCCAGCATCAAGCTATGAAATAAACCCAATATATACTTCTATATAGACAGGCCCTTTGTCATAGGAAAGCCATTTGTTATAATATCTAGATGAAATACTGATTGGCGGGCTCTCTGTTCCCCCCCTCTCACCACACAGGCCTGATCCTATTGGCCACAGAGGGATGCCAGTAGTTGGTAATGACCACACTGGTCACTGACTCCCTCTGACAGACCAATGACGGTTTTACCAAATTACCCAAATGGGCTGGTCTGACCAGGGTTACTCAGACGAGGGTTTTTGAAAGTATATAACAGTATTAAATTCGAAATTTTCATACCCCAAATGCGGGTTATATCATTTTCCCAAAGTCAGGGTTCGGGTTATACCTGAGGTGCGGGTTTATACGCTGGAATTTACGTAGTACAATAATTCCATTAGCATCCCACACACAACGAGTTAGCCTCACACCCAGAAATGTTTAGTCATAACCCAAGAAGAAGTCAGCCTAAACCCCCCACCGAGCCTCATCCCCACCACCAGCGTCCTCCAGTATTGATCTCAGCTCTCTGTAATTACCTCAACATGTCAGACAGGAAGTGAACAGAGACAGACGCAATGCCTGATTCGTAAAAACAGACATCTTAATATTGATTTCCTGTGTCAGTGACATGACAGTTGCATGCTGGGAGATGACAGGAATGAACAGGAAGTGAAGGAGAAGGGGATTGTGGGGTTATCTGGGAAGCATGAGTGCTGTCTGTTGTTCAGCCTGTTCTGTATAGTATGGCCAACAAGCATATGGTTTTAAACATTGTTTTCTAATATAAAGAATACTATCATCTTAATTCTTATTAGGTTTGAGTAAAGCCCCAATACTTAAATATTTCCTTGTACCGTAAAACCTCGCTTAGAAGCCGCGGCTTGTACGCGAATCAGAGCCAGCTTTCTTTTGATACCAAACATGCCTATATGGGGTGCCGCTTATACGAGAGTTTTTAAAAGTATAATACAGTACTAAATTAACAATTTTCATATACTCTATTAGGCTTATAGGATTTCCCAAAGTTAAGGGTGTGGCCAATACGTGAGTTAGGCTTATACGCGAGGTTTTACGGTAAGCAGAACTTGGAGAGATTCTTCTTATTACATTCAAACAATCTGAAAATGTGTGTTTTTGACTTTGATCATGTAGTATTGTGGGTTTGATAAAAAAGAAAGCTGTATCATCAGATCCGGGAAATGGAGGAAAAACCTCCCCAGAGCTGTTATTTACACCAGTGTTAATTTTCACAACGCAGGTAGGTGTGAAAACACTGCAGGGCTCACTGCCTACTGGGTGAGGTGGAGGAGCACAGAGGGAAAGTCTATAGAAAAAGCTTATTTATATGTGATTTCATGGCAATCACCTGTATGATTCACTATTGGCCATGTATGATTCAAGAGCATACACTAATCTATCTTATGGGATATATACATTTAACAGCAAATTGATAGAAAATTCAGCAAATGGGTTATAAGAAAACCGTTGCTAATTTTAGCCCTGTAGTGTTATGCTACAAGCAAAACCATTGCTAATTCTAGTCATGCAGTGTTTTCACACCTACCTGCGTTGTGAAAATTAACTATGGTGTAAATAACAGCTCTGGGGAGGTTTTCCTCCATTTACCGGACCTGATCATTTGCATATGCAAAATACATCATCATCTGATGTTTTCACTTTTATTTATTATGATTGAAGTGAATAAAAGAAATAATAGGGCTTATCTAAGAAACTAAAATGTCTATTCAAGAAGACTAGAAATATGTCAAATGCAGTAGTCAGATATTTCCTGATTCCTGATGGGATCGGACCGCTAGACTGAACCCAATAAGAAGTAAGCTGTGCTTTATCTACGAGCTGTAACCAGGGAAATCACTGCCTCCTGTGATACAAGCGGGAATTAGGATGGATGGGCCTCTTCACTCTCCAAGCAGATCTCTAGTTCTGATACATCTTTTTCAACTAGGCAATGTCGAGTCTGTTCCTTAGCCTGAAAGTGCCCTCCCTGGTTGCACTCAGAGACTCAGTTTGTTGAAAAACACACAAATCTTCGCAACACGAAACGGCCGATCCTCAACAAGTATCTGACATATTGTGTCAGGCTAGGAGAGCCCACAGTTTGAAGTCTAAACAGAGACATAATGCAGATATACTCGGAGAGTGGTACAGAGACGGAAGGAGTGAGACAGAGGTAGATTAACCCTACATCTAGTGCTACCTTTAAGCAAAATAACCACGCCTTAACCCTTTACGGACATCTTTTGCTAAAGATGACATTTGTCGTTATGATACACCAATACAGCCGCGACAAGTAACTTGCCAGTGGTGCATTGGTGCATCATGCTGATACTTTGGGAGTGCATCAAGCTTATGGGGTGGGCATGATGCTTAAATGCAGCATGGGTAAGTTACTTGCCAACCTAGTAAATACACCTACGTTATTTAAACGTTATTTCACTACGTGAAATAAACGTTCACAGTTACGTAATTCAGACTTAAGAATAACGTTCACTGTACGTTAAGTAACGTAAGTGTGTTTACCTGGAAGGCTGCATTCATGCATCATGACAACCAAGAGCATAATGCACTACTCCATTCTGTCTCCCTTAAAGGGTTAAATAAGCAGTGCAGTGGGGCTTAGACTATGCCCCAAGACAAGCAACGGGAGATGATCCTTTTATAGCATATTGTAGAGATGAGTTGTTACTTTCTTCAGAAGGTTGATAATCATAAGGGTTTGTAAAGCTTCAACGTCACTGACACAGGTATAGCACACCCTGCTGACTTTTACTGCAATGCCGCCTGCAGCAGCGAAAACTGCCCAGACTGCTCTAATGAGGCAGGGTCTGGCTACACCACCCTCACACCGGGTCTAACCTACAGCCTTTGTAAATTAGGATATACGAGTCATGTACGGAGCCAGATACTGAAGGAAAAAAATCTGCTTATATTTTACTAACAGAAGATGTCCATTGATGGTATGCCTAATGGCAGCATGCTTTCAATGGCCCTAGTGACACAAATGATTTTACGGATATACATGAAAGCTTTCTCTGAATTACTGTAGTAACATGCCTATTATGTTTAGAGTATACGTGCTCTTTGAAGGCAGAGGTAAGGCTTATAAGGACCCAACAGATAGGCAGAGAGTGTAAGTCCATACTAGGTAAAAGGGTATTATAAAGTTTGGAGCGCACACTATTGTGTAGTTAATACTACATTGTAGGTAAAAAGGTTATTGTACATACAGGAACGTTAGTGAAGACATATTTCATATTTCCTAGATAGATTAAAGGCCTAGGATAATCTGCAGGACGAGATGGATCGGTCAAGGATAGGAAATAAATTGTGAAGTATCCTGCATCTTCCCAACCTTAACCCCTACTAAACTAGCTTCCCGAATGTCCTATCTTGATATATCTTTGCTCCTGTCTACAAGGATGACAGTAGTAAGCCTTGTGGGGATTTAGCCTTGTCCCTGTGGACCCTGCTACATCCCTACAAGGACATAGATAAGGCAGGGTATGACAGCCAACCTCTACACCCACACATAGCAGGGTTAGGGCAGTATGGGCACAGATTCCAGGAGATGTTGGTAGTGGTCTAGGGAGAGTGAAACATACAGCAATGCTGCAGCGATAGATAGAATAACATCCATGCGACGAAAACATTCTTAGTTCAACCCGTTTGTATGTTTAACCCCTTCGTGGTGGCAAAGATGCAATATGGCTAGCCGTCAGCTCGAGGGCAAGGCATTTTGCAGCAATTTTCCCTAAGGGTGAGGGTTTGCTGAATTTCATAGCGTTATGATGACTACAGTCAATGCTTGCCTTGCCATGGGACCAACACTAGTCAATGCTCATACTAAGACAAAATGGTTGTGAGTTGGGTTAACAATAGTCTGAGTAACATTCATCATTTATTAAGTGCAACTGGATGATGGTGCATTAAGAACTCTTCATTCATTGATTCATCTGGTTAAATTAAAACTCTCATTACTCCATTAACTCAGAAGAGGTTTCCATAACAGCTATGCATGCTGATATTGCCTCTGGAATGAATAGTTGTCACATCACACACAGCCTTTTGAGTACAAATACATTGGAATGAATATTGGGGAATAAAATTCTCCCTTTGTTAGAGCTGATAATAGAACCTAATGCATCAGGCAGCCATGAGGAGTTGCCTATTGATTTCAGTGTTTAGTAGCACAGGAAAGTCCCACCTGTATGTAATAGAAGATCTGGTTGAATCAGTTATTACTTTGGCCAGTATGGAATCAGCCAGGTTTGATGAACTTATGTTCCGTAAAGATGAATAAGTGACACTTTGTCGATATGGACAGAATAGTAGGCCCTGATCTCTACCTTATCCTGATCCTCGATAATCATTTCATGCCGTCCACATTCTATCGTAGTCAGACTCAGCTCACTCAGCCCCAACCTCCCAACGCCCCAACCTCCCAACGCCCCAACCTCCCAATGCCCCAACGCCCCAACGCCCCAACGCTCCAACGCCCCAACGCCCCAACGCCCAAACCCCCCAACACCCCAATGCCCCAACGCCCCAACGCCCCAATGCCCCAACGCCCCAATGCCCCAACCTCCCAACGCCCCAACGCCCCAACACCCCAATGCCCCAACGCCCCAACGCCCCAACCTCCCAACGCCCCAACGCCCCAACACCCCAACGCCCCAACACCCCAACGCCCCAACGCCCCAACGCCCCAACTCCCCAACGCCCCAACGCCCCAACGCCCCAACGCCCCAACGCCCCAACGCCCCAACACCCCAACGCCCCAACACCCCAACGCCCCAACGCCCCAACGCCCCAATGCCCCAACGCCCCAACGCCCCAACACCCCAACGCCCCAACGCCCCAACGCCATGTAGTGGAAGGTCAGTCTACAAGAAGGTCAGTCTACAACATAATCAGTTCTGAATATCACATGAGCCCTATGAGCACACAAAGATGGATCTCATGACATGACAAAAGACTAACAGTGAACACTTTTGGAGAATTAAATTAGAATGGTCTGTTATATTAAAGAGGAGAATCGTTAGAATAGTTCAATCTAAGGTGGATGGAAAAGGAGGAATGAATCATCAGCAGCACACTGAAGAAGATTTACATTTTCAGTAATTATGAAATCTTAGCAATAGGCCTGTAGCGGGCACGTATCGCTCGGGGAAGCCTGAGCGTGCATGGAGAGTGCATTGCCCGCCTGTGGTAGCTCAAGTACCGTAGCAGAGCGGTGAGAAGCAGCTAGCCCTGTGGTGTAGCGGTAGCATTCTCAACTCGAGAGCGGAGGGGCCGGGGTTCGATTCCCTATGGGGCTGTCACGTCTTCCGCTGCCTGTTACACTGGTGCCGTGACCAGGATTGGACCACCTGGGTTGTGGTACTTGAGCGGTTTCAGCTTCTGCTATGTGTGCGTCCAAAGACACATGTTCAGGGCAGGTGACTGGCTTCGCCAGTTAATTCTAAGTATGGGATTAGCTTTGATCACAGATTGCTGCATAACATGTCTGTCCACGGACCTAGCAAAAGTCTGAAGGGGAGTAATGGAGCGGGCACTTATCGCTCGGGGCAGCCCGAGCGTGCATGGAGAGCGCATTGCCCGCCTGTGGTAGCTCAAGTACCGTAGCAGAGCAGTGAGAAGCAGCTAGCCCTGCGGTGTAGCGGTAGCATTCTCAACTCGAGAGCGGAGAGGCCAGGGTTTGATTCCCCGTGGGGCTGTCACGTTTTCCGCTGCCTGTTACAGGCCCATGGTTTGGTTTCTTTGGCGATTGAGGTGACTGAGTTATTGCAGGTGGCAATTGCTTTACCCCTTTAAGGAGGGATCATGCCTTATTGCATCATGCCCTTAGTCGCCAGTGTTGGATTCAATCATCATGCCAACCTTATGAGGTTGAGACACTCTCAAAGGGTCAGTATGATGCACTAATGCAGCACCTGTGAGTTACTAACAGGGGCTCCATTGCTGTATTATGACGACAAATGTTATCTTGTAGCAATATCCCTCCCTAAAGGGTGTTTTAAGTGATCATTCCCAGATTGATTGACCTTAGCTAAAATTTTGCTACTTCATCAGTACTTGTCATATCATGCACATGGTTGAAATGTTGTAAAGAATTAGAGTAAAGCTGAAAGTGCACTTAAATCTTCCTTTTCCCTTTGTGTCTTTTATCAGATATGCAACACTTTATAAAACTCTGTAAAAAAATCCTTTGATTGAATATACATCGGAAATGCATATTCTGAGTTTGAACAGTGTGGTTGGTTTGGTGCAACACAAAACCAGCACTTTGTATATCACGATAGCCTATGGTTTATTCAAGTTCAATGTCACACTCCATGTATCGTGATAATCGGAATTTAAAAAAATAAATATAAAGCTGTCTGTATAAGTAACAGGAATCATTTCTTTCAATTCAATATACTCAACTTGGAATATATTGATTTGATCATCATAATAATGATTTGTAGAAGTTTCCAAATATCTCTCAACCAATAATAAGAAAAATTCAAATCTTATGGCTCCGAAACTTCTTAGGCCAATCCTACATACTAGGCCTACTAGAAGGCAAAGTTTTGAATAGCTGGGTACTTCTAAGGAGTATTATTATAATGAGGGGTTTATTACTGTTATGGATGCCTCAGAAATATGACAGGCTGTGGTTGGTGCTGAATAAAAACTGCACTGGTCCGCATAACAGAGTTCCGTGGCGTTTCCAAGGGGTCAAGATGTTAACCTTTTTGTCCTATGTTAACCACTTTCTGCATGAATTACTGATCTGATCCATATATGCTCAGCAGTCTTGCTATTGTTGCAAAAAGATCTATAGGGTTGACTGAGTTGCCGAAATTGCAATAAACGGGTCCTGACATGACTAAAATTTAGTGGAATTTATTTTTATTGCTTTGAATGTTATGATATTTACCTCTTCAAAGTGCTGGAGAGGATTCACTTTGATCTTTTTGATATTAACTTTTCTATGACTGAATAAAGTATTTGTGTGTAACCTCCGCCACTTTTATGTAATCTCTGCCACTTTTACTAGGAAAGTACTACCAGTAATTAAATTTAGGGTCCCAGGTTAAGTTTGAGATACTGAACAGCTTAAAGCGAGGTACTGGTACAATATAAACTATGGAGCAGTCCACTGCACAGTATATTCTGAGCTTAACGTGTGGTATCATAGTAAAAGTGGCGGAGATTACATAAAAGTGGAGGAGGTTATGGCAAAAGAACAAAAACACAGCCAACCAATACACTCAAGTGAGTTAAGGCTGCAAATAGTGGCCAGAATGATAGAAAATGTATGTCCCCATGATATATAAAGGTTAGAAGAGTGAGTTGAAAGGTATTTGTGCAGTTATTGAGGTTTAAAGATATACACCAGGGTCTACTCATACGGCACCTGGTGGCAAAAAATGAAACTACCTAAAACCATGCTAAAAGCATATCTCCCTTTTGCATTATCATATAACACACCTTTACTAACCCTTTAAATGCCTCACTATGGTATTCTACATATCTTGTCAATAAATATTCTCTGCTTCAAAAAGCTGTGCCCTAAGAGATTATAGGTCACTAAGCTGACTAGAAAATATTTGAATAAATCCCGAACTGTTCATAGTTACCAATGAATCACTTGTTTTTATGTTGTAAAATGTGTGTTTTGATCCTATGTACAGATGGCTAAGGTTTTGATTACAAAATGTATAATCTCCCTAGACTGATTATGAATGCCCTACTGCACTATCGCCATGTCTCACACTGTCTACCCTGCATTGTATTACCTCAACCCCATCTTTATCTCACCATGCTTTGTCATACTAGCAGTACTCTTCTGTTCACACCAGTCGTGATCTCCAATTGTTATGACTTTTGCCATACCTAACTATAGACTCTTAAACTACCTCTGAATACTTACACATGATTAATTCATTCACTTTCAGTTTTTAAGGCTAACTTAATGGTTCGGAACGCATATGAATGAAGTAACAATGAAATGTCAAGAACATTATCTAGACAGTCTACCTACTACAGCACTATGCAGCTTGGGTGTTGCTGTTTGACTGATATAACAGAGTGTGGGTTGTGTCTTTTTTTTAAATTTGATTTATCTTTATTTCATATTCATCATAATGTAGATACAGTCACATCCAGATCGAACTCACAGTCAATCTCCAATCTCACATCGCACAGCTGTTACAAATGTTATGATTTAAATCGCTTGATGAACATGAGTAGTATAGTATGTATCGGAACGGGACTATGGTTAACTACTGTTTATTACTCAATCGATATGCAGCCAATCAGAGGCCGCCATTTGGTCACGTGACCCGTTGCCATGGTAACATGACCTACTTAGGGCTCTCAGCCAATCAGAAGCCAGCATTCTGGGTGACCTACTGACCTACTTAGAAGCTCTCAGCCAATCAGAGGCCGGCATTCTGGTAACCATGGTAACATGACCTACTTACGTCACGTGACCTACTTAGGCTCAGCCAATCAGAAGCTGGCATTCTGGTAACTAGGGTAACGTGACCTACTTAGGGTTTGTTTGTAAACAACACCACGTGGCTCTCTTGTTTGTAAACAACACCACGTGACACGTGACTGTTTGTAAACAAACAAACAAAAAAGTTATGTAACTTATATATAGAAATAAAAACACAACAAGATAATTTCTTTTTTTTTCATTTTATTCTTTATTTTCATTTCAATCAAAAAAACACACAAGTTTATGCTTTTTTAGCTCGCTTCTTCGATTTGCAACAACCCAACAGGCTGCAAAGTCTCACGCCGCCGTCACTCGCACCACCACACCCCGGACGACTTCTCTCCAATAGACATTGCACGACTTTGGATAAATCCAACACCATTTCGGCAAGGCAGAGGATCTTTGCCTCCATAAAACGGCCGCCATCGCAACAACCCGTCACAACAGCATCATCGATAGCTTCTGACTCACTGTCCGGTCGCTCAGCTTTGGGATTTTGCTCATGCGCATGACGCACTTCTTGGGGTTTCTTGTTCGACATGCTTCAATTAGGAAATGAACGCAATGAGGTCCACAGGTGTCAGCAGAAGTGTCTTGTAGTTGAACGCGGTTTCTTTGCCACTTGAACGGAGCAGAGCATTCAACGAAAGACAAGAACTCCGCACTCAGCGGCGGTAAGCCAAAGGAATCAAAGTAGTACACTTCACCCGTGCTCGACACGTAAAACGCCACCCAATGCTGACCTGGTAAATGTTGCGGATCTGTGTTGCTCACGAAACAAGTGTCTTTGATAGGGTGCTTCGGAATAGTGTCACAAGAGAAAACACCCAGGAAACGATGTTTTGTGTGAACGTTTTCCTTCAACACTCTGCTTATTTCAAGCGTGTTCATACGATACGCTAAGTACCGCTGTCTTGTCTTCAGTTCATGTGGTAGTCGGTGATGGGGTGTCGATCTCGGGTCAGCTCGACGACGTTGTCGTACACCAAGTAGAGTAGCACCGTTGTTGTCGCTTGTAGCGCCAAGCGGAAACTGACTTCCTACCTCAGCTGACCCGCTCTTATAAGGTTCACGCGACACCCGTCGTGCGATCTGTCTGGGGTTAAATCGAGGGGGAACACCGTGTAACCGTTCAGGAATTGATCGTATGAAATACCCCAGGAGCGCGCGCCCTCGTACATCCCCGTTTCCGTGTGTAGCGCCAAGTACTCTCTCACGGCCGCTTTGGTCTTAAAGTCGGGCACGTAGGCGTCGTTCGGCACTTTCTGATCGTTCACTATCACTTGAAGCGAGCTGATGTTGTAATGCTGCATCTCGAACGGGTTCTTGGTGTAGCTACCGTTGAAGGCGTCGTGGTCTAGGAAGCAAATCATCATCGACTTGGGAAGCTGGCCTGTGTTGGAGTGCGTGTAGCTGTGATCTCTGTTACCTTGAGGGATGGCGTACGTCGTCACCTCCACTCTGTTCACCGGGTAGTCGAAGGGACCGTGTTCTATCACCGCTCTCTCGTGCGTTTCCGCTACAGCGTCCGCCACCAACACGCGTCGCACGTAGAGCTTTGCTTTGTAGATCTTCAAGCTGTAGCCTCCGTCAGCGGCGCACATCAGATAGAAAGAGGGCGCTGCCTGTTTCAGAGTGAGATTGATTTCTGTCTCTCCAACGATGAGCTTCGGTTGATGAGCTAGGTCAAAGTGCAGTCGCGCCATCAGCGAAAAGCGCTTGTTGGAGATTAGCTTCCTGCGCGCTTTGTACCCCGCATTCGCGTCAGTCAACGCGTCAAACTGACCAGGCGTATCTTCATGCCACCCCTGGGCGCTCATGACGCCGTTCTTCACGTCTTTGTTGTAGTTGAGTAACCCTTCCAAGTAAGCTCGGTAAGGGTAGGTCTTGGTGTTGCCAGACACTTTGAAACCGCCGATGGAGACTTGGACGTCTTTGAAGAGCGAGTGAGCCAAGTTGTTCACCGGAGCTACCGCGTCGGTGTCCTCGAGCGCTGCTCCGTTCGCTTTCAGCACTTGACATTCCAGATGAAGGTAATTCTCGTTCAGGTCTGTGTACTC
Source organism: Harmothoe impar (assembly GCA_947462335.1). NCBI lineage: Eukaryota > Metazoa > Annelida > Polychaeta > Phyllodocida > Polynoidae > Harmothoe > Harmothoe impar. Next base: position 11,476,956 of record OX381713.1, read on the forward strand.
TTGCGACTTGTTGATGGTGAAATTTATGTTACCTCCATCCTCTAAAGAGTTTTTTGTTTCTTTCCCCAGGAAAGACGACTTTAAGATAGTAGTCTGAGTCGGTGCTACGGTGTGCAGGTCGAGCTCAGAGAGCGTGCACTCGTTACTGCTCTCGTGTACGTAAGCCATTGTGTTCTCTCTTCACGCGGACAACAGACTGACGCCGGCTGCCTCCAGTCTTTTTATTTATACCTGAACGCCTAGGCGCTTACCGGTCGAATACATCCCCTCTACGTCTCTTGCAAGAGCCACCGCCCGTCTGAGGAGAATGCCGGCGACGTTTCGACCCTTTCTTAGACGCGACAGTCGTCTTTCCTCCCGAGAACGCCGTACTCGCCAGTCACTTCAGAGCGCCTGCGCCTCAGTCTTTCACGCTGCTCTTTAAAGTCCGACCCGCCAGCACATCTTTAGCTACGCCCACACCGGCGCGGAGCAGCGTTTTTCCCACCGACTTCAATAGCGGGGTAGCCGAGCGCATCAGACCTAACAGAGCGCCGCCCAAACCGTGCCCGCTCTGGAAAGAGCGCCCGCTGTACACGTTGATGCCCTTGCCCAGCTGCGCGTTGTAGTAATCGCTGTACCCTCTGCCGACGGTGCGCCTGGGTGGAAAGTACGGAACGCGTTGACGCATCATTTTTTTCTCTTTCAGCGCTCAATAGGTCTCAGATGAAGTGTCACGGTCACCTCGCCTCTACCGAATGGGATGGAATGACCGGATCGGTCTCTTAAATAGATGCCGACCTGGGTAAACCTCTTGGATTTCAAGGGGAAATAATCCAAATGGGGAAAACTGATAGCTTGCACACCACCTCGACGCTTTCCGCCTCTGTCCACCGCGACGCAGCGCAACAGCGGCACTTGCATGTCGCCCACACATCTCTCCTGGATCATGTTGGTGTATATGTACACAGAGTGCACGTCCCCGTAAACATCCATCGAGTAGGCGACGGTAGTCGGCGATGCAAAACACGTCTTCTCTCCGAAGCCTAGAACGCATGCGAGATGCGGAGTCAGCAGGACAGCACAGTGTCTCGGCGGTTTGATGGTGACGCGTTTCGTCTTGGCGTCGTACGATAAGATCCGCATCGGTTTGAGCAAGAAGCTGGCGCCCTCTAGTCTGTCATCTCGCAACGTCTCACTGAAGCGCTCGAGAAGGGTGTGGTTGCTTCCGGTGAAAATAGGAGGTATCTGGAATATGTTTGGCATGAAACTGCGCACTCCCATGTCTTTCTCCATCTTTTCGATCATCTGTCTTGCTTGATCACTGATCGCCTTCTTCTTCACCGCCGGGGACAAGAACTGCTTGTATACGGCATTCGTCTGTCTCAAGTCGACCTCTCTCTTGAACCTTTTTGTTTCCGGTTTCAATCGCTGCTCTTCCGACGTGTCTGATATCTCTTCCACCGTTACATAGCTCGCTTCCTTCCAGCTCAGCGGGTATTTTGAGCTGAACGTTAGCTTGCTCAGACCGTTCGCGTTTTTCATTCTCTTCCAGTCTACCTGCGGTTTTCTTCCTTCGGCGAATACAGTCTCTTTTAAAACGTTGATCGCCTCCTCTAGCGAACCCTTGGTGCGCAGAGGAACAACGATGATCAAGTCGTCGTCGTGCACGTTAGTCCATTCTGTAGGGAGGATGATCTCAGTCAGAGCCGCTTTGTACGCTTCGGGCAGAAGGAGCGGCGAGTCGAAGTGAGTTCGGAAAGACGTCAAGCTGTTGTCAGGATAATACTCCATAGAGCTGTTGCTAGGTAGGGTGATGTTCATTTTTTTTTTTTCTACGTTTTTTTTTTGACGGGGATCCACTCGTTGAACTTGTCGTCGTAACCTAACCATATTTCGTCGATTTGTTTGTTAGTTGGGAGATCTTGTCGGTAGAAAACTGTTTCGCTGTTTTCTGAGCTGACTTGAGCCGGCGCCATTTTCAACGTCTTGTGGTGAGTGCGATTGTAAGAAGACACTTCATGGTGCAGTACGTCTACGTAGCGATACGTGCGCTTGTGTGTGAAATAACGCCACAGCTTCTCCTTCAGACTGCGGTTCAAGCGCTCCACTAGACTAGCTTTGATGTCGTCGTTCTCGCCAGTGAAAAACTGTATGCCCTCGCTCTTCAAGTGATCTTGAAAGATCTTGTTCAAAAACTCTTTCCCCTTGTCTGTCTGAACAGTGCGCGGTCGTCTCTCGCCAGTGTCTGTCATCTTTCGGAAGGCCTCGGTAACATCAGCGCCGCTCTTGGATTTAATGGGAACGGCCCACGCGTACCTAGAGAAAACGTCGATCGCCGTCACCACGTACCGGAAGCGGTCGTTGTGAGACGCCAAAGCCTGCATGTCCATCAGATCTATCTGCCACTGCTGATCGATTGCGCCGGTTATAGTCTTGTTCCTTGCGAATTTTCTCCGAATGGGTTTATGTTTAGTGTAGGCGTCCAGCGACACTAAAGCATCTCGGATGACGGCCGGGTTTAGGTGGCGAAAATGATGTTTCTGGAGTTTAGTCACGCTAGTGAAACTGGACGGTGCTTTGATGTCGGTATATCTAGCTACTACGCGCTTCTTTTCTTTTTCCTTCTTGGTCAGTCTCTTCACTGGTTTGCCCATCGTTGGCCTGTTGGGGGCGTGAACGACGCCGCCGCCGCTAGGCGGTTGCGCCCTTTCCTTTTCTTACTCACCGCGCTCCTATAGGAAGTCGGAGTTTGGAAAAGTTCACTGCCCTCCTCGTCGTCAGAGGATTGATCGTCCACCTGGAGAGAAGAGTCTGCTGCTGCTACTGCTGCTGCTGCTTCTCCTTCTTCCGAGTCGAAGCTCGGTCGTTTCCGACCTCTGTCAGCAAGCCGTGTGTCCAAGCTTTGGCCAGGTCCGCTCGCTTTATACAGATGGTTTCCGATCAAGGAGTCTGTGGGAACTGCTTCGCGCAGCGCTTTTGTGAACGGAGAGTAGCCCGCCGGTCTGGGCGCCGTCTTCCTGAACCTGGCGGCGTCGTTCAGTAAGTCCACTATGTTGATGCGATGCTCAGGTGGTATTCTCCGACCCGACATCTCGCGCTCCGCACCGTCCTCGTTCCACTTGACCACACCGGATTTCTCCAATTGTTTGTACAGCGCCACGGTACGGGTGCGATTCCTCTTGGGAACTTGGTTCACCAACCGCTCAAGTAGGGACGCGCTGGCTTCTTCAGCAGACTGACGGAGGTGAGCCGGGGGCAAAGAAGTGTAGGACGAAGAGATGTTGCTGTTGTTGGGATTCGCGAGAAAAAATTGCAATCTATTCAACAACCTTCGGTATTTCAACATTTTCTCGCGCGATTCCAAAGTGGGATCGTTCAACACTAAGTCCAAGTCCCTGTAGATAAACTGTAGCACCTGGTGCAAGGCCGCGTCGGGATGAAGGGACTGTTCTGCCTGCTTGTGGTAATAGGCCATATCGGCAGGTAGGCGGGCGGCGGTGGCAGGAGCGGAACTCTCGTTCTTTTCAGTACGCTCATCAGGAAGAGGAGGAAGGTTTGGAGCAGTAGAAGTACTAGCAGCAGCGACTGCAGTAGTAGCAGCGCTAGTAGTAGCAGCAGCGGGCACATGATGAAGTAGACCTGCTCGTGATGATTTGTAGAGCGTCTCAGGATCCACGAGCGCTAAGCGTTTGTAGTGTTGTTGCTGCTCTGAGTCCGTCATGGGGACGACGGTGGCGATGACGCTGGCGGTGGCGGTAGTGGTGGTACTGTCGGCGAGTAGGTGTCGAATGAGGTGTCTCATATACGGAGAATGCTCTTTATAAGCGGTAAGGCCATCCCTATGAGAGCCGGAATGAGGAAACCTCCCTCTTGTACCAAGACGCGTCTCTTTTTTTTGATGGGCGTAGATTTTTTGCCGACCTCCCTCAACACGTCAGCCGATTCTCGAAGCTTGTCCAGTTGTTTGTCGCTGAGCGGGATGTTCCCTACCAGTAAATTGTGACAGATCTCACTCAACGCTGCGTCGCTTCCAGAGTCTATTAGATGCGAGCAGTCCTTTGGCGAGGACTTAGCTAAGTGCTTGAGAGTACCAAAGTGTCTTTCGAGTAGATGAGAAGACATTTTTGCTACTGCTTTCTCTTGTTCTTTTTTTTGTCTAGCGGTACGAATACTAGCTGAGAGTGTATGGACGTCAAAGAGGAGCGTATTCTCAGATCGTCAGGTGTTGACTGCTTGAAGTCCAGAAGGAGGTATGAGTGAGGTCGCTTGAGTTCATGGGTAAATATACTAGAGAGGGCCGCCGCGTTGGAGGGAAACACCTGGCGAGACAGACTAGCTATTTGCCCCATGTCGCGCGGGTTCTTTAAAACGATCATGTAGTGAGCGTTCAGACTCATAGTTCGAAAGTCAGGTGATTTCTGGAATAGGTTCTGAGTGATATATATGACGCTCACGTTCCAGTGATGGGAGTATTTATTAAAGATGTCGGCTACCACTTGCTGATTGGAACTGCTCATCAGATCGTCCAATATCAGTAGAGTGTGTGGTCGTAAAGCGTCTTCTGCTACTTCCACGTCTCCCGCTATAGACTCTTTGCTAGGAAGACCTTCTCTGAATTCCACACCGTACTGATTTTGCATTTTTTCAAACAGAGGTTGCCACTCGCCGTAATGGTAAAAAGTCTTTTCCACCGGCGGCGTGACCAAATTGTTCACGTCGCTCAGAAATTGATCCACCAAGCGCGATTTTCCACAACCCGATGGACCGCTAATGATCTAAAGGGTCCTTGTAGTCGAGCGTCGAAATGAATTTCTGTGAAGAGTTTGCTTTTACTACTCGACATTTTTTTGTTTTTTTTCAGGACGCGTCAGAGAGTAGTTGTGTGTCTGACTGTCTGCTGTGTTTCTCACTCGAACGGTCGGTAGTGAATGGTTGTGGAGAAAAGTCAGCCGACCTTTTTATTGATACCGGCCGGTGTCACAGTAGCGGCGGCAGAAGTGACTTTTTTTTATTTTTATTTTTGCGATAAAATTCTATTTTCACTCGATAGTCATAAATGTTTGTATTAGACTCCAGAGGAGTCTGATACAAATATTTATTTTTTTTTAAAAAGAAGAGGAGGAGGAAGAGGAGGAGGAGGAGGAGGAGGAGGAGGAGGAGGAGGAGGAGGAGGAGGAGGAGGAGGAGGAGGAGGAGGAGGAGGAGGAGGAGGAGGAGGAGGAGGAGGAGATTAATTTTTTTTTTTTTTTTTTTTTTTTTTGATCATTTAGGCAAAGCTCGTCGCTTTGCCGCTTTTTTTTCTATTTCTGTGTTGTGACACGATCGTCTCGAAAAAGCAATAAGGCGTGTGAGCGCGGCGGTGACAAATACATATTGGAGCGTATGGTTTAAAATAGTGCGTCCCTATCTTCTTCAATTCGGCTGCGTTGCAATATGTGGGATAACAAGTGACGACGTCGAAACGTTTAGAGACCGTGTTCACGTCGGCCACAACGCGCGCCCACCGAGTGGGAGCTGCAGTCGCTCCCAAGAAACCGATCGGCTTGTCGAATCGTTTCATAGCGCTTATTCTCACTTTATAAGAGGAGGCAGGGTGAGGAGAGTAGCGGCGCTCTTTCTTTTCATGAAACGCCCAACGAGTGGGGGCGCTGAGAGCGGCTATTATGCAATGGTAGAGTAAATACTGTTCTGAGAAGACGGCTCTCGGCCATGTCGCTACGTTTTCCTTTTCCGCTCTTGTACAACGACGATTTCTTTGGCGCTCAGCTTTGCTTTTCTCGAGAATTCGGTACGCTTCAAGAGAAGCGTGAACCTCAACTACGTGACGCTCTCTCCTTTGAGATAAAAAAAAAGCCGGGCAGTTGAGGAGGGCACTTTGTTTGCGTGTCCGTCTTTTAGAAACTCGCGCCCTCTGCGGCGCCATATTTCTTTCCTCCGAAACAAAAAAGACTGAGTGAAAATAAAAATTTAAAAAAACAAAAAGCTCAAAGAAAAAAAAAAGCGATAAGCAGACTCAGCTCGAAATTCCCTGCTGGCGTGATGGCGGTGACTGCAGGCGGTGGCGGCGGTCGGCTGGCCGGCGGTGGCGGTGTCGGCGGCGATGGTAGAAGGGGGTGTGGAAAGAGAGATGCATCTCAGTCTTTTATAGGAGCGGCGAGAGTTCGACTTAGTCTGACATTTTCAGCTGTCGCATGCTGACCTGCTGCTATCATAAGAGAAACAAAAGCCCTAATCACGCTTTTCAGCTGGATCCTTCCACCCACCAGACATGGATCCAGATGGGAGGGTGGTTTAAAATTAATCCGTGTACCGACTGTCATACAATAGTGTAATTAGTTGAACGCGTGTTACCTGTATAAAGGATTAGCAGGTCATGGGCTTAGAGTGTGTATAGAAAAACAACTACAGGTAGCGTGAACAAAGCGACCCCCTCCCTTTCTGTCACTCTGTCTGTGACTAGAGGGCGCGCATGTGGTAAGCGGCTTAAATCTAAAGAAAAAAAATCACCCTCTCCTGTCGTCAGCAGTCAGCTGGCCGGCGGCTGGAAAATGCGATTAGAGGGACGATGAGCGCGTAGTAAGCGACTTAAGGCTAATCTAAAGACCTGCCGTGAGTGGGCAGCTGGCCGGCGGCTTGAAAAAAGGGGGGAGTAAGGGTATATAAGGGGGAGTGAAACCGTATTCGTCATCGTCAATCATCATTCACTCTACTACTACTACTACCACCACCACCAGCACCACGCCTCAATTTGCAGATCCCCATGATGGAAAGTTGCGACCGTGACATGAAGCGGTATGACGAAGCGGCGCGCGAATGTGAAGCTGATGCTGTAGCCTCTGCTACTGCTGCTGCTAGTGCCGCTCATCGTGCTACTGCTGCATTTACTGTGGCTGTTAGTGACGCTGGTTGTGATGACCTTGTTGTTGTTGCCGCTGCGGCTGTGACTGCTGCTGTTGCTGCCGCCGATGCAGCTACTCATGCCGCCGATGCCGACGCTGCTGCTGCTGATGCTGTTGCGGCTGCCGATGTCGCCGCTGATAACGCTGCTAGTGCACGCTCTGCTGCCCTTGCTACTGTCGCTGCTGCTGTTGTTGCTAATGCTCACGCTACTGCTGCTACCGCTGCTGCTGCTGCTGCTACCGCTGCTGCCGAGGCTGCTGCCGCTGCTGCTGATGCTGCTGCTGATGCTGCTGATGCTGCTGATGTTAGCAGTCGCGTCGACAAAGAATCGTCATTTGTCACTCTTAAACCTCCAGTTGAACGCGCGACGGGTAGTAGGGCTACCAACGCGACGGCCGGATGGTGCAAATGGTGTTGTCGCTTCTGCTCGTGCGCTTGCTTTTCTTCCGGTCCTACCTGCTGCTGCTACGGTATAATAGTGTTATAGTGTTTGAATGAGAACGCGCGTAGTTACACATAGACGCTGTAACAGATGTGCTTTTTTTTGAAAATATAATTTTAGCATAACATGGAACTTGTTGTGTTTATTTTCTATATATAAGTTGTTTGTTTACAAACAGTCACGTGTCACGTGGTGTTGTTTACAAACAAGAGAGCCACGTGGTGTTGTTTACAAACAAACCCTAAGTAGGTCACGTTACCCTAGTTACCAGAATGCCGGCTTCTGATTGGCTGAGCCTAAGTAGGTCATGTGACGTAAGTAGGTCACGTTACCATGGTTACCAGAATGCCGGCCTCTGATTGGCTGAGAGCTTCTAAGTAGGTCAGTAGGTCACCCAGAATGCTGGCTCCTGATTGGCTGAGAGCCCTAAGTAGGTCACGTTACCATGGCAACGGGTCACGTGACCAAATGGCGGCCTCTGATTGGCTGCATATCGATTGAGTAATAAACAGTAGTTAACCATAGTCCCGTTCCGATACATACTATACTACTAACATGTAAAGAACCGCTGCCCCTTACTCTGTTCGAGTAGTTTAGCATTTTGGCAGCCTTACCTATTATATCAATCCAACAACAATGGTAGATTTGGCTCACTCAGCCAAGGGACCCCTGTTACTTTATTACACAGTGCATCAAACGGGACATTATCAGTTTCAACCTCAAATAATGTGCTCTGTGTAATGTAAATATTGGCTTCCACTGGAGTGAGTAATTTAATAAGAGACGTTTTACAATTTAATGTGAATATGTTAGAAAAGAACAGTACTCTTTTGGAAATATTAAAGGAATGAAACCAGTTTTTTACCAATTAAGATTAATTATGCAGCTACAAGCAAGTAGAGCTACACACTCATTAAGTGCTGAACAATGTTTATTCATTTCTATTTATACCACACCTTTTTAATATTATAAATGAGATCTACATCATTATTACAGAGTGGAACTAAATTCATTGCTTCTTAATGCTTGTTTCATGATAGATATTCAGTAACATAATCTAACATGTGGTTATTTATGGTGATATGATTATGCAAATCATAATGGAGGAACGTTATTTGTGGATTAACTCATGAATATGAACAAATGCATGTTTTATGCTGCATTTACATGCTGGGTAGGGGTCTATTGGTTTCTTATTGAAGTTTAATGGTTCACGTTGGGCCTCATCAGGGTTGTTGTTCCTACTTTATGCTGATGCTGATGTGAATAATGGCATGGTCTGAGTAGTTAAGTGCTCAGTTTAAATTGGCATTTGTCAATGTCCATCCCTTTAAAAGTAATTACTTATAATGAAGGGGGATGAAAAAAACGGAGATCAATATCACAATTAATACAGAGAACAGTTTTTGAAGGTAGTACGTAGTTAGGCTAATGGAGTAAAGCTAGCCCTAGTAAGAAATTCCCACAAGTCCTGGTTGTGCAGAACCAAGGTTAATGACTTTAACAGGAACAGTGCTTTTTTCGAGTGTCTTTAAGGTTTTAGATTTAAAATTTGGAAAATGTGTAAGAAAGTTGGGGGTCCTAACTTTTTTTTTCATTGCAGGTTTTAGAAAAATGAGAAGTGTTATATTTTCAAAAACAAGGAGGAAAAGATATTTTGTTTATGAATTCTTTACTTAATTAACCACATCCCACAATTTTGTAGTAATGCACATGAAGGATTCTAGATTATGACTTTTAATGGTGAAAAATAATTCTGGTAACAGGTAGGTATGATTATAATCAACCTCAGGACCATGGGGATGGGTGTGGCTATCGAGATAAAGAATTAGAATAGCTGTTGCTAGGCAACCAGCTGTCTTAGCAACAAACAAATGGAACCATTGAATTCCTTAGGTCCATGTTAGGAGGGGTAGGTATGATTATAATCAATTGGAAGGTGCATTTTCAAACCCCAATCTGCCCAGTACTTTGCAGTATGATCAGTGGCACGTACAGCTACACTGTGAGTAGGACACTCATGCATGACAGTCAACACTAGGGTGCATAGTGTTTCATAACACCTGCTTATGCATTTGATTTCTCATAGTTTGGCTTTCCCAACAAAAAACCCTGAGAGTTATTCCATGGTAGTCCTTCGAAAATGGCTAGAATTGAGGGTTTTCTTACCAGAGCAGACACCCCGCCTCAACTGAGCGAGCCAGTGCTCAAAGAATATGTGGAGTTATGATTAAAAATTTTGGGGAGACAATATGGATATATAGGGCAATGAGAAGAAAAATTAACATAGAAATTGGAGGTGGTGTTCCGGAAGCCTCTGGTTGAATTGACATGGAATCAGTCAACAATCATGCCAATATAGGGCAGAGCTTATACGAGAGTTTTTATAATTATACTACAGTACAATATTAACAGTTTTCAGACCCCCCTGCGGCTTAATTATGATCTGTCAAAGCTAGGGATGCAGCTTATATGTGAGTTCGGTCTATACGTGAGGTAAGTTGTCAGTTTTATTGTTACTGCCCACTAAAGAAGCTATGTTACACAGTGATACAATGCATGTTAAACAACGCAAAACAATAGTGTGTGTTTGTAGAAGTGCCGTTTAACTTAGTGTTTAACACTACTTTTAAAAGAATATCTTAGTCCAGATATCCATATCTTTCTGCAGCATATATCACTCCAAGCATCACTCCATAAATCGCGGACAACCCTGCAGTACATAGCAAGAAGGACACAATCGGTAACAGTAAGGCCAAGACCATGACAGCCATGAATGTCAAAAAGCCCTCAACTGGCGCATCTCTTATTACTTTCAAAAAATAGATATAGCCTCTGACCACCAGTACCACCCATGCCATGAATATGATCCCTAACACCACTGTTATTACCGATATCCCCACTGCCATCAGTGCTCCCTTCCTTGGCTGTATAGGCACCACAATTGTTGCAGCGACCATGGTTCCAAAAACCATGACCAACACAATGGCCATTACCATCCCAAAGTCTTTCACCATTGACATCATCAACATTATTACTACTACCACCCCTGCTGGCATCAAAAACACCATCAGAAAACCTAGAACTGTAAACATGCCCAGTGCACAAAATAATTTTATTGTCTCATACCCATATTTCATCTCTACTTTACAAACCACCACTGCCACTATTCCCTTCACCATTAAAACTATCCCTATAACAACCACCATTAAACCATACACTGCCAATATAATTGTTATAAAATATTGGGAACACAATACTGAGATCCCCACTAGCTGCCCAGCTAACTGCCTTTCAGACATCTGCACCATTACATCCATTGTCATAGCTGCCCCCCACCCTGCCACCACTGCTGTCCCGCTAGCTACCACCACAGTGACCACCCCTGCCACCCAACCAGTGATCACCCTCACAGCTTCCCTCTCTACTACAACCACCTCCAGTATGGCTGCACCACACACCCCCACCCCTACGGCCACCCCTAATACTATCACCTTACCAAACACCATCACCACCGCAGCACCGAGAACCTCTTGCCACGGTACCATTCCAGTCATCTCAACAAGTACAGCAATTACTGTTGCCACCACTGAGGCCACCAACATAAGTAGAGTTGTCTTCAACCAAGCCTTCATCACAGGTTTTAACACCAGTAACAGTTTAGTTGCTATCACTGCTCCTGTAACTGCCCCAACAACTGCTGCCCCATTGACTGCCCCAAGCACCTCAACCACTGCCATCGCTGCCACCACCGCAGCAGCCTCAACTGCAGACACCCTCCAGACAAGGAAGTACCAGTCATCACTCCATGCAGAGTACCAGCGGGAAAAGCAATAGCTGATGCCACATAGTGCCAGAAGTATTGATATCGTAACCCCCGTAAATAACCATCCTAGAGGACGATCCAGGGGAGGAAGTCCTTTGTCCAGATATGCCCTGTAATACAAAACATTGCTTACGTTATGTCCTTTTTTTCTGAAATTAGTCATCTGTAGAGACAATATAGACGGTTTATCAATATATCTACATCTTGTCACTTCAAAATAATTATCAGTAGGATTTTATCTATTGTCATTATCACATAAATGTTCTCCTTCTAGTGTTTCCAAAAGGGGCACTGAAAAGACAAACAGTATATATTGCAGTATAAAAATAGCATGGCATATGAGCGTTACTTACCTCCTAGGCTTCTACATCTATCTCTATCTAAATGAGAGAAGTACTTGGTTGATAAAAATAGATTACATACTTGTACTGAGTGAGCATTTCCTGAAGGCCACCAAAGACATCTCCATTTCCCAAGTACTTAGCTTTAGCATCAAGCATTGTGGTCCTAGGATCATCATCAGTATTAACCTTTCTTCCATAAGTTTTTGCAGCTGTCCAGATCTTGAAAAAAAGATAGGACAAGGTATGTTAACATTCCACGCAGTATGCCAATGTATCGCACAAAATTGGATTGAGTTACAAGAAAGTCAGCAGTGGTGAATGGGTTAGGGATCATTATGGGAAGCTATTTTGCAGGACCCTTTGGTGATATTTAGAACCGTTAGAAACTCAGTAATCTCACTTTGTTAAGATTCTCAGAATCTTTATTAAAGACTCAATGACTTCCCTTGGTGTCTGTTGGTTCAGCACTTTTTTTCAAAAGACATTTTAGCAAGTTTTTCAAAGAGGCTCGGAACCCTTGACCCTAGGATTTAGAGGCAGGCACCCAACTGACTGATTCTAAGAACAAAGGTGTTTTTCCCCTAGGTCTAAAGAATAGATGAGCAATTTTACTATTCTTGTTCCAGGTAGCACACTTAACTTTAAAAGTAACTGTGTTGAAATAGTCAGCACTACTCCCAATGAAATGCCTTTAAATATTACATTTTATTGTGTTCTGAGTGTATGGACTCTTACTGTACACACTGTCATTCCTTGAAATGAAACGAGACGAACAGAATAACCAAAAAAGAAAGACACCAGTAGAAGAATTACATCAACCTGTATCCTTTATCCTAAAACCTCTTCAAAAGATTGTCCAGATGAATTTATACTTTATATTATGCTGCCACTGCAAGTCATACCTTGTTGAGAAAGACCTGAGGCATTCTGGGTAATTAGGTTTGCTACACAGAGGTTATTCAAATGTAAACAACTGTTTCATACTAGATATAATGATTGTTTGTCTTAAATAATGATCATTTAAGTGGGGGCACAAAAAAAGCATTTTTTTCAGTTGTATCATGCAAAATGCAATACAAGCGTGAAAATTGATATGGTGACCCCTTACGGGTTATTCTTAAAATCGACCTGTATTTTTATTTAGTTCATAGAGTGACATTACATCTAGAAATCGACCCTACAACTATGTTCTTCTGAAAATGTAATCTTTGCTGGAGATATTGATGCTTTATACATAATTTATGATTAACTACAGCATTGGCTAACCTTTACTTTAACTTTTTAGACTGACTCTCAATCATGGAACAAAGGGCTCATTAATCACACAATTACATTTTGTGCAGGTGTGGGACTACCTATGCTGCCACAACCCTAGTGTAGGTAAGGGCGTGGAATAAGGTAATTCCACAAAGGATGGACACATGGAGGTAATCAACAAAACCATAATGCACATCTGTATGTCTCTTGGTAGCTATACAATTAAGGAATTGTGCTGTATACTAGGTCATGCTAATACAGCACTGTAAATGACTGGTAAGAATACAGTCATCTTACAACCTAGGCAACTGTACATGTTAAGATGTATAATAACACACTATACCAGTCTACATGTAATGTTACCCCTGCATAAATTTCTTATCATGTTAATATATCTGATTAATCAAACAAATATTAAACCAATGCACGACGGCCTACTGCCCAATTGTTAATTGCACATGAACTATTTACTTGATTTAAGTTACAAATCTACTGCTTGATCCTGTGTGATAATGTGGCATCTCCTGATTACCAGTATGTAACCTGTTGAGTGTATATCACATTTGAAACATGGTCTAAGCATTCATAATTATTGTTGGGCTCTGACCCTCTTTTGATTGTATCGTTTTCTTTGGAAGATCACTTTGTGGAAATAAAGAAACGTATATAAACTCAAAATATATTAAACATTCAGATATTGTACATGGAACTTAAAGGGACAGTGGTAAACACTTACAGTACTGCTGTTTAGGTCAGCGACAATTATGATATGGAGTGCGCAACCACTTTCAATTGGCCTCCATTTTCTGTCCCTGAGATACTCAGCAAACTCCTTGAAAAGTTGTACATTTGTTTGGTTAGTCACAGGAAGTTTCCCTTTACTCTCCTTGATTCCGGGCACGATGGCCACTAAAACCAAATCGTGTGTAACCCATTTATTGCAGCTGTTGTCATATACATCACACATACAACTTCCCTGTATGCTCTGTATGAGGCTGTTCAAATTCTGGACTGAAAGAAATTGTTTAAACTTCTCATTTACACTCTCTCAACAAAGTGATGTGGGATGCCTGAGCTAACACATTGTCCATACTACTTTATGTTTGAGCTGTGACTCCTATCTTATTTATTGTAGGATCGGAGCTATTTGATATAAACAGCATCTTCAATGCATGGTAAAGCTCCAGGTTAAAATGGAGTGAGAAAAAGCTCCTATTTGATGAAAAATCGCATTGTAGGCTGTGACACTGTCACTGTCAACTACAGTACTAGTCCAATGAATGAAGATAAAAAAGCAGTCAAGTTTCAGTGGTTTTGGCCTTTATGATATGACTTCTTTCCAAAAGAAGTAAGTTGTAGAAGATTCTCCATGGGAAACCCCCCTAAAATATTGCATTTCTAAGGTAAGTCTGATATCTGAATGGAATAGGCCTATAATCCAGTTAATGAGGACTTCAGGGTGAGAAAAAAAAAGTCCCATATAGTGTTTGTCAATGATTTTCAGCTATTTAATACCCGCAGACTTCAGTGAAAAAAGTCCTGAAAAATTATCCTCAGGGAACCCCCAAAAAAATTTGGTGTCTGAATGAAGTGAGCCAACAGTAGGGCCTACATGTCATGAAGACTCGGTTGAAAAGGAAGTCACTGAAAAAGGTTCTTATTGATTTTCAACTATTGATTACTTATATATCTCAGGGAAAATAAATTTTCAACCTCAGTCTTGTAGTAGGGGGTCCTAACAGTATAATATCAATATGTAAGTTCATTTAGACTGGAATGCAATAGTGTCTTTGAAGGTAAATTCACCATTATTTGGTATGGTGGATTCCAATCTGGTGTGAATAGAATGATTTGGGTATGGGAAGAGGGTCACCGGTAAGTTCAAAGGTCAAGGTCGCATTAAAAATAGGAGAGTTTTGGGGGGGGGGGGGGGGTGGTAGCCATGAGTGTTCATTCAGAGGTCAAAGGTCATGCTGAAACCTTTTCATCATGAGTATATCTCAGAAATTAAATTAGCATTGGCATTCAGTCTCCAATATTCACCAGACATTTTATTATTCCAGTATTGGTCTCACTAAAAATGCAAGATGGCTTTCACTAATTCTGGATGCCTAATCATCATATCACCATGTGACAATGTGACCATGACCTTCGGAAATAATTCTTATGTGTATATATGATGTCATTTGACCCATCATGAGCACAAATATGTTCATGTAACAAGGAGGTTGAAACCATGGAGAAACCTTATATGGCAACTTTGTTGACCCTGAAGTGTTCATTCATACGGCTCTGCTGGATCTGCAAGTTTACATGGACTTGTCAAACTTGGTCTGCTGAAGGTGTACAGACAAGCATCTAGAATTTATCAGACAGTGATTTACAGGTAGGTATACACACCTTCACCCTTTGTTAACTTCCTACTGGGATCACATATGTTGGATGCATTCTCTTGGCCACATTTTGTGAAGTTTGTTCTTGGATCAGGGAAATCCTCCTTAGAATATGAGTCTGGCTGGAGTCCATATACTGTGTAGGACCAGAGCAGCAAGACCAGACACAAACCCATATAAGAAGCCATCTCCGCTACTGTATGGTGCTTTGTCTTCTCTAGAAGAACAATCTACATGAACAAATAATTGCACTGAGAAAATGTGAATGCCTGCCTGACATTGGTCACTTAAGTGAGGGTGAGCTAATGAAGGACCCTCCACCTTGATTTCTTCATTAAATGGCTTCCAATTAAAAAAAATGCAAATGCCAGAGCTCTACATGAGTACCTCTGTGCCGTATTTCACTTGTGGGGGCTTCGTGGGATATGGCCCCAGCCCCCACTCTTGAAATACAGCAGAGACGGTGTCAATGGGCATTGGCATTTGTCTATGTATTCTGGCCTCCCAGGCAGTAAGTAATGTAAATGCCATCGCTACATTTGCAGCCCCCCTAGATACCAAACTACACTATGCCACTCCATCTTGGTGACTTAATACCAACAAATGAAAAAAAAAGAACAAATGAAAAAAGAATAACAGAAATAAAACTGGAGATATATATCTAACTTGGCTATGGTTGTTATCTTCTTAACA
This sequence comes from Harmothoe impar, assembly GCA_947462335.1. Classification (NCBI taxonomy): domain Eukaryota; kingdom Metazoa; phylum Annelida; class Polychaeta; order Phyllodocida; family Polynoidae; genus Harmothoe; species Harmothoe impar. Next base: position 11,492,793 of record OX381713.1, read on the forward strand.
TGTTAAACAGGGTGGAACAAAGAGGCCACCCTACCACTTAGGATGCTAGCAGCGGACACATTTTTTAACACAATATTGTACAGTACATATCTCCAACAATTTTCCGTCACCGTATGCACTAATATTATTTATTATTGCCCACAGTCTACAATGCTACACTACATTTCTTAGTCATATTTAATCATGTAGATATAGGGAACTTCCCTCAGTTTACTTACCTGAGGTGATATAAGGATGTCTGTTACTCAACCAGCTTGTCTCTGGGTAGTAACTTAGTGCTGCTTGTCTGTGCCTCTAATTGTGTACAGGAAGCATCACCTCACGTGATGTGTAAAAAGGGATGCCCTACTTCCCGTGCTCCACTTTGTAAAACATAGCGTCAGGAGCCAAGTTTAGTCACAGGATCCAGCTCACTCTCACCATATTAATGCGCTTCAAACTTGATGCGGTACATGATCAGATGCTGTACATTAACAGATGTTGTACATGATCAGATGCTGTACATGATCACTTGACATCACAGCTTGTAACAAGACCTCAGCTTGGCGAGTGAGATGGCTATATATGGTATCATAGGTAGGTGTGCAACTAGAAGTTCACGTCCATACTTCAATGTGGACTCTCTAGTTGCACACCTTCACATAATACCGTATTGTAGACATCTCCCTAGCCAAGCTGAGGTCTTGTTAAAATGTGTGTGTGAAATGCTATAATCCAAATGTAAAATCCTTTACTTCCGTCAGACTAATCCCCTGAAAGAGGGTAATTTAATAGAAGCATTTTCGAGTCTTAAGCCCCCAGCGCCCCTATATAAAGGGGTGTGATAATTACACTTAAGAGCTACTACACAAATTTAAGGTTGTACTATATTGATCATTTGTGGAGTGATCATTTTTTAACAACAAGGCGGGGGAGCAAAAAAAATGTCGAGCTCGAGTTTAACCCCTTAACCGGGGGCAGGTGATCTTTAGTTAACAGAGAAGGGGGAGGGGGTGGTTGTCAATTCCCAAAATGAGTATTACTTAAGGGGGTGGGGGAGTACACAATGCAACATGGGGGGTGGGGAGTCTATTTTCCTGAAAAAAAAGTAAATATTTTTACTACTTGAAGTCGCTATTTAAGCAGATATAATAGATATCATGGAAATGTCATGGACATTTCTAAATCATCTCTCAACTATTTTAAGTGAACTCCCCCTCTCCCTCCCCACCTCCATCCCTCTCAACCCTCAATCAAGCGCCTACACAACACCCATGGACTTTACAAAGCAGCCCACCATACATGTTCTGCAGTGTCTATATCTACACAATGTGCAGATCCTGTGACGGAACTTGGCACCTGACGCTGTATTTTACAAAGTGGAGCACGGGAAGTAGAGCATCCTTATTTACAGCGCTGTATACTAACTACTGTACACATCTAGTGGCACAAGTTACTACGCAGTTAATAGTGTAGTGGGTCGCCGCTGTACTATTTCTATGGAACCAGTTTGTGTTATATTTGGTATGTGTGTTGCCGTGTATCCAGGCCGCACTCCTGTCTAGTGCCGAGTATATGGTTATATAAGCCCACACCTGAGGATTGGTGGAGCGCGGCCTGGTTATGTGCATTGAGCCGTGACCGCCACGTGTCACCCGACATATCTCGGGTACCGTGTCGGCCCGGATGCACCGGCGCGTGGTTACCCGGAGTTCCTCGGGAACTCAAGTGTTTACGAGTAATGGGAAGAGTTACATAACAACCAGTACATAAGACCTGGGGTTCTGCTAATCGAGAACCCAGTCTTGCTGTGCACTTCGGCCAGCTCGACTGCTCCACAACAGAGCTTCCCCAAACTCTGTTGTACCTTTTAGGCCTAGTCCTGTCGCTGCTTCCAACTTGGTCACCCTGCGTCTTTCTCTGTTCCACCCTTTGGGGGAACTAGAGGAGATAGACGCATTGGTGCACAACTCCGGGTACAGAACTCCCTCTGGGGGAGTCTGATCCAAGTGGAGTTAATCAAGATGGAAGAGAGCCTTGGAACTCGGGAATTATGTACTAGACCGTGAGCGTATACCTCCTGTATGTTCATATGACCACTGGTGTTCAGAAGCCTATTTGATTGTTACTATCCGTCTGTATGATTACGAGCCGTATGTCAGAATGAATAAAGTATAATTTCTGAACAACCCATTTTCGAATCTGGAGTTTTTCATAGCCGATGCCTATCTTAGAATAGCCAACAGCTACACTGGTGCCGTGACCACTTTGGGTAAGTATTGATTTATATTTATTTTTTTTCACTTTCTGAAATTGAGAGGTAAGCTCTTATATGTTTGAACCAGAATTGGTAGGTTTCAAGGATAGTTATTACAGGTTGCTTTTGTGTGGTGAAGATATGTCAGATACAGAGGTACCTCCCCCGTCGGTTACAAACCAAGGGGAGGGTATGCGTCCTAGACTACGGTCTAGGGTTAGGTTTAATGCTAGGCAGAAGGTACATACGTTCAATCAGAGTAGGGAAATTGGACATGGAGGAGAGGAGGAAGCCCACGAGGTGAGATCTGAGGATTCACAAGGGGATCCTCCAGCAAAACGTCCAGCTCTAGAACCAGATAGGGGTCTGGAGGGGCCTGTCCAGGCGGGGGACACCTCACGGGAGGATGTGACGCTTGGACAGGTGACCATGGAAGATGCTGGAGAGGATAGTGACTCTAGTATGCCTAGTCTGGAGGGTGCAGTAGATGTACCAGTGACATGGGAACGTAGACCAGTGCCCACTGTAGGGACAGTGGAAAGGACTAAGATGGTAGTCCAGGGTAGTCAGCAGGGGGTTGAGGTTGTCAAAGGGGACGACCTGGAGGAAACTCCGGTGGAAAGAAAGGAGACAGCTGTGGCAATCTCCAAGGGAGATAAGCTGTTTCCAGATCCTTTTAGGTTGACAATACCTGGTCTGGAGGTTCCGCCTTATGAACCCAGGGAGAGGTTGAGCCTGGATGACATAAGGACACTCCGATTGAGAAATGAGCATGAACACATGAAGGAAGGGATTAGAATAGAGGAAGAATCCTTGAGGAAGTTGAAGGAAGAAAGGGAAGCTTTTGAAAAGAGTTTTTTGGCAAAAAGGTCAGGGAACATTGGGGAACATGCAGCTCAGATAAAACATCTGGAACAAATTTCTGTCAATGTGGGTCTACTTGAAGGTACTGAAGTCAGACTGAAGTCTGAAACAGAAAAGCTAGTGGTGCGGAATAAAGAAATTAGTTCCGAGATTCTAGCAAGACAGTTACAGGTAGCTGAGTATGATGAGTTATTGAAGAAACAGGATAGTAAGCTGGGAGAGTTAGAGGCGCTAGCTCAACAAGCTGAAAATCACATGGTGAACAAGCTAGAAGCAAAAGGGACGAAGGAAATTGGGGACCCAGTGGGAAAGGCGCAAGAGGTGTCTAGAGATGAGACCTTTGTGACTGCCGACGAGCCCTCAGTAGTTATAGTCAATACGGTGGAGGAGGTAGTGAAACCACCTGTCACTGAGGATCTAGATAGTTCCATGGTAATACATACAGCAGATATGTTATCCAGTGTGAGTGGACACTCATCCATGCATGGCAGTAAGTTTGACAAGAATGAGGAGTTCATGTTGGAGCTTTGTGGTAGAGTTGAAAAACTGTTTCAGGAAAGGTTAGATTGCTTTCTTGAAGAAACAGAGTCAGTGAGCGTGGAGAATGACACTAAGGGAGGAAAAGGAGACGTTCCGGTAGCTCAGGCTACAGGGAATAAGGCTCCTGTGGGACCAGTTAACACTGCTCCAGCTCCAGGTGCTCATTCTACTCCAGCTCCAGGAGCAAGGCAGGTTCATGCAGTTCCGGTAAATGTGTCTACGGTGGGTAGACCAGGTTTGCCCGGTGGAGCATACATGAATGCTCGGCCGCCAGGTCAAGGGAATCTGGCCGGGCCTAACACCTCCTACGGGGGATATGGCAATGTGGGACCTGATAACTGTTATGGGAACGCGAGGCCTATGTTCAATATACCACCTCCCCAATTACCTGGCAGTCATATAACTCCAGGAAGCATGTATACACCAAGGACCGGAGGTATTGATCAGAGTGGGACACCCTATCAACATAGAGAGAATATGTCGATGGAGGACGAGGCAGTGTTCCAAAGCAATCCAGCAATTAGAAGATTGGGGATTGATGCGCTACCAAATGATGTGGGGAACCATAGAGCAGTAGACTATGCTTTGAGTCAGGCTGAGATACTGTTGAGAACGGGGATGACAGCTGTAAAAAAGCAGGCTATCAAGATGAAGCAATATGATGGCTCAGTTCCATGGAGGAAATGGTTCACACGATTTTCAGCAGATATGCGACATAATGGTTGGGAAGGCGATGAGTGCCTTGCGGCTTTGTCGTGGTGTCTGCGAGATGGTCCTGGTGATCCAGCCCTAACAAGCTTTGAATTAAGCGGGGGAAGAACGTACAAGGGATTAGTGGAAACGGCTTCTTGGGCTTTGGGTTCCACATCCGGTGCGGATCCCGCGTCTGAACTGGAGGAAAGAGTTCAGAAACCCGGTGAAGGACACCGACAGTTTGTAATGGCTCTCCGAGTGCTAGCAGCAGAAGCATTTGCATCTATGAGTCCAAGTGATCCATGGCTGGTAAGGAAGTTGTCCAGCCTGTATATAGATGGACTTAGGGATGGGAGATTGTCAAGCGAGATTGCTACACAGTGGAAGACCACTATGTCGCTAGCGGACATCTTCGAGCTCACAGAGGATGCTCTGAGGAAGAGGAAGCTGTTGAAAACTGTGGAGGCAACCCCTGTAGCTGCAGTGGAGATACCCGCGGAGGAGGGTGAACTGACTACAGAGGGTGTGCAAGAGGTGGCAGCTGTAGATCCTAAGTGGGGAGGACGTCGTACTTTGTATAAAAGACGAAAGATTCCAGGATCAGACGCTCCGGCACCAGAGGAGGGTGCATTGAAAACCATGATTGGAAAAGTCATGGATGAGCGTAGTAAAGCTGAGAAGGCTGAGAAGGTCGCAACTCGTGGTCGCGGTAAGGGGAAACCCAACAAAGACACGAAATGTTACAATTGTGGGAAAAAGGGTCACTTTGCAAGGACATGTTGGTCCAAGGATACCAGGAATGTATCATCGGTCGAGAAACAAAAAGACGGACCCTCTTCTGACCAAAGCCCACCCCCGACGGAAAACTAACAGGGGTTGTTGTCGATGACAAGATAACAACCCCGCCTGTGATTGTCAAAGGTACTGTCGAGGGAGAATCAAAAGATTCCATTTCATGGGAGCCGCTGGGGTTAGCCGCACCTGAGTCTGATCCGCCAGGTGGAGATAGGCCCCAGGGAAAGGACGAGAAAGGTGTTGAAGATTTAGCTCATCTGGACACCGTCCGTAGAATTGAGTTGGCGGAAGAAGTAGAAAGGTTTTGTGCTTCGCGACTCAAACCCGATGATCCTATAGTTAAGTTTCTCAACTCCAGGGGATGTTAGGGGAAGGGATAATAAGGCCTTCTGATAGTCCATGGGCTAGTCCAGTGGTAATGGTTACCAAAAAGGATGGCACCTGTCGATTCTGTATAGATTACAGGAGACTAAATGGGATTACGAGGAAAAATGCCTACCCCTTGCCACGCATTGATGAAAGTCTAGATTCCTTGGGTGGCAATCCCTGGTTTTGTACCTTAGATCTGCAGTCAGGCTACTGGCAGATTGGGATGCACCCAAAGGATAAGGAAAAGACAGCGTTCACAACCCACAGGGGGTTGTTTGAGTTCAATGTGATGCCGTTTGGCTTGTGCAATGCTCCGGCTACTTTTGAGAATATGATGGAGACAATGCTAAGGGGATTGTTGTGGAAAAATTGTCTGGTTTATCTGGACGACATCATAATTTTCGGGAAAACTCGGGAGGAGTGTCTATCAAATTTGACCATGGTGATGGATCGACTGAGATCCTATAACCTGAGACTGAAAGCTAAGAAATGCAAGTTCTTCAGGCAATCAGTGGAATATTTTTTTTGGAGGTGTTTTAATCGTTTATTGACCACAAAATATTTACAATCATTCTTTGCGTCACCCTTTGAGGAGTAATTCATATCCAAATGTAATTTGTAAATCGATGTACATGCTCATAATTGATTAGGGTAACATACCGTACATTACTTGAAAAACAGTCAATGACGATAAGGGTAGCACTCAGCATGGCTGATTTTACGTGCTAACCATATAAATTTATCACGGTATATTAATTATACACTTGTTCTTTATAGAGCAAGATGGACCATACTGGACTGAACAGGACATTACAGTGTATGAAACTTGTTATGGAATTAAAACATTTTTGGAAAACACGACTTATGAAGTATATTTTGCTCTATAAATTTTCAGATTAATGTTTTTAGTTTGGTAACAAACTATATCACAGGTATTGACATTTGATTAGAAACAATCACAGCTGAGTTCTTTTACGAGTGTACTTCAGTACCGGTATCTGCAGGGTCGTGAGATTTAAACAAGGTAAAAAGTATGTACAAATGTCATTTAAATAGTTGTAGCAGTTTTAAAAGGTATCACAGTTTAATCTAATCTAGGTAAAGAGTAACCTTTCCTGCCAAAATGGCCTTCATTTCATTTTTAAATTTTGATATTTCAACAATATTCCTAAAATCTTTATCCAGCTCGTTCCATGTCTGAGCAACAAATACCTCTGTACATTTTTCATATGAAGACAGGACTATATTTTCATATTTTAGCAATGGAGCCACAGATTCACGGGTGTTTCTAGGCCTAATATTGAGGGAGTCAATTTTTCTGGATTTTTTAAAACCATATATTTGGGCGTGATATGTTCGCCTATCGATTAATTTAGGCAATTTGGCTCTCCTATGTATTACATTTGTAGAGGTCAGAATAGGTGCCTTGAAACAATATTTTAAACATCTGTTTTGTATAGTCTGTAACAGATTCAAACTAGACTTGCTAGCACTGTTGTAAACAATGTCACCATAGTCGAACAGGGGTAATACATAAGTACGGTATATAATCAACATAATAACTGTAGGAACATACATCTTCAGAATGGCCAACATATACGACTTAAAGGCTAAATTCTTTCTCAACTCTTTGACGTGGTGGTTAAAACTTAGCTCGTAGTCCAGAATCACTCCCAGGTATTTATATGTTGTAACAAATTTTAATTTCTCATTATTTATCTTTATGTCTAGATTTCTGACTAAGAGCGTTTTGGATTTAATTGATGAAGAAAAAAGCATTAATTTAGTTTTTGATTCATTTATCGTTAATTTGTTTTTTGAAGACCACGTGCAGAAATTGTTTAAAGAGGCCTGAATATTAGTTGCTAATAATTCAAAAGATTTTCCTGAAGTATATAGGACCGTGTCGTCAGCGTACATTAATGTATGAACATTAGAAAAAACAGTTTTTAAGTCATTGACGTATATTAGAAAAAATAAAGGACCTAATATACTACCCTGGGGGGTCCCACAGGTCATGTTGATCACCTCAGACACTGTGTTGTTACACACTGTGACTTGAGTTCTGTTGAGAAAATACTCTTTAATCCAAGCCAAGTTTTTACCACGTATACCGTATTTTTCTAATTTTTTGAACAATATCGAATAGTTTACAGAATCGAAGGCCTTTTTAATGTCAATAAAGGCAGCCATTGTTATCTCACCTCGATTTCTGCTCCTAAGTATATCATCAGTTAAAGTACTAATTGTGTCGACTGTGGAGCATTTTTTACGGTATCCGCCCTGTTCTTTTACTAATACATTTGAATTTTCTAAATGAGAGGAAATATGCGTATGTACAAGTCTCTCTAGCACCTTACCAGGTACTGGCAGTTGGCTAATAGGCCTAAAGTTAGAAACGTTTGATAAATCTCCAGATGTCGGCAGGGGGGTCACCTTTGCCTGTTTCCAACATGATGGAATTTTGGAATTTGTCAACGACAAATTTAATATTTTTGTGAATTTAGACGGTGATGCCAGAATAGAATCTCTAAATACTGCTGTAGACACATAGTTTAATGCCGAGGACTTGTTTATATTTAAATCTTTTATCACATTCAAAACATTTTCCTCAGACACAATCAAATCTACCATGTCATTGTCCACTACAACACCCTCGAAATTCCACTCACTTGTATGCTTTGTAGCCAGCTTCGGTCCAATTTCAGAAAAGAAATTGTTGATGTAATTTGCAGATTCTTTAGAATCAATCAAATTTCCATCAGAATCCCGAAGATTTATTTGTTTTGATTTTACATGTTTACCAGGAAGTAGTTTTTTCATAGATGCCCAAAATTCTTTAGAATCATTTATGTTTCTTTCCGCTTCGCCTACAACGTACAACCTATGGGCCTCTTTACAGTCTGTTGAGATCTGGTTTTTCAGGGTGTTTGCAGTGTGCCAGTTTAATACCGTATTTGTGCGTCTAGCCCTTTTGAGTGCTAAGTTCTTCTCAGCAATTCTGGTTTTTAGCTCAGGCGTTAACCAAGGCTCATCCTTATTTTTAATATTAAAAGTTTTAACCGGACAGTTTAAGTCTAGTATATTTGTTAAAGTTTCGAAATATATGTTCCAGCACACTTCAACATCGTCTGAGCCATCAAAACTCGCCCAGTCAGCATTTAGAAATGCAGCCTTAAACATGTCGCTGTTGTAGTTTTTATACGACCTTCCTACAAATTGACGACTATCATACAGGATTTTTTCTCTTTTTACTCTAATAAATACCGGTAGGTGATCAGAGATATTTATATTTGCAACGCCATAGCTATTAATATGTACCACATTTGTAAACAATAAATCAATACATGTTTGCGTTTCCGAAATTCTAGTGGGGTCAGTTATTAGCTGCCTCAGTGAGTAATCACCAAGAGTACCGTAAAGGTTCTCTTTGTCATTACTATCCACAAGTACATTTATGTTCATGTCACCTGTAATTATCACATCATATTTATCTATGTTGTCAATCTGACTTGTCAAATAATTTAAATCCTGTATAAAAAGCGACTTATCACTATTTGACGGAGGTCGATACACATTACCAATCAGGACTTTTTTAGCTGCACCCTTGGTTACAACCAACCACTGGATCTCTATTTGCTCAGTGCTTCTGTTTAAATGCGAGAAGGTTAGACTATCACAGGAAAATTTTTCATTAACGTATACACAGACACCACCTGCTCTGATTTCTCTCTCCCTGTCAACTCTATACAAATTATACCCGGGAAGGTCGAAATCAGCATCTAGATTAATGGAGGTTAACCAGGACTCAGAAAAACATAGGATATCTATACCTTTATTCCAGAGTTCCACCTTTATCTGTGGGAATTTATTTCTGACGCTTCTAGCATTTAGATGAATTAAACTAAGACCCCTACCCGGTAGTATGGTACACTCATCTGCCATTTAGTTTTGCTATGTTCCCTGTATCATTAGTGTTACCAAAGTAATTTTCCTGAGTCGTGATACACCAACACTTAACATAAAAACATACATAGGGGTTGAGGCTTCGGCACTTGTGGCCACCTCTACCCTGTTTGATGGGACCTTTCATTGAGTAAGCATTAAGGGGGGGGGGGGTAGCACCGGTTTTGTGCCTTGATAAAATACTAGTTTACATTCCAACATTTATATAGAAATATCAATTCATGTAAAACACAATTTACATTCGCTGACTAAATGTTCACAATATTCTACACAATTAATTTCCTGTAAATTAATAGCAATATAATAGTATTGATCACCAATTTTATGACATGACAGACTACCCGGTATCACAGTGTGTTGAATATGAGAGCACCTTGTCAGTGGCACAGGTATTTCGGCGGATCCAGGGAAATTGGAGGCAGTAGCGAGTTGGGCAACGCCAAAAGATCAGAAGGAAGTAAGATCGTTCTTGGGTTTTTGCTCATACTACCGCGATTTCATTCCCGGATTTGCTGAGGTGTCGGCTCCTTTACAGGCGCTAGTAGTAGGGAAAAGGAAGGGAATGTTGAAGCTACCTCCATTTATTTGGACGGAATTAGCTGAACAGGCTTTTCAGAAGCTAAAGGAGTTATTTACGGTAACTCCTGTGCTGAGCTATCCTACTGAGGGTGATCAGTTCATCCTAGACACCGACGCTAGCAACGACAGCATAGGCGCTGTCTTATCCCAAGTACAGGAGGGGAAGGAAGTGCCCTTGGCATTTGCTAGCAACAGCTTGAGTAAAACTCAACGCAATTATTGCACCACCAAGAGAGAGTTGTTAGCCATAGTAGTATACACGAAGAAATTCCGCCATTATTTGTATGGTGGAAATTTCATTCTGCGTACAGATCATTCATCCTTGAGGTGGCTCCTTAATTTCAAGGAGGCAGATGGGATGATGGGTAGATGGATCTCCGCGTTGTCTGAATTAGGGATAGAGAATGCCCAGATTCAGCATCGGAGCGGAGTGAAGCACGAGAATGCGGATTGCTTGTCTAGGAGACCAATCCAAAGATGTGCAAGGTTGGACTGTGAAGACTGTGGCATACATAACGCTTTGGTGGCTCCAATAATGAATTTTGATCCAGCCTGGGAAGAGGACTTGGTGTTCTGGTCGGCGGAGTCCATACTTGAAGCTCAGCAGGAAGACGAAGGTATCAATGTGATACGGAATCTGATCCTGGAGAGAGCTGCTCGTCCCGTCAGACCTGCTCTGTCATTAGAATGTGTGGAAGTGAGGAACTTCGTGGGCCAGTGGTCGCAGTTGGTAGTGCGAGACGGCCTATTGTGTAGATGGAAAACTCTTGAAGGCAAAGCCAGGAGGAGGCTACAGATAGTCTTGCCAGCTTCTCTGAGATGGGAAGTATTCGAGTTTTACCATGGTCATCAGACTTCCGCTCATTTTGGCAGGAAACGGACTTTGGACAAACTAGCGAGGAGATATTACTGGCCTGGGATGTCTAAGGATGTAACACGTTGGTTGACGGAATGCCCGACGTGTTGCCTGGTAAAGCCGGGTCCTGGGAAAGGTAAAACATCTCTCAGACAAGAATTGTTCGGAGTCAGATTTGCGCGGATAGCCATTGATATAATCACTGGCTTCCAGACAACTCCAAACTCCAACGTGTGCATGATGGTAGTACAGGACTACTATACCAAGTACGTGAAGGTGATCCCAATGAAGGATCACACGGCATTAACCTGCGCACGGGCTTTGGTTGAGGAGTGGGTACTAACATTTGGTGCACCTCTCATGCTACATTCAGACCAGGGTAGGGAGTTTGAATCGCGTCTCTTTCAAGGGATGCTGGAAGAATTGGCCATAGTGAAAACACGCACTAATCCTTACCGACCGCAGTTGGATGGGATGGTTGAGAGGTTCAACCGTACGTTGATTCAGGGGTTGACCACGCTGGTTAATTCTAATCAGGATGACTGGGATACGTTTTCCCAGTATGTGGCTCATGCATACAACGGTACAGTGCATGCTTCAACTGGCTGCACTCCTAACAGCCTGGTATTTGGATCCGAGATCATAATGCCTGCAGATTTGGTCTTTGGCAGTGTGCTGCGGAGGAAGGATGTCCCATGCCGAGTGGCATTTGCGGAATCTCTACGCAGAGAATTGTGAGAAGGCTATGCATTGGTGAGAAGCCACTTGAAGAAAGCGGCCATCCATCAGAAAGTAGGGTATGATACAGGCTTGAGAGAAAGGAAGTATGTAGTTGGACAAAAGGTGGTGAGATTGAAACCACCTGTACATGGAAAAATCTCGAGAGGTTGGGATGGGCCGTTTGAGGTAACAAAGGTAATATCTGATGTTACTGTGTTGTTGAAAAATGTGCGAGGCAAGATAGTTGCAGGCCATGTGGATCGCCTGAAGCCTTGGCTAGGTCGCCGGCCCGGCGATGAGGATGAACCTTTGGTGGAAGTGCCGATGCCCCAACCCAGGTGGGTGCGTAAGGAAAAGGTTACAGCACCCCCGCCTACAAAGAAGACTAGAAAAGCATCGCCAGCTAAAAAGGTCAATGGTAGGAAGAAGAAGAAGTTAGTTACTAGAAAGGAACCTGGAGAAGTTCCTCGAGTAATTGAGAAGAAGAAACCCCAAGGACCCATACGTAGAAGTGCTCGTATAGCGGGTCGAGGTGCTGTTACGTAAAAGCGGCGGGGCTGGGTTGGTTTGTTATGGTTACCCGGAAGAGTTCGGGTCTCCAAGGACTTACCCGGTAAACCCCGGAACAGTTGCGTAACTGGTGCTGATTGTCAAAAACACAACGAGAAATACCAGTTTTTTTTCTTTAGTCTTTGTGACGGGAATAATGGTGAAAGTGACCAGTAGATGGCATCGGGGTACCCAACGTTCTGCTTTACTAAAGTTAGTTTTGAATGTTTACATGCTATGGTCTGTGAGTTGGTTTCCCATTTAGTACTTGTCGTGATGGTTTCGGATTAAAATCCAATCAACTTAGTCAGTAATTTTTCTAAGGATGAGATGTGAATCCTAAAAAGAAATATTATGTGGAAAGAACGGGTGTAGGATTCGTTCTAGGAACATGAGGATGGGACTCATACGTCTTCCGAATTTATTCGGACCACCAAAGAAATTTACTTTGGCACGCATTTTTTTATTATGTTTGTTTAAAGAGCGTTCTAAAAGTTCATATGCTACAAATAATACAGCCTTGACGAACTAAAGAATTGCTATTACTTGAAATGATGTGTAAAATACAATCCGAGATAACCCGGCGAAGATTGCAACTACTACGCAGTTTACTTTGCTACCCGGTTTTCTTCGGATAATACCGGATAACTTCTTCGGGAAGGGCTATCCGGTACCCGTGATCCTTTGCGCTTGGATGCGCACGCACGCTGGTTTGGCGCGGAAAGCGTCAGTCCTGCACATACCGTTGGAGAGGGTGGATGCGAAGGCACCTCTCTCCGCGGATGTTAAACAGCAGTTAGTCATCTAAAACTGCTCTACATGTGAGGGGGAGAGGAGACACTAAAGTGAGGTAGTACAGGAGGACACTTTTGTAACAATTTTTCTGATTCTACTACCCATTTAAGCTCATTTGAGAGTGGGCTCCTCTGGGCCGCCCTCTGTGTAGTTATCATGGCGGATAACTATCCGTCGGGTAACTCCCGTGGAAGGAGTCACTCGACGGAGGTTTCCCCTCTGTCGCAGGAACAGAGAGAGTTGTTAGCTTTGGGGGACCTGGAGTCAACAGCTCCGGTCAATTGTAATCTTCCAAAACGGTTTAGGGAAGCGGATTTACCAAAATTCGTGTATCAACCACCGAGTAAGATGAAGAATAGGGGAGTAAAACGCCGATATGGCAGTAATATCTCCGAGATAAGGAAAACTGAACAGGTTAAAACCACACAGTATCTCCTAGCTCGGGGAGAACATGTAAGGAAACTGGTAGATATGGGTTTGTTAGTGGCGCAGGCTAGGGGGTTCGTGTCAGGGCCGGGGTTAAAAGGACTCGAGGCCGGGGGATTCCCCTTGTTCCAGGTTGGGAATATTGCGTCACCACCTTCTTCGGGAGTAACCCGAACTGACCCGAATATGCCCGGGATACCGGTGCACTCGGTCAGTCACGCTCCAGTGGGTGCTCCGTGGGGTTCTATGTTGTATGACTGTGCGGATGGTTTACATCCGGTGCATGGTAACTTTGTACCCGATTGGAATGCCCCTAAACAGTCAACTCCGGAACGTATTCCAGCCATGGCAGTCATGCATTTTGCAGCTAAATTTGAGAAATTTGAGCCGGATGCAGTAATTCCTGGGAGTAAGATATGCAGGGGGGCATACGTCCAGGAATTAGACGGATTCAACGAGAGGAAATGTACTAAGCTATTCAGAGCTCCTTCCAATAATTCTAAGTCCAAACCCTACACGGGAGAGATTACTGGGGAGATAGGGAGCCGAGCTAGGCTACCCTCCTATGAAGATACGGAGAGGGATATGGAGTTCTGGTTAGAACATACTAGTTCAGGGGCACATCAAGCTTACGAGTTCTGGGATGAGGTTATAAAGCAAAGTATGGGGACATACAGGGCTGCCGACCTCTCTAACGAGGATAGAGACCGGTTGAAATGGGCCTGGATGACATTTGTCCCACCAGGTATGCCTACTTATAAATCTGGGAGAGGTTGGAGGGTAGGTTCGGGGCAGTGCCCATTCAACGAGTGTATGGATAGAAATCCAATGGCCGAGTATTTGGACCTGTACCAGTTCGCACGACATCTAGTGGAGTTCCACGGGCACTCCAAAATGATGTGGCAGTGCCGGTCCAAGTCTAATCGCTCAGTCAAATGTATGAAAGATGGTGAACCTTTCAGCACATCTAGAAAGGGTTGTATGGTAAGGCACTTAGGGGATGTACACCATATGAAGGCTGAAACTGCCATGTCCAATCTAGATATTCTCGAGAATTGCCCGGAGGCCTTAGGACTCACGGACAGAGAAAAGTGTGTGAGGGTACCACAGGGGTTGGCATACACCTTGGTGTTCAACCATAACCCGAGAAGGTTGTGGCTGAATCGGAAGGCGTGGCCATACTACATTCAGGACTTTCCAGAGAAAGCCGCTGATTACCGTAGTAAGATGGAGTTGGCCACTCCTCCCAAAGGTAAAGTGTTGTCTGAAGGTAAAACTGTGGACCATGGAGTGTATACTCCTGTCTCTGTTACCTTAGGAGAGATGCGAACCACAGGTTCAGAGGAGTCCTCAGCTTCTGCTGGGTTAGACTCATCACCTGACGGTCAATCTACCCCAACCAAAAGACGTGCTCCAGGGTCTTCCTGTGGGTTTAGTAGGAACACTACTGAATCCAACAAGGAGGGCTCTGGCGGATCATTACCGAGGGTTGCTGTTAGCCCAAGGCTAGCCATAGAGGAGAAAATGGTAAAAGACATGTTAGCTTCTCCTGTAGAGGAGGAGGATGACTGTGTATTTGTGGGACAGGAGGTAATACCTCCTACCACAATCTCTGAGGCTGGAGGGAACCCGGGAGTGTCAAGGAAGATATTAAAAACAGAAAATACTTCTACTGATAGTCAAGGGTATGTAACAGGGAAGATAGAGTCAGTATGTGGGAAAGAGGATTCCAAGACTAAGACGATCTATAGAACGATTGATTTCCAATCTGAGGGGGACGATTGGGTGGATCAGAAATTCACCCCACCCACAGGCAGGGTCCAATCAAGTAAAACAGAGATGAGGAAGGAACAGGAGATTGGTCGTAGACTATCCTCCGTTCCATCACCATCTACCTGTATGGGGGGTCTCTCATTGAACTCTCCATCATCTGGGGTGGATGAAGAAGGGATGTGTTTGGAATCGGTCCCTCTGCCTAAGCTGACTGGTGATATTGATCACCCTGAGAATGTTAGTATCAGGAATCTTCTGAAAGAACAGTATGTCACTGGGCTGAAAAGTTCATTTGACACACTGGATCTCGCTTGTCAACTAGCTCTGCAAGGAGCTAGGGCCCAAGCTGAGCAATTGGTAAAAGAAAGTCGTTTGGCCGAATTAGAGAAAGTGGAGACTGCAAAAGCAGAAAAATGTCCAAAATGACTGAGGAGAATGAAGCCCTCAAACGACAGCTGGGGCAACGGGATGACATGGTAGCAACCTCTAGCAAAATTGTAGACGATTTGAGATTGAACATTGAAAAATCTCGTATGGAAAGTCAATTTTTAATTGACGATCTCAAAGTCAAGTTGGATCGCAGTAAGGATATGGTCAGTTCTGCTGAACATAAACTAACTGCTGCCCGGACTGAAATTAGTCTAAAAACTAAAGTTATTCGGAAGTTAGAACACGAAATTGGTGGTCTAACAGAGGAATTTTCTGGGTATAGAAAGGAAGCTCAGCAGAACGATGACTTCTACGAAGAGTTGGCTGAGTTCTTCGAAGATTGCTATGAAATCCCATTGTCAAGTTGGTACAACGAGAGTGTGTACAGGGTTGACCGGGGTTCTGCCCCTCTTCCCTTGGGATTTGACGGTGATGCATACGCACAAAGGTTGAGAGCTGACTCCAGGGCTAGTGATATCCCTCGGAGTCCTCCACTTTCACCTGCAAGGAACGAGATGCACCTGGCTGACTGCAGTTACTTGGCTGCCACCTCCATGGCCTCTGGGTCATCGGAGTTGGTTCCTGTGACGTCTGTTCCTGTGACGTCTGTTCCTGTGACGTCTGTCGCTGTGACGTCTGCTGCCGTGACGTCCACCTCTGTGTCGTCTGCTGCTAAGACGATGCAGTATACTACAATGGGGGTGGACACAACCGTGTCTTCCTTTGAGACTATGGATACTCCAGCTGGGGTGTCCACTCTAGCGAGGATGGTGGTGAATGAACTGCAGACAGAGTCGCCCAACTCGACACCTGTCTCAACACCAATACTCGACGCCACCTCTTGTCAGTCACCTTACCAGATAACGGAAAGTGAGACTAGAGAGGCGGTCGACATATTGATGGAGCTGACCGATGCAATCGCAGAAGCTGACCTACGTCTGACTATCCGTGATGCTGAGGCGCTTATGGCTCCTGAAAACGAACTTGAACAATCCATGATGGTGGATCCTCCAGTGGACCTACCTGTGACGACTGATTCTGTGTCAGGGAACCATCGTCCATCTACCCTGGACATTCCTATATCCATGGCGAGTGTACCTATGAGTACGCAAGTGCATTTTCCCAACCCTGACGCTTTGCAGCTGGGGTCTGGGATGGACATTTCCATTGAAATAAGTGACAACCGATCGAGTGAATGCATGTCGCCAGTGTCCAGAAATGAAGAACTTTTGCTGAGTGGCGAGTCATAAAAACATTCCCAGTTTGCAGCATATATAGAACCTCTACCATGTGTCGTCATCAAGGTTGAACTTTTGCAGTAGTGGAGCTATTAGTGCACCACGGACCATATGATGCTTTAAAATACTATAGACTATGGGTCACAAGATGACTATATATATATATATATTTATGAAAGACTGAGATGACAAGAACAGTGGATCATTATCGCCTATTTATGAAAAGACTTTGATATGATGCCATATTATCTATCATCTAGGTTTTGCAGTTGATGAAATATATAAAAACTGTTAAAACCATCACCAAAGAGTGTTCTATTTGCCATAAGACAGTATTTGTAAAACGGGTTCTGTTTGATTTGATGACATGTGCTATAGGTATGATTATTGTATGCCGATTGTGATTCTCTGAATTAACCGTCCAATGAGTAAAGGTATAAGGGACTGGATCCTGATGATACCTACTGGAGTAAAAGGTTACTTGACTGCATTCGTGCTATGTGTAAATCTGTGGTAATAACATATCAATGAACCTGAAAAACGTGAAATTTATTCAGGTACTGAGAATGGAAATTGCGTAAGTTGTTATGGAGATCCGTAGGCTCTCGTTGATTACTTTCAGAAGGAAGGTATCAAGTGAGGGGCTGGATCATTCTATTTTTCAGCTTACTGCGTTTTTGATCTTTGAACAGAGTGTGGAGATTAATTCTCCCTGGAAGTTGAAATGTGTTGCCAAGTTACTTGATCTGATCGCCTTAGCATTTCTTTATGGAGAATGCCACTTGTGTTATTATGTAGGTTACATCAAAAAGGACACCTATGTGACCATAAATGGCATAAGGTTTTTGAAGTCCTTGGTTGGATTGAAACTGCATTTACCGGATCTACGCTATATGTTCATTTATTCCAAAAATATTGACCTTTCAAACCTTACTCTGGCACGTAAAGCGAGTGAGTCTATTCAAATAGACGGGTTGGGTCAAGATTTACTATAAAGTCGACACTTGCCACCTTTTATGTTTCCAAAATGTCTCATATGAAAAATTGGTAACTTTTAAGGAGAAGTGCTCATATTGATCTGTATGTATATGATACCTGTTGTAACAAATCGTTTTCGATAAAACATGGTTAGTATACGATAGTATGTCTTAAAAGTTTTATATATTTTTTTATGATATATAGTCAAGTTTGTTTTATAGGGCTTGACTGGCTGTGTGGAGTTTATCCTCTTAGTCCCAGAAATCATGACTGTTATTGAAGGATGATACTCGATTGTTGTGTAACTGGATCCTGATGGTTGATATGATCGACGTTAATATCAAAAAGGATGAGGAAATATCTATAATACTCAAGAAATATATAAGTGGTTCTGATAGAAAGAGTTACGCTTGTCTTCACTATGTATGTGTTTGGAGACAATATATATGTTTTTTTGGGTTGTTTGGAGATAAAATTTGTCATTGTATCAAGGTAGTATAAAAGTACTGCACTTTGTGCCGCTATTTAGACGCTGTGATATTGTCTGAAGGGGGGTAGTGTAGTGGGTCGCCGCTGTACTATTTCTATGGAACCAGTTTGTGTTATATTTGGTATGTGTGTTGCCGTGTATCCAGGCCGCACTCCTGTCTAGTGCCGAGTATATGGTTATATAAGCCCACACCTGAGGATTGGTGGAGCGCGGCCTGGTTATGTGCATTGAGCCGTGACCGCCACGTGTCACCCGACATATCTCGGGTACCGTGTCGGCCCGGATGCACCGGCGCGTGGTTACCCGGAGTTCCTCGGGAACTCAAGTGTTTACGAGTAATGGGAAGAGTTACATAACAACCAGTACATAAGACCTGGGGTTCTGCTAATCGAGAACCCAGTCTTGCTGTGCACTTCGGCCAGCTCGACTGCTCCACAACAGAGCTTCCCCGAACTCTGTTGTACCTTTTAGGCCTAGTCCTGTCGCTGCTTCCAACTTGGTCACCCTGCGTCTTTCTCTGTTCCACCCTTTGGGGGAACTAGAGGAGATAGACGCATTGGTGCACAACTCCGGGTACAGAACTCCCTCTGGGGGAGTCTGATCCAAGTGGAGTTAATCAAGATGGAAGAGAGCCTTGGAACTCGGGAATTATGTACTAGACCGTGAGCGTATACCTCCTGTATGTTCATATGACCACTGGTGTTCAGAAGCCTATTTGATTGTTACTATCCGTCTGTATGATTACGAGCCGTATGTCAGAATGAATAAAGTATAATTTCTGAACAACCCATTTTCGAATCTGGAGTTTTTCATAGCCGATGCCTATCTTAGAATAGCCAACAGCTACAACATGAAGTTACTACCCAGAGACACGCTGGTCAAGTAACAGACATCCTTATATCGCCTTTGGTAAGTAAACTGAGGTAACATCACGTATGATCTACATAACTCAATATGCAGTGCAGACTCAAATAAACACCAAAGAATACATTATTTTCACATGGCACATTCACATTCATTTCTGTTCCAGAAATCCTATACAAGTACGATCCTGAAACCAATTGTAGCATGTATTACACATCTGATATTGCAATATTAATCACTGGGCATTGTGTACCTGTTCTGCCCAACTGGTGAACGTCAGAAACCAGCGTTTCTATACCCAAGATGCTGTCTGTACCAATTTAACAAATCAAATCAAATCAAATCAAATTCATATTCACATGCACATGAAGGCAGTAAACGTAATCTATGGTAAAACCTCCCGTATACGCCTAACTTAAATATAAGTCACACCTAGAGTTTGGGCTGCCTCTATAAGCTGCACAACTGATCTAATTAGGGTGACCTTGGTACTGTATTATAATAGCAAAAACTCACGTATAATTCACACCCTGACCATGGGCCGATCCTATAAACCACAACACTGATTTCACTGCTCAAAGTAATGACCGCATTACTAGAATTAAGAATTTCCGTCTACTTAGTCTATTTAGTGGTAGGCAGTGAAATACCTGCTTTACTGAGGTATATAAAAATGGAGCCGTATTTCAGAAATGTATATAAATACACATATAAGAAAGTTGTGTTTACCGTTTGGAGAATCCTTAGAGGTAGGGTCGGCTTCTTGTTCCACCCTGTTTAACATGTTAAGGTAAAAATAGACATGGCCAAGTTAGAGACATATCTCCATTTTTATATTGTTGTCCTTTTTTATATTTCTTCTTTATTATGTGACCTCAATGGAGTGTTGGTATGTAGTACAGTCACGACACTAGATAGTGATTGAAGGGGCCAGTACTGGCCTGAACTCAAAGTAATACTTTGTTAGAGGGATTGGTTTATATGAATACATATTGGGGAGGGGGTTGAGGTCAACTGGACTTCTGTGTCTCTTTTTAGTGCAAAACATATACTCTGTATCCTAAAGTCACTGACCGTTGACCTGATCATGGAATAACCAGACTATAGTGTATAGTGCAGACCATTATAGTGTAATTAGACCAGTGACATATATAGATCATCATCGCCCTGACTAATGGTATCTAGACAGGCTTCAAATGTAGCAAAGGTCATTGGTGTTTAGAATACTTGTTTCAGTTAAAGATGAAATACATAGACAGAGCTTCACACTAAAGTGACTGAGTCTATGGTTATTGCAAGAATGGGGCTTGTCCAATCAATTTAATTCAATTCAATTCTTTTTTTTTAATTTTAGCTGCAACTAACAGGAATAAAATCTGTATTTTGTCGATTACAGCAATGCATGGATATTCCTTTCTCAACAGCTTCCTTGTTATAGTTATATTCAAGGGCATCTATAAAGTGATGCAAAGTTAACTCAATAAATATTCATAAGAGCATTTAACAGCAATGTAGTGTGTTACGTCATGTCTATCATACTATTTAATATTGGTCGACATTTTACTTTTATACCAAGGGTAAATTATCCTTCAGGGTGCCTGTACTTCACGCTGGCTGCAGGCCTAGTGCTGTACGGGAAAAGCCCTACAGGTGCAATAACTACAGACAAGGTCACTTTTAAGGTGAATCGCTACCCTTTGATTTCTTAAAATTCTTAAATCTATCAGAATGGGCTAATATTGCAAAGCCAGATACATATACATTCCCTAAACTGTGTTAGAAATTAAGATTGTTTCAAGCAAAATTGTGAATTTTTTAATACTTTGAATATTTGATATATTGGTAACTGATGATATTTCTTTTTTCTAAACATGAGCTAGTACATCACAGATATTTACTATTTAGAACACTATCGATACTATAATATTGCTAAAAAAAACCAAGGGTATAAATCATGACAATTTTAAACATTGATTTTTGCCATTTTCCCATCATGCAATGCCATATATATTTAATTTAGTCATTTTTTGGCATTATTTTTCATTTTCAAAGGTCCAAAACCCTAAAAATATGCCTGGGACTCCTTATTAAAATTACTTTTAAATGTTAGCAAATGATCTGAACTATTGTCTGAGAGAGTCTTAAAAAATTCTGTTAATACTGAGTACTATTTTTAGCCACTTTAGGCATTTTCCGATTTTATATAATTTAAACTGTCTGTCTAAAAGGGTAGCGACCCACCTAAAGTGATGCTCTGTATTTATTTCAGTTTTTTTCTGTTAAAATATATACATAGAAATGTTTGGTTTCTACTGCAGTGTTTGACCCTCTGCAGCCTAGCGACCCCATGCCAACCCCATAGTGACCCCATAGCGACCCCCACCTCCCTTGGGAACGTGAAATTTATACGGCAACAGCACGAAATATGGCCGGGGGTTATTTCACACTTCTCTGGGGAACGTGGCTCCCATTGCTTTAACCTTGACAGTCTGTATTCACCATGAATTAAAATACTGGACTTCCCCCAAAGAAGCAGCAAAGTTTGATAGTGCTGGAACCTATAGAGTCTCTCTTTTGACCTCCAAAAACAGTTTCGTCAGTCTAAAATGAAGTTCCAGCATTAACTTACCCTTTATTGATGTCAGGCAAACAAAGACGTTTTTCTCAGTGTTGTTATTTCTTGATGTAGGTGGTTCATCTAAAGAAGACAAAGCACCATACAGTAGCGGAGATGGCTCCCCATGTGGTTTTGTGTTTGGTCCTGTTGCTCTGGTCCTACACAGTTTATGGACTCCAGCCAGACTCATATTCTAAGGAAGATTTTCCTGATCCAAGAACAAACTTCACAAAATGTGGCCAAGAGAATGCATCCAACATATGGGATCCCAGTAGGAAGTTAACAAAGGGTGAAGGTGTGTATACCTACCTGTAAATCACTGTCTGATAAATTCTAAATGCAGACCAAGTTTGACAAGTCCATGTAAACTCGCAGATCCAGCAGAGCCGTATGAATGAACACTTCAGGGTCAACAAAATTGCCATAAAAGGTTTCTCCATGGTTTCCACCTCCTTGTTACATGCACATATCAGAGAAAAAAAAGTCTACTGAAATCCTCCTTGGGGAAGTTCCTCAAATCTAAAATGGCTGCCTTTATAGTGTCTCTCATCGTTAAAGTGTCCTAAATTTGGATCTAATCAAGATATTTGTGCTCATGATGGGTCAATTGACATCATATATACACAATAGAATTATTTCCGAAAGTAAGGTCACATGGTCACATGGTGATATAATGATCAGGCATCCAGAATTAGTGAAAGCCATCTTGCACTTTTAGTGAGACCAATACTAGAATAATAAAATTTCTGGTGAATATTGGAGACTGAATGCCAATGCTAATTTAATTTCTGAGATATACTCATGGTCAAAAGGTTTTGGCATTACCTTTTACCTCTTAATGAACACTCATGGCTACCACCCCCCCCCCCCCCCCCAATACTCTCCTATTTTTAATGCGACCTTGACCTTTGAACTTATTGTTGACCCTCTTCCTATACCCAAATCATTCTATTCACACCAGATTGGAATCCACCATACCCAAATAATGGTGAATTTACCTTCAAAGACACTATTGCATTCCAGTCTAAATGAACTTACATATTGATATTATACTGTTAGGACCCCCTACTACAAGACTGATGTTGAAAATTTATTTTCCCTGAGATATATAAGTAATGAATAGTTGAAAATCATTAAGAACCTTTTTCAGTGACTTCCTTTTCAACCGACAATTTCTTTCAGTCCAGAATTTGAACAGCCTCATACAGAGCATACAGGGAAGTTGTATGTGTGATGCATATGACAACAGCTGCAATAAATGGGTTACACACGATTTAGTTTTAGTGGCCATCGTGCCCGGAATCAAGGAGAGTAAAGGGAAACTTCCTGTGACTAACAAAACAAATGTACAACTTGTCAAGGAGTTTGCTGAGTATCTCAGGGACAGAAAATGGAAGCCAATTGAAAGAGGTTGCACACTCCATATCATCATTGTCACTGACCTAAACAGCAGTACTGTAAGTGTTTACCACTGTCCCTTTAAGTTCCATGTACAATATCTGAATGTTTTATATATTATGGTTTTGTTGATTACCTCCATGTGTCCATCCTTTGTGGAATTACCTTATTCCACGCCCTTACCTACACTAGGGTTGTGGCAGCATAGGGAGTCCCACACCTGCACAAAATGTAATTTTGTGATTAATGAGCCCTTTGTTCTACGATTATGAGTCAGTCTAAAAAGTTAAAGTAAAGGTTAGCCAATGCTGTAGTTAAATTATGTATAAAGCATCAATATCTCCAGCAAAGATTACATTTTCAGAAGAACATAGTTGTAGGGTCGATTTCTAGATGTAATGTCACTCTATGAACTAAATACAAATACAGGTTGATTTTAAGAATAACCCATAAGGTGTCACCATATCAATTTTCATGCTTGTATTGCATTTTGCATGATACAACTGAAAAAGAATGCTTTTTTTGTGCCCCCACTTAAATGATCATTTTTAAAGACAAACAATCATTATATCTAGTATGAAACAGTTGTTTACATTTGAATAACCTCTGTGTAGCAAACCTAATTACCCAGAATGCCTCAGGTCTTTCCAACAAGGTATGACTTGCAGTGGCAGCATAATATAGATACGTATAAATTCATCTGGACAATCTTTTGAAGAGGTTTTAGGACAGGTTGATGTAATTCTTCTACAGTTTTTTTTTTGTTTTTTTTGGTTATTCTGTTCCTCTCGTTTCATTTCAATGAATGACAGTATGTACAGTAAGAGTCCATACACTCAGAATACAATGAAATGTAATATTTAAAGGCATTTCATTGGGAGTAGTGCTGACTATTTCAACACAGTTACTTTTAAAGTTAAGTGTGCTACTTGGAACAAGAATAGTAGAATTGCTCATCTGTTCTTTAGACCTAGGGGAAAAACACCTTTGCTCTTAGAATCAGTCAGTTGGGTGCCTGCCTCTAAATCCTAGGGTCAAGGGTTTCGAGCCTCTTTGAAAAACTTGCTAAAATGTCTTTTGAAAAAAAGTGCTGAACCAACAGACACCAAGGGAAGTCATTGAGTTTTTAATAAAGATTCTGAGAATCTTAACAAAGTGAGATTACTGAGTTTCTAAAGGTTCTGAATATCCCCAAAGGGTCCTGCAAAATAGCTTCCCAGAATGATCCTTAACCCATTCACCACTGCTGACTTTCTTGTAACTCAATCCAATTTTGTGCAATGCATTGGCTTACTGCGTGGACGGGATAACATACCTTGTCCTATCTTTTTTCAAGATCTGGACAGCTGCAAGAACTTATGGAAGAAAGGTTAATACTGATGACCACCCTAGGACCACAATGCTTGATGCTAGGGCTAAGTACTTGGAAAATGGAGATGTCTTTGGTGGCCTTCAGGAAATGCTCACTCAGTACAAGTATGTAATCTATTTTTATCAACCAAGTACATCTCTCATTTAAATAGAGATATCTGATGTAGAAGCCTAGGAGGTAAGTAACGCTAAGCTAACACTCATATGCTATGCTATTTTTATACTGCAATATTTGTCATTCCTCTTCTCAGTGCCCCGTTTGGAAACACTAGGAAGAGAACGTTTATGTGATAATGGCCATGAATAAAATCCTACTGATAATGATTTTGAAGTCACAAGATGTAGATATATTGATAAACCATCTATATTGTCTCTACAGATGACTAATTTCAGAAAAAAAGGATATAATGTAATCTTTGTTTCGTATTACAGGGCATATTTGAACAAAGGACTTCCTCCCCTGGATCGTCCTCTAGGATGGTTATTTACGGGGGTAACGATATCAATACTTCTGGCACTATGTGGCATCAGCTATTGCTTTTCCCGCTGGTACTCTGCATGGAGTGATAGCTGGTTCTTCCTTGTCTGGAGGGTGTCTGAAGTAGAGGCTGCTGTGGTGGTGGCAGCGATGGCAGTGGTTAAGGTACTTGGGGCGGTCAATGGGGCAGCAGTTGCTGGGGCAGTTACAGGGGCAGTGATGGCAGCTAAACTCACACTGGTGTTCAGACCTGTGATGGAAGCATGGGTTAGGACAACAGTATTGATGTTGGCGGCCTCAGTGGTGGCAACAGTAATTGCTGTACTTGTTGAGAAGACTGGAATGGTACCGTGGCCAGAGGTTCTCGGTGCTGCGGTGGTGATGGTGTTTGGTAAGGTGATAGTATTAGGGGTGGCTGTAGGGGTGGGGGTGTGTGGTGCAGCCATACTGGAGATGGTTGTAGTAATGAGGGAAGCTGTGAGGGTGATCACTGGTTGGGTGGCAGCAATGGTCACTGTGGTGGTAGCTAGCGGGACAGCAGTGGTGGCAGGGTGGGGGGCAGCTATGACAATGGAAGTAGTGGTACAGATGTCTGTGAGGAAGTTAGCTGGGCAGAGAGTTGGGGACGTAGTATGGTTTTTCGAATTAAAACTTATATATGTTATGGTGGTGGTCGTTGGAGTGATAGCTATAATGGTAAATGTAAAAGCGGCAGTGGTGGTAAGTAAAGTGGGGATGAAATATGTGTATAATATAATAAGGAGCTTGTGTAAGCCGGCAATGTTCACGTTAATAGGTTTGGGTGGTATCATGATGTTTTGGCTGGTGTTGGGAGGGATCGCAGTTGTAGTAGTGTTAGTGATCTCAGTGGTGCAGGACTTTGGGATTCTAATGGCCATTTTGCTGGTCATGGTTTTGGGAACTGTGGTGTCTGCAACAATTGTGGTGCCTACACAGCCACGGAACGGAGCACTGATGGCAGTAGTGACATCAGTAATAACAGTGGTGCAGGGGATCATATTCATGGCTTGGGTGGTACTGGTGTTCAGGGTTTATCTTTATTTGTTGAAATTATTAGTAGATGCACTACATGGAGTCTTGTGGATAGTGTTTGTGTCCATTGCCTTCAACCCAGTGATGGTGATTGTGTCTCTGATGCTCATGATGGCAGGGTTGTTGCCAATTTGTGGAGTGATATATGCTGCGCAAAAATGTGGGTATATACCTGAAAAAGATTACAGCCAATTATTGTTCTGAATTAGCAGTAAGATACTGAGTTGAAGAGCTATTTTACAAACACACATGTCATGTTGTGTTGTTTAACATGCAATATGTTACCGGGTAACATGGCCGGTTATTCATGGCTTGTCCTGGGAAGTACCTTTAATATGTACAACCTCTAACACAACTACCTGCCAAAACCTACCTGCCCCCATGATCAGATGATCACCTGGCTACCCGAGTTACCCTCAGTTTACAAGTACCAGCCTTCCCAGCAGGTTCGGTTTCCAGCATTATACCTGATTGTCTCCTATATAGTTTTTATGGTATTTGATTCAGAATTTCATGTTCACAGCCATCAATGTCCCTCATTTGACATAGACAGAATGCTTATTGGTGCTGATCTTTGAATGATCAAATTAATACAGTAGAATAACCATTTTAATTATGTGTGTAAATATATTTCTAATCACCTCGTATAAGCGTGCGGTTATGTTTGTGTTTGATAATGTGTACTTAAACATACCAAATGATTTGTTTAACCTAGAAATAAGGAAGAAATTTGGAATAAAATGTGATTTATTTTTAAACTATGACTAGTGTTGTCAAATGGAAGCTATAAATGTCGGAGGACCGAATGTAAACTGAACTATTTATGCATGCTTTAGCTAAGCAAGATAATCATTCAGATGAAAGAGTGAGCAAGCAATGTATATAGTGTTTTCATTAGCAATAAAATGCATGCATACAAAGATGCATTTGTACTTTCCTAAGTTATTGCGTACACGCCTGAACTAGGTAAAAAGCATGTCCAACTTTGGGGATTCCTATAAGGCAAGCTAGACATCTCATTTTGGTGATTTAGTACTGCAGTATACTTCTAGAAATTATTGTATATGCCGCACCCCATATAGGTATGTTTGAGGTGATTAGCTTACAAACTGAGGCTTCTATACAATAATTTACAATACATATTTTCCATCAGTACATTCTGTTTCTGATTGACGTGATATTAAGTGGTCATCTCAGCATCTGCATACAACCTTTATCATAGTCATGTCCTACAGCCTACTTCACCCAGAGTCATGTAAGGCAACAGCCTGTGTCTCACGACCTTGGGACAATGTTTTTGTCTCTGACCAGGTGCCGTCTCTGACCAGGTGCCGTCTCTGACCGGGTGCCGTCTCTGACCGGGTGCCGTCTCTGACCGGCTTGGCTTGATAAGGTCAAAATACTAGCAGCAGCAGGCTAATTATAGTTATAACTATGACTATAGAACAACCGCCATAACGTTTTTCCAAATCCTTATATATATGAGTATAATTCTTTTTAAAACACCTTTTTCTGACACTTGGTCAGAGACGGCAGCCGGTCAGAGACGGCACCCGGTCAGAGACGGCACCCGATCAGAGACAAAAGCATTGTCCCAAGGTCGTGAGACACAGCCAACAGACAGGTGCTGTTGCTAAATTAAAACATCCAGCCGAGACTGACCCTCTGCCCCTTGTCTCAACCACGGTATGGCTACTGGACACCTGTCCTTGCATTAACACTGTTCTGACTTGTAAACCACAGAGAACCGCTTTCACTCAGGCTTAGACTGAGCTACTGTACCAAAGAAGCTTCAGCCGGGGGATTAGATGTTGTATTCTACAACTTTGTGAAGCTCAACCTTGAAGGGAAAGCTATTGCAGAGGGATTTGAAGTTGCCATGAGCCACATGCGTTCATGATTAGAAACTGACATTAACATTATTGTCACTGCATCAATATTGGCATTTAAGCGAATTCAAAATGCATCAAGAGAACTTTAGCCCTTTAAATCCTGACCAAAGATTACTGACCTTGCCGTGGGGAAAAACTCCGAGAGCTATTTGACATATTTAGTTTACTTAAATGCAAACATCCATCTAGTGTGTAGGCCTCCCTGATATTCCCACAGAATCATGTCACGTCACGTTTGTGTAAATCAATGCCTCAGAAACCCAGAAAATGCACTCCACAACAACCTCATCACATGACCCAAATCATTGATCACATGATCCTAGCTAGTCCAATCAGCATCCAGCAGCAGCTCTCACATGGAGGCCATAGGGTTGTAGGTTACAGATTACAGATAGTGTATTTAGTCTACATGATAGTTGCAGTATGGATAAAGACAATGACATTGTCGCCTGCAAATGGCTTCCATGAGTATACATATACCATGATTTTCTCATGGGCTCCAGGTGTAGAGGCCAGTTAAAAAGAACAGTAAAACAGTGATCAGTAGACATATTGTAATATCTTTGCAGCTGACAGCAGCAGATGATGCCAATATCTAGTAATCCTTGTATGAATGTGTCAATTTATCACTTAACCAGGAAGCTTTCCATATGACCCTATAGTAATACAGAGTAGAATTTACTCGAAACGGATGTGTTTAAACTGTTCCTTTAGGTATAACTAATTTGATTAATTAAATGCAAACATTTATGTGGTGGTAGTGCCATGTTTTATAGAAGACAAGTTGGTTCGAATGAAGACTTGTTTACTTTGGAAAAAGCAATACAATTAAATACACTTATAGGTGGTGATTGACGAATAGTTTCCCTTTAGACTGGACTGTATTCCTTATGTAATACATATATGCGTGGTCAATTCTGCAGCTGGTGCTGCCATCTAGTGTGCATAGTCTTTACCATAGGCTATGTAGGTCAGGGTATGGTGGATGAATGCTTCAATGTCTGCTGTGACAACCTGCTGTCAACCTTAATGAAAGCCTGCCCCTAAGGTCTCATAGAGGGTAATCCCGCAGAAAACTGAGAGTCATATACGATTCTGGTCAGAAGTGAATACTGCAGGGGCACTAAATGGTCCATAAATAAGTTGGAAATGATGCCAATATTATGAAAACTTGTACACATGCTGCTGAATGTCTGCCAATTTCAATCAAATAATAGGAAAGGGATTCTCAGTGAGTCTACATTTTTTTCAAAGGCTAGATTGGGGATCAGTGAAAATGCAAATTATTCAGTGCAAATTCAGGCGGAATTCAGGTGGTTTTACGCTACAGACCAGTGCTCAAATTTTCCGTGGTGAGTAGCTAATTTTGGTTGGAAATGTTTTGTAGGATAGATGTATCTTTTAGGTCAAGGGTGATTTTCAGAAATTGTAAATGTCCTGGTAGCTGTTATTGCGTTTTCCGCTATATTAAACTATATAGTAAAAGGATTTCCTTCGCTGAGACCCTAAACACAGGCACTGGCAGCTGTCACACACTGACAGTGGTTAATCAGACAGGTTGACAGCTATCTGATATACAAGTGCTTTCAGCTTTCATTTGACAGCAGTTGTGCATTTATATGTAATAGAGTAATATAAGGGGAAGTGGTCATTATTCAGAACACTTTTTGTAAACTTACCTGTATCTAATACATTGATTTCTAAGAAAATGGTCTTTGTATGTTTATTCCCCTCCGGCCTTTATATTGTGATATTAATGAATTGTTAAATATTGGAGCCTAAAATGGGTATTCACAAATGCATGAACGCTTGAAGGATAAGGGTTAATCAAATTTAAAACAGTTAGCACCTGATATATTCAAACAATTTGAGTAAGATATTGCACGGCTGATGTCAAGATGTATTCCAACCAACTGAAAATCTAACATTTTGCGTCCTCTAGTCATTTCGAGAGATACTGGACCATATAACACTCCTCTCAGCTCAAAATAGTAGGTTTTTTTCTCCAACGTTCCTGCATGTATACCAACAGCACAGGGAGAATATCAATTTATAGTGTTGAGGTAAGTAAAAGGTAGGAATATTTTGGATTGTTTCCATGCCTATAGCAGGCAATATCTATATGGATAAGCTTCAGTTGCCTTTAAGTAGCACCAAATACCCGTGACCTTCTGAAACCCCAACAGAGCCTCAGCAGCATAACCACATGCTGAGATGGATTGTATATGAATTTTATATTTCACTTTGACATCAATCTGAACACAAACCAACAACCCAGCTTTGCCAGTCCTAGGTTACTCTATTCTTATGAATATAATATTTGCATGAATAACATTCTTCACGCAGTGACATAAATAGGTTCAACGGTTTTGGTCTGTTGACAGGGTTATTTCACGAGTTAAACCTAGGGACGTATTTCACGAGGCCACAGTGTACCTTTGTGTTGTTTTTTAAAATTGTTTTTTGATGTAAAATACCACAATTATTATGGGGAAGCCTAAAATACTTTTTTCTATGCCGTTTAAATGTAAACAAACCGCCATTTTTGATGAGGTCACAGTCCGTGAAATACGACCATGGGTTATCTCATGGGAGGTATGAAATACTGGAGTCTTTGGGTAAAGCAATGGCTCTGTTGTATTCCATGGAAAATAAATAAACACTCATTGATATCGTCTGTGCCATATTTCACGAGTGGGGGCTGGGGCCGTATCCTTTGACGCTGCAGGCTGAGTGGGATATGAGTAGAATACGACAGAGAGGTATCAATGTAGTTGGCATTTGCATTTATTTTTTGATTTGAAGCCATTTAATGAAGAAAAGACAGCCTTTCCTTTGCATTGAATATGGTCACATTGTATTCAATGGGCGGGGGGGGGGGGCATTGAATACGCCCCTTCCTATAGTTAAGCATAGTAAATCTTGTATTAACAAAAATCCAATCCTTATAACCTCTTTCCCTCCCTCCCCGTCCCTCCCTCGATCCCTCTCCAGCCTCTCCACCTTACCCTTGCATTTTCCACCTGATTACTCCCTACCGTACAAGGATCACTCTCCCATGTATCCATACACATGTCAACATGCCGACACAAGCCGTCTCTCCCCATGCCCCTGCGTGAGGGGGGGGGGGGGGCTACTATGGTATGCCTGACCGGAGTTGCCACCAGCAGAGTTAGGTGACACAGACGGATGGGGCATGTGTGTAGACCAGGCTGTGTGTGGGTGTGTGAGTGTGTGTGGGTGTGGTGGTTAGAAGGGGATAAAGGTGAAATAGCTATTCAAAGTATGAGCTGGATTTCCTTCACAATGCCTGCATCTACCCTTCTTGTCCTTTGTAATAAAAAGGGTATGGAAAGTTAACTGTGGAGTGAGGCCCCATTGAGGGCCTGCCTCTTCGAATTCAGCCCTCTCTCTCTGGCCTTTTCTCTTACATATCTACCTGAGGCAATAACACCTGCCCGGATAAAAAGATCGATCCTTTTTTACCTCTTTTCATCCCTAATAAATTTGCTGTTATAAGTCATGCCTAGAGCCATTTCTGATATTCTTCTTTTACTATTTTTGCTTTCTTTATCTTTTGTTTTTATTTTATGATATACGTGTGATTTGTTATACAAGAATGAAACTGGATGTATCTTAAACCCAGGTTTTTGACCTTATTATCTAAAGTATAAATAAAAGAATTTTCATACGTACCCCTCCTTTATGATGTATCTACTTTCCTACATCTCCGCCCTCGTATGCCTTGACTCCCGACCTTAGCCATTCTCTTTTTTCTCCTCAGCTTCTATAGGGGATGTCTTCCATGCCCTTCTTGCCCCAATTTTCTCCTCCTCCCTCCCTCCCTCCCTTCCTCCCTCCCTCCCTCCCTCCCTCCCTTCCTTCCTCCCTCCCTACCTCCCTTCTTTCTCCCTCCCTTCTCCCTTCCTCCCTCCCTCCCTCCTCCCTCCCTCTCTCCCTCCCTCCCTCCCTCCCTCCTCCCTCCCTCCTCCCTCCCTCCCTCTCTCCCTCCCTCCCTCTCTCCCTCCCTCTCTCCCTCTCTCCCTCCCTCCCTCCCTCCTCCCTCCCTCCTCCCTCCCTCCCTCCCTCCTCCCTCCCTCCCTCCCTCCCTCCCTCTCTCCCTCTCTCCTTCTCCCCCTCCGTCCCTCCCTCCTCCGTCCCTCCTCCCTCCCTCCTCCCTCCCTCCCCCCTCCCTCCTCCCTCCCTCCCTCCCTCCCTCCCTCTCTCCCTTTCTCCCTCCTCCCTCCTCCCTCCCTCCCTCCCTCCCTCCTCCCTCCCTCCATCCCTCCCTCTCTCCCTCTCTCCCTCCTCCCTCCCTCCCTCCCTCCCTCCCTCTCTCCTTCTCTCCCTCCGTCCCTCCCTCCCTCCCTCCCTCCCTCCTCCCTCCCTCCTCTCTCCATCTCTCCCTCCTCCCTCCCTCCCTCCCTCCCTCCCTATCTCCCTCTCTCCCTCCCTCCCTCCCTCCCTCACTCCCTCCCTCCTCCCTCCCTCCTCCCTCCCTCCCTCCCTCCCTCCTCCCTCCCTCTCTCCCTCTCTCCCTCGTCCCTCCCTCCCTCCCTCCTCCCTCCCTGACTCCCTGACTCCCTCCAACCTCCCTCCTCCCTCCCTCCCTCCATCCCTCCCTCCTCCCTCCCGCTCCCTCTCCCTCTCCCTCTCCCTTCCTCGGGAGCAACATAGTCATAGGCTGAGCCATACTCTATAGATTCCGTGGGACTGAGCAGCATTCCAGGCAGGCAGAGGGGTGCATCATTATTATCAGATAACAATATCTTAACCTAATCCTCATGTCCCCTTCCTTCACTCTGGTGTC
The DNA here is from genome assembly GCA_947462335.1 of Harmothoe impar. NCBI lineage: Eukaryota > Metazoa > Annelida > Polychaeta > Phyllodocida > Polynoidae > Harmothoe > Harmothoe impar. The sequence continues at coordinate 11,525,572 of OX381713.1, forward strand.
TCCTCACTATGCTCCGTGGTGTTAAATCAGCCTGCTTCCTCTACACTCTGCCTAATGGTGACACTACATGGTCATATTTACCACATTATGGTGATATGAGGCAGGAGTAAAGAAGAATATGAGTACTGTAAAACCTTGCGTAGAAGCTGTGGCTTGTACATGAATCAGACTGCTGGTGTAGCGTATAGGAAGAGGCCAGAGTTAGGGTGCGGCTTATATGAGAGTTTTGCTACTATAGTACAGTAATAAAATAACCATTTCTAAACCCCCATTTATGCTAATATGATTCCTCAAAGTTATGAGAAAGGATACCTTGTGAGTCAGGCTTATAAGCGAGGTTTTATGGTATAACAAATCATACAAAGAAAATTGAGTTACCTTCTGAGTATCAAAGAGCTCCTGGCTGCAGTATTTGTATGATAAAGAATTCCTCGAAAAACGGCCATTTCCCATTAATTTGTAGCGATACATTGATGAAGATGGCAGATTCCACGTTACATCCTGCACATATGCTTGCAGCTAGTCATCCAGTGAAGGCACCAGCTTGTCCTCTATAAATGCAACTGTAGCTGGTAGCCCAATGTAGGCAGCTATCTTGTCTCCTATATGAAGACTATATTGCCAGACAGGGAATAGTGCTATATTGTTGGGAACACACTATGAATCCTAAGACCTGTGAGGTCTGTGGGAGGAGTATGACAGGAGTATGACAGTAAATGCCCTCATTGTGCGAAGGCTGTGGACGAGGCAAATGATTTGATCACCAAAATGACTGTTCATATGACTGCAACTGGTCATCCACTGAAGACACCAGCTTGTGCTCTATAAATACAGCTGTAATCGTTAGCCCAGTGAAGTTCACCATCTTGTCTCCCATATATATAAGACTTTATCTGATAGCCCAATGTAGGCTACCATATTGTCCCTTATGTAACCAACTCTAACTGATAGCCCAGTGTAGACCACCAAATTGTCTCAGATATTTACAACTGTAAAGGAGGGGATCCATTGTAGGACACAATTTTGACTCCAAAGACCCAGATTGCAACTCATCACCAAGGTAGACCAACAAATAGTCCCATATGTAGCGAAGAGTATATACTCCTTAAGTTTAGATTGTTATCTTTTCTTTCAGCCCCATAATAAAGAGTTACTACCTAATAAAATGTTAGCTCCATCTTATAGAAACATATTTCAACGTACATTTTCACAATTGCATATATTTACTTCACATTTATTTTACATGTTTCATCATGCATTTAGAAAATAGTTTACGACTGAACTAGTATTCGTTAGTAATGTAGGTTTACTGTAATTTTTTATGTTTCATGGTAAATAAGAATAATAACACTTAGATTTCTTACTATGGTAATGCACATTTATTAAATTTCTCGTTGCTTCACAAACAACAGTTTTCTTTTAACTTTTCCTTCAGTTTCAAATATGTTTCAAATTCCAATAGTAGGCCATGTGCATGGCACCAGCACATTTCACAAAACAACCTCAGATAAATGGAGAATATACTATAACAGTAAACAGTAACCATTTTTGTCTGGTATTGTGGACACAAGGCCAGGATCAACAACAGATCAACTCTGCCTTTTGGGAACATTCTTTCTAGATGCCCCAATATGAACACTAGACCATAGTCATCATGAGTTTTAACACAGATAGTACAATTTAGCAAAGTAATACTACTAGCATTGATGCTTCGTATACTGTCGGTGGTGGATCAGCCCGTCTACTTTACCCGGCTAATGTAGGTTAGGTTCACCAAGTCGGTCATAACTTCAAGTCGGCCACACCCTCCGGGGAAGTTAACACTCAGTATTATGTTGAATGAACACTTGTATCTTGAAGAATAACAGCAATTCTACTTATTGGTACTGTTAGTTGAACAGCATATCAATTTTTACCCAACCTAGAGGGGTGCCTACTTGTGCTTATGTTGATTAAAGATAAAGCTACCTGACATAGACTGACGAAGCCAAAATGGTGAGAGGGGGGCAATTGTAAACTAATGCTTCCTACCAAATGCTGACTGGAGTATGGTACCGTTGTACACGGTCAAATTATACACACAATATGAAGTGTCTCTCTAACTTCAATACAGGTTATCTGTGCCGTCCCAGGGGACCGGCGGACGAGGGGAAATGTGGGCGACCCAATGTATTACTTAAATATACCTGATGACCTAATGTTCATGACCTTAAATATCAACACTACACTTATTGATATCACACATAGAGACACTCTTTCTAATAAATCTCATATACTATATATCACTTTATCAAAAAACAAGTTTAATATAATTAATTGTAGCTGCGGTCAATCTGTTTAGAACCTTGTCCCATCTTCCATCAGGTTGAATAATGCTGATCAACTTGCCAATTTCAAATTTAAGTGGTTAAAAGACTCGGTTTGCAAAATGCCCATTTCTGTGGTCCAGATTGGTCAATCTGAAGCCAACACATTATCCTTTAATATATTTATGTTAAATGTGAACACAGATTGAAAGAAACCTCAAGACATTTGCCAAATAAATTGTATGTTGATATTCTCAATTGCATCACCTACAATTTACAGTGAAAGGCCACTAAAACGTAGTATAATGTTGGCTATTATCACATCGAAAGTCAGTGTGTGTGTAGTGTCTGCGGAGGCTGCTGGCTGAGAAGTGGAAGAGTCTCAGCCCTGTCCCAGCCAGCTCCCCTGGCACTGTGATTTCATTGGTTCTCCCTGATTGGTCCACAGTTCATATCCTGTGCTCCTAGCTCTCCAGGTGAGAGAGACAGGTATTACCAGTATAGCAGACAGCCTGTATTGACCCAACAGTGCACAATGCACACATCCTGTGATTGTTAATGATAACACACATGTTATATCATAGACAATGCTCCAGCGTGGTTCCATGTTTATATACCAATATATCCGTGGTGATATATTGTTCCCATACATGTGTATTATACATCATCCAAAGTAATATACTGTTGGCTACCTCGGTTGTATTTCATATCACTGGGTAAATGTTAGAGCAGAGCCCCATTATAATAGGAAAACTATATGTAGCACAAATTAGTATAATTGTGTATATAACTTTGAACCCTACCTCCAATGTAGTTTATGTACAATTTACTGCAAGCTAATTAATGAATTATGAAGTCATCGCCCCGGACAGAAAACAAAATACAGAGCTGAGTCATTTATTGCCACATAGGCGGGGACCTTGGTGGATAAAGAGGGGGGGGGGGTCAGAATGAAAAGAGGCCCTTGATAGGGGGTTTGAAGCTGGAAAAGGCTCCGGCTGTGTCTCATGAGATTGTAACAATTGAAGCCTCTTTGACCCGATGTAGTCTGTTAATGGATAATGAATCTTAATCAATATCTTACAAAATTCCTTGCATTATCGTCTACATATCCCCCCTTTCAGCCGTTTTGAAGATTGCTGGTCAAAGACTACACCCGGTCAAAGACGTTTCAATTGTTACAATTTAATGAGACACAGCTCTCCATGCTCAAGGAGTCAAATGTAAATGTTGTCCACTTTTTGGGGTGCCATTTCTTAAATCAGGTAGTGGGGGATTATAGATTACTTTCCACTAAATGGTGAGGCAGGCAGAATAAAAAGTGTGGTTTTTGCAAAATCCACCAAGCCCCCAGCTAGTAATACCGGACTCGGCCCTACAGATCAGCCTCACATACAGCGGGACTTCTCTAGTAGAGTGACACTGAGTGCTGGAAACATGGTTATAAACAGGGCAACACTTAGGATGACACTTGTCTGAAAACATGGCAAACATGGCAGAACAAAGGACAAAAAAGAACCCCATTCTTCGCAGCTCTCTGTGTAGCTTTAGTGGTGTACAGACATGATTGTGATTATGTTTTGTATGATTGTGATTGGGCCAGAAAAAAAGGTGTGTTTCAGGTTCCATTGTCTGAAAATCTAGATAGGGTAGGTTGGAAATTTTTTTTAATACATTTCTTTTTACTTTGGACTGAAAAGTACCCTAAAATTGACTCGCAAACTTCGGCACCGACTCGCCGACAATGGCCTAAAATAGGCCCAGAATTACTTAAAACATGAATACTTTTTCAATATTGGATAAAAGATTCTCGCTGACTGTGCTGTTGACTCCTTTTAAATTGAACCTGAAATAGCCCTAAAATCACTTTAAACATGATTTTTTTTTTAATCGGATAAAAATGTCTAGGGTTGGCTCCGATTTGCTAGGTAGGGTGGGGTGACCTTTTTTATTTGGCCATGTTTTGTACCTTGTATTTTTATTTTTTAATGTTTATCCTCCTCTTTCTCATCATGCCCATGTTTGTACACTATTTCTAACTAGGTATTAATTAGTAGTCCCTATAGGTCCTGATTTGGAACTGAGTTGATCCTTGATTCTCTTTAACATAGCAACAATAGCATTATTGGAGGAAGTCAGCTTTTGACGAAAATTCCCTTGACCACCAATGTACACCGTTGCTGTCAGAGTGCCCTTTATAGATGTACAGCACATTGCTACAATACTCATTATTTTCTGGGAATCCTTTTTGTAAGGATTGGGAATATACTTGCCCAAATAATGAACCATATTAATGCCCATACTTGGAAGGATGTAGAATATCTAGGTGGTCAGTAGAAGTTTCATGATCAGACGTGCTACACTATTTGTCATATCAGGTTGTCCCTGTAATGGAATTTAGATATTGTCAGATCACAGTCATAAAATTAGAAAATAGTTACCAGATTCAGATCACTTTTAGGGAGTGGTCATTTGAACAACAGGGGGGTCGGTTGATTTTCGCGCGAGCGGGTCCAAATATTTTTTCCCCCCCGCAGGAGGGCTCCAAATTTTTTCTCATCACCAAGGTCTGGAAAATCTGACGAGGGAGTTATTTTGTTGTTTTTTTACGCGCAGGCTAAAATGTATAGGATAATCTATGTTTTTCAATACCAAAATTTGTATTGGTTAAGAATTAATTGATATATATATATGAAAGTAGACAACATATAGATTATTTCTATAGCACTGCATTGCTGGCATTATTAGCTTTAATTTGATACCAAATATGGCAACTTTTGTCCAATTTTATCAGGTTTTTCATTAAAAGTTGGCAATAAAATAAAATTGGGGAGTCTTTTTGCAGAGCCCTCATTAATACATCATGCTGACCCTTTAGAAATTCCAGGGCTGAAACAGTCTGGAGCTGGCAAACGTCAAACGTCAGGTTTTCTGCTGGCAAATGCCAAGTGGGTCTTTTACTCTGACAACTCCAGCTAGAAGACCTGCTTCCTTGCCACTTTTAAGGTTATGTGGAGGAGTTTAGTTTTTCAGTGTGGGTGTCCAAAAAAAATATTTAATACATTAAGTGACCACACTTACTGTTGTACCCATGCCAGATTACAGTAGAGACACTTTATTTCAGTCAATAATGTGTTTATAGAATTTAGACATGCAGCTTTTTGAAGCTTTTTTTTCCCAGTGTGGGTGCATGTCCAAAAAAATATGGAATACTTTAAGCAAACACACTTACCGTTGCCCCCATGCCAGCCCTGGCCTGCTCCTGTCTCTTCAGACTCCTGTACATGATAACATTGAGCACCACAATCAGACACCAGGGCAGAAAGACGGTTACAACTGACAGCAGAACGGGGATAATGCGTAGTGTCCCCGGCCGGCTGGAACTAAAGCAATACTTGAATGGCGCCCACAACTCAATGCCATTGTACTCGACACCATCAATGAAGAAATGTTCTTCGGGCGCAGAGTGGACGATGTTTTGTACCACGGATGACAGGATAGACACAAGGACGCATCCTATCACTACCTGGAAGCAGAACACATATTTAGGCCTCTCTAGAATTTAATGGTATATTTGTTTCTCATCACTAAGCCTTTTCTTTTTTGGGGGGGGGGGGGATGGGTGGTTGATAGAACCTACCCTGTCCTCTGCCCTGCCTCATCCTAGCCTGTCCCCTGTCCTGCCTCATCCTACCCTGTCCTCTGCCCTGCCTCATCCTAGCCTGTCCCCTGTCCTGCCTCATCCTACCCTGTCCTCTGCCCTGCCTCATCCTAGCCTGTCACCTGCTTTGCCTTATTCTAGCCTGTCCTCTGCCCTGCCTCATCCTAGCCTGTCACCTGTCCTGCCTCATCCTAGCCTGTCCCTGCCCTGCTTTTATACTAGCCTGTCGCCTGCCCCGCCGTATACTAGCCTGTTCCCTGGCCTGCCCTATCCTACCCTGTCCCTGCCCTGCTTTATCCTGGCCTGTTCCCTGGCCTGCCTTATCCTAGCCTATCCCCTGCCCTGTGTCATCCTAGCCTGTCCCCTGGCCTGCCTCATCCTAGCTTGTCCCCTGGCCTGCCTTAATCTAGCCTGTCCCCTAACCTGCTTTATCCAAGCCATGTCTACCCTGCTGAACCTTTACCTGCCTTCAATACTTAAGTTTCCCTTATTTCTCATGATTGACTATATCTATTAGTCATAGTGACTACTTTAGACCATGAAACCAATAAATTCATAGTCACTTGGCTATATGGCCCAAATCAGCCGATTTGATGGCTGACTATAGGTTGACTGTATGAGTGACTTAAGTTAGACATAGGTGACTAACTTGGTATAGTCGTTTTTGCTACATTTATGTGACTATAGAAATGTAGTCCACATTGACTAACATATCCAGGTCCATTTTTATCAGTATGGGGGTCTTTTCCCTATTGATATCACAAGCATAAAAGCATGCAATAGAAGTGTGAGTGCTGAAGGCTGCCTCCTGTATTAGGATTGGCAGTAATTTAGGGAGAGAGAGAAAGAGAAAGAGAGGAAGTTTTTTCACTCACCTTTACTGAATTTGATACTGTACACCACCCGGCACGGAGAAGTGGTCTGCACACAACGATGCATCTCTCTGCACTTAGGGCTAAAGCTATCAGCAATGTTACATCATTCAATGCTGACAGCAAGCTTCCTATTATCTCACAATTCATGACATAATAGAATACCTCCATCTGAACTAAGACATGGTCAAGGGCTGATGTAAGAAACAGCACAATATTAGCAAAGATCATGGCCGAAAGGTAGATGTTTACAGACAGATTTCTCTGTGTGGGTTGAAGTATGCTACAAAGTACCACAACATTTGACAAGAATCCAAAAACTTGAACAGCTATAAGTACCCTGGCTGTTATGTCCCCAATAATAGAAAGGTCATTGTACGAAATAAATCCAACATATACAAAACAACCTTCATCAAGTAAATATGCGTCTTGGCTACGAATATCTATTATGTGTAGGTCAGTTTGATTTCCTGTGTAAGTACTAGGAGATTCGGCCAGACATTTATTAGTAAGTGTGGCTTTCCAATCCACTTTTCTGGTCAAGGTTTCGGTAATAAAGTTCAAGCAGGTCCTGTAGATTTGTGCGCTTTTTCTGTTATTGTCTTCAACTGTTTCTACAAGGCAAAAACCATGTGGACTGAATTCCTTGCATGACTCCCATGTGAATCCTTTTTCCATCGCATAGTATTCAACTTTTGAGCAATTGGTTTTTAGTTCAGAGATGTATTCTATAACACAGTGCTCTGTATATAGAGATGCGTCTTTCTTGTGAACTAAACAATAGGGATTTGCAGATGGCACAACTACCTCAGGTACTATGTCATACAGTGGGGTTCCTGCCTTGTAGGAAGCATCCAACTCCTCACAGTCCTCAGTTGACATAACAGTTAGGGGTATAAAACCAGTCTCATTTGAATAGTCTACTTCTCTGCCCATGAAGACATCCCTGTGGAACACCACCATGGATTCTGCTTCAGTACGTACCCTCATCTGAGTGGCGAACATCTGACTGACCCCTTCACCATTACCAATCAAGATGCACACCTGAGCATACTTTTCACCTGCATCACTACACCGTGCCCCATGGGAGGTAAGAAATAGGACAGTTAACTTTACACGTGAGCCTAACCAGAACTTGTTACGTGCTTCATTCATACACATCCGTACATCAGCATTTGGAGTAGTAGGCTTGATGTAGGCTATGCAGGGGTGGAACCATCTCCTGTTGTGTAGCCACCACGTAATACACAACTCGGGGCTGCTGGCGTTATCTATTGTGGATGTCAGCTGATAATTGGTTGATGTAGGTAGATCTCTCATGCTTAATGTGGTGCTGTTGTATCTGTAGTCATCACTGGCCACTGTTAGAAGACCTGGATCAAGATGGTACTCATCAACAGTCTCAGTTGATGTAGGCACACCTAGCGTACCTTTATGAAGACCTGGATCAATTTGGCCGTCATTTGTGGCATCTGTTTCTGCGGGCATACTTAGTGTGCTTGCATGAGCACCTGGGTTAAGGGGGTCGTCATCACTGGCTTGTGTTTCTGTAGGTAGACCAACTGTGGTTGTGTGAAGACTTGGATCAAGGATGTCCTTGTTTCTGGCTCCTTTAGCTGTAGGCAGAGCAAGCTTACCTTTTTGAAGACCTGCATCAATTTTGTCCTTATCATCGGCATCTGAAGGTGTTCTGAGTGTGCTTGTGTGGAGACCTGGATCAATTTGGTCATCATTGGTGTTACCTTTTGCCGTAAGTAGACCTGTCAGACCTGGATTAAGGGTGTCCTTGCTGTTGGCCTCTTTTGCTGTAGGCATACCTTGGGTGTGGGAGTGAATATGGGGATTAAGCCGGTCCTCATCACACAGGCAGACATTCAGGAGAAGAAGTAGGAATAAACCTGGTGCCACACAGTTCACTACAAGCAACATCTGAAAAATAAAGTGCACTATGCTTATGAGCATGCTCAAATCCCACTGTGTGATGCTCTTCCTACTCTAGCTATTGTCTACAAAATAGCATGAAGGTAAGTTGGGAACCTCAAACTTTGCCCCTGAATCTTACTATAAAATGTCTTGGTCTTGATTAAACCAATGTTTGAATCAAATAAAATGTATGACTTATGCCTTTGTCTTAACTTTGCCTTAAAGGTCAAGGTCAGGTTTAAGTGACTCATAACATGTACCAATTATGTCTTTTTAATTTGTTCACCTTTATTGAAACTGAATATCAACATGAATTCTGTCAATATAAGTTTGCATAATTTTCTACACAAAAACAGACACTTCTAGTTCCTCTAAATCAACCCTTATGTGGAATAAAAATACAATTATGAATTAAAATTGTAACTTTGAAACAATTTGCTGTCTCAAGCCCAAGTCAACACTCCAGTCGCGTTGAGAAGCTGTGTTTCGCTACGTGTCACCAAAAAGCTTCTGATTAGGTTATCTTAATGGCTTATCACTGTGCCTTTATGATTTCTTAAATAACAAGTAACTTAAAGTGACAAAATGTAACATACATAAAAAACATGGCGTGCAACTTTACAACACAATATCAGTATCAGTGAATTAAGTTTTCGAATGTTGTGATGATGTCAATTATGATGCTTGCAATAAGCGTCCTGGCAATGGTCCCTCTGTACCACTCACTGAACAAAGTGATGGTATTTTCCCTGCCTTTGACTGGATTTCAAAAGAATGATCCCTACAATACATTGATTTCACATTCCAGTATAATCTTGTGATAAAAACACATATTAGATTTTCCCTTTATCTATGCAAAATTGCCTCTAGTCCGAGATGTTGACCCCCAAAACTATGACTGAAAGTGTGAAAATCTCCACTTCCTATAGTGCTGCAGCAAGCTTCTCTCCCCAAGCACTGGACAGGGCTCGTCAGGACATACTCCAGTGGGAAGGTGGACAAGAAAATCTTTCCAATATTGAATTCGATTCATTTAAGATTATTTTCAGATTTTCTACAGAAGATGGAAGACATTTAGTATACATGGTTAACATGAGGTGATGCCACCATTTTTTTCTTATTTTGACCTTTTTTATTCTTGGTAATAAAGTATGATATCAGGGGCTCTACCCCCCAACCCCCTTTTCTCTCTTTCTCTTTTTTCTTTCTTTTTCAAAACTGATATCAAACACGACTATAGATAACTGTGCCAGGCATGATACAGTGGTGCGGCCTGGTGTTATGAATCTTAAATTTACAATTTTTAAGTTTTTAAGATTGGCCGTTTTAAGATTGGAAAGATTGTCTTGTCCCCCTGAGATGACATGCACTAGTGCCTGCCCAGGTTGAAAAATGAGATAGCCATGACAGACTAAGGCCAGGGGCATCACAAATATCAGTGCATGCTCTCGAATCATACAGGGTTTTTGTAATGGGTGTCTAGACTGTTTGAATAGTAGACTTATGAGAAATGATCCCCTGCAGTCACTGTTAGGGTAGATTCACCATGACTCGGACACATGCCCTGAGATGGACAGTGAATTTTGAGATTATTATGAAGACTAGTAGGGCTCGTCTTTTGGAAGGAATAGCACTTTATCTTTTCCATTGTTCACAAACAAGTAGCTTAGAATACCTGAGTAAGCATCAGAAAAAAAGTGTCCTTCTGGAGGTATGGGTCCGACTCCAGGTGTATCTACCATATATACATAGCCAGTATTTACAAGCTTTATTACACTACCAGAAGACAATTTTACTGCCCTCCTACCTTTTACTTGTTGTTTACATCGCAAATTTAGCTGCTTATATGGTTAATCTCCATCGTTTACATCGCCGTCTGCTTTGTTTACATCACCGCCATTGTTATATCATGTGACCAACATGCTGGCTTCTCATTGGTCTAGAGCCCAACAAAACGTACCACACCTAGGGGTGTTAAGGGAAGACGTACCACACCCTCGGCTGGTACGTTTTCCTTCTTTGTTCTTACAGGGGATCGTAGCAATAATGTTGTGTAATAAAATGAGATACAACAAAAGCTAATCAGACTCACCGTTGGTACTGCACCGGTGTCGACAGGCAGAAGACTGAAGTCAAACGCAGGATGATAGCACAGGGCTCATCCACTTTATACTAACGTGCACTGCCACTTAACTTAATGATGCCATTTATTCACTTGTCTAATTGAGAACTGCATCATTATCACAATATGGGTATATAAGTGCCATTATACTCGATGCTTTGTAAAACGCTGACAACCAGTAAACCCTTTGATAACAACACGTTGTTAAAGGGCGAAATTTGCAGTTATGATGCACTAATACTAGCCCGTGGAGAAACTCAAAAGTGCTGCATTAATGCATCAGGCTGACCCTTTGGGAGGTTGTTCACCCTGTAATAAATAACGTGGGTGTGATTCAGAACCCTTTCAGGCCCGCATAGTGCTGTATTCTGCTTAATGGGGGGGGGGGGGGTGGATTTGGGGGGGAACCAAAAAAATTTGGACCCCTTGAAGGGGGAAACCAAAAAAAAATTGTACTCCCCTTGAGGGGTCCAAATTTTTAGTGAAAAAGTCTGTGCGTTACTATAGGTCAAAGGGGTGGGCCATGCTCAATTTCAACTTGCCTGAGGGGGGGGCCAAAGAAATTTCAACCCCTCCAAAAAATTATCGTCCCACTCACGCGAAAATCCACTAACCCCTCCCTGTTATCAAAAAATGACCACTCCCTAAGCTCTTTATTTTTATGATGCATGGTTGCAGGCCTGGTGAGTCTTTTTGTCAAGCCTGCATTATTTTGTAGAGGTATAGTCATGAGCATCCATGCAGATTCAGTATGCAGCTTCCACCTGGGACAGCGAGACGACATAGTGATAGAGAATATCCAGCTTGGCAACCGCCTTGGTGAAATCCTGGAAGAACTGAGAGTATCGATCACTGGCGAACCACCCCTACCCAAGAAAGATGAAGCAAGGCGCCTAAAAAAGCAGCGAGAGGGTACACCACAGCCAGATCCACCTGTGCCTGAAGCCACTCAAACATAAACCTGATCTGAACTCTAGAAGACTGTATAATACCTTTTCACATCCCAATGTTAAAATGTAAACCCTTGTTAAATTGTAAAATTATCTGCAATCAAACATGCTAAATATATTCTTTACCAACTGTTAGTAAATCATTTATAACTTACCGGTAGTTTAAAAGAAATCTTGGCTGTAAGGTCTACTCTATATGACACCCATACTGAGATTATGTTATACATGTTTTTAATACTACCTTAAACAATGTCAACTTGACTACCGGTAATCCAACTGTCTGTTTCCACCAAGTTGAACGTGAACGCATACATGTACAAATGCTATGATTGCAACCGGTACCCTGTGCTCCATATACATACAGCTTATTTATAATTATAAATACTCAGTCTTTACTTCTCTTGAACTTTAGCATAATATATCTTCTAGGTTCTTAATTTTCTAAAATTGCTTTAATAAGCTATTTTACTGTAGCCTAAAACTTATAGTACTTTTTATTTAACTCCTAGGTTCTTTATTGTTATAAAAATGTATTTGTACTCTACAAATTTGAAAGTAACATATGTTACCAACTTTTCCTGTGCACTCGTTGATTGTTTGCCCTATACCGTATCTTTCTGAAATCAGGTCAAATGTAATAAATGATAATCCCTATTCTGGTGGCACAAAGGCCTATGCCATTTTAGGGATTCTGTTAGTACACGGTAAACTTTGTTCTGGTAGAAGAGGAACAATAACACTATTTTATTATGTAAACCTATTGGTGATTGAACACACTGGTGATTATGCCATAGGGGACGGAGAATTGATGGATCTCTGTCTCCCTCCCTAGCTGAGATAAGCAGCTCCGGGGGGCTTAAATTCCTACATCTTAATGCCCGAAGTTTTAAAGCAAATTATGCCAAGATCTGTTTAGAGCTATCAAATTCCAAATTTGAATTAATGTCCTTTTCTGAAACATGGTTTAAGTGTGAAGACGATGAAACTGACTATCAATTGACTGGCTATGTAAGGTACCGCCAAGATAGGCAAGTCATTGTTGAAAATAAAATTAAAACTGGTGGCGGTGTAGGTATTTACATAAAAAACTATATTGATCATGTATATAATTATTTTCCTGGTTTGAATGCCTCTGACGAGCAGATTGAGATCCAAAATTTATTAATTTGTAAGGAAAACATGAAGAGGATTTTGGTTCTGAATGTTTATCGTCCTCCAGAAGGAGACAAGAATTTGTTTATTAACAGAATTTCCTCTATGCTCTCTGATATTGATGACTTAGGTGATTATGAGATCATCATGATGGGTGATATGAACTTCAATGTGCTTGAGGATTGTGATACGGTTAATAACCTGTTAAACAAGTTAAAATTATATGGTCTTTCACAGGAAATTACAGAAACAACTAGGAAAAATGCCACTCTTGATTTATTGTTTACAAATCTAAGGCGTAATTACCTTACAACTGGTGTCTTTAATATATATATTTCTGATCACTTCCCTATTTACATAGTAAGGAAGAAAATTAATATTAAGATTCCAAAGGTCATGATTCAGGGTCGTTCTTACATAAAACTGCCTGATGCCACCCTACTGAGGGAACTGGATATGTATGACTGGTCTAAGTTTAATTTATCTGAAGACCCGGTTGAATGTTGGGATGAATTTGTGAAATGTATAAGACACATTCTTGACAAATATTGCCCTCTCAAACATTTTGAAATACCTGAATATAGAGATCCGTGGTTTACTCAAGATGTATATGAGCAAATAAGGGATAAAAACCTGAAAGCTGCAACGGCAAGGTTAAGTGGTTCAATTGTCGATTGGGAAATTGCTGACAAAGCGAAAAATAAATGTAACAAGAAGGTCGAGCGTATGAGGCAGAACTTCTTTAAGGACCAATTGGAGACATACAAGAAGGATCCCAAAGCCTTTTGGCGAGTAATAAATAACCTTATTCCGGGCCAACCAAATAAACCAAAAGATATTAAACTAATAGATCACAACTCAGTAAACAATGATAAAATCCCACCTGAAGATATTCCAAATTTTATAAATAATTACTTTACTCAAATTGGTCCTTCGCTTGCCAAAGATTTTCATGTTCCCTGGCGTCAATACGACAAGGTTGTTACACCAAATATAGAACCCTTTGAAACTAACCTGCAAGAAGTAATTAAATTAGTAAATGAAATAAATGTCAATAAGTCTTCAGCAATCGATAATATCTCCTCAAAAATTCTAAAAAAGGTTTTCAAACACTTGCCGGATAAACTAGTCAAAATTTTCAACCTAACATTTACGACAAATACCATTCCTCCATCTTGGAAAATCTCGAAAATTACCCCCATTCCTAAAGCAGGAGACTCTAGACTTGTAAATAACTACAGACCTATTTCTCTACTCCCCTTACCTTGTAAACTACTTGAAAAGGTAGTTCATAACAGGGTCTATGGCTTTTTTGCTAAAGAAAATGTTCTGACAAATATGCAGGGTGGATTCCGTAGGGGTCATAGTACCATAAATACACTTGCTTCTTTTACAGACGACATTAGAAGAGAACTTAATATTGGTAATAATACAATAGCAGCCTTTATAGACCTACGCAAGGCCTTTGATACTGTCGATCACTCTGTTTTATTATGTAAAATTCATCATTATGGTATACGTTCAAACAACTATCATTGGTTTAAAAATTACTTGTCTGGAAGATACCAAACTGTAAATGCTAATAATATTCTTTCCACCAAAGATAAAGTGATATGTGGGGTTCCCCAAGGATCCATCTTAGGACCCTTATTATTTTTATTATACGTGAATGATGTTGTGAAATGTATAAAAAACTGTAAAATTAAGCTTTACGCAGATGATACTGTTATATATGTAGCTAGACATAACTTTGAGGCTGCTAGTGGGCTATTACAAGAGGACCTTGAGTGCTACTCAACATGGTGTCAACAAAATAAACTATCCGTAAATGCCACCAAAACAAAAATAATGATTTTTTCGGCCAGCGCAAAAAAGCTAAAAACTCTCGATGTAAACATTACATTAGATGACAAAATTCTACAAGTAGTTCCTAGCTATAAATATCTGGGGGTCACTCTAGATCCCCTATTAACCTTTAAACTTCATCTAAACAATGTTTCAAAAACAGTGGCTTATAAAACTTATAAATTGTGCAATTTAAAACCCTTTTTAAATCAGAAATTAGCTATCAAAATTTTCTCTGCCACAATTGTTCCATATTTCGACTATGCTGACATTCTCTTTACAACAACCCATGATAACTTGTTGACACCACTGCAATTTGCTCAAAATAGATGCCTCAAAATTTGTCTAAAATATCCACATTTAACCCCTACCGACCTGGTACACAGGGATGCAAAATGTAATTATCTAGTGGACAGAAGAAGAATCCATCTGGAAAACTTCATGTACATAAGGTCTAGAGATGGAAGGTATGCTGATAAAAGAAATATCAATACACGAGCTTTTGATGGCCCTATGGTTAAAGTTATCCACTCAAACTCAGCTATTTACTCAAGGAGTGTTGAGTTCCATGGAGCTGTATCCTGGAATGACCTCCCACCTCACAGAAGGAACATCGAGTCTTTTGAAATATTTAAAGCAAATAGCAATGAAATTCTAAAGGCCCTAAGGGGCTGAGGTGGGATGTCAATCCTAAAGTCCTCTCTACCTTGTTCTTTATGTATAATTTGGCTTTTCACCATATACATGTATGTCCATCAAAACCATATTTATACCGGTAATAATTCGTGGGGCAATCTAATTAGTATGATTGTCAAGTTACTTTAATTGTTATCAAATATTAATTCCCTTTGGAAAGTAATTACCTCTTCTTCCAAATTTTATTTTTACGCTATCCCGTGCATTCACTTTATCAGTCTCATTGTAGAAGTCAGATAGGCCTGAAAATCAACCCATACACTAATTAGTGGGGATGATGGCCTTATCTTTCATTATTTGTTACACAAACAGATTGTTGTTATATGAGCAGGGTATGGCTCCTAACTGATTAAATATACGACTATAATGTACTTATACAAAAGGCATATTACTTGAGAATCTTGGGTTACTCACATATATCATACTACATACGTGATAAAGCGCTTACTGTAAGTTTGGATGCCTTCATACCTCAGGTTTTTGTAGAGACTCGCATAAAATTGTACTGCCTTTTGTGAACAAATAAATGATATTCAAACCAAAAAAAATGATGCAGGAGTCCTGACAAGTGGATTCACCAAAGCTGCTTTCATACATCATCAGCACAAAGGGCATAGTGCCCTTCAAAGATAATGTCCATCACGTTGGATATGATTTAGGATTGAGACATGAAAAAGCTGGAAATTAACCATGAATTGGGTAGTATGCTCGACAGCAGAATACTTGAGACAATTGGATTAACTCAATTTAGCTCTAATCTGAACTGTTATCAATACTAATGTGCACTTCGTGTCAGGTTATATATATATTATACCAGAGAAGAACACTTATTAACTGACATGGGTGCTAAGTAGTTAATTAAATGATGATTTCTAAATAGTGTAGAGAATGACGATTTACAAAAAGTTCATCAAAAGGTCAGCCCGAATCTTGTTTTGAAAATCGAGGTAGCTTACTAAGGTACAAAGCCTCAGATGAAGCTTATATGAGCTTTAATACCTTACCTGTGACACCCAGACTTTGTGAAAACATGCAGGACCGTGGCAATGTCAACCTAAAGTGGCACTGGTCCAGCAGATTCACAAGTGTAGCAGCACCGAATATCCAGTCACATATTTGGCTTTTCTGAAGTAAAAGAATTCAGTTGGGTTTCCAAAGCTGAAAAATGTTTGTCCACATACTGTATAAAACTTTATATCTAACCCACTGCAGACCACCTTCTTGTCCCCCTATAGTACTGTAGCTGGTCACCCACTGTAGACCGCCATCTTGTCCCCCTATAGCACTGTAGCTGGTCGACCACTGCAGACCACCATCTTGTCCCCCTATAGCACTGTAGCTGGTCGACCACTGCAGACCACCATCTTGTCCCCCTATAGCACTGTAGCTGGTCGACCACTGCAGACCACCATCTTGTCCCCCTATAGCACTGTAGCTGGTCACCCACTACAGACCACCATCTTGTCCTCCTATAGCACTGTAGCTGGTCGACCACTGCAGACCACCATATTGTCCCCCTATAGCACTGTAGCTGGTCACCCACTGCCGACCACCATCTTGTCCCCCTATAGCACTGTAGTTGGTCACCCACTACAGACCACCATCTTGTCCCCCTATAGCACTGTAGCTGGTCGACCACTGCAGACCACCATCTTGTCCCCCTATAGCACTATAGTTGGTTGATTACTGCAGACCACGATTTTGTTCCCATATAAAACTGTAACTGTGCTCCAGTGTAGGCCACCATCTTGCCCCCCTCCCCTGTAGTTGACTATGGCTGATCAGGATTATCTAGTATTGGGCATATTTCCTACTTCTACTACTCCATTAAGAGTAATATAATGACATTAATTAATCAGATAATGTACTTTTTTATTGTGCTTTTTGAAAAAGTGTTGTGACTTATCACTTGTGTATTATTAATTTGGTTATAGTTGTATCTCTTGTGTTTCATGGCAATAAAAGAACAACACAGAAACAGTAAATTGACATATATTTTGTGGTATGTGTTTATTAGACCTTCATTTTCTAATACAACACATTTTACATGAACCATTCTTTCAGTTTCAAATACATAGAACATTCAAGTGTATTCTACATGATATGGAACGAGAAAAAAAAGCATTATAATAACCTCTTGTAGTCATAAACTTTTACTGTATTGAAGTATTGAAGTACATGTATGTGTGATACTATTAAACAACACATTTTATTGGCAGTTTCGGAAATATAACATGACACAATTTATTGAGAGAATGTGCCAGTGATCAATATTCTAATGTCTTATTATAAGCAATACCAACTCTTTCCCAATATAATTATTATCCAATCCATTCATTGCAGGGACTATTGAGCGAGACGACAACAATAATATAAAACAGGTATACAGGAAAGTATTACAACATGAGTTTCAAATGAAAAAAATATAATTATTTGCTACTCTTTCTTGCAGCTAATTACACACTGTATATTACTTTGAATGCCATGCTCCTCACTAACATAAGGTACATTTTACTAATACATGATCTACATCAGCATCACACTATGAGAAATGTCTAGTTTTAGGACATTATCAGACATAGATAATGCATTTTTTTAGGTATGCATTTACTTTGCTGCTAAGATGAACATATCAAGTTCACTCTCATAGTCACATATTTGGTATATCAAGGATATGTTACATGTTTAATGCTAAATATTCCCGACTTAAGGTGTGTGTCCGTTTTCGGTTGAATCTACCCCCGCTGATTGGCCTCCTTTGCTACTTAGTTGGCTTATGATTTGGTTGAACATTATTTTGATGGTATGTCTGACCACTTTCATCTTTTCAAGAACATGTCCTTGACCGCCAATGTACACCGTTGCCACCAGAGTTCCCTTAATAGCCGTACAAAACATTGTAACAAAACTCATTATTGTCTGAATATCATTAATGTAAGGCTTTGGAATATAAACACTCAAATAGAGAAGTGGAGTGCTGCCCAGACAAGGCAGGAAGTAGAAGATCCAGGTAGTGAGTAGAAGCTTCATGACTAGCCGTGCCACGCCATCCGTCATCTCATTCCCACCCTGCAATGCAAGTTCAATACTGGTATACAAATGTACTGTAGTGGCTTGAATAAGCGCACCCGCGCTTATTAATTTCAATGGTACCATCTATCCTGTGCTTTAACAAGACCTGCGCTTATTCAAGATACAAAAATGGCCTAAATTTTCATTTCGATACCCTCATTTACCCTGCGCTTGTTCAAGACTGCTCTTATTTGAGACCTCTGCACTTATTCAAGCCACTACGGTTATTTTGTGAAATAGTAATCTGATTTAAGCAATGTTCATTTGTCATCATCAGTGATAACATCTAATACTGTATTTTTAATTTTGATAATCAAGACTGTGGCATGCTACTTTACTAATTTACTTGATCATTGTTTTGTATGTTATATTGCTATTAGTTTGAGTATTTTTGAGATAGCCTATCATAAACAATCTATGATACGGAGCTGGTGGGCCTATAACATATGCCATTGCAGAATTATCATGATGCTATGTTCAGAAACATAACCACGGTGATACATTATCAGTAAGATCCCTGGGTGAATTAATTGTTGGGCCTACTCAGCAGAACATTTCTCATTTACTCAGGATACACCAAAGCTAACTAACAACATTTATCATACCATACTTTCCTACATTATCACCCTGATGATTGCTCTGTAAAATGTGTCTGTAAAAATATGCAAAAGAGAACACACTTTCTCTGATTTTTGTATGCCACATCATGAACATGTAGTTTGTGAATAAACGAGTCTCGAGAGGGCTCGTTGAAACAAAAGAAAACTCTAATTGTTTAGAAATGATCAACCAAATCACTTACTTACCGTTGAACCCATGCCAGCCCTTGCCTGCTCCTGTCTCTTCAGACTCCTGTACATGATCACATTGAGCACCACGATCAGACACCAGGGCAGAACGACGGTTACAACTGATATCAAGAGCGTAATTATGCTTGTGGTCCGTGGTTTGCTGAGGGTAAAACATTGTTTAAATTGCGCCCACAGCTCACTGGTCTCTCTTTCGGCACCACCAATGAAGAAATGTTCTTTATCTGGAGCGTGGACGATGTTTCTTATTACGGATGTTAGGATAGACACAAGGATGCAGCCAACCAGTATCTGGAAGCAGAATCAAGACATTTGTGACCCGTGTTAACAAAACGGGTTGGAAGTCGCATATTTGAGTTGTTGTGATATTGCCATATTCTTGTACAGATTATCAACAGCTTTCATTTGGTATGCAATATAGAGTATATTGTTCAATTTTGACATTTTTGCTACTTTTTTGTTGAATTAAATGAAAAATGAATAAAATGAGATAATTAACATTTAGATTAGAGATTAACTGTTTTATACAATACAATTATAGATCCTATGGCCATCATTTTAGGAATAATTGGGGTTGAAATCTGGTTTGTAACTTTGGTTTGTTTCACCCTATGCTACTTAAAGAGCCCATATATATATATATATATATATATATATATATATATATATATATATATATATATATATATATATGTAGGCTCTTTAAAGTGTGACTTCCGACCTATTTCGGTTAAAAGGGTCAGATTTATTGTTAACTGTTCAGGGCTGATGGTGGTCCAAGCAGACATCCACCCCTTCCCATTGGGCATCCAATACTGCGTTTTAAAGTCAGCAGCAGAGCTGAATGAAACTTCTTATCATATCTGAATATGACCACTGCATGGCAAAAGACAGATTTTCTTTATTGTTTGTCTAAGGTATTCAAATAAGGAGTTATTCAAATAATATGTTACGGGTAAGATATATATCTATAAATAGGGAGAGAGAGCAGCATGGGTGCAATGTGAGCTAGAGAATGACAGAGGGAGACAGGTAATTGTTTACTTACCTTTACTGAATTTGATACTGTACACCACCTGGCACGAAGTAGTGGTCTGCACACCACGATGCATCGCTCTGCACTTAGGGCTAAAGCCATCAGCAATGTTACTTCATTCAATGTTGAAAGTAAGGTATCCATCATTTGACAATTTATAATATGATAGAATAACCCTGTTATAGCTAAGACCTGGTCAAGGGCTGATGTAAGAAATAGTAAGATATTAGCAATGAGCATAGCTGAAAGGTAGATGTTCACAGACAGATGTCTCTGCTTAGGTTGAAGTATGCCATGAAGCACAACAATGTTAGAGAGGAATCCAAAAGATTGAATAGATAGAAGTATTTTGGAGGCTATGTTCCCAAAAGTGCTGTAATCATTGTATGGAATGAATCCAGCATATACAAAGCAACCTTCATCAAGTAGGTTTGCATCTTGGCTACGAATATCTATTACTTTCAGGTCAGTCTGATTGCCTGTGACATAACTAGGATAGTCATCTAAGCATTTGTTAGCGAGAATGTCTTTCCAATCTGCTTCTCTGGTTGAGGTTTCAGTAACAAAGTTCAAACAGGTTCTGTAGATTAGTGTCCTTTTTTCATTAATTTCCTCAACTGTCTCTACAAGGCAGAAACCATGTGGAATAAATCGCTTGCATGACTCCCAAGTAAATGCTCTGTCAATATTATAATGTCCTACTTTTGAACAGTTGGTCGATAGAAGAGAAGTATATTCTATCACACAGTGCTCCGTATATAAAGTGTTGTCCTTCTTGTGAACTAAACAATAAGTATCTGCAAATGGCACAATTGCATCAAGTAAAATAGGTGGCATTTGAGTTTTACCCCGAATGTTAAGTGCCAACTCCTCACAGTCGTTAGTTGACATGACAGTTAGGGGTACAAAGCCAGTCTCATTTGAAAAGTCTACCTCTATGTCCACGAAGACATCCCTGTGGAACACCACCATTGATTCTCCTTCCGTGTGTACCCTCATCTCCGTGCCAAAGACTTGGCTAACCCTTTTCCCGTTACCAATCAAGACGCACACCTGAGCATATTTCGGACCTGTCTCACTGCACTGAAACCCCTGCAAGGTAAGATGGAGGGGAGTTAACTTTGTACCTGATCCCAGCAAAAACTTGTTCCGTACTTTGTCCATGCACAGCCGTAGGTCAGCATTGTTAGTGACTTGAATTGGATTCATGTAGGCCATGCAGGGGTGGAACCACCTCTTATTGTGAGCCCACCATGTAATACACAACTCTTGGCTGGTGTTGCTATCCATTGTGGACGTCCGGTCCTGGTAGGGTTCGGTTGATGTAGGTAGATCTCTGCTGGCCCAATTAGTGCTGCTGTAGTTGTCCCCATCATGAGCCGCTGTAGCTGTTGGCAAACCTACAGACCAATGCAGAAAGAAAGGCTGACTTTTCAGAAAAGTTGTTGCATTTTTAATTTTTTTTTAATTTTTGAAGCATGACTAACAAATACATAGAGATAACCACAAAATCCTGCATTCTAACAGGATATGTTAGAAAATGATATACCGGTATTATACTATTTGAGATAATTGCCTTGTAAATCTCTTATTACAAGATGTTTGCAAACATAGCTATTACAGATAATGGTACAAACCTGTATCATGGTGGTCCTTGTCAACCGCCCCTGGCTCTGTAGGTAGACCAAGTGTGTTTGTGTGGAGACCTGGATCTAGGCTGTCATCATCACTGGCCTCTGTTGATGTGGGTACATTTAGTGTGTTTGTTGGAAGACCTGGATCGAGGGTGTTATCATTGTTGGCCTCTGTTGCTGTAAGCAGTCCTAGTGTTTGTGTGTTAAACCCTGGATTGAGTTGGTCTTCACCACTGGCTACTGTCACTGTGGGCAAAACCATTGTGTGTGTGTGGAGACTAGGGTCAAGGTGGTCCACATCACAGAGGCAGTTGTTCAGGAGTAGAGGTAGGAGTAGCCCCGGGACAAGACGGTTAACAAAGTGCCACATCTGTAAAAAAAAAAAGGAGGTGGACTAAGCCTATGAGTACCGTATTAGACGTAATAAGCCCCCTCCCCCTAATAAGCGCCTGTGTATAAAATGGAGCACTTCACACCAGTGTGCAGGTGTTAAGACAAAACTAAGTGTGAAGGCTTTGGGGTGTGTAGAGGCCACTGAGGTAGGTCAGTAGTCTGTATATGATAGCGATGGGGTGCGCTTATTAGAATGAATATTTGAGGCTGATTTTTCCACTTAAACTAATCTTTAAGCGCCCAGGGCGCTTATTACTTCAGATATGTCTTATCCTAAAACCTTCTTATTTGTGACCAAAAAACCTATGCCGTTCCTGCTTTCGTTGCTGACCAAAAACAGCTCTCCCACTTTATTTCATGTGAAGAGATAAAGTTCCTATTCTTAAGTACTAGAATGCCCGTTTTCCACACCCCCGTTGCTCATGCTCATTCTCCATGGGTTTTTTTCTTCATGAAAAGATCACCAAAACAGCTATGAAACCAATTTTCAAAGCGGCATAATCACTGCGAGTGCCCCATTCAAAATTCTAGTACTGTTCTAGTCTACTATTGGGTAGCATCGCGAGTGGTGATATTGCTCCTTTAACTGTTGTTTCTAAAAATAATTTATCAATAATGGAATAAACACTGAGATCCACTCTAATCAGTCTTAATTCTTGGTTTCTCTACTTGTGGTACCTTGGATCATATCACCATTGATTCTGCCTCATGTGATATGATACAAGGTACCACTCATGGAGAAACCTGTCATCCATTTAGATCATTGTAGACCTCTGATTTTGTCTTTTCATCCCAGAGTCAGAGTCAGCCATTTTTATGGCCATGGCAGCCATTTTCATTGTCAATGGCTGCACATATTCATACCATACTTCTTCTATATGGACATGGACTTTAAACATGAGTGACAATATTACTTTTCACCATAATGTATTTAGATTTTTGGTAATCAAAGAAAACATGTGTATCATGGTATAAGAGAATGGCTGTCATGGGTATAATTCTTTTTTTTGGGTGGCTGCAAGTGGGAGATTCATCATATGGACATACATACTTTTAGCAAGACATGACTGAGAGAACAAATCATCAACATTATATACTTATTTGTTGGTTATCTAAAGGAAAAATAGGTTGCAATCATGGTAGAACAAAATGGCTGCTATGAATGTAATAATGGGTTTTCTGGTGGCTCCGACTCTGTGATAAATCATATGGACATGGACTTTCATAAAGATTTTACTGACTGACCCCATAGCATATTTCTTTGTAGGTCTGGTAAGGTCATGTGTATGTGGGTATGTTTTTGGAGATGGGAGAACAACATGGCTGCCATTGCTGTAATAATGGGCATTATCTGGGGCTATAATTCTGATGTTTATCATACAAACATAAACTTTAACCATGATATGACTCATAGGGAAATTTGTCTACATAACTTACTTAGCTGTTGGCTAATTTGATGGTGAAACAAAATGGCTGCCATGGCTGTAATAATGTTTTTCTAGTGTGGCCTCAGCTCTAAGATCCATCATATGCACACTTGAAGCATTACATGACAGAAATACCATAAAAATAATTTTATTAGTGCCCAGGGTGCTTATTACGTTGAATACTGTTTATATTTGTATGTTTTGGGGGATGTGAGAAAAAGATGGCTGCCATGGCTTTAATAATCGGTTTTCAGGATAACTCCAAGTCTTAAATTTTGTCATATTTACATTGACTTAAAGGTGCATATGACTGGTTGATTACTGTAGGAAATACTTGAGTTGGTGATGCCAAAACAAAATGGCTGCCTGTCCTGTAAAAATGGGCTTTTTGGGTGGGTCCAACTCTGAGATGCATCACATTGACATGGACCTTGAGCACGGTATGATTGACTAAAGTATTTATCACAATTTTACAGCTCTTGAATTGTCCAATTAAGGGCATGTGTATATTGGTATGCTTTAGCGATTGGAAAACACAATGGCTGCCATGGCTGTAAAAATGGCTTTTCCAGATGGCTCCAACACTAGGATTCATGATATGGACACTGACATTGAGCACACCATGACAGAGAGAAATAATTTTCCCCTTAATAAACTTAGTTTTTGTATAATTGAATGAAATATGGGTTTTTATGATGATGGAACAAAATAGCTGTCATGGCTGTATTTATGAGTCTGTTTGCTGGCTCAAACCGTAAGATTTATCATGATGCCATATACCTCAAGCATGACATGTCCAGCTGGATGATTTGTCCCAATAATAGGCCAGTATTTGAAAGTAATTGAGTTAATATGCATTTAGGTATGTTTCAATGATAGGAAAAACTAAATGGCTGCTATGACTCTAATAATTAGTTTTCCCGAGTGGCTCTAACTCTGAGATTCTTCATGTGGACATGGACTTCAAGGATGACATGAGTCCCCCTGCCAAACCTAAAACATTTCCGGGTTTGAACGAGTTACTCTGATCAGACCGCCTTCGAAAACTCTGGCCGCCCAAGGTAAAGTCAACCTACACCTGACGGCGAAAGACGGTTTGCACGTGTCTCTGGTTACGGATTTCAACGCATACGCAGGCATCTACGAGTGTTGCAAGTGTAAAGCGGCGTTCACCACGGAGTTCTTACTGAAAAGACATAGGAACCAGCTTTCCTCTTGCCGACAAGTCAAGTTGAGATACATGGTTTGAATCTACCACAATTCGACAACGATTTTCGAAGCGCTAGCAGATTTCTCCATTTTTCCTCAACATGGCAATTCCGGAATGTACCCTTACAAGATGGGTTGTCCGTGCTGTGGGATCATGCCCTTTGTCGGCTAGCGTCGCATCCGACTATCCAGGGTGGGAAGGTTCGGTCTGCTTCGTGGGAGAATCCGATGCAGATTCCGACCCCTTGTTGGACAGAGTTTTAAATCACATAAACAACACCGCCAAAGTCATCAGGGAAGCGATGCTAGAAGTTTACCGACCGACGTTAGCGAAGTTAGATGCAGCGATAGGTGAAGCTCTCCTGCAAGAGGAGGCAGTGTTCAGACTTTCTCCTGGTAGAGGGGGCCGTGACCTCACTGCAACTCAGAACAGACACCCGTTAGTTCAACTGAAGCAGAGGTTTTTGAGATATCTCCGTCAAGTTCTGGTCAAAGGATTCAACTCGGGGCGACTTGAACCTGATCAAAATACAGCTTCACGTGTTCTTCGCCTCCAAAGACCAAAATAAGGAAGAATTCAGCGTCATAAAGAGAAGTAACCAATACTTGGCAGTTTACACGCAGCACACAGTTTTCTTGGACGTAGTAAACTATTTGGCACCCGGCTACAACTACGCGAATTATTTGCTAGCTTTCACCAGAAATCAAGAGAAAGCTCACTTTCCTTACAAATGGATGACGTCTACCAGGAAACTGGAAAACAGAACACTACCACCGAGATCGGCTTTTGACAGCAAACTGACCGGTACCAAGATGACCGAATCCGAACTACGCGATATGTGGACAAGTTTCGTCCCAACAGAACATGCAAACTGTGAGAGATTACTTGATCTACTACAGCAACAAAGACGTGAAACCTTTCATAGAGGCTCTGAACAATCACGCTAAATTTTTCAGAGATCGCGGCATTGACTTGTTCAAAGACAGAGTCTCCCTTCCGGGTTTGACTTTACGGTTCCTCTTCCAAAACACAGAGGCTATGTTCGTAATGTTTCCCCAGTTCGAAAGCCCATCTCCACTCTCTGATCAAAGAAAATCTAGTCGGCGGTCCTAAGATAATCTTCCATAGAGCACATCCTAGGAGTAGACACCATCTCTCTGTACTTGCGCTGCATGAGCTAAGCGCACTGTACGGGTAATTACGTGGTGAGACGACCTGAGACCGAGTTCAAACCTGAAATTAGGCAAGACACTCTCACAGCACTTTGGAGTGGCTACCCTTCCTAGAGCACGCCCGCGACGTGAAACTGCTCCACGCTTTGAACGGTGGCGAAATGGTTCTAGGTTGCCAAGGAATTCACGTCGACGGGTTTCACCCAATCTCTAATACGGTTTTTCCAGTTTCACAGGTGTTGGTTCCACGCTCACGAGTGCATACCGCTGCACCGATATCCATGCGCTTAACTCAGGGACAAGAAATACAACAGAACGGCTAGAGTAAGCGCTTACTTGAAAGCACTAGGTTACAAGCTGATCC
The DNA here is from genome assembly GCA_947462335.1 of Harmothoe impar. Classification (NCBI taxonomy): domain Eukaryota; kingdom Metazoa; phylum Annelida; class Polychaeta; order Phyllodocida; family Polynoidae; genus Harmothoe; species Harmothoe impar. The sequence continues at coordinate 11,552,216 of OX381713.1, forward strand.
TCGTGTGGGAGTGTGAATGGAGGCAGATGAAACTTTTAGATCCACAGGTTAAGGCATCCGAACAACACTGGAAGGTTGACACTTTGAAAGTGTCTCAAAACGCCATAACAGAGAGGGACATCCTTTCCGCTGTCAAAGACGGGAAAATGTTCGGTTTAATTCAGGTGCACATCACTACACCGCCTCACCTACGAGAATACTTCGAAGAGTTGACTCCAGTTTTCAAGAACGTAAACGTTTTGAAATCCGACATAGGAACTCACATGTCAGACTTTGCAAAAGAAGAAAAGTTGTTGAACACACCTCAGAGAAGTCTAATAGGGAGTTACCACGGAAAAAATATTCTCTTGTTATTCGCTTCTTAAGTGGTATTTGGATCATGGTTTGATAGTCACTCAAGTCCAGCTGTTCGTAGAATACCTTCCTAGACGACCCTTTGCCGGTTTCGCAGACAAAGTAACCGCAGAGCGAAGACGTGGCGACTTGAACGCGAACGAGAAAATTCTGTCAGACTGTTACAAGTAAAGGGGAAATGCCACGTAAGGTTAAACAATTTGCAACAAAGAAAAAAGGCACCACTGTGAAATACACTAACGGCCGAAAGTTTTAATTATTGGCCAATTCGTGGCGCTTCAAAAAGGGGGCCGAGTTGACCTTGGATCTCTTTGAAGTCAAACTGCAACCAAAAATGGTCAAGAACAACCTCCCTATTCAAATAGGGTTCATGGTGTACCAGTACGCTGAGTTGAAAATGTTAGAGTTCAAGTACGACTTTTTGAATAGATTCATTGATTGGCGCGATTATGCTCTTTGTCAAATGGACACCTACAGTCTTTACATGGCTCTCAGCGGTGAAACGTTGGATGACCTGGTAAAACCGGACCTGAGAGAAACGTACTTCCAACAGCAGATTCCAACAGCAGTGTGCGACGATCACTTAGACATTTTCATAAAGATAAAAACCGAAGGCGTGCGAGAATGGCTCCCTCCACCTGGCGGCTGTTGTGAGAGACGTTACATTCACAATCTGAGAACTTCGGGGCCTTTGAAATCCGAGTGGGAAGGTGACAGGATTCGAAGTCTCAACCCTAAGACTTACATTTGCTACGATAAAGACTAGACAGGTGAAAGAAAATGTAAAAAAAGGGAGTGCAAAAGGTATACAGAAAAAATAAAACCTTAAAGAACCGAAAGACTTCTTGGATGTTCTTTCCAACCTAAAATCTATCCTTACTGTTAATAGAAATTGCAAAGTGGTACGAAAAAAAATGGTCACTTACACAATAAAGAAAACTGGAGTGTGATACTTATATTTTAAGCGTCGTGTGCATTCTGATGGAGTAACAACGAGTCCTTTAGAGTTATGAAAAAAAGAGGTGCATAGGTGTTTGAAAAAAACCTTTAAGCAGGTCACGTGACGTCACTTCCGGTCTCCCCCAATTAGGTCATGTGACATCACTTCCGGTCACATGACCAAATGGAGGCCTCTGATTGGCTGCATATTGAGTGAGTAATAGCCAGTACTTAGTATATTACATATTACACTACTCCCAGCAAACTTGGGTGAGGCCAGGGCATGCTAGTGCCAGCTTGGGCAAACTACTTTTATGTGTAGCTCAAGGGGTGATGTAGTTTGAGCTTTGGGTGAGGTCCATAGCCCTTCCACATGCCCACCCAGTCCCACCCAGTAGCTAGCTGGTGGTGGGGGAACTTGGGTGAGAGGTGGGTAAGGGCTTGCACATGGTGTTGGGTTGTCCAATGTGCAATATATATATATATATATATATATATATATATATATATATATATATAGTTACTTATATATCACCACATATACCTGATTTAAATGTTAATTTTCTCATTTTAATTAATTTTCATTTAATTCAACAAAAAAAGATAACAAAAATATCGCCAGAGTTTCAAAACTGGCCAATATACTTCATATTACATACCAATTGAAAGCTCTTGATGAGCTCTTCACGAATATGGCAATATCATAACATTTCTAATGTGCGATTTCCGACTTATTTCATTAAAATGGGTCAGAAATGGTCTTCTTATAAGCAGACTTTAGGGTATTCTCATTACAGGGGTTTTTCAAAGTGCTGAATCCATTTATAAGTGGAAACATCATTCTGGAGAATAGTTTCTATTTCTAAATTGTCATTGAAAATGAAAAGTATTAACTAAGTGAATAATTCCATGAAAAATTCAAAAGTATTTGAAATAAGAGGAGAAGCTCAAAAAACACTCAGATTAGATGATGGCCATGCAAAGAGTCCAAATCATCAAGTTTACAATTTGTCATTAAGGCATAATTAGCATGATTTATGCAAAAATGAAGATATATGCATAATCTCACTGTTAATTACTGAGTGATCAAAACACTGAAGGAAACAACCTAAATGTACTTGCTTCATCCTGTTTGCGAGCCTGTAGGATCTGGCATATTAGGAATTCTGCCTAAATGTCTTGCACACCTCTATTTAGGTGGGGAGCCGTTGATTAAATTCAGCGGAATTACTCAAAATAGAGAAAATATACACAGAGTTCATAGTATGCATAGTGTTCAAAGTGGTGCTAAAATGTACCCGGCCATATAGGATATGGCTCAAACCTCTGACCTATGTTGTTTTGGCTATTTCTGGCCCTTTTCAGGCTTACAGCCCTACAGAATAACCAGTTTTGCACCAATTTTTTCAAATAGTTTGTATATGTGAGGAAACATCCAAACAATTCAGGATTTTTCTTTTTTTTGTGTATTGGCCCAATATTTTTCGTTTTCAGGCCCTCCAAAGGCCCAGAACCCCTTAAAAACGTCAAAAACCCTTTAAATAACATGTTTTACATGTCTCCCATGTCTAATAAGACAGTAACAGCCTATCCCTAATATCATTTTCTATAAGGCCTATGGTATAGTCAATTGATTCACAAGGATTTCACTAGATATGTACCGTATTATTTTCTCCACAGCCATTCAAGTGTATATTGTCAGCAAAATGTTGAAATGTCCTTTAATTTTGATACCACTATACAGCAAATAAACAAGATCCAAACAGTATCCCTTGTACCCCAGATCGTGAGGTAACTATTGTGTCTTTTGCCAGAAAAAAGAAATTTTGAAAAAAATCTAATATTCCAGCCTCCAGGATGTGTATTGTGATACTTATTTTGGTCCCGGAGTCACCCTCTTATTTTAGTCCCGGAGTCACTCACCTTGCTGATAATAGTAAAACTCACACAGAATTGTTAATATCCTATATATTTTAGTTATCTTTAGTACCACTGCTTCCTATCCACCCCCTCTAATGCCCTAAACCAGAAATCTGATGATTCCACTAATTTAACCTACATTTATACAATATTTTATTTTGGTCTCGGAGTCACCGGGGTGACTCCGAGACCGAAATAAGGTGAAATTGCTGCTTTTTAGGCCAGTACTGTGCCAAGTAGGTTCAATGAAGGATCCTAATGGTCCATTTTTCCTTAAGTATATACCATCAGGACATTGTAGAGTGATGTTGACAATTAATTGAACCATTTTGAGTGAACTAGGGTAAAATGAGAGTATGTTGTTAAAATTTTAATATTTTTGGTAAATATTTCAATATTCTAGAATCGGTTGACGAGGAATGGGTTGTTTTTTTTCCCCGCACTTAAGCTATGCCCATGGTTAACAAGTACCGGTAACTTCTTAGAATTTAATTTTGAGAACAACCCTGGCAGTAGACACCTGTAGTAAATAGCATGAAGTAGGGGCAATATCAATTAAATATTTCAATATTCATCGGGCTGTATCTCAAAAACTATTTTTCTGAGGGTATCCATTCTTGGTATGCCTTAAAATATATGTTGTCCCAGTTTGTAAACGAAGTTATTAGTTGCTGTTATGTACTTTGAGACATTAAGAACATAATCACCTTATTTTGGTCTCGGAGTCACCCGAAAACGGACAATCGAGTTTGTGAGGAAATAAAAAATGAACCGCTAGGGTTAGAGATGTATCAAAAAGTGTTCCAAGGAGCAGAGATATATACCTTTCAATAATATGAACTTGTTTAAGTATATTAAGAACTTTCTGATTTGTCCTTCCTCTATCCTAAAACAACATAAGTCAGGAGTTTGAGCCATATATGAGATGTGTGCAAATAGTTGTTGTTATTAGAGCAGTACATACAGCAAAATGTGTGTCATTTTAATTTATTTTGCTAAAATTGTTTTTAGATGTTTTAACCCCCTGGTGCCCTAAATATGGGTCTGACATAGGTGATACCTTGGTTCCCCCCATAGAACTGACCAAGCCGGATCATACTAGAACAAAAATATACTATATATGATATATAGAATATTTAATTGGATGGACAGGAAAAATACTTCAAATCAGGATGATCAGCAACATTTGGTTGTGTGTTACTACCCGTACTGGCTAGCCTAAATGCCTAAGGTTCTTCATTGAGGTGAAATATACCTGCTTGGCAGGGGTAAAACACTGTCTTTCTTGGTTTGCATTCCCTGCCCACAAGAGTACCCTCCCTCAAGGGGGTGGCTACTGGAAAAGTAGATTACCAACATGCATTGATTAGCAATATTCTGACATCCATTCTCTCATCATAAGCAGCATGCTTCATTTAAACATAACATTAAATACTGATTCGATTTCCTTTGCATTTTATGAAGAAAGTTATCAAGAAGGCCACAAAGGCCAAAAGAAATGAAACAAATACAGAATACAGAAAATGTCATGAATCATCCGGATTTGAGCTGGCAGGGGCCTCAAAAGTAAATGTTTGAGGAGGGTTAAAACTTTTTTTGTACATATAGTATATGTATTGGAGATTAGAGAGCATATATTGGGAAAGGTTGAATTTATTAAATCTACAGTACAGGATCATATATGTAGGTGCATATTTTTTTTTTGTTTAATACAAAATTTATTCATGTATGTAGTAATAATAAGTTAAATATATAATACATGGGAGCTACCAGTGCTGGATTTTAACCTGCCTATTTATTAGATACGTATTGACTTCACATAAGCCAATTGAGAGAGAAAAATATATATAAATCAACTAACCACGATAAATATGACACAAAGCAAGGGAGCATCGAGCTGTCCCACCTCTCTGGGCGGCGCTCTGGCGTAAACAAAGGTGGTAACCAACGTACACACTCCACCTAGATTCAAAACATAGGGGGCGCCCCTTACCGGGTAACAGAGGTTTGGCGCGCTCGAATGACCTGACCAATAGCGGAAACAAGAGACTCGTCTCCAACCATAAAAATAACTTAAGATGTACATAATGTATCCTGTTAACACTAAGGGCTCAGTCTTGTCTACTAGGGCTCTGTCGTGTCTACCAGGGCTCTGCCGTGTCTACATATAAATATTGGGCTAATATGTTAATAATGGTAGCATTAGAATATTGTTACTAATTGGCATGGTTCTTTTGGTATTAAGTTATTTTTGTATGTAGTAATAATAAGTTAAATATATAGTACATGGGAGCTACCAGTGCAAGTAGGGGCTCAGTTGTGTCTACTGGTAAACTACCGTAAATTCTCGCGTAGAAGCCGCAGCTTGTACGCGAGTCAGACTCAGCTTTCTTTTGATACCAAACATGCCTATATAGGGTGCGGCTTATACGAGAGTTTTTATTAGTATACTACAGTACCAAAATCGCAATATTCAGACCCCCTCTGCGGCTTATATAATTTGTCAAAGTTAGGGGTGCAGCTTATACACCAGTTAGCCTTATACTCAAGAATTTACGGTACCCTTAAAATAGGACTGATATTCCCTTGGCTCTGCAGGGAAGGCTATTAAAGCTAGACTTACAATTTTTTCCCTGTGTATAGGTACATAATATTTGCTTATTATACACTAATTAATATATATTCCTTCTATACTAATATATGGTTTTGGTCATGTTTTCTGTGGGCTCAGTCGTGTCTATGCAAAACTACCCCAGCTCTTTTGACCACACACCATATTAATCATACATATCATATCAGAGCAGAAAAAAGGTCAAATCAGGACGATCTGTGACATTTGGTCATTAGCACCTACACGACCCTCTAATTGGCTGTTGAGTGGCCTTAATTGGCTGTTAAGTATCATGAGAATGATGTCCATCTAATTCCTGGACTAAAGAAAGGGTAGCGGCCCATCATTGAGTATAAATAGTTATAAGTGCATCAACTGCATAAGTTAAGTGTCAAAAAGTCAAAGAACAAAGTAGCTTTGTGTTTCCTTTTGTTCCCCCTATGGTACCTGGAGGTGATTTAAAAGTCTATGGAGCGAATTTATGGGAAACTGTTTAATCACATCTTGGCAGTCCTTTGCTTTTATACAATTCAGTCCTTCAAATTTCCTATCACCTAAAAATGAGCACACATTTACAACCAATCTTACAGATTTGACCCTTGGCCCATAGTCTAGAAAACTGCTAAGACACAAAGTAAGCAGTACTAGCACTCCCCTCACCACACAGGTTGTATAGACAGGAGATAATTCTATTAAAATTGAAAAGAAAAATGTATAGAAGTATGGAGTTGGCTAAAAAGAAGTTGAAACATTGACCCAGTCCACACTACTTTAAATACTTTCCTCATCTCCTTCTAATGGACCTTAGCATTTCTACTTACCTCAAACAGGTTGTCTCTCTCCTTTGAAATTGTTATGTCTTTAACTTCTGTCCCTTGGTCACCTTACTGCCAGGTTTCCAATATCAGCACTGTGAGTTGTGTCCTGGGTGGTTCGTCTTCACCGTGCTGAGAGGTGTGGGACGTGAGGCTGTGGACTTCCTGCTGTAGTACTGGTACTACAACCGTGTAGCTGTCAGAGGTGTCTGGTGACTGGTATAGGAGTGACCACACACTTATAAGGTATGTGTAGGTGTGTGCGTGGATGACCAAACCTCCTAGGCCTGCTACTGCTGCTGCCACTACTACTGCTGCTGTAAATGCCAATGTTATTACTGCTGCTGTTACTACTACTGCTGTTACTGCTGCTGCTGCTGTTACTGCTGCTGTTACTACTGCTGCTGTTAGTGCTGATGTTACAGCTGCTGTAACTGCTGCTGCTACTGATGCTGCTGTTACTGCTGCTGCTGTAATTGCTGCTGCTATTACTGCTGCTGCTGTTACTGCTGCTGTTTTCACTGCTGCTGCAGTTACTGCTGTTACTGCTGCTGTGACTGCTGCTGTTAATGCTGCTGTTACTGCCACTGCTGTTACTGCTGCTGCTGCTTTTAATGCTGCTGTTACTGCTGCTGTTGTTACTGCTGCTGCTACTGCTGTTACTGCTACTGCTGTTACTGCTACTGCTGCTGTTACTGCTGCTGTTGTTACTGCTGCTGTTGTTACTACTGCTGCTGTTACTGCTACTGCTGTTGTTACTGCTGCTGCTACTGCTGTTACTGCTACTGCTGTTACTGCCACTGCTGCTGCTACTGCTGCTGTTACTGCTGATGTTGTTACTGCTGCTGTTACTGCTGCTGCTGTTCCTATTATGTCTGTTACTGCTGCTGCTGTTACTGCTGTTGCTGTTACTACTGCTGCTACTGCTGCTGTTACTGCTGCTGCTGTTACTGCTGCTGCTGTTACTGCTGCTGTTGTTACTGCTGCTGTAACTGCTGCTGTTGTTACTGCTGCTATTGTTACTGCTGCTGTTACTGCTGCTGCTGTTACTATTATGTCTGTTACTGCTGCTGCTGTTACTGCTGTTGCTGTTACTACTGCTGCTACTGCTGCTGTTACTGCTGCTGCTGTTACTACTGCTGCTGTTACTGCTGCTGTTGTTACTGCTGCTGTTACTGCTGCTGTTGTTACTGCTGCTATTGTTACTGCTGCTGCTGTTACTGCTGCTATTGTTACTGCTGTTGTTACTGCTGCTGTTACTGCTGCTGCTGTTACTGCTGCTATTGTTACTGCTGCTGTTACTGCTGCTGCTGCTACCTCTACTGCTGTTACTATTGCAGCTTCTGGCTGCATTGTTCCGTGATACACAGGCAATCAGTGGTAGTGGAAAATAGGAGTAAGGATTGTTTTTCCGTTGCTACCTGGCTTATTCAAAGGATTGCCCGGGTCTTTTGACATAGTTATACACTGAAAATCCATAGATTGAAAGGGTTAGTCAGTACAGACTATTCTAGGTTGGTCATATGAGTGTTAGTCATAATGGCAAAAATTACTGAGGGGTCAGTCAGTAGTGGCTAACCGAGGTTCATCATTGGTGTGTTGTATTTGTATACCACTAGTTGGGGCCACCTGTCATGACCACTCAGTGGCTCCCTGTGGGTAAAAAAAGACTAAGGTAGGTTGGTCAATAGTGACAATAATAACTTACCTAGGTTGGTCGTATAGGGAGCCAAAAAATGACTAACTAGGTTAGGCACTAGTGACTGAGAGGTTGGGCCTATAGGGAGCCTAGGAATATCAGTGTAATCAACATTTAAAACTTCATTAACATGATAAGGCCAAGAAAAGGTGTGTATCAGGTTACCCTATCCTACTTTGCAAAACAGAGCCGACCCTGAACAAATTCTTCCAATTTTGAAAAAATAATACATTTTTGTTTTTTTGGTCATTTTGATTCGAGTTGAGGTTCCATCAGTCTAGCTGGGGTTAATGAGTCAGCACTAAAGTTTATGAGTCAAATTCGTGGTACTTCTCAGGCTACAGTTTTAAAAGATCTGACCTACCTAACTAGATTTTTAGAATATGTAACCTGAAGCACACACCCTTTCATGTTTTTTTGGTATAATTTGATTTATAAGCTATTGAGTTCTAGGAAATGCAAAAAAAGTACTAATTATTTTTGTTTTATTTTATTCCTGTGTATAGCAGAGGTCATCAACTGTGTTGCTATAGTTCACCAGCAGTTCTTAGTACAATGGGAAACCCAGTTTAATCATCTCAGTACAGAAATACATGTGAAAAAAACCCAAATTGCACTCAAAGTATACCTCCAGTTAACCCTCATTGGCATATACATAGCATGCACAACCTGCGGGTATCAAGGTTAGTGTGTCCATAAACCTTGCCTGGCATCTAATTGGTCCAAGTTCTGGGCCAGGATGAAGCTCATGAGTGAGAACACCCCCAAACCCCAGACTTGCATAACTCCTGACTTTATTGAAATTATTGTTACACCTTTAGTGTTTTATAATTTCATTCACAAATCGTAGCTATTCTCACGAATCTGAAATGGTAAAGTTGTTATACAAAGTTATCACCAGCCTTTTCAAATACCAGGATGCATTTCTCTGTTGACCCGATCTAACGCTGGCCCGGGAGCCGAAGGCCCGTAGTTTTGGGTCCGGGCCCGTAGTTTTCAAACTATTTACCTTGCTACAGGCCCTGGTGGCCCGTAGCAGGGCCCTTATTTTGCTCTACATGCCAGTTTTTACGACTTGTGAATCGGACCATTATTAATGTTTCTAGAGAGTAAAACATTTTACTGTAGGCCCTTAGAAATATCCGGGCCCACAGCATTGATCCCGGGCCCACAACTTTCGGAAGCTGTGGGCCCTGGTGGCCCATGGTCTAAAATGTTAGTGTCTACCCCTGTAATCATATATAATTATATTTATCTCAACAATTCCTAATTGCATGCCACTCTTTCATATGCTGCATGCCGAGAACACGATGCCTAATTACCACCTTCCTGCGGTTCATGGCCTTTCCACTGATGTGGTGCATTACCATGAAACCTTGCATATATAAGCCTAACTCGTGATTTAACTCGTGTTTTAACTTTAGGCCGATCCTACAAGTCGCAACAGCGACCTGATTATGGTGACTTTTGTACTGTAATATAGAAGCAAAATCTTGCATATTAGCCTGAGTCCGTGCCGAGCCCATAAGCCACACTATCAATCAGACCCGCATAAAAGCCAAAGCCTATACGAGAGGTTTTATGGCAGTCCCATTCATTCATCCAATTGACCGATTAACCCTTTAGGGACAGCAGCATGTCTAGATGCATTATGCCCTTGGTCGTCATGATGCATGGATGCAACCCTTGCAAGCAGCTCCCCAGTGCATCATTCAAGCATCAGGGCGACCCTACATTGTTGAGACACTCTCGAAGGGTTGACATGATGTACCAATACAGCACCTTTTACATTTTTATACGCGGCAACAACCGCAATTCTTGCATTTGAAGGAACATAATGTCTACATGGTTGGTATATTTGTAGGGGACCCATTCAAGACACCATATAAACAGGGTGGGAGGATGATATAACTGACAGATGTGACACAACAGGGGAAAACATGCCATTACAGGGATTTAGTGTAATATACAGCCACTAGGTGGCCACCAGTGCAGCAGCACTAATAGAACCATTGAATTCCTTTGGTCCATGTCAGGGGGTGTAGGTAGGATTATAATCAACCTCAGGAGCATGGAAATGGGTGTTGCTAGGCAGATAAACAATTAGAATAGCTGTTGCTAGGCAACCAGCTGTCTTAGCAACAAACCAATAGAACCATTGAATTCCTCAGGTCCATGTTAGGGGGGGTAGGTACGATTATAATCAACCTCAGGAGCATGGAAATGGGTGTTGCTAGGCAGATAAACAATTAGAATAGCTGTTGCTAGGCAACCAGCTGTCTTAGCAACAAAATAAAAGAACCATTGAATTCCTTGGGTCCATGTTAGGGAGGGGTAGGTACAATTATATTCAACCTCAGGAGCATCGAAATGTGCGTTGCTAGGCAGATAAACAATTAGAATAGCTGTTGCTAGGCAACCAGCCGTCTAGCAACAAACCAATAGAACCATTCAATTCCTCGGGTCCATGTTAGGGGGGTAGGTAGGATTAATATCAACCTCAGGAGCATGGAAATGGGTGTTGCTAGGCAGATAAACAATTAGAATAGCAGTTGCTAGGCAACCAGCTGTCTAAGCAACAAAACAATAGAACCATTGAATTTCTTTGGTCCATGTTAGGGGGGGGAGGTACAATTATAATCAACCTCAGGAGCATCGAAATGTGCGTTGCTAGGCAGATAAACAATAAGAATAGCTGTTGCTAGGCAACCAGCTGTCTTAGCAACAAACCAATAGAACCATTGAATTCCTTGGGTCCATGTTAGGGGGTATAGGTATGCTTATGATCAACCTCAGGATCGAAGGTTGATTAATATTAATTTCATCATTATATGTAAAGATTTGTGTTGTGACACCTTAAAACAAAATGGCGGCACCCCTTAAAACAAAATGGCGGCACCCGTACTGACTTCCTGTCAAATGAAAACAATATAATGCCTCAACCTGGTAGTTCGCAAACTCACCACCAGGGCCCCTCCGGGGCCTTTCGGCCTTAAAAAATACTTTTCATGAGCTTCGAATTTTGCTGCCAGGTGGCTTCTGTGTAGAAACTAGCAATTCCCTTTAAGTGAGTTGACCCTGATGTTTTAAATCGGGGTTGACCCTGAAATCCAACATGGCGAAATGGCCTTTTCTTAAAATCAGCATGTGACATAAGGCCTGGTGGCATGCAACATAAGGCTTAAAAAGACAGTGACAGGCAATATGGCCATTTCTTAAAATCGACATGCAACATTGGAACCCCCACATCTATACCCCCTTTTAACCCTCTGAACAGCACTCATATCGGAAAGTGTCTCATATACAGAGAAAAGCACAATTTGTTTTACACAGATTGTTACAATATAAAACGTGTCCAAGGTTCAAGATGAATACATTCAATGGAGGTACATATTTCTCAGGTTCCTCTTGCGCAGATAAAGAATGACTCTGAAAAATTCAATTATGTTGATCTGTCGAGAAGAGCTGTCCCCAATCCCTTGGGCTACCTATGTGCGCAGTTGTCAAAGGGACTACAAGTCAAGTCAAGTCACAAGTCACAAGTATCACGTCATTGTATGATTGTCAACTGTCCTTTGCCTTTTGAAAAATACATTATGAAAATGTATCTTAATCATTTGGTCTATATAGAACAGTAGGATATTTGACATAAAATGCTGATTATTATTGTAAAATCCCTATTGATTGTACCCTCTCCATATCTTTGAATCAGATAAACATTACCCTCATAGATTAATGTTTGTCTACGTGTTTCCACTACAAGAATTTGGTAATACTTCAAATTTATCTCCCCTCCCCTCCCCTTCCCCTATACCCCAAGTAATAACACTATAAATGACTTTTTTGTAAGTTCTCATGCAGTAGAAACTGTAATTCGATTGAAACAAACATAATTTTCCAGAAAAGGAAGATGCTGGATGCAGTCACATATGAAAAGTGCTGTTAAGTGCTAATACAACAATTGACAATAATTAGAAATTTGGTGGTTATGCCTTGTGGTTTATGATTTGTGTCGATCTATTAGATCATCAATTATTTCTTGCCCAAAATTACTACACACCCGCACTCTCGGGATGTATAATTGAACAGTTTTACTGATGCAATCTCATTAGACCAAAACAAATATGGTTTTGTCTCACCAAATTGAAAGTTGAAAGTCTTTGACCGCGTGCAATCTATGACTGGGTGAAATCAATGACTGGCAAGCATGAACTTGGATTTCTTTTTAGATTAAGATAAAATAAAATTAGCATCATAAAGTCTTAAAACATAGGTTGCAGACTTGTAAGGTGCATCACCGATTGGCGAGCCATGGCAGGAAAACAAAATAGCCTTTAATTAAATTTGTTCCTAATAGGATGAAGAATTATATAACTTAAACACACCTAGCTATGTAAAATGAATTAATGTAGTTCTACTTATGTACACATCCTATTTGAATCAGCTAAATGAGGTAGATATGTTATGGCTTATTAAACTCCTTAGTTAATTTCATTACCATCAACAAGAGAATTCTGTGTAAGATGGTTACATGTTTTGCCTGCCTGGTTCTATTCTTGATAGATGGTTTTCACTTATAGAAAGCGACACCCCCCCCCCATACACACACATGAAGAGATGCACACACTTGAGATAAAGCGTTACGGGTTTCAGCACAGTACAGGTAACGGGAAACTATCATTGACCCTGCCTGAAGATGTTAACCCTTGACCGGGGTGGAGAAAGTTTAAAAGGGTACGTATGCATAGCCCTACCCCCACTTCCTCAAAATGTAGATCAAATAAAGGGGAGAGAAGGTTCCCGGGCAGAGTCTGAGATAGATATAGTCGTTTTGAGGGCCCTGCAATGGTTCTGAGGGTCCACGTTCAGACATTTTGAAATACACAGTGCACGCGCTTGCAAATGTTCCCAAAGAATATGTTTACTTTTCTCCCCAAAGGGCCAACCCTCCCACCCCCTGCATTGTTTGTAAAATATACCCACTCTATCCATGATATAATAAAATTTCAATGTTATGTACATGCCAACATTTAAAAACTTTTTTAAACGTTTTTTGTTCACTGGGTTTTGGTTCTGAGTTCTAAGGGTCCGGGTCCTGAGGGCCCTGATTCTGAAAGCTTGTGTTTCAGACTTCTTTTGTGCTTGTGGAGGTGATAAATAGACTTGAATAGACTGGGTAAGCAGTTTGGTTGATATTTTTATTACTCTGCTAGATACCTTCCATGCCAATGGCTTAAGTCAACCCTCTAAGGAAGGAAGTTGCTAAAATATGACAATGATCATCATGATGCACCAATACAGCCCTTCAGGAGTCTCTTGACCTCATAAGGTTGTCATGATGCTTGAACGCACCCCTGGCGAGTTACTCACCAGGGCTGCATTAATGCATCATGACGACCAAGGGCATGATACATTAATGGACTATGCCGTCCTTAAAGGGTTAGAATTAATTGAAAGAAGAACTCGCTCGGAAATTCCATCTAGACAAACACAGAAATATCACATTTCACTATTACTGATTAATATTGAGGGTTGAATTTGAATAATTAGACATTCCATCCACGCAGTAAAAATTCTGAGCAACCCCCGCAGAAAACTTGATTAATCACTACAAATGTGAAATCAACTAGATAATGATAACTATTGTGCCTGCAGGGGGTGTTACAGAATATAGCGTAAAATTTATCATAAAAATATCATATTTACGCTGCTCCTTAACAAGATTAACAACTTATGCTAAGGGAGTGGTCACATTTTAACAACAGGGGGCGTGGTGAATTTTTTCGCGTGGGTGGGTCGAAGTTTTTTTGGTCCCTCCCACTGGAGGGGTTGAAATTGAGCGTGTCCAACCCCTTTGATCTATAGTGACATGCTGGCTTTTCACTAAAAAGGGGGCAATTTTCTGGTACCTCCCCCCAGAGGGGTCCATATTTTTTGATCTCCCCTTCCAGGGGACCACTCCTAACACTAATGAATACTTGACAATTTACACTAATATCCTCAAGTTTGAGGTAATGCCTCAAAATTTCTTGAAATTGAGGCTAACATCTTCACATTTACGCTATTTATCAGCACCAAGTTGCTTGGAAGACGGAATCTTTACATAAATACTTACACTAATTTATGTAAATCAAGAGCGCACGTTTATTTCTGTAAAACCTGTAACCAAATTTACACAATTGAATTCTCACCATTTTATCACTAACAGTCCACAGCAGATAAACTATGTAACTGTTATTCCGAAGCATGTGGTCCCCCACTTTGTGGAAGACACATATATATTGCCACAATCGGGAGCAGAAAAGACTGAAAGAGCCATCCGTCCGGCCAAACTGCCCCCACTGACGATCTGATGTCAATCCGACGGGAGTCTGGCCGCTCCCAAACTGTGGTTCGCTGTCTACACACCAGAGTGCACCGCCTGTACTCCCGACACCACGTGACCCACGCCCTGGAGCGACGCTTGAGGAATCGGCCATGTTGTTTTGAACCTCCTCCAGTTCACTAGTCGGCCTGTTAATATAGACAAAATGACACACAATCCCCCCAAACGCAGTAAACTGTGTATGCAGGATGTAGGGAGGAAGCGAATGATTGCACTCGCCATGTCAGTGGTGATGGATGAAGAGGTAGAGGATCTGCTTCTCATTCGACAACTCCGACAGAGGAGGCGGACGCAGAAATTCTGGATACACCCCTTCCTGTACTCCAGGACTGACCCGTCTGAGAGGAACACTCTGGCCAAACTGGAGGCGAATTTTGTCCGGGTAATTAATTTATATCAGAAAGTCAAATTAAATGTTATATGCATCCTTAAAAAAATAATTCAGGCAACTTTAACATAATTGCTGAAAATCTGTCTCTGTCATCTCTATACCCTGGCTACCTTAATTATATTTATCCTCACCGTTTGTTCAAAGAAAGAGAATTTTTTTTTAAATAAATCCCTTTCCTTTCTGCATTAAGTCCCAACCCCCCCCCCCTTATATTCACATATTTTACCCTTATAATAAAAAATGCTCTATTCAAAATACTGAGTTATTTCCCCTTTTTCTAAGCTTGGGTGTGTGACTGAGTTCACTAAAACGACTCGTATGCCGCCCCACTTCTACAAAGAGCTGCTCCACTTGGTAGGTCCACTCACCCTGTACCACAACACCAACTTCAGACCTGCCATCAGACCAGAGGAGCGTCCAAGTCTGACGATCCGGTATTTGACAAAAGGTGTGTTCTTCCTCCTGTCCTTCTACATTAAGTTCTTTGCACAAACTGCAATTGATAAAAAAATTTAAATTGAATTGAAAAAGGATAAAAAATATAATAATTTTGCCACATGTGCAAAATGCTGAACTTGTCCTGTTGTTCAAAAGTGGTACTATCTCACAGGGGACAGTGTGACCACCTTGCACCAGTCCTATCTCGTGGGTTTCCAAAGCTGAAAAATGTTTGTCCATAGACTGTATAAAACTTCATATCTATCCTCATTTGGTTATAAATGATTACAAATATTATGTATTCTAAATGGACAAAACTATTTTATATTCGAAATGCATAAATTGTCAGATATGTGGCTATCCTTCAAAAAAGCTGGTCCTGCAAAATTAGAAACTGAAGGACCGAATGTCCTTTGAGATGAAAATGTTTTCACAAAGACTGGACACTTTAAAAACTTTCTTGCCTCCTGCTCTATCTGCCTAAAGTATATATCCCTCTCCTCCCTTCATTCCCTGTCAGTAAAAGGCTAGGTCTATACCATATAGTGTTACCAAAGTACCAGACCAGCATGACTTTTCTCTCCCAGCATGGCCTGTGCTGTGCTAACTTGTAATGGATCGTTAGGGAGAGGAACCTTCCCTGCACAAACCAACACCGCCATACCATACCTACAAGGCAGGCAGTCTGAGGTACCATAAACAACCAGGTAGGTCTCTACATCTGCCCAATGGTAGGAATGGGCGTGTGGTTGGTCTCCAGACTATCGACAGTAAGGTAATCACACTTTATATGTTCAACATAGGGGGAGATGCATGCTACAAGACTATGGTTGCCTCCATTATTATCAGGTTTCCATCCGATCCCAGTCTTTGTGAAAACATAATCATCCATCAGGATATCCTGACCTGCAACTTTTTAATGTTGTAGGACCAGCTAAATCTTTGAAGGACTAAATTACTGACAATTTCTTAATGTTAAGTATAAAAGTGTATAGTTTTTCACAGTAGCCTAACAATTATGTTAAATTCTCACTTTTAGAAACCAGAATAACTTATTTTAGTCCAGTTAGGCGAACATGTGACTGGACATTCGCCTCTGCTTGTCAGTCTGCTGGACTGATGACATTTAAAGGGGATATTGCAAAGACTAAATCTGTATTTTTCTTTATCAGATCATTACCGGTTTGTGATATACTTATAATTTCTAACTAACATGCTATTTTTCAAGGACAAACTCTCTTACGAACATAGTCTTCTATACACCGTCAACTTCCATCCTTCTCACAATACCACTCAGACTTAACTCCGAACCCAACTGACATCAGAGAAAAGACATCCCCCACTACCACGCGCACCAACTGACCTTTGTCTCCAAGCAGAGTCCTAGTCCTACCGTCAGGTAGGATAGTGTGGGCCACTGTGGCTGCTACACTTGGCTACCTGTGCTACCTGTGTACAGACCCCTGTCCTTTCCATGCTCCCCACAGTGTTGTAGGTATGCAGGCCATGTGCTTTAAGGACCGCAGCAATGTTGACACAAAGCAGAGGGGGGACTTTGCTAAATGTGGGTATATCTCCAGATTAATGCAAAATTGTGTGTTCTGCATCCCAGTAATATCATTTATTATTCAAATCCATGAGATTATGCCATTTTAATGCATCCAAATGCATGCATTTTCACCAGAATGCGATGCTCAAAGCAGAGGGGGAACTTAGAGTTGACTACCCTGTTTCTGTTACCAGAAACATCTGACCTCCCCCCCGAGGTTTAGCTCAGTGGTGGCCCGTGCCCACTACTGAACACTGAGAAACCACAGAACCCCTAACGACTGCCCCTCCCTTCCCTCTTTCCTACAAGCCGCATTCTATTGGCCCAAAGGCACCACACTAACTGGTAAATGGCCACACTGGTCACCGAGTCCTTCAGTGAACCACCGACGGTTTTACCAAATCACCTAAATGACCCGGTCTGATCAGGGCCATGAGTCCTTTGATCCTGGTGCATGGCTACTCAGTCCACTCTCCGTCCATGTTGGTGGCTGCCCTACATCAAGGTTACCTCTTTGTAGTTCCGAGGGACCTCTAATGACCTGCCTAGTTTGAGGGGTGAAAAGGAGACACAAAAGACTACTGCATTAAGCAGAGCTATCTTGTAAGGACTGTAGAGTGCCTCAATGTCTCAGGTCTTTTTTAGTTCTGATACATAAATGCTTTACTGAAATGTATGGATTTGAACTAAAAGAAAATTGATTTATGGACAGGGTAAAGTTAATTAAGAACCACATTCTAAGTAGCTTAGCTTCAACCCAAGAATAGAGAGGTTTTAAACTAAACACAGGTTTGCTAACATCCAGAATGAACCTCATTCCCACCAACAGCGTCCTCCAGTATTGATCTCAGCTCTCTGTAATTACCTCACCATGTCTCACAGGAAGTGAACAGGGACAGACGCAATGCCTGATGGGTAAAAACAGACATCTTAAGATTGATTATCAGTGTCAGTAACATGACAGTTGCATGCTGGGAGTGGACAGGAATTCATTAGCAGGATGTGAGGGATTGTGGGGCTGTCTGGGAGGCTTTTTTTTTCAAACATTTATCTTTATTTCTGAGTTTATATAGTTCCAGTACATCAAAATATTAATCGCATTTGTGCTGTAGGTGCACTCCTGTATAATAACAATATCCCAGTATTCCAAAGTCAGGAATTATGTTACAAAAACTCAGAATAGAAAGGTTCCCCTCCTCCCACGCAAATTAGGTGTGTGGAGGATCTTTTCGGGGAACCCTTTCCTTCACAGGAAAAACAGTAACATTTATAAAAATGTATCTTGGTCCTGTTTAGACCAAGCCACTCTTAACCTAGGTTCAGGTTAACTCCTTAGTCAATCACATGTACATAGACTAATTATAACCAAAAGGACTTTAATGAACAATTATAGGTACCTCTCCCTCCAACCATAATTTTCTATCATTTTTAAAACTAGTACCATATATCCTGTGATCCCTACAGTGTAATATGTATGCATTGACTGCTGTCTCCTATAATATATGTAACAGTCATCTGTAGATGGCTGGCACAATTACTACTGTGATCCGACTACATCTCAATGCAATGTCATTTCTCATGTATATCACTTATAAGGATACCCGATCGTATATCATTATCATTGCATAAATCTGGCGGACTAAACGTCCATTGAACTGTATCGTATTTTGAAACATCACTCCGTGAATAAAATACGTTATAAACTCAAAGTGTGGGTTGGTAGGAGGCGTACGGGTGCTGGCAGTGCATTCCACAACATGGTTCCATAATGCTCAACTGACCTGTAATATACATCGGTATGTGGTGTATGTCTGAAAAGGATAGGTCCTACATGTGCATGGTTGCGGTCTTTCTTGGGTCGTTCAGATAGTGCCACCACCACTATACATAGCACATCACAGCTGTGATAGCACATCATAAAACACATATATTATATTTCCAAATGATATTAGTGTTATTTGTAATATAGAGTTGACAGTAAGATATTTGAAAATATTATCATAAAAAGATATAGGGAAAAAAGGCCCTCTTTTACTTGATAGAGAGCATTACAGAAGGCTTTTTATATTTGCTTTGCACAAAGGCTATAACCAACTAATATTATAGTGTGTTATGATAAATGTCTGAATCCTTTTGTTGTACTGTCAGGCTGTCCCATGGGGAGGTCTGTGTGGCCATTATAAATATGTGTTTGGGGACAGTGCACAACAAAGACTGATGTGTTTCTGTCCTTGAACCTGTTATCCCCATCCTCAGAGGTCACGGCACTGACCGTCAAAGCGCAAACACTTTACACAAATTAAATTTCCCACTGTGTATTTCATTCCTATTGATTGACACAGAACTAGTTCCCAAATGAATCTCCCTTGAATAGGAGGTCTATGATACCCTTTGGGAATTTATGATATTGCTTTATCCCCAGCTGTCCCTATATCAGGTTTTAAAAGTTCTTTGTCCATACATTTTTTCTGAGTGCCTATAGTAATAATCATTATTTTCTTCATATTATAGTATACAATATGACCAAGAGAGCAGAGTACATTAATGCCAAGAGAAATTGATGAGAAAAAGATGACATTTTCTGACCGTAGCATGCTCAATGCCTTCCCCAATAAGGAAGTCAGCCTCCTTTCTACTACACAAGCAGCTTCCTAACATAATGTGTAGTCCAATGCTCCTCCATTTAAGATCCTCAAATAGTGACTTATCCCTTACTTCACTTTGATATCATTTTCTTGAGCTTTGTGTTTTATGCATTACTTCTCCACTTCAGCCTTCACTCCCCCCCCCCCCCCCACCTTCGGAGATTTACGTTAAATGTTGTTAGTCCTTTTATGTTTTCCGCCTTGTTCACCATTTCCACCTTGTAAAAGAACCTTCAATCAATCTTTTATTACCTTGCTTGGCACAAGCTCCTGAGATTGAGTCAAGAGTCCCTCTATATCTTACCATAGCAGCTTTGAAGGTCAAGGTTGATCTCAGGGCCCAGATGGTCACATGGGGTACATTTCAGGTGTCAAGTTAAAGGTCGCCGAGTGCCGAAGGTCAAATGGCACAAAGCCACAAGACTTATCCAATCAGGCGAGAGCCTTTAGTATATAAGGCAGTGCCTGGTTTACAAAGTCAAACTATGAGGTACGGAGGAAGGGTCTCTCAAATCATAGTACACATGTAGGGGAAAAAACACGATGGTCATGGTTTAATATTTTCAGTTATATTTTATAGATCTTAATACACTTATAGAGTTCTTACAATATTCATGTCATAGATCAGTGAATATATGTGTAACATATAAGGATGCATAGTCATATAAAAAAATCATATAATGTGATGAGGATCTGATAATACACAGCGTTTATACAGATGAAGCAATCTAGGAAAATTTAAGTGAATTAAAGATTAATGAGCAACAGTAGCACCTCTCACAATGACTTTACATGATGGCTTGTCCTGGCTTGTGGTAGATTGATTCAACAGTCAGGTTGATGAAGGAAAAAGAGTGTCTGTGCATGGTTGGGTATGATGAGGTTTGTAAACAAGTCTGCCTACCATTTACATTATATGATTGAGAACTTTGAAGGAGACAAAAAACATAACATTGGTGTGGCGAAAGCATTGAATGAATATCTTGGTGGATATGTGTCTGCATGGGTTTCCTTTCTGTCTACAATGTATCAGTATCCACACCGAGGTGCCCTGTCTGCACAAGAAGGAAGCAACATTCAGACAATGAGCAAGCATTAGGCGTTGTAAATTCAAAATTTATTTTGCTTGCCACTTCTTCTAGTCATATCCCCCTACATCAAAATCCTAGACTGCAGCATTTTTCTCAGACCTGTTTCATCAATAACTTTGAATGCTCTGCTGGTGGCTATTATTATGGACCATTCAATCATATCAAGAATTCATAAGAACAATTAAGTATTTGATAGAAAAGGCTCATGCGCCATATAATGAACAATTATATATATTCAACAAGAGCAATTATTAGTTTCTCTAATCACATTAGCATTCTTGTATCTTCATCTACTAAATATACAGACTTTAGTGATGAATCGTCCATGTTTACTACATTGGAATAATTGAGTCTAATTGAATCTTATCAGGCGGAATACCTTGAGTGAACACTAAATGGGAAGAGGAGGCTTCCCAACCCATGTTAATATAAATGCAAATCAAGTCCTAATGAAGATAGAATGGATAACAATTAGTGTGTAAATATCACACGTCTGAGACAATTTCATTGTCAAGGATTTTAAGTCTTTATGATGCAATGCTTGGTGACTCCAACTGATTATACCAGAAAACAACCTTCAATCCATACCCTGTAGAATTTGCTGATAATTTTGTTGGCGTTGGACCCGCGAAGCAGTGGTCGGCACGCATGGGCATTGAATCCACTAGTGACAAAATATTATGTACCTTCTTGACCGATGGTCAATCTTATAACCATTCCTTCCTGTACTGAGAGAACATACACACCTCTAAAACTTCCACCCATCCACCCTACAATTTGTGTAATAATATGTGTAATATCCAACTTTCATTTACTGTGTTTTGATTATTATGATTCACACTATCATTTACAAATGTGTAATAGGCTTATTTATTTACATATACTGTAGCTAATAATTTATGCTATTTATGCTCTATCGTGTAAAAACCTATCACTGCATAATAATTCAAATTTAAACCCCTTTTGTCAGTGCTTAAAGCTGCAGTCGAGGTGCTTAAAGAAGGAGCCGCAGCTTGTCAGCAGCTTTAACCTACTTTAAGCAGAACCTACTTTCCTGCTACTTTAATTCCTACTTTAATGATCCGGAAAGCTGCATAAAGCTGCTTAAAGTAGGGTGGTCACTCTCCGCGGGCGCTCCCCCTGGCCGTATCTGCCACAATGCTAAATGACCCATTTGAAAAAATTAATTTCTCTGGTCCAAAAGGTCGCAAAGACTAAAGTAAATACTTTCTGGAAAGCTCTTTATCTGATCTATCCATATCTGCAATCTATCATAGTGTATACCAAACAGAACCCTGTTAAATCACGGACGGAAAAGAGAGTTCCACATCGTTTTTATCCCATACGGTCAGCCAGTTCTGAAAATACTCCTCAGTGATTGAAGTCAGAGAGCATCTAAATCTCTCTCTATCTTGGAGGTCCTCCTATAGGGGGGTGTTGTAGATGGTTGGAGCTACATGCTGGTATGTTTAGATTTTTTCTGTGACATTTTTAAGTTTTTCAAAAATCGAGCTAAACTTTCTATATTTGCCATAAAATGCATAACACACTGAAGGAATGATTTGGCCCTAAATGGCACCCTTTAGATGGATTCAGAAGGTCCTAACTAGTCTAGAAAAGGTCACTTTTATCTATTTTACATGCACGATTTTGAACGATTTTGAGGTGAAGTTTACATACCTATTATATTTTCATCAAAATTTCAACTTTTTATTTCTCCAATATCCACTAAAAAATCATTAGTTACTCTGGTTTCAAGTCAAATAGACCGCTATTTGTATCTTAATAATAGGATTACATGCTAGTTTCAATTTCATATACTGCATGACATTATAGTTCAATTTTCTCAAATGCTAATCGGATCGCGCTCTCTGCCTGTCAGAGCTGACGGAGACCACTAAATGTCAATAAATACTCAGATTTGAAAGGAAATTCAATTTTTGATAAAATGATAACCATTAATGATAGAAATAAGATCCAAGCACACTTGGGTTCCTTATGTCCAGGGGCTTAATATGTTGTATGGCAAGAGCATATAGTTGTACTATAAGTGTGAAAGAATTGTTCGATAACCAAGGATGGTTATGTGCGGGAAGTTCTTATCGATTATCACATATCATCCCTCACAAATATCTATTTAAAAAACCAATAAAAATTAAATCAATATCAATATGATAAATAACCTTGCAGATATGTATTCGTGAGAGTGTAAGCTTTCATTTGATATATAGATGGGTATTATAATCATATTTTCTGAATATCTGTATGTGTTAAGGCCACCAGCCTACGATAGCCAATGTGTAAGCAAGCGAGACCACCAAGTTCTGACAGCTACTTAAGTGAATTTTGAAATATTCAATTTGCAATAAAATCTGAACCGCTAATGATACAATAAAAATAAAAACAGATTTGGATTCCCCCTGTCCTCAGGTTTGATTTGCAATAATACACGAATACATGGGCTTAGTTGGTCAAATTCAAGTGTCCACCCTACTTAAAGTAGGACCACTAGTTTGTCAGTAGATTTAACCTTCTTTAGGCTCAGGGTGTATTCCGCAAGGAGGTAGCATATGACGCCTTGTGCGCGCCCTGGAGGTGCAGCTAGCTGGGGGAGGGGTGTGGCCGTCTGTGTGGCAGTATAGAGCCGCAAGGAGGTAGCATATGACACCTTGTGCGCGCCCTGGAGGTGCAGCTAGCTGGGGGAGGGGTGTGGCGGTCTGTGTGGCAGTATAGAGCCGCAAGGGGGTAGCATATGACGCCTTGTGCGCGCCCTGGAGGTGCAGCTAGCTGGGGGAGTGGTGTGGCGGTCTGTGTGGCAGTATAGAGCCGCAAGGAGGTAGCATATGACGCCTTGTGCGCGCCCTGGAGGTGCAGCTAGCTGGGGGAGGGGTGTGGCGGTCTGTGTGGCAGTATAGAGCCGCAAGGAGGTAGCATATGACGCCTTGTGCGCGCCCTGGAGGTGCAGCTAGCTGGGGGAGGGGTGTGGCCGTCTGTGTGGCAGTATAGAGCCGCAAGGAGGTAGCATATGACGCCTTGTGCGCGCCCTGGAGGTGCAGCTAGCTGGGGGAGTGGTGTGGCCGTCTGTGTGGCAGTATAGAGCCGCAAGGAGGTAGCATATGACGCCTTGTGCGCGCCCTGGAGGTGCAGCTAGCTGGGGGAGGGGTGTGGCCGTCTGTGTGGCAGTATAGAGCCGCAAGGAGGTAGCATATGACGCCTTGTGCGCGCCCTGGAGGTGCAGCTAGCTGGGGGAGGGGTGTGGCCGTCTGTGTGGCAGTATAGAGCCGCCAGGAGGGAGCATATGACGCCTTGTGCGCGACCTGGAGGTGCAGCTAGCTGGGGGAGTGGTGTGGCCGTCTGTGTGGCAGTATAGAGCCGCAAGGAGGTAGCATAGGACGCCTTGTGCGCACCCTGGAGGTGCAGCTAGCTGGGAGAGGGGTGTGGCGGTCTGTGTGGCAGTATAGAGCCGCAAGGAGGTAGCATAGGACGCCTTGTGCGCACCCTGGAGGTGCAGCTAGCTGGGAGAGGGGTGTGGCGGTCTGTGTGGCAGTATAGAGCCGCAAGGAGGTAGCATAGGACGCCTTGTGCGCACCCTGGAGGTGCAGCTAGCTGGGAGAGGGGTGTGGCGGTCTGTGTGGCAGTATAGAGCCGCAAGGAGGTAGCATAGGACGCCTTGTGCGCACCCTGGAGGTGCAGCTAGCTGGGAGAGGGGTGTGGCGGTCTGTGTGGCAGTATAGAGCCGCAAGGAGGTAGCATAGGACGCCTTGTGCGCACCCTGGAGGTGCAGCTAGCTGGGAGAGGGGTGTGGCGGTCTGTGTGGCAGTATAGAGCCGCAAGGAGGTAGCATAGGACGCCTTGTGCACGCCCTGGAGGTGCAGCTAGCTGGGGGAGGGGTGTGGCCGTCTGTGTGGCAGTATAGAGCCGCAAGGAGGTAGCATAGGACGCCTTGTGCGCACCCTGGAGGTGCAGCTAGCTGGGGGAGGGGTGTGGCCGTCTGTAGGGCAGTATAGAGCCGCAAGGAGGTAGCATAGGACGCCTTGTGCGCACCCTGGAGGTGCAGCTAGCTGGGAGAGGGGTGTGGCGGTCTGTGTGGCAGTATAGAGCCGCAAGGAGGTAGCATATGACGCCTTGTGCGCACCCTGGGGCTGCAGCTAGCTGGGAGAGGGGTGTGGCGGTCTGTGTGGCAGTATAGAGACGCCAGGAGGGGGCATAGGACGCCTTGTGCGCGCCCTGGGGCTGCAGCTAGCTGGGAGAGGGGTGTGGCGGTCTGTGTGGCACCTTTAGCTTCAATACACATTTAGAGCTGTAGCTGCAAAACGACTTGGAGCACAGTGAGATTTACTCTTGGGCTTATTGGGAGTCCCGGGGGCTTCCAAAGAATCCTCCTGGGACTCCCTAGTCCTTCTAGAAGCGCCGCAATCCGCACCCAATGACGGCCAATGCTACACTGATCCGCTTCGATGCACAGCAGAGGTCACATGACCCCCCTTAGCCAATCAGAGGGAGGTCTCGTGGCGGTCACATGACCATGACAGCACCCCCCTTATAATGGGGGAGCTGCTGGGGGTGCTCCTCACTTCAACATGACCTGGGCAACTGGACACACCTCCTACTACTTCCTGCCTGCTGAAGCTCTCCCGGACTGACTGCCCATCTGCCCACCTGACTGCCCAGCCATGAAGAGGATGTCATGGGCAGGCAGCCCCCTCCCCCCAATTTATTTTTTAATCCCCAAATCAGAATCCCCTTAAATGAAATACAATAACCTTCCTGCCAATTATAATTTAGAAGTGATAATATTATTGTATCAATTGATCAGACAAAAGAAATTTCATCAACTTTTACCAGCTTTAAGCAAACCCAAAGTCCCTCTTTAATCAGCTTTAAGCGAATGCCAAATCCTACTTTAAGCAGCTGTGAGCAGCTTTAAGCAAACCTCAAGTCCTTCTTTAAGCAGATTGATGCAACTTTACGCAAAAACAAGTCCTTCTTTAAGCAACTTTAGGCAGATCCCAAGTCCTTCTTTAAGCAGCTTTAAGCATGCTTTTACTCAGACTTTACATGGCCTTCTTCTCTCGGAAAGAAGGCCATTAAAGATGGTATATCAGCTAATACACTTCCCAAACTTTTTCTTTAAAAGGGATGCCATGGGTTCCATTATCATTTTAGCTAGTACACAGTACCCAATATTTTCTAGATATTTGTCAATAAATACATGAGTTTAGATAGTTAACAATATAGCCTATTCACCTCACTGACTCAGTCACTCCCCCAGGTGAGTACAGGGTAAACTAGCCTGGTAGAGAATGCACTGAGCCATGCAGTACCACAACACAGGGAGTTTTAGGGTCGACCTACAGTAAAAATGATTGCACTAAATATGCTTATTTGATAGATTTAGATATACCCCATCCTTTTAAAAGTAAGGGAGTATCTATAGCATTGGATATACAATAGTATTATGGCATCAATAGAAAATTGACGAATTTTAGGTGACAACCCATCTTTAAGCATGACTAAAGGTTGATTAAATTCCGACTTTTGGTTCTTTAATTTTTGCTGACAAGTTCGCTTAAAGTTGCTTAAAGAAGCTTTATGACCTTCTTTAATCATGTTCAAGCAAAGCTTAAAGCTGCTTAAATTGGAAGTATTATGCAGTGTATGTATAACATCCCAGCTAACAGAAAAACGTTTTTTTACGTCAAAATAACGTTGTAAACGTTATATAACGTTCTGCCATAGTAAGGAGCCTTAGGGGAACGTTATATAACGTTATAAGATGTTGTTTAACGTTTTTTGTTCACTGGGATGTCTATTCACACTCATACAAGAAGTGTGTCTTAAAATGTGTATTAATGTCACAAAACTTATAAATCAATAATAAATCTTATTATACCCAGCCAGCCTTCAAGTGCTGTTTTGTAATAAGGGTAATGCATAAATTAGAAAGAATGGCTGAAGGTTTTGACATTTTCTACAAGTGTGTATTATACATCACATTCATGTCTATATCAATGAAAAGTGGAGAGATTTCCTGAAGGCACTGAAAATCCAAGGAAACTCATCATAGTGACGACCTAGGTTGTCATCATAGATTATGGCAGGTGGTCCCTTATCAGTGCCACCCCCCTCTAGTGGGGCACCCCTTTGGTAGTCTTGGTGTGTTCTTGGTTGATTTAAGTAGCATAACTTGTTATAAATTACATGCCAGTGGGTGAAGGTAATGGCAAAAAATATAGAGACAATGTTGCATCCCATCACCACTAATGGCTCAAGATGAAAATAATTGATCACTTTAACAGTTGGTGGCAGCTATGTGCCAACATGTGCCTGGCTGTGTGACAACTTAAGTTGTCATTGCAACAACCCAATAAATGTGACTACCTAGGGTCGTCATTATGACAGCTTTCGCCTGAATGGATCAGATGTGACTACCTTAGGTCGTCGCAATGAAGACCTAAGGTCGTCACTTTGACTACCTAAGTTTGTCAAATTTGGTATTGTCAAATTGACGACCCTGAGGTTTTCAGTGTAGTATAGAGTGGTGATATTGCTGTGGTAGTACAACTTATGAAATAGTGCCTGCTGCAAGACCTCCATGAAGCGAGGTAGGTACACTGTGTCTGCTATTTTGTCTCTCATTTCCACATTTTCCAATTACATATTACTGCATTAGTCTGTTAAGTAGTTTTACTTTAGATTGCCTGTAATTGGTGTTGTAAGTGTGCTCCCTTAAGCACAGGAGTACTGACGTGATCAGGTTGCCTGGCAACACACACAGCAGGACATGCTTTCTGGGATTCTGCATAATTTGCCCACTATTTTAGTCAAAATCAAATCCCCCGCAAATTTAGTTACATAGTATTATGAAGGTTGTATAGAAGCCTACGTCTTCTCATCCAATTAATTCCCGTAATGCTAGTGAAGTACATTGAATACTCTTATTTCATCAATGGTATACAGTAGATGGCGCTAATGTCTAACTGGCCAGTTTGCTCTCACTACAGGCGCAGATCTGGTTACCCACACTTTCTTGGTCAGCAAACGGGGGGGGGGAGAAGCCCCACCCCAAGTGGTTTTAGCTTCAGCAGTTATGAGGACACTCATATTTATCATGATCTAAATCATTTTTGACATAAGGTATTGTTCCAATATCAGAGGCCTATATACCTACACCATCTCCTTCTAGACATGAGAAATTGTTTAAGCCAGGGGAGTATTATTTCTATATGATTATTGACATATTGTGAGAAGTGTCTCTGCCCCCATGTTAAAGCTATGGGGCTCAGAGTAGCCCCTGTAACCACCTGCTCTACAGGGGCCCCCCCTAGTGGAACATGCCTGATGAAACAAGTGTATAGAAATAGATATATACTTTGGCAAGAAAGTCATGGACTAGGGCTACATTCCGATTAAGGGTTTACACAAATGGTTTCTGATTTCTACTTTCAATCCTGCTGCCCCCCTTCTCCATCCCTGTTCTGGTCTATACAGTGAGGTCATGGCATGTGGGTAGGGTCTCTGCCCTCAAAGCGATTGCCAATCAGCTGACGGTCAATGCCCGAAGGTGAATGTGGGTTACCATGGCTAAGTGACAGGCAGTCATGATGCGCTGGTCTGGTTTCCTCCTTCAGGCATCTTTTTATCTGCCATGCTGATATCTTGATACCCCTAACCTCTTTCTGCCTCATCATGTCAAAACAAGAATTGTACTCCTCCAGCCATGAAAAAGCTCTCTCATATTTGATGTCCAGCAATTGACTGCCACCAAGCAGAGAAGTCATTTTTTAAGCAGAACCTGTGCAAAAAAATACTGAAATAAATATGTAAATTAGGGATTATTATTTCATTTTTTCTCTCTCTATTTCAATGAAAATCAAAGACACCCAGGTGAGCTAAGGATGCTTGTGAGGCCCCTATACCCCAAAAGGCCCCTATCCCTCAAAATTGGTCCATTTGAGGGATAGGGACCAGGTGAAGTCCCTATATGCCAAACAGCCCCTATCCCTCAAAACAATTTGAGACATAGGGCCCATGTGAAGTCCCAAAGCCACAAATATTTTTCCATGTCCCTATCCCTCAAAATGGTCTGAAATAATGGAAATGAGAGGGGCTAGACTGGCTGAGGTCTGTGAAAGCTGTCCTCGAATCCTATGAGGAATGTATCACTGTTACAATGTACCAGTCACAATATACTACCAAAGTGGTCATGCAGTGGTCGTGCAGTGGTCACAAAGTACCATTTGCACAACCAGGTACATTCAGACAGTGGTACATTAAGGCAGTGGCACATTCTGTCCAGACCCAGAGGTCACTTGTTACCTTTCCTGTATGGGACTGACCAGTCACCCCCCCCCCCCCCCTTGTCATCTTACCAAACTGCCCTGTTGGTCATATAGCAACCCTCCGTCCCCACCCCAAGTGGTTGACATCAACATACTGTGGTCAGTACAGGCAGGAGGAGGGGGAGGGGGTGTGGGTTCTCAGAGAGTTTTAGATTGGGAAATATACCTCATCATGGTTTAAGAGTGTACAAAGTGATAACAGGTGTCTGCAGGCTATAGATATTAACCCCATAAGGTACCCTTAACTTATTGTGAGGCATACTTCCTTGCTGAAGAAGCAAGAAATAGTCATAGAAATTATTACAAAGGTTTTTGATGGATGGGGCTTTTGATGCTTAGGGATTGTTTGTAAGATAGGGGCCTGACTTGTCCCTATCCCTCAAATGGCCCCTATCCTACAAATATTTGTGAGATAGAGGCTGTTTAAATGTGGTCCCTATGTCTCAACATTTTGTGGGATAGGGACTTTTTGCTATATAGGGACCTGAGGTGGGCCCTAAGTCTCAAGCGGCACTATCTCACAAATATTTGAGAGATAGGGGCTTTTTGAGGGATAGGGGCCTCACAATGCTCCCTAGTAACTATAGTGAGCCTATACTACCCCTACTGACAGGGTGTGTATCACCAAGTCCCCTTTAGCCAACTTTAGTGACCTTCGAACTGCCCTTAGGAGTTACATATAGAGTTGGCAAGCCCAAGATTGCAGAACTGGATTGTTAGCCATCGATTGTGTGTGGAAATGATATAATTTTAACAAATCTTTGCAATTTCTTGCTGTTTCCCACCATATTGCATTTTTATTTTTAGTAAGAGCGGACTTAAATTGCCAGGATGTAGCAATTTGTGTCATCGACAACACATGTTGGTACCTACTTAACACAGGTTTAACAAGACCTCTGCTTGGAGAGTGAGTAGGCTATAGGGCACCTGGCCATTGATTGCAGCACACCAAGTTGAGAACCTTCAGTACAGGCCTTGGCCACTAGGTCCATAGAACAACTAACCTGGGGTTATGACATCACAGGACAGGCCACTATTGCTTCTGTCTGAAGTGGTTCCCAGGACTTGGCCCTACAGTGAGTACGCCTAAGTACTGAGGACCAATGCTATTCACTTGTCTTCACGGTAACACAGACTAAAGCAATAGCTATCCTGACTTAGGCCCAATCTAGAGACAACCAAAGGAGGCACCGGGGGTTAGACATGGCCCCGCCCATGACCTAACCCTTAGGAGCCCTATAGTAGGCACAGGAGAGGGCACTAGGTGGCAGCACTGAGTGTATGGCTATGGCTCACTGTGCAGAGGGTGGTTCACACCTAGGAGGGATAGCCTCTAACAATTCACTTCATCATGAACCTCATGCCTGGAGTTGAATGATGGCACATGGCTCATTTGAAAGAGGAGAGATTGACCTACAAGATGAATATACATTTCTTCATTCAAAGGTATTTGCAAGCATTATGTGATTTAAATACTAAATCTACAGAGGTTAGCATAGCAATACTTAATTATTTTTCAAGTGGCTTAAGAAGGCTTTAGTACAGGGATCATTGTATGTATGTTATGTGTCATATCCCTGAAATTCAGGTTTGCAGATGGAGGCAGGGCAAGGCACCGTAATTTTGAATAAATTTTGTGTCACTTTTGTTGACTTTAACTCCTTTCTAGGGGTCATCCATGCTCCTCCAGCGTTCTGGCCTACCCAGTGCCATTCATATATGGTCCCCCAGCCATTCCCTGTTATTTCCCATCCATTTGTTAGTGTCCCTCACCCATTCTATAACATTAACTCCAGGATCTGGTATCCCTCCTCCAGGGCATTGCACACCTCCTCTTGCACCTTTACCCATCCATTATAGCATTCGATCCATCCCATAAGATTCTGCATTCATCCTTTGGGTGATTCACCTGTTTTCCTACACATCTTCTAGGTTGCTCTATGCCTATAATCCATAGTCACCTATTCCTCCAGACTAGCCCATCCTCCAGGGTATCTAAGTTCCTCTGCATCATGTTGAAGTACTCCTCCAGTTCTTCAAGTATACTCTCAATAGTTAACAAAGCATTTCTACCCGGACTCATGCCAAAAGGCAAAGTGACCCACCATACTGTTTGATCTCTTTGACCCTCCTCCAGGTGCTTTCACAGTAATCCAAGGTCTCCAAACTTACCATACAGCACCTTCCATCCATCTTTGATGATGTCCCATAACTTCTCCATAAATAGTATTCTTTGAACATCATATAACACAGCCCACAGACTATTAGAAACCACAGAAGCCAATCTCCAGATCACAATTCCAGACAGCATATTACACTATAAACCATAGTGTACATAACAGCCCATATTCATCATTTCAAATCCAATTTTCTCAGCTTCTAGATAAGTTAAAAACAAGATTGAAAATGATTTGGAATCCCTATGACTTAGAGGAATTGTTGACCTTGGAATGCTTTGTGTTATATGCCTTTGGATTTCTTTCTCCTGTCCCTACCTATAGGGTACCATGGGAAGGTGTGCAACTAAATATCTACTCTGATCTCTGCAGGCCCCAGGACTCTACAAAGAGGTGGTGCCATCTAGGATATGTTGTGTACACTACCTCTTTGTAGGGTCATGCAGCGATCAGAGTGCACTGTAAAAAATAATCCGTCAAAATAACAGAGATTCTCTGGCAACACTGGGTGCCGGACTTTCACCGTAAAAAAAACTGTCACTAGCTGTTATTTCAAGTTCACCGTAATTTTAACGGTGAAAGTCCGGTACCCAGTGTTGCCAGTGAATCACCGTCATTTTAACAAAATACGGGACATCACTGTCATTTCAATACAGTGCCTAAAAATTAGTTATAATGGTATTTTGTGTAATTCAACTCATTTATCCCAGCATTTTTCAGTCCATTTATCCACCTATACCTAACTCTATGCTCAGTAAAGTTCCATGCTAAATTTGGTACCATGTCCAATCAGCAATAGCACCTTAGTGTCAAGACTTCAGGCCTAATCTAACAGAGCCTTATAAAATGCTTCATGACACTTTGTAATGCCAGTCCATGAGAAGAAGTCACTTTAGGATGGCTACAGAGCAAAGCTTACAGCTGTTTATCTATATATTTTTCTTATGACCACAAAAATGATGTTCTTAGCATCCATGAAAATCTCCTCATGACCCAAACTGCCACCTGGTGTGATAAAACTAAACATCAATTAAACAAAGCTTTAACGTAAAATAAATAAACTGTGTTTCACTGTAAAATAAACTGTGTTTCACTTTGCTGAATTACGGATATTCAAAGTAAAATTGATCGATTTTACATTGCCCCACTGTATTAATATATAATGATGATCCACCGTAAAAAATTTACATTGATTCTCTGTATATTCAACAGAATATGTTAACAAAACAAAGCTTCACCGTAAATAAATAAACTGTGTTTCACCGTACTGGATTACAGATATTCACAGTAAAATTGGTTGACTAAACATTGCCTCACCGTAATCACATTTACGATGATCCACTGTAAAGTTTTGCATTGATTCCCCGTATATTCAAAGGAATATTTTCACAGTGTGGATATTTAGTTGCACACCTTCCTATGGTACTCTATCGCCTACTCACTCTCCAAGCTGAGGTCTTGTTAAAACCTGTGGTACTTCATGGGGGCAGGTAGTCAGCAACAGTAGGTATCAAATCAAGTAAAATTAGCGTGCTTCCTTTTGTAATGAGGGTCAGATTAAGTAAGGAGGCAGGTGCAAAGGACAAATGCTGCCAACTACAACCAGGACCAGATTGGTGCTTTGTGACAATTATAGACTAGTGGTAGGCAGAAATGTCAATATAAATATATATAATGATTATCATTCAAACTAATAATGAAAGCAATTAGCTGTATATTTACTGGCACGTTTCAGTCTAACTGGCTCCAATCACTAAAGACAACTGCTCATCCTATCATGTGTTATTATAGTCGTCTGGACAAGTGCAACCAAATTTTATTAATTGCATCTTTATCCCGCTTATCCAATAGTGTGTATTATACAATAGTTTTTCTGACTAAAAAAATATTCCATAAGGGTCAGGTTCTGGACTAAGGAATGTTTTGTTAATTGGGTGAATGTTTTATTAATTTGGTGAATATCAGTGAATATTGCTTTAAATGACACGTTTTCAATGATAGCACATAATATGGCAATAGGGAGCTATTAAACTATTTGGTTGTTAAGTTGTTTGGTAAATATCAAGATGGCGGCCTGCAGTGGGTGACTGGCTACAGTGCTATAGGGGGACAAGATGATGGTCTGCAGTGGATGACCAGCGTCAGTGCTATAGGGGGAGTCTTATGGGATGGATACAGGGTTACAAGTTAAACTGGGCGGCGTCTTAGGCTGGGTGACATCTTTGACTTGCAAGTATTTTAATAGCTGAAATGGGGTCTATATATAGAAGAAATCGGTGGAAATTTGTACTATATCTTTTCCACCCATTTCCGCACTTTTCCACCCATTTCTTTAATTATTTCTCAAAAGAAGTCACCCGGCCAAAAACAATCAATTTGTATTGATCTAATGAGACAGCCCTACAGGCAGTAACCGGCAGGCAGTTTTTTTTTTTCATATGATCATTTTCCTGGACATGAAAATATTAGGCTTTTCTTCTTAAGCTTACATGTCACATGACTTTATTTTTGAATCACACAAACGGAATCACCCACAGGCAAGCATATCCTAGCCCCGTAGGCCTGTATTCTGCAGCAAATTGCTCACTGTATAAAGGCTCAAGCAATTGTAACGGACCCTTACTTATGATACTTAATATCGGAAAAGAAGGAGTCAATGCGGTTCGGATACTGTGTGACAGGTTGCTAAAAGAGCTTATTCAATAAAAGAGAAACACTCCGTTCTAGGTTCAGAGTTCTATGGATACTTCGGATGGGCTAACTAGGTAAGTTGGTATTAATCACTGTAACCTTCTAGGTGAGCTACGTAAAGCTTGCTGGCGAGCCCTACTGGACGCTGGCTAGTTATAGATGGCAGGACCCCACACTCATGCGCATTCCCAACCACCCATAGCGCCCCCTGTCCGTGACTGGGAGCTATGGTCGGTGCTTCCACTCACCGTCGACTCCGGACCTCGGACAGGGTTCGGAACCAACATCCAGCAGAACCCACACACAACTATAATAGTAAAACCAACCTAGCCCCTACACAACCAACAAAACTAGCACAACCCATGATCCCGTTTTTCGGCCATGGGTTGTGCCTTGGTTATTTGTAATGGATCCTTCGACATCAACCCCAACCACCTCACCCAATATAAAGAATGGAAATATAATGACAATAGCATGATTTCCTCACCCACAAATGCAACAAAGGTGAATGGTCTATGTTTCTTTTGTTGGAACAAATGAGTTTAATGAAATTGAATCAGCCGTATTCATTCTCATCAACACTGAATGAGGCCTTTCCAGTCAGAGACCAATATGAATGCAACTGAAGTCGTAATGTTTGTTTTAAATTTGGTGATCAATTTATTCATATTCTACAATATTCATGAGTATACATGCAGCAAAACAATAGATGTGTGAACACCAAATGTAGATTTTCACCTCAATATTAAATGAGATATATGTTTTATTACACACTACTATATTTTGCAGAACAAGGAATTGTATGTCATCCTGAATTTACCAGATTTAACCCTTCCATCACTGCAGGGATTAATAGTATCATACTTCTTATATTTAAAAAATCTTAACTGGTGCCTATTTTTTTCTCCTTATTGTATTAGTCCTAGCAAGGTCTGCCCTTACCCAAGAGAAACTGGTGTCAAGTCAGCATCTGCCCACTGCCAACTGTCACTGGTCACTTGGTACTCACAGGGTCAGTGACGTCAGACAGGGGGCAGGTAGGGCAGTCAATGAGTGGATTAGCTGCTGATCTACAGTCAGCAGGCATGGTATATATAGAGGAGTCTTCTTTTCTAATTGAGTACACCTATAACTCTAAGCTGAATGTATACATGTCTATTTGTGTGAAATGAAAAGAGAATATGAATTAAAAGAATAAGTAAACGTTTATATATATATATATATATATATATATATATATATATATATATATATATATATATATGTGGATGTAGACTTGAGGGAGTACTAACTATTAACTGAAATTACATAGGAAGTAATATATTGTGTTTGTCAATATTCTTTGCATATAACATGAATATTCCATTTTACCATTATCATAAATGTCATGACTTTGCCATATTTTTATCATGACTTCCATATTGACGACCATTCTGTGTGCTTCACATGCTCCTATAGTGGGTGATTAAAGCACTGATGTGAAGAATACTAATCCCCTTTGAGTGGTAAATCTTTAATGGCAGTAGTGGGGGGGGGGTTAACCCTACTGGGATTGATACTTTGTGCTATAAGCCACATGTATGTCGATATACCTTTATATAATAGATAAAAAAGGTTAATGGAACACTTAGGGTGTGAATTTTAATCTATAGATCATTCAAAGTCTCCATAGGGGTCCATTTACACAAGTATCTATAGATGTTGGTGTAAGGTTCTGTGATAAATCTCATTATAGTTAGATACATATTATTCTGACAAGAATATGATTAGAATTTCAGAAACTCAATATTGGTCGCAGCAGATTATGCTAAGCTTCCATTGAGATGAACTAAGCCCTGCCTTCACATTAGGTACAAGTGATGTCAATTCATTTTGCATCTTGCCCTACCCACTCTAACTAATTGCATTTACTACCATTATACTCTCTTTTGAAATATGGTTTTCAACTTCCAAATATGCTGCTGAATCATTATGAGCAACAGTCACCTAGCGTCAATTTAGTGTAGTGCAACCTAAATCAACACTATATAGTTTGCAAAAGGTGAAAAGGCTCTTGGAGTGTCCATTGGTAAGATTTAAACGAGGATAAAGGAGGGATGGTAATTGCATAATAATTCATAATTGTATGTTACTCTCAAAAGTTCCCGTAAAACACCTTTTCTTTTAGAGTGTAGGCTTGTAATAATATTCATTTTGAAATAACATTATGTTCAACAAAAATACTGCCCCATTAACTGTTTGAATCCTGACCAAAAATTACTCTGCTTACTATGGGGACGACCTCTGAGAATTTCTAGTTCCCAGGGTGACGAACCTTATTTAAATTTCCATACTATTCCTATGTAAATGATGTCTACTATAGTTGACGTTAGACTTCCCATGGTGTCGACTATAGTCGACGTAAGGCCTCCCATGGTGTCGCCTATAGTCTACGTTAGGCATCCCATGGTGTCTACTATAGTCGGCGTTAGGCCTCCCGAGGTGTCTACTATAGTCGACGTTAGGCCTCCCGAGGTGTCTACTAAAGTCGACGTTAGGCCTCCCATGGTGTCGATTATAGTCAACGTTAAGCCTCCGATGGTGTTGACTATAGTCAACGTTAGGCCTCCCGAGGTGTCTACTATAGTTGACGTTAGGCCCCCCGAGGTGTCTACTAAAGTCAAAGCTAGGCCTCCCACCCCAGTGGGCACAGAACATTGAATCAACATTGAAAGCTGGTTGACAATGCTGATTCAATGTTGATTCAATGTTGATTCAACGTTAAATGGAATTTTGTGCCCACTGGGACGGTGTCAACTATAGTCACCGTTAGGCCTTCCAATGTGTCAACTATACTCGACATTAGGCCTCCCATGGTGTCAACTATAGTCAACGTTAGGCCTCCCACGGGGTCGACTATACTCAACGTTAGGCCTCCCATGGTGTCGACTATAGTCATAACTATAAGGGTGAAAAAAGAAACTACAACAGTACATTGATCTTTGAGATCACCTCCACAGTGCATCGTTTTGGTTAACATGAGTGGTAATAGGATCCACCTTCATGGTAGAACTATGTATTGTGCGGGGAGTAAGGCAGGATCAGATGCGCCACCTACAGGGGTATTGATGAACTTGGCTAAACTCATAGTGTAGATTCAGGCATCCAGGTGGCAGCACTGTGGTCCTGTATAGCCATACCATTCTACACCAGAGGAGTGATAAGAAGGGCTCTCTGTGGTGTTTAGTTCACACATAGGCAACTGTATTTGCGGATCAAAATTTTCATTTTACTGCATTATTTATTGGTTAACAACTGCAAATCGCGTGCATTGATATGTTATCTTCGGGTTTCCTGTATGCATCCTACTGAATGTATATCGTATCTCTACATTGTTGACTAAGCATTTAAAGATATTACTTTAAGGACCTCGGGCCCATTTGAATCTATCGTATTTTGTAAAGTAGACATAAGTATCACAGCTAGCAATCTATGTATAAATGAGTAGTTATTTATTTGGCTTTGTGGGATAAAGACTATTATATTGGCTTCTCGGGGGGTAGAATACCCAAATATCCTCTGGCCATGGGCCTTTGTCTATTCATTTTAGCGATTTTTGAAAGCAATATTTAGGGCAGAGTAGATCAATGCCCCCTCTGTCTCTCCAGGTGGGTGCTCCTACACATATAGTCACCACATGAGTTTGAGTTTGAGAATACTTTTATTTGGCAAGATAACACTTCAGTTAGAGCCTTTTAACAAATACCAAATACAACAAAGAACCACCATACAATAAATGGGGAACTTTACAGTTCCATACATGAGTAGACAAAATGCACAGTATCAGGAGGAATTAACAAATAGTAAGGTGTCATTTATCTAGGGTTTCTTTTTCTGGGGCATATGTATTTGAGAATGTATTTATCTCTTGGGTTGGATCTTACAGAAACAGTACATTTGGTGTCCAGGGTTTTTAACACAAGCGGACTGCTTCCCATAAGAGTTATGTCTACTTATAGGTCCTTCTCTGCTGAATCTAGGCTTCAGCATGGATCCTTTCTTCCTATCATCTCCATATCCCTGCCTGAACATTAAAGTGCCTTCAAACCTACCATACCCTGGCCTAGTGGTGAAGATCACTCTATATGCCCTGAAGTCATCCTCAGCGTTGAAGGCTATTGCAGAGGAGATGTTATGTAACACAAGCTTTTCACATAATTGGCTGGAATCCGTCAGGATAGCATTGATCTCATCAACTAGGAACGCAGCTCCCAGTTTTACAAGGGTCCCGTTTGTACTGATTCCCTTCTCCCGATAACAGGCACAGAACTGAAGGGGAATGGCTGCTTTGACACAAGTTCTCTCTTTTGGAACCTCGGACAGAAAGCTTACACCATGCCCGGAGTGTGGGGCTCTTTTATCATCTGCTAAAGCTATAATATCCAGCAATGTTTGATGAACATCAAAACCAGTGGTCAAGCGGTCTCGATTTAGATTTAGATTTTTGACAAATGTTGGGTATTTTTGTTGTAACTTCCTTGGTAATACCACGTTCATCATGGGAAGTTTCCCCTCGAGGATTCCGACTTCTGTCCAAATTAACGGGCCCATCCTGTCTCCATGGTCACCAAAAAAGAACAACAATGTTTCATCAAAAATGCCCTTTTTATCGAGAGAGGTCAGGAATTCATAATACAACTGGTCCAGATGCATGGAGTCATATTGGTTGTCATGAGATAGTATGTAGTTAAACATGAGGCTAAAGTAGGGCTGCTTATTATGATATCTGTCAGTAAGTGAGCTAACATACTCCAACAACATTCGGTTTTGTACAAGACGCTTCTCATGCTTTTCACAGCCCTCAACACTGATATTCTTATCCTCCTTTAAAGCCCTACCAAAAGGTCTAAAGTAGTAGTCAGTCGGCGCCTTGTCGACACCTTTTCTAAAATAGTAGAACAAGGAGCCATAAATCTCAGCTTCATCAGCAAACATTGTTTTGTAGCCGGCAGCTGAGAAGTTCTTAAACACAAGTGGATAATCATCAAAGGGACCCTTTTGAGGCAGAGTGGTTTCTTCTTCTATGTGCTTCCCCGTGAGGAGAGCAATCATGTTGGGGAATGTGTTTAAGCCCACTTTGGTATAGCCTAACATCTCTGTGGCATTGAGATGGTTTGTCAGGAATTTGCGTGTCTGTGGGAAATAGCGAATACCTCCAGAGCGGGACATTGAGTCTGTCCCAATCATCAAAATATTCCAAGGTTTGTTTACATGTTGTTTTGTCTTAATCTTGTTCTGGGTAGGTTCCCGACTTGTTGCTGATACATGGTAGTTCCTATAAACCAGAGATTTGTTTTTATCATTGCCGTAGCATGATACTCTAATGAAGTCATGACTCAGTCGTACCCCAGACTTTATCACAAACTCAACAGTTGCCTCATCCTGTTTCTCATTATGGTATGGTATGGTTTGATATTCACATTTAGATAGGTTGTACTTCTCCTTAGCTAGAGTGTCATTAACTTTCAGCCAGCTGCCTTCAACATACGTCAAGTATGGGATCCACTTACACCAAGGTACTGGCTTTTTCTTTACGATGTCCAAAATAGTCTTATCCCATGGGTCTGGTACTGGTATATGACATTTGGATTCTTTGACGCTGACATCTTGGATGATGTCTCCATTAATCTGGAGGACATTTGACGCATAGAAGGTGACCACAATGATGGTCAAGGATAACATAACAAATATAATCTTCCGGAGGCCAGTCATCTGAAGGAAGAAGAAAGCGTTTTGGATTAGGACATTTCTGAGATAATGATTTTCATCTGCATGGTTACACAGACCTGGATACGCCCGGACTTCTTCTACAACTGAGGAGCTGCTTTTGCAGAGCCATATTACGCTGGAATGCATTAAAACCATGTTATACTATTATAGACAGCCTGGCTGAGTTCAAGATTGTGATAAAACGAGACTATCCTCACTGTTTTATGTAGAATAATTTTAGCACATATATATGAAGAATGCAACAACACCCCACTCATCTCATCTCATCTCATTATTTGATCTTACCTTATTACCTGTGATAAATGATGTACCCTGTGTCTGATCATACATTGAAAATTTTATGAAACGTGACGCCATATCCATATGTATACTGAATCTGTGATACACTATTGAATGGAAGGGGACCTAGCGGAAGTAAGGCAATGCGCCTAAGCTAGGATGATTCATCTACCTTTGTATTTGATATCTTTTACCCAATAAAACACTTTTAAAAAAAACAGGTATGAGACCCCACAGAGGAAGATCTACCAGCAAGGGATGCTTGAGGACTTTATCATGCTTCTTTTTCTACTCTCATGTAGAGCAGAATCCGCAAAATCCAGGTAGTCAATTGGAGTGGCTGTACTCTCCACGAAGGAGCTCTCATACATATATTCTTAATTGAATCATTGAATCAAAGTGTTAAGAATTCCACAATTTTCCTTTCTGAAGCAAACCTAAATTATTTGAAAACGGGAAATGAAAAAAAAATAGGGGCTCCCGACCTACTTTAAAAAAAAATAAAATAACTTAAATTATACAATAAAAAAAACGAAAATAAAGTAAAAATGTCTATGATCTTATTTTCTATCAACCACTAACCTAAGAATTCTGAAACGCCACACAATAAACACCAGGATATATGCCTTTATTCTAAAAATTGTTTCATAGTTTTATCCCTTTGCATTCTGGGGGAAAAAGTCACCTTTCAGAGAAGAGTTGTAATAAATTTTCATTATTTCTTTACATAATCAAAGAAGAATAGTAGTTAAAATGCTCAGATCTTTTTCAAACTTTCCCAACAGATTGCTCAGATCATTTGTCAATGGAAAAGAGTAATTTTGATATGGGTTCCCATGCACTATTTGAGGGTTTTGGCTCTTTGAAGTAACAAAGTAATGCAATAAGGGACTAAATCAAATCTTTGAAGCCTTGCATTATGGGTAAATTTTCAACAATCTGTCTATAAAATGATCTCATTGTGTAGCTTTGGATATATTCAAACAATTTATTCACTTTCATGCTCGTTTATTGTATTATGAATAAAAGCTCCTGAAGAATGGTATTTATAAAATGCCAATTAGGCATTTTGAAAATACCCATAATTATCATTTCAATATACTGTACTCTACGTAAGAAGTGCCCTGGGCGTTTATAAAGTTATTTTTATGGTAGTTTCAGTACTTTGATTTAATTGCTCAGCAGTTTAATTGTGTCCAAAATGCTGAAATTTGCGCCTTTGTTCTAGTTTGAAAATGCCCCAAAAGGGGGGGGCGCTTATTAGGGAGAGGGCGCTTATTACGTCGAATACAGTAAATTAAGTGTCCTAAAATTCTCCTTGAAATTCCCCAAAAATTGTTTTGAGTGTAGACAACCATTATGAGTATGCCCCTATCAAAAATGGTGTTATTCTGCCACATTTAAGCCATATGCGCAAAAGGATGCACAATAGTCCACACTGCAATGGCCGCGACCCACCTTAATGAATCCTGTAAAATAGGCATTTACCTAATTACATACGTTTTTCTTGGCTGTGAGTGTGAATGATTGTTGGTCAGGTCTGCTCAGCTGATGTGTCAGTTTTATGTATGAGTGTGTATCTAAATGGCTGAGACTCAACTATGACAAAAAGTCAATAAATGAGAAGGAATAGACAAGAATCAATTTCAGCTGTGGCATCTCTCTATTGAATAGCTTTCTTTTGCGTTGATTGTGGTTGACCGTCAATATCAACCATATGTCAGGTCAGTACACGTATATAACACATGTGTAGTTCATGGGAAGTGGCCGATTCCTTTGATAATTCACATCTGTTGAAGTTCTAACAAATATCACTATTCACGCAGTAAAGGCAAACTGTGGTGAAATCCAATCGATATGAAAAACATAAAACCGGGGTCCACAAGGATAAGTGTCCTTAAAATGTCTGCAGCAACACATTACTCTGTACTTACATATATATGTAAATAGACAAAGGTTCACGAGTTTTGGTCTGTTGATGGGTTATTTCACGAGTTGACCCTTGGGCCGTATTTCACGAGGCCGTAGGCACCTTTGCATGTTTTTTTTTTATGTTTTCCAATTCAAATTGTCAAAATTGTGATAGAAAGGACCCTAAAATAGCCATTTCAATACCATTCAAATGTAAACAAACCGCCATTTCTGATGACGTCATAGGCCATGAAATACGGCCATGGGTTATTCAATAGCTTGGTAAAATACGGATCCCCTTGGTTAAATCAATGAGGCTGCCGTATTCCATAAAAAATAAATGACCATATTCTTCATTATACATATAGCTTACATACAAGTAAATATGACTGGAGCAACACTACTTTTACCATACCTAATTAACCCTTTAGGGACAGATGTCACTAAAAGATGAATTTGTCTTCATGATGCACCAATGCAGCACCGGCGAGTTACTCGCATCATGCTGACTCTTTGGGAATATCTCGATCCCATCAGGTCGGCATGATGCTTGAATGCAACACTGGTGAGTTACTCACCAGGGCTGCATTTAAGCATCATGACGAGGGCCTAATGCATTAAGGTATCATGCCGTTCTTAATGGGTTAACACTATATATACATAACTGTTGATATACGTACACGAACACCACCAGCAACAGAAATAGCCAAATACACCTCAAAATCTGAGAGAAATCATTTGAGCAGTGTAAAGTGTATTTCCCTACACGTGATGGCAACAGCCTTCTGTCTGTAATGTTAATTTCGTTATTGACTCTAACTACTTACAGGCTTAAGTAGTAGGACCATTGTTGAGGCCTAACTATTGTTTGATATAGACTACTTCTTGTTTCTTATTGGGCTAGTAATCTTATACTAAACTAACATTGTCTCATCAAACAGTCAATGGGTGGGGAGACATATAAACTGGAAGGGAAATGCTTAACGGCTTTGAGGGAACCACCTGCAGAGCATGTACATGGAAATGTGATTCATGAGAGACCTTAATCTTAATTTGTAGCTCTAAATAAAAATCCATTAGCCTTATTTGCAAGCCTATATGGCTTAGACTTGAGGACTTACGTAATGGCTATATCACTCAAAACCTAATCGGCTAAAGGTCATTCATCACTGGTGACGACCTTAGGGTGATCACTGTGCTGGTGTCGAGAGCGAGCACCCCTTCGTCACTAAGGTGATCATATATGACCACCTAGGGTCATCATTTTGATCACATTTTGCTCTAAAATTAGGTCATCATTATGATGATCTGCGATCACAAGCATTTTTCTAGTGTATGTGGGTGTTTTTGTGTTACAAGGGTAGAACCATGTAAGAATAATGTTGTAATTAAACTCCCTCCCCCCTCAAATCATCATTGGGAGAATTAGTACTTCTCAGCAGTAGACAGAGATACTTGTGTGTATATTACCTATTCAAGTTGTTTCTCAGACTTGTATCAATGAGTCAATATGCTCTACATATCTCTCTTCTTTTTTTCAAAGTATTTATTGGATCTAATGGCTAATAGCCAAACCTAGACTTAGGCCCATTGCCTTTCTGCCGTCGGAACCCCTATCTATTTTACAATGTTTGTTTGACGGTCTTAATCATCATCATGTCACGCTATGGAGACACTATTATACAGGTGCAATTATTCAGGTATAATATTATATATACTGTCATAATATTATATTATGTTATTAACTGTCAGATTCCACTCTATCATCATAGTTGAACATATTCAAATATAATACTGCAAAATAGTGCACAGTTTCCATATGGGTATGTATAATACCTGATATCAAGGTAGATATTTAACCAATAATATATGAATATGAAGCACAAGGGTTGTGTATTGATGAATAACGACCCGAGGTGCGTAGCACCGTGGTCGTTATTCATCTATACACAGCCCGAGTGCAGTCATATTCATATATTATTAGGTTTATTATACGATATCTCGATTCATATGTCTTTAATTACCTTTAAAACGTCCTAATTTCGCCATTTTGATGGATTATTGACTGAATATCACTCGTACACCAGTAGCGCCATGTTGTTTTGACATCCCACCAACCCTGCTCGCTGATTGGTGGAGCCTGGCTACGTCATGCCCTCAATCTCCAACACTGAGTCCAACATAGAATTTGTAAGGGGGCCAGCTTGGGGCGGTGTTAAACTATAACCAGCGTTTCCCTCCAGAGTCAACACAGCCGGATTGGCATGGGCGCTAGCGACTTCGCCACACACACCAGGGGTACCCGGATCGATCCTCGGTGGAATCGAACCATTTTCAAAATGCCTATTTCTATGTGAAAAAAAATCCCTAGAATTATTTTAATGAAAGGCTAAGTAAAGTTCAACTTCTACCTTTATAGTAAAAAAGAAATTAGAAAAAAATATTGATTTTCAAAGAAACTATACCAAAAAATGCCTTTTCTTCTGTAACTCGGTAAATAATGGTCCTACAGGGCTGGAAATCCGCCTGTAGACTCCTTGTTTCGCCACCTCCCTCTACCAGCGCCTCCACGGCGTGGTGGTTAGCACGTCGGACTTCAAGTCTTGATGTAGCCTGTTCGAGTCCCCATGTAACCTCGGATTTTATGGCTGAGGATCTTCAGAATCGTTCTGATATCCGCTCCCATTCAGAATCGTTCTGATATTCAGGATATC
Source organism: Harmothoe impar (assembly GCA_947462335.1). Lineage (NCBI taxonomy): Eukaryota > Metazoa > Annelida > Polychaeta > Phyllodocida > Polynoidae > Harmothoe > Harmothoe impar. The sequence goes on from OX381713.1 coordinate 11,596,936, forward strand.
AGAACGATTCTGAAATCCCCATTCAGAATTGTTCTGATATCCTAATATGCACCCCCTCAAGTCTCCTGTATGCACCAATATAAGAACGTGAATATCACGTAAAAAGCACACTGTAAGCCCATATCGTATAATAATGATCAATACATCACTTGGGTGATTTACATGCCATGATCACCCCAAGGTCGTCTGCAGTGACGACCTTCATTTAGGCCTGGGTTTTCAGTGTATATAGAGACCTATAGCCAGTAAACTGTGCAATGATTTTCCCAGCAAAACCGTAATTTCCATATTAAAATGACTGCCTTTATTGATATGTATGGATACTACTGTTACCATCCCATCCCATCCCTCATAAAATAATTTCTAGGCATATTTTGGATCTTTGCCTACCAATTTTTAGATTTCCCATAAAAGGGATAGTTTTTCTTTTTCCTTGTGTCCATATTCAACCCCATGTTGGCAAGATGTGCTGTCAATGTGACCTAATGTGGATAGAAAGATTGACCAGGTAGAAAAGCTTATCCAGTTTGATGTCCTTAGCCGTGGACACCATCGTGCCAAAAATGGTTTTAGACCATTTGACATCCCAAATGGTATACACCTGTACACGTGACTCATTCAGTCAGAAATGTGATGCTTTCACAGCGGTGTCAGATGTCAGAAATGGTTAATGGCTTATACACACTCAAAAAATTAACTTGTCTCCAGACTCTTCAAAGTGACGGTCATAAAATAAACGAGGCAAAAACTTGTCTAAGTGACAAGGAAGCGGGTCTTCTAGCTGGAGATAGAAGACCCACTTGGCCTGTGCCAGCCCAAAACCTGACATTTGCCAGCTCCAGATTCTATTTGTGGGATGGTAACCTGATAGATTAGACAACTTTTGACTCGTTTATTTTATGACAGTCACTTTGACAAGTCTGGTGACAAGTTTACTTTTTCAGTGCATTGCCAATAATGCATTGACAGACTGTATAGATCCTGCGTCAGAGGGTGAGTTCTCTGTTGTCAGTTTCAAACCCAGCTACAACGATCACCGCTATGCTCACTGTGTATGCATTTTAAGACTAATATAGCCATATCATACTGATTTCAAATGGGATGCACCATCTGAAAGTTCTACTGGGCTTACAAGGAGGCCAGCACCTAAAGTCTCATATGCCACCATAAAGCAAGAAGTTGCCTTCATGATAAAAGAAAGGGCAGGAGTTACACTCACCCTTCTATTAAAAACTGACATCCTATACATAAATGCTGAATACTAGAGGTGGGTGATGTACAGAGACTATAGCCGTTTATTGTCTTATCAGGTTTGTAGTCCCTGGAGAAACTGTTAATACATGTGGGTGCAAAGTACAAAGAGATATATATGTAGCTGAAACTTAGCAAAATGAATAATCAACTACTTGAGCTGGTTAGTCAGAACAGTACTGGTGAGATGAGTGACGAAGACCCATCACCAGTATTGGCAATTGTCTTCAAAACAATTCGATGCATTGTCAGTTTCACTGGTGCTGTCATGAATATATTCACCTTTGTGACATTGAATTCGGTCGCATCCATTTCTGGATTAATGTCTCTTTTACTGAAACATCAAGCTGCAATGGACTTTCTTGTATGTCTCCTTGGAGCAGTTATCATAATGCAGCCCTATATGTGGACAGCAGGCATTGACTATATTGATATTGTAGTGTGTCATGTCTGGCATTCACAGTTACTATTCTGGATAGTGTTCTATCTTTCTGCATGGAATCTGGTACTGATAACCATTGAGAGATTCCTGGCTGTTTGTAAACCATTCATCCACATGAATTTGACAAAGAGAAAAATGCTACTTTACCTAGTAGGAATTTATACCAGTACCCTGGGTGGGTTTCCTATAAGTTTTGGAGTTAAGTTCAGAAAGGGCCAATGTGAGAATACACCCCTGTTTGATGCACAGGCAGGGACAAATTTCTATTATTATTTTGGTATCCAATCCCTAGTGTTCCTGTACCTCCTACCCTGCCTTCTATTCATTATTCTCTATGCAAAGGTAATCATGACATTGAGGAAAAGGCAGCAAGATGTCAATGATCTCGGTCATTCTGACACTATCAATATGGCTACCAAGCAACTTACCAAGTCAGCCATTGTGGTTACAGTTATTTATATCATCACAATAGGACCAGGGATATGGTTATTTTTTCTGCGCTGTTTTGGAGTTATAAGGTTTGCAGTCAACTCTCCTTTACAAAAGGTGACTTTGTTTTTTACATTGCTAAACTCGTGTGTGAACCCTGTGGTATACCTATGTACCCTCCCCTCCTACAGACGGGACATTAGGAGAATCTTTAGGAGAACCAAGAAGACAAATCATTCAACCACAACTTTGAACAACATTGAAACAATATCAAATCAAACTGTAATGAATCTATAACATACACCAGTCAGAACAGTTCTGTAAAGTACCTAGAGTACTCCAATGGCCTGGGGCTTGGAACAAATTGCTAGTAGAAACCCAAGCATTTACTAAAGGACCTAAATTCACCAAATGGAATAGGGAATTTCATGATGCACTATATAATTGGGTATGTGTGAACATCCCTGTTTGCGGGACTTTGACCACAGACCAACCGCCACAACCAACAAGATCGAATACTGACCACCTTTCATTCATAACCTACCATCTGTTCTAAAGCCAATAACATTGCTTTGTTATAATGTATGCACCACATATGTATGTACCGTGAATTCCCGCGTACTACCCGCATCTCGAGAGAAACTCAGGAGAAACATATGACCCGTTTTTGGATCTGAAAAAGTCTATTTTAGTACTGTGGTATAGTCATAAAAACCCTCGCATAACCCGCACCCTATATAGCCATGTTTGGTATCAAATGAAAGCTGAGGTTGGTTCGCATACAACCCGCGGGTAGTGCGCGGGAATTTACGGGTATGCAACATGAGGTGAGCACCATCCTCATAAGGCCATAACATCGGCCTGGATAATAAGAACTTTACTACCTGTACTCCAAAAAACTAAAAAATCTTGCTTTCACACTAAGTCATGGCCTAGCCATTCTTAATCTCCTTTACTTTTTTTTTCTATAGAAACATAATTCTTTACATTTGTATTTGATTAGCTGCACGAGAATGGTATTGTATTTTAAACCCAGGTCATTGACCTTAGTACTGTCAGAATGAATAAAATAAATTACAATACCATACAAAAATGCCTTTTCTCTTTTATTGATCTGCACCATTCATTACCATGTTAAGGTTTGTTTATTTGTATTTACGAATGCAGCATGTATCTACAATAGATGGCGTATGTGTATACAGATGACGCCGATAACACCAGTAGCTGTGGACATGTAAGCTGTGAAAAGAATTTGTTGATAAATATGTTTATCGTGGACCTCTGTCTATATACTTGCGTTACCTATGTGAATAGATATGGTCTCCTGACCACCGATTGGTAGGGGCAAGAGTATTTGACTCATCTTGTCATCTGTTCATAGCCGAAGAATATATTTATCTTTTTGAATATATTTGCTACCATGAATTAAAGCCCAGTGTAGATGTTGTACAGATACTTTTTTAAACTTAAACTGTAGGATGTTAACCATGCTCGGTCCTACATTAAACTTGATACCATACTAGGATGAGTATAAACAGGCCTGGCAAATCCTGACTTTAATACCTTGCGGGGGAATTGTAGAACAAGGACTTTTCCTCTCTTGATTCTGGGTCAATATGCATGTATTTTATTCTCAACCAGGAACTTTAATCTGCGAACATCTACCCATTATCTGGCTCAGTCTCATGAGTTTGCAACAGTTGAAACGTCTTTGACTGGGTGTCCTCTTTGACCGGTGTAGTCTTTGACCGGGTGTCGTCTTTGACCGGGTATCTAGAAATTATTTTTTTCCCAAATTTTTTATTCTTATTGCATAATACTTTGGACAGTGCAGCTGGTCAAAATCTTTTCTAGATACCCGGTCAAAGACGACACCCGGTCAAAGACTTTTTAACTGTTACAAACTCATGAGATTGAGCCATCTGCGGGTATCTATTAGTCCATATAGAGCTAGACAACATTGTTGGCCAGGCATATGAGAGTTGGCTTTTATATTAGTCTTTTATTTTGTGATATAAGATTATTTATATAGCCGAAATAATGTAGATTTGTACGTGGCATTGGCGGATCCAGGGGGGCGGAGGGGCCTTGCCCCCCCCCCCCCCCCTCCAATTAAAAAAAAGGAAGAGAAAAGAAAAGAGAAGAAAAGAGGGGAAAGGGAGAGAGGGAGACAATATTATATAACACATCATGAACTGGAGCGGGGAAAGGGGGCTTAGTCTTGAAATATTGTGTCCTTAAATGCATGAGAAGGCATCATTTCACATGCAGACCATCAAAGTTTTCTTGGGAGCATGCCCCCAATGCCCTCTAATAAGGCCGCTGCGCTTTGCTCGCAGGAAGCAGACAGTCACTCCAGGTTGGCCATGTTTGGGCCCCCCTCTAGACAACCCTGGATTTGCCACTGTGTGAACCCCTTTCCCTGTTCACCCTTCCCTTATCAGCCCACCTGTAGAACACCCAGCACTGGGAGGTTCCCCTTGGAGGTGTAAATGAGTCCTAGATAATTCTATATTTCAGAAATAAGAGCTCACCAAGACCTAAACTTGTATTGAAACTTTGGTTAATCCTGAAACATCATGTATAATTCAATCACAAACGAATCACAACATCATAGATTCTATAAGACATTATATAATGAACCTACAAACGTCCCTGGTGACCCTACAAACGTCCCTGGTGACCATACAAATGCTGCTTGGGTTACCCTAAGAATGACAAGCAATATAAATGTGATCCTACAAATGATATTTGTAGGGTCAGTACATTTATACGTAGCATAACTCGATGTTTTTGTAGCGTCACTACATGCATCTGTAAGGCCACCTATTGTGTTTGTTTTGTTACTACGCTCATTTGTAACCTCACTAAGGGTGGTTTGTAAGGTAACAACCTTTGATATCCACAATGCCAGGTTACACACTATTGCTGTCAGGCATTATACTAACATGATATATCCTATTAAACATATTATAGTCTATATATAAACCTACCCGCCATCCCTGACACTTGAGTATAGCAGCAAGCAGACAGAGAGCATTACGTAGGTATTGCATCCTCTTGAGTATGTTTCTGACAAGTAATAGTAGTAGGACATCTGGGATGTAGTGAATGTTCCTGGTGAGCACTCAGTGATACTTGCCTTATTCATATGAGCTGTTAACCATAGAACACCACCACCAGGATAATACCTACCAGCTAGTCAAACATGAGGTTACAATACCAGAGGGGTCTCATTTGTCCAACTCCTCCCCACCTGTCAAGCCTATGTGGGTAGTTCAAATGACCAGCTGTCTACGGGTGACACACCTGCAAACAACACATAACCAAGCTGCCAACCTATCGCTGTGGACATGGCTGACTGTGTGAATAGGCCTTAGGTTGCTAATTTGTAAATTGATTCTTGAATTTACACTAAAAAAAGGACAAGTTTTGTTGTCAGGTATGTGCATTCATATCATCTTTATGTCTAAAGCTATAAAACAATGTACAATGCATCCCTTAAGGGGTTAACTACTCCCATCATTACCTACAGCTGATCAAACCAGAGGTGTCCATATCAAAGGGGTCTGCATTGTCAAACTCCTGCCCCCCCCTAAAGTGGTCATCCCAGGTGCCCAGCTGTCTACGTAGGAAACACATGCCCATGGTAAAATGCCACACAACTAACCAATAGGTCTTGTGTCCAAGGCTGTGTGAATGAGCTTTGGGTTGTTCCAGGCTAAAGCTGCATCGATTCCTGAGCATGCACTATACCATGAATGCAGCCATGTCATAAAGGCTATATAATATTCTGTCAGGTTATTTCGGGTGATTTACGTAAATAGGACCAGGGATATGGTTCTTTTTTTCTGCGCTGTTTTGGAGTTTCACAGTTTACAGTCTCTTTCTTCACAAAATGTTACTTTGTTGCTAACATTGCTCAACTTGTGTGTGAACCCTGTTTGTTTATCTATGTACCCTCCCTTCCTACAGATGGGACATTATCATAGCTTTTAGGAGATCCAAGAAGACAAATCATCCAAGCACAACTTTGAACAACATTGAAACAACATAACCAGTCAGAACAGTTCTGTAAAGGACCCAGGGTCCTCCAATGACACTGCATTATGTGTCATTCTATTTTGTTTATCTACACAATTAATTATCATAATGAAGAAAAAGTATCTGTATTTACAAAAAAATACATTTATTAAAATTGGCTTATGTGTATATATTATATGCATTGATCTATGTGTATCGATACAATGTATTGGCTTAACTTGGACCTTGAATTTAGCAGATGGCCTTTTTGTTAAAGTTGATATGCGATAAGCAGTAAAAAAAAAGAAACACAACCCTTGGGGTAGGGGCGCAGTAGAAAGCAACCTCCTCCGTTGACAAGCAAGCATACACTAGAGATGGTGACCTAGGACGCTTCCCCCGCCTGGCTTATGCCAGTCTGAAACACCAGGGGGAGCATGTGTAGCCCTACTATGTACAAGCAGTTCCTACAATTGCCACCAGGGGGTGTCTCTGGTAACAAGGTCCTATGTACCAATACCTGTTACAACCACGGCTGTTACAATGTACCTAGAGATATATTTCATACCATAAATATATCACAGTATATATATATATATATATATATATATATATATATATATATATATATATATATATATATATATATATATATTGTACTTTTACTTGCTCGAATCTAAAACTAGATTTTATACAGGGTGACTATGAAGACGCTTCACTCTTTTATGTCAATATACATCTAAGGATTCCATGATGCCCTTGTTTTATACACATGAAGTAAATATTTGCAAAATTGCATAATACAGATAGTACTTTCAAAGCTGATGAACAAGAAGATAATGGTAAGACTGCAAGTAGTCATTGTGCTCAACGCTTTAAGGGCTGATGCCACAGAGCCTTAGTAAAGTTTTGAAACTGCGGCTCACCGGCACACCATGTTAGCCCTTTAAGCATTGTACAGTGCATTAAAGCATAATGCCAACCCTGAAAAGGTTGAAACGCTCCCAAAAGGTTGGAAAGATGCACCAATGCAGCAATAGCGAGTTACCTGGCGGAGCTGCATTGGTGCATCTTAACAACAACTGTCATGGGGAGCACCTTAGCAACATGCTGCCCATGACCCTGGGGGAGTATATCCTCCGGGCTTTAGTTGGTATGATAACAGAGTCTCATATCAGATAATTACATCTAGTGCCTATAGACATTGTTAACAGTAGTAGCGAACGCTTGTACACATCGTAGGCAAATAGATCATACATATGTTATCTCAGTTTGGATAACAGCCCTGGACCTATTACTGATAGCATACATTGCTTAACCTGTAAAGGCACTGCCTAAGTTTTCCCTTGTTTATTTATGCAGCACAGGTAAGTATCTCACCATTGGTGGAACAACACGTGGGAAAGGACCTTCGGAAGGGGGGGGGGTAGTTCTGGTTCTGGCCACTAGGGGGCATCAGAGTGGCAAAATGGTGAAAGATATACTTTATGGAAAGCCTCATAACACTGTTGTCAGACATGAGGTTTTAAGCATCATGTCATCCTCAAAGGATTAAAATAAGAGATTAAGTGGATGATTATGATATTGATGCCCTTATATTATAAGTGGGCAGCCTGTTTAGAAAAGGGACTTGCCCTGAATACATATTAGCAAGTTTTAGATATGCACTTATTACATGTATGGCAACATCTAGCCCATCCTTCAGCATTGCAGTAGCCATACACGTTGCCGCACACGTCATGATCTAAATCTCTCTAATATCTCATTAATTATTTTCTAAACTTAAAATGTTTTGTACTTGCCATAGGGTGACTTTGACTACTTATTTTCAGATATTCTACAATCTTGAGAGGTTTGAACTTATACTCCCTCATGAACTACATCATTAATTTACAGTCAGGCTTCTTTTTATCCCCTACTAAAGAGCAGTATGTACTCATCAGCTAACAACTTAAGATTGTTATCATTGTAGATATTATTAGATAATGCATGACTTATCTATAATATATTCATTAGGTCGACCATCCTGACAGAGAAACACCAATTTTACAATTCTATAATCTATCAAGCATATCTATAGACCGACTGATAAAGTACCCCACAATGTTCCTTATACAGTAAAATTAATCTAAAATACCATACCATCATAATTAAGCACCCCAATGCTTCATAGAGTTGGAGGCCTGCTAGCTGCTTAGCGGAACTATATAAAGTATATATATATATACTTTGTGAGTTCAAGCTATATTTCAACGGTTAGCATTTGGAAATTGAAAACTCCCTAACCTTGGCACTTATTCAAAGTTGCCACTTAAATGTGAGGGTATGGTCTGCCTGAAATAGTGTTTTCTTAATCTTACGGGATGGGCCCCAGGCAAATAACCGGTAGATAGGCAGTGCAGAGCTCTTAGGGAGTGCTCACTTTTTTTATCAACATTGGGGGAGGAGAAGGATTTAAAGGGGAATAAAAATTGTCAAACTCTTCTGGGGAAGGGGGAAATGTAACCCGTTTTCAGCGAAAAAGCCCGCACTTTAAATGGAGTGTCGCTGCCCCGGTTTTGCGATAGAGTGGGAGCAAAATATACTACCACTCAAGGGGAGGGGTGAAAAGATTCTGCAACGTCCCCTGTTGTTAAAAAATGACAAATGAGCATGGATCCGGCAAAGTGTACTAGGAGTATAATGTATACAACTTCTCGGAGTTGTGAGTGGGCGGATAAATTCGAAAAACGTACAATAAAGTTAACTTGATAGCCTCTTGACCCATGTGCATGTGTTGATAAGTACAGTGTATCACATAGTTGGACTATAGAACAGAGGCACATACAAGTATATTGATTTATAAGATATATTGCCAGGGGCAGCTAGCACACCGTTTGACACTGTTTGAGAACCACCATGTATACCAAGTAAGTGTCAACGACTAATAACACAAATATACTTTATCCCTCAATCCTAACACTGATACTGAATTCAACTTTTACGTTTAGTGAATTTGGCTCTAATGTAAGCATATTCCTTGAATCCTTTCTTGCCATGATCAAGAAATGCAGCTCTGGCAAATTATTCCTCCAGGGTCATATAATGGTGCTTAGGATAACTAGTCATTCTTGCAAAGAACGGTCCCCTGTATAGAGTTCAATTTGCCTAAAGGTTAGCACAAGCACAAGCACAGCAGGATCCAATATAAATGTGCACCATTGCATTGCAATACGAATGCGCATGCTGTGCATGTGTTCTGATACTACTTCTTCTGGCTTGTGCTAACATTTGGGAAAATTAAACTCCATATCCCTGGCCGCTCCCCCCTGCCCCCCTGCCCCCTGCCCCCTGCCCCCTGCCCCCTGCCCCCTGCCCCCTGCCCCCTGCCCCCTGCCCCCTGCCCCCTGCCCCCTGCCCCCTGCCCCCTGCCCCCTGCCCCCTGCCCCCTGCCCCCTGCCCCCTGCCCCCTGCCCCCTGCCCCCTGCCCCCTGCCCCCTGCCCCCCTGCCCCCTGCCCCCTGCCTTACCTTAGCCTGCCATAAAGCTATAGCGATGAAACAGAGGGGAACTTCCTCCAGGGAACAACAAGTGTGCGCTGGCACTGAAGGTCTCGTTTGGTGTTAGCTCTACTCTTGCAGCTATTTTGTGTGGGTGTTTGGTATAAAGCTTAATTTTGCGAGAATTTCGGGCTCAGAACTTACATGGCCGACCCAAATTGTTACTATAGAGTCTAGGCTTAAGTGCTATGTTGACAAATGGTGGTGACTTTGTTTGATAAAATATGCACGTGGGGACGAACTTGCGAAGTGACTAGACGCCATACATTTTACCTGTAATCTTAATAGGCCCACTTTTTTGGTAATCTTACTCCGTCTCAAAGCCTATCCTCCAGATGGCACCACTGTATAGCACTGCTGTATATATATCAGGGGCTCTGATAAACCAAACCTATTTACCTCTGAAGGATGGGTCAATTAAGACTAAAGGAAAGGATATATATGTGTTATATAGTTGAAAGGGGGGGGGGCAAAAACCTTCGAGCGCCAAAAAAGTGTCCAATCTAGAGGGGGCGTGGGCATACCACCGCGCAATATTTTACCACCCCCCTCTAATTAATTAATGAACACTTTCCAATACCAATCTGATTCGTGTCAGTTTGATTCAGTGGGTGTAAATGGAATGACTCAAAGGAGTCTTTATGTCATCTCCACACTTTAGAATAGATTCAATATTATCCGCAGAGTAATGGCATGATTATAAAATATGACCTCTGAAACTAATATTTTTTATTACATATTACATTTTTGATACATATCCTAAACACTACTTAAAGCTATTAACCCCAGGGCCCTTATTAGAGGATTAAATTCATAGCTATCTCGCCTTTTGATTCATGTAAAGTGTGTTTTCTATTTATCAGTTAACATTGGTTAATCAAATAGTTAACTCTGCAATTACTTTGATATATATGCAGTTTGATATTTCTTAAAAGTAGCACAATCCGTAATTGGGTTCAAAGTCAATATGGTATACAGTATATTTGATTATAGAGAAGTGGTGGTGATTCCCTCATTACAGATAATCAGAATGTGTATTATCTAAAGTGGTAGTCGAAGTAGTGGAGTATACTGATAAGATGGCATGGGCTGACCAGCATAGCATACGATACCGGTGCTCTTTTTTTCATATCTGTTCTATTTATGGCTGGATTTTCATTTTGGTGTTGAGCGCTTTGGTCAGCTAAACTGTTAGATGATTTGTACAGCAACATTGGTAAAATGTCCGGCCCAGTGGTATTTGCAGAAGGTTTCCGCCATCACAGGGCTCTAGTTGGCAAAGCCTGTATTCCTCAATTGGTCAACTTGTGCATGTTTTACCCTAATTCCAGAATTGCCCACTATGTAATTGGCTGTGTTTTGATTTTCTTCACAACCTCTGCATGGCCGTGGACGGGACCTTCCTGTTTAACTGGTAACCCTTTTTTTTATATGATTAACTATATTTTTGTACAATTCATAATGATACAGTTTACATACAGTTTATGTCATTATTATATTGTCATTTTATATCTTTACATCATGATGCAGAAGTATCCTGCTGCAAATAGTTATCTTCGGAATTTGTCCATATGAGTGGGCATGGAAGTGGCTGTGTCTCACCAGATCGATACAAGTTGATAGTCTTTGACCGGAAGCCCTCTTTGACCTGCAAGTGTAAAAAAAAGGCTGAAATGGGGGTTACGTAGACATAAATGTCTGCAAAAGTAGATGAATATTTTAACACTATATACTATTAATTTTATTTCGATTTGGTTATTGTTCTAAGCTGTTAATTTTCATTTTGACCGTTGCCAGTCAAAAAAGTCACCAGGTCAGAAAGGTCACCCGGTCAAAGTAAATCAACTTGTAACAACTTGGTGAGACACAGCCTAACACGCAAGTTTATAAAAGGGAGATCATATATATGTGTGCTGGACTCTGTTTGTAAACAATGATGTATGCGTAATGTTAGTCTACTACTACTGGTATGATTGAAATGTGAATGTGCTACGGACAAGGATAGTGGACCATCTGAGATATAATGCATGCCTAGTGAAGTTCTCACTCAAAGAGCCTCTACTGTAAAACATTGTGTAGAAGCTGCTGGTAGTACAAAAGTCAGATAGCCAGAGCCGCTTATAGGATCAGGGCAAAGTCAGGTTGCAGCTTATATGCAAAACCCTGTGTGTATTATAAGATTCCCCAAGGTTAGGGGTGCTGCAATTGGTGAGTAAGGCTCATGCGCGAGGTTTTAGAGTATTCAAAAGCTAACAACAGGAAATAATGGTAAGATTTGAACATGTCTTGGCACATGTGCAGCTGAAAAGGAGGCGTTAACAACATCATACAGAACATAGAAGAATGTGAGACGATGAAAGTTGTGTGGTGGGATCAACCTCGTCGTGCACATACAAGATTGAGACTCAGTGAAAGTTATGTGGTGGGATCAACATCCTATGGTACATGCAAGATTGAGACTTGGTGAATACTGTGTGGTGGGATCAACATCCCAGTGAACGTGCAAGATTGAGACTTGGTGAATACTGTGTGATGGGATCAACATCCTAGTGAACATGCAAGATTGAGACTTGGTGAAAGTTGTGTGGTGGGATCAACATCCTAGTGAACATGCAAGATTGAGACTCAGTGAGTGTTGTGTGGTGGGATCAACATCCTTGGGAACATGCGAGATTGAGACACAGTGAAAGTTGTGTGGTGGGATCAACATCCTTGTAAGCATACGAGATTGAGACACAGTTAAAGTTGTGTGGTGGGATCAACATCCATGTAAGCATACAAGATTGAGACTTGGTGAGACTTGGTTGGATTGTCTTTGGAGAACATATATGAGATGGAGACTTGTTAAGAGTTGTGCGGTACAATCGAACAACCTAAAGCATGAACATGCAGGATCAAGACTTAGTGAGAATTGTGTGGTGCGTTCAACATCTTAGTGAAGATACAGGATTGAAAGGAGTGTGAGTGGTGATATTGCAATGCAATATTCATGAAGGACCAGATTTGAGAAATTTGGCAAGTTATATTATATTCTATGAAACAGGTTGTTCAGCACCCACACGAACCTGCATGATTCTGCCAGATGGAGACACCCGAAGTCGTTATGGAATTGGTGACTCAGTACAGTACAAGTGTAACCGAGGTTGTGTGCATGCAGGGGGATCTCCAAAGTCAACTTGTAAAAGAGACGGATGGACACAGCCAACTATGTTATGCACATGTGAGCCGAGTCTAATCACACCTACCACATGATACGCTCCTCATTCCACAGCATTGCCTCGAAAGAATTTGTGAAGAAATATACATGAGAAAGTTATGTAGGGGCGCGATTGTCTTTCTCTTTTTTTTAAACTAGTACCACGGATGAGACTGTACCTGTACTTATTTCATTCATGGCTGCGTCTCGCCAACTTTATACATGATGCTCTATGCCCGGCGCACCTATACGACCAGCACACCTCTAAGACTGGCTTACCACCATGACCAGAAGCATATATGACTAGCGGTACTGCACTTATTTTGACCATTTCTACATGGAAATGTAATTTTCATTTGACCATGTCCTAGAAAATAATGAACTTTTTTTTCTTAATTACACAGATCATAGTTTCAGAGCTGCGCCGGTCATAGAGGTGCACCAGTCATAAGAGTTTCAACTTGCATTAATTTGGTGAGACATATAACGTGACCATTATAAGACCATTGATATATCATTATCCACATAACAATAGCTCGTCGAAATTCGCTCAATTTCTGATTGCCGCCGCACAATGCCCTTGATGCCCACTGTCCACACTGATATTCTTAGGCTCCCTATTCGACCAATCTCTCAGTCACCAGTGCCTAACCTAGTTAGTAATTTTTTGGCTCCCTATACGACCAACCTAGATTAGTTTTTATTGTCAGGTTGGTCACTACTGACCAACCCACCTTAGTCTTTTTATTTCAAGGGGGAGCCAGTGAGTAGTCATCACAGGTGGCACCAACTAGTGGTATACAAATACAACACACCAATGATGAACCTAGGTTAGCCACTACTGACTGACCCCTCGGTCATTTTTGAATATAACTTTGCCATTTTGACTAACACTAATATGACCAACCTAGGTTAGTCTGTACTGACTAACCCTTTCAACCTATGGATTTTCAGTGCATATGGTCCTTTGATAATTGGGGTATATTGTGTATTTATGAAGTCCGCATCAATGTGGCTTGTGGACAGTGGACACACAGCTTAAATAAAGTGAATACCATTAACCACTGACAAAATCCTGCCTGCGTAATATGTATTTTCCTTAATTTTCTCAATTCTTCTAGGTCCACAATACCAAAGACAGGGGTCAGGAGTGGGTAAGAATATGTCATACTTGTTCAGCCATCAGCATTTTACATACATATTGAACTATGTTCTAGGTCTCAGGATATATTGTGTCTTAGATCTTCTACACCTCTGAATTTAGTAATCTAAACCTTTATTAGCTCTAGCTGGTGCCGTGTATATATATATATATATATATATATATATATATATATATATACATATATATATATATATACATATATATATATATATATTTATATATATATATATGAAACTAAAGTTCCATTAGCATTAAATATGAATTAGCCACCGTTAACCGAAGTATCTTATTCATACATTTATCCAGCAGGGAGTAGGCAAGATCCTGGTATATGTGGGTCGCCTCCAGAACCACTGCCATCAGAAAAAAGGCCACGAGAATATCAAGCTTGTTCCGGGGCAAGAGTTGAATATTCCTGTCGTGCTGGATATAAACAATTAGGAGGGTCTAAGGTGTATAAGTGCCGCAGCGACGGTACATGGAGCCTTTCTGACAACTTGATCTGTGAAGGTTAGACTCTCTTATCACAACTTCATCCATGTACATTGCCCACAAGTAATATTGCACTGGAAATCTTGTGGTTTGTTATCAGTACTACGTACTTAGACATATATGGAGTGGTTTTGATCTTTTCTGGACATTAAGAGAGTGCTTATTTTTTAAACAGGAGGGTGGTGGTTAGATAACTAGGAAATAGCTGCGTAAACCATTTTTACCAAGAGGTGTCGAATAGTTTGCCCCTCCCCCCGGCAGACCCAAAATCTTGGCGCACCCTTAAAAACCTGTGCACTCAAACCAAGTAAAATACTACCCCCCTCTCCACATGTTTTACTACCACTGTTGCATGTATTTAGGCAATGACTGTCTCGAGACCTGGAAACCTTCCAAATCATGGAAATAACATGCCTAAGTTTGTATGTATGTCAACACATTACAATAAGCGGTAAATATGGTAGAAACATTCATAGAAGTAAGATTAAATTATATATTTCTTTCTTCTCCAGAGATTTTGTGTTTTCAGAGAGGGTTGAGCAATGGATTTGTGAACCCAAACACAAAGAGCTTCTTTAAACCTGGGGAGAATGTGACGTATACCTGTGATGAGAATCACAGACTGATGGGTACTCATCAACGGACATGTCTCAGCACAGGGAAGTGGGATGGCTCAAATCCTCGTTGTAAAAGTAGGATATCTTTTCATCGGTTGATTTTGTAATATTAATTTTATTCATTGCCTGCGAAAATGCAATCTTATGTTATACTGTTATTAATGCGGTAACAAAAAAGCACAACATTATGCCTTGCTTGAATGTGTACCCCCCTCCGCTTGCAGTTTAAAGAGTTAATTGGTAATGATAATTCTGCTAGTGCTACTGAGTACTGAACACTATTTTGTTGAGCGGGATGGTTGCTGCACGGTTTCTCATTAAAATGTTGACGTCAAGATAAATTATAAATATACAGCCTGCCGAGGAATCTATAACACCCCACCTCCAAGCTTACATGCTAACAAGACACACCAAAATGGCCGCCAAGTATAATATGTGGTTCACTCAGTGTCAAATGCTGGGTGTATACATTTGTTGTTTCCTGGAATCTAAAAAAAGCTACAATTTGAAGCATGTTGATTAATAGCACTTTACCTTTCCTTAACAAATTGTACAGGACGCCAATGTCGGTCTCTGTCTCATATCCCACATGGGAGGCTGGTGATGTGGTCTCGGCGCGCTGTTGGTAAGACAGTTCAGTACTCTTGTGAAAAAGGGTACACACTTGTTGGGGAGAGTCAGCGAACCTGTCTACAAAACTACACATGGAGTGGTCAAACACCTGTTTGTAGGGGTAAAGGTAGGCTACTACTTACCCTATAGCCAATATCCCTTTGAACCTACACTCTAAGAACGGTGTGTTGCGGGAACATGCATATTGAGTTACAACTTACATACAGATTTGCAACACACTTTTGAGATCAACACACCTTTGAGAAGGAGGGTGTAGTTTGTAGTGTGTTACACCAAAATGTGTGTTAAAAGTTGCGTCAGAAAAGTGTGTTGATCAGTGTGTTATTGTAACATACTGTTCCTAGAGGGTATGCTCTTTGTCTTTTAATTTACAAGATGAATGCATAACTCATAGTTCCATGAATCTGATTCGAGGCTATATATATTCCTTTTTAGTTTTTGGTTGAAATGGGTGTTGCCATATAATCACATTGTCTAATTCGTAGTATGATTGGGGATTGGGAAACCATCCATTGTCTCCAAGTTAACAAAAATTACTGCCAATTTCCACGCATTTGTTTAAGTTGTTTTGGACCATTCAAGTAAATTCTTAATACACTTCTTTCAAATATCCAGGAGGAAAATAATATAAAATCTTTCGATTAATTTAATTTCACACAAATGAGATCGATTTATGCTGGTACAAGACAAATCGTCACTTTTCTAACTTTCTTTTCAGAAAGCTGCGGTATGCCTCAAAGTGGATTCTCTAGTCTACCTCTCCAGTGGCCAAATGTCACCATACATGGACAGAAAGGTCCTGTGCAGTGTACAGATGGCAACTATATTTCATGTCATAATGGTTCCTGGGTCCCTGCAATAAAAGACTGTTTCAAAAGTATAGTAGTTATTTTGATCCTAAATATTTTTTACAGGATATAGAAACTATCAGTTGTAATTCACTGTGTTTCTCTGCCATCAATTATATAAATGTCTCACGGTGAGATGTCTGAACTAACTGTCTGCTGAAAATAAATTATCTTTAGTCATTTTGCACAGGAAATGTAATAGTTTGCACATATAGACTGCGTCATGGCCTCATCCATAGATTAGTTTGAGGTGATCACCAACCTGATCTGAGTATGAACTTTTTGCTAGTCTGGGATATGCTTCTTGTACTGCAGGGTCTAGTAAGCAGTGGCCGGAACGTATGACAGGGAACTCCTTTTATTTTTTTGGTTTGAAACTAATTTATTCATTTTCATGATATTTGTCTTGAGTTACAGAAGAATCACATTGGTATTTCCAGGGAATTATATATAATATGATATGTGATTTTACATCAATTTGATAATACATTCATGACTTTTAAGCAAGGGGGTCTATACTTCCCCTACCCTCTTTGTTTGGTCCCTGCAGAACAAAACCAAACACTGCCTGTTTGATTATGCGGATGTATTATACCATAATTCAAGAGCCTGGCCTCACTCCAAAGGAAACAAAATCGCTGCATAAAATATTGTCTTAAGGTTCCCATGCTAACCTCCGTGAATGCTATCCATCAAAGTGCCAACCTGCCCAAACTTATAGATACAACTTTACAAGAACTTACCAGATGCAAATGTACGGTTTCAAAAAGTTAAGGCATGATGAATTTATTGATGTGCGTCACTCACTTGAAGTTGTAACTGCTCAGACGTGGAACAAGTTAAAACCTTGTTGGTAATGGTCTTATGACATTATAACATGCTTTCTACAGACATAAATTGTATGGACCCTAGTTCCTCCCAGTGCTTAGTAGACCACATAGGACCTGCAGATGTAGCAGTAAAAGTGCTGTTCAGGTAAGGAGAGAAATTAAAAATTCAATGCAATATTTTATAAAACTTTGAGGCTAGTGACAGCACTGTGGGGATAATCAAGTCTACTGAAAGTACTCCACGTGTGCAATTTCAAGGATGTCATTTCAGACTAAAATAAATTGCACCATATTAACGATGGGGTTTGAGGCTTATTACTGCAACCCTGCCAAATTTCATTTGTAAATCATTGAAAATCAAATTAGCAATATGCAAATCAAAGCTGGTACATTTTCCACCTAGACCCAATGAGGGACAGACACTGCGCGGTACAAATTCATCAATATGCCAGTCCAATGGTACAGGGTCTCCTCCACCACCAACATGCTACAGTGAGTATCTTATGCAACCCACAGACAGTTGAAAGATCCCTCTGCACACCCTGCCGCTGCACAGAAAAACTATAGGCTTTAGAGATTAGTCAGTAGTGACTATCCAAGGTTTGTCATAGGCAAATTGGTCAAATTGATGAACTGATATACAAAATCAACTAAGGCAAGACAGCCACCTTAGTCAAGATGTGTAACCCTAATACACTGTAACATGGAAAGATTAAGGTTGGTTAGGGGTCAACATTTCACACCCTTCTACGCTGCTTACGGAGAAAAATGTCATTTAACCCTAAGGCTGGTATAAGCCGATTCCCTTGCATGGAAGAATCATATAAATATATATAAGCTGTGAAGGAGGTCTGAAAATTGCTAAATTAGAGTTTTATAAGAAGTATCATTTTCACAAAGCTCACCTCGATTGGGAGAGGATTCTGTAAGTTTCTACCCAAGGAGTTACAGTACTTTTGTAACTAATAATTCTTGAATTCTGGTGGATATATGAAGACAATGGCAATATATGTCTAGCTAGAATGTATGAAAAGAAATCAAGCCATGTAGCCCTCAAAATGTGAAACCTCCAAGAGCAAAGATAGGTAAAAGTTGTGTTCTTAGATTCGTGCAGGGTGCCTCCAGCAGTGCGACAACACCTGTCTTACAACATTACATTCCCCATACACCATGGTACCAACATAACAGTGGAATGCATTGATGGGTCTACAATGAGAATAAGCCACTTGAAGTGTGATAATGGTACATGGATTCCTCCTTTACCAACATGTAAGCACTCTTCTATATTTGCATTTAAGTGAATTAAAAGTGTTAAAAGGATCACTTGAATATCATTTAAGTAAATGTCACTAAATATCATTATTTAAGTAAATGTCAATTAAAGCCACTTGAAAGCTGGTTTGACCTTCCGGGACATTAACATGACATTGTAGAACTTTGAGCTGCTTGAATCATTCCTTTAAGGCATCTTAAGTTTGCTTTCATGCAAACATTCAAGCAGTGATTATCGCACACTACATTATCTGAACTCTTCAAGGGCAGCATATTGATTTATTGGACTGTGTCCATTTATTGCATCATATAGCCTAATAATACATTCTATTTTCTTATAGTTTAAGATAATACTTCTACAGAATTGGTGATTTGGCAATAACAAACACCTGAAAGACAATTCTTTCTGATTTATGTCTATTATTATTTCTAGGTAGCATAGAACGTCAACTCGCAGTTCAAGGTTTCAGCACATCTGGGGGTCAAGATCTAGGGATTAAGCCCTACGTATTGTTTAATATATTAGTAGCACATTACACAATCATCTCACTGGGAAGTTTGTAAAACCAACAGTTCTCACTGAACGTTATTCAACTTAAGATATTTTTCCCTCAGCAGTTTTTCCCGAGGGTACATATTTGTCAAAATGTTGGTAAATATGAACCTTTCTAGACATAAAAAATATGACAAATATTCTGTCTAACCCTAGATATGTGGTCAAGCGAACGACCCATCTAATATTATTGTTTTATAACTGTGAGAGTCAAGTTTTGATATTTTCCCACCTCTTTGAAATTTATCCTGTTGTTTTTATAGAGTGTGCGAATGGATAAAGCATTATCTTTCCTTAAGGTCTGTTGTATTGACTCATGGTCGTGTCTATGCTAAATAAAAAGGCCTATGTGAAACAGTGATGCATATATATTGCCCTAAGGGGGACGGGGGCTGCTATTTGGAAATAAAATAATTCATTTTTTTTAATGTAAATATCTAAATAGTATAATAATGTACATCTCTAGGCACACCACTTTTATCCTCAAACAATTGACAGATAAACACAATAATATGCTGAATTCTTGAATTTTATTCTTGATCATTTATGTTAACGATATCAAATCAAGAATAAAACATTGTAAGTTTATTATGTATGCTGACGACTTAGTATTCTACACGTCCAGTAATAAAATCCCACTGACATGGACATCCTGGATGACTCTCTGGAGGTCATAGAGACTGACCGCAGTGGAGATGAGAAATATTTATACAATGTTGAATAAGAAATAATAATAAGATTATTATTATCATATTATTATAACGGCTTGTTTGGAAGTATCAATTGGTTAAGTTGGCCGAAAGAGCAATACGACACATAAGTGTAACCGCTTATTCCCATATTTAATCTAGTATATCAAGGAAGATATCACCTGATATCCCCAACTTGACATCGAACCCACACTAAGTCCTAAATGCTGACATTACATGAGGGAGGAGACTTCATTTTAAGTAACCCCCTATTAATCTATCCAAGGGAAGTGAGGCGACACAGGAACTGTTTGGGATCCGCGGCGCTGGATAGAGGGCTAATTTATTAACATAGTAACATGATTATAGTTGAAATAACAAAAGTAGAAGAGAAAAATATCTAACTGTCCATGTTTGACTGAGTCGCAGCCCACAAGGTCTTGGAAACCAAAGAATCCGTCGGCACTCAATTGGTGAAGGGCTTGGTGAGATACACCAATGCCGCCATGCTGGACCAATCCTCAAATTGTCTTATATCTTCCAAGGAGAGGCCTGGATTATACATGTACAAGGTGCCTGCGCGTCATAGGGAGTGGCAACCCACCCTCTTAGACTCCAGACCCGAGCCGTCGAGCAGGGACTTGAGAAAAGATAACAGTTTGCTGTAGGTCAAAGGCTTGGGCTCCCAGATCCTACCAGCATAAAGGCTGGTCTTTTTGGATCTGAGTATCTAACTGTCCATGTTTGACCAAGTAGCAGCCCGCAGTGACGTCACGGCGTTACTGGCGGGAGAGCTGGTACTACCCCCTGTTGATTAATAGTCGTACTAACTAGTTAGTCCATTTCATTATCATATTATCATGCGTGTCAAGTGTAAATTGGAATACATCTATGCATGTTTCCTTTGTTACCCCTGACTCGAGAGTGTAATAAAATTAGGTTTACTGATAATTGCAAATATAATATTTGTGGAAACTAGTTAATGTATTAACCTGTATGATTCGTTGGTATTGATGCATCAATAGTCACAGCATAGCTTTCTTTCATAGTCTTGTTTATGCTATTGTAGGGGTTTACTACGGTAATCATTTATATCCAGGTGACCGAGGAGGGTTAAGTTCGGGTTGTTCCCGCCTGGCGTTAGTGTGGGCGGTATCCCAGAGGGGGCGACTGTCCTCTCTCGGGTACTGCGCACCACGTTTCAGGCGGGAGCCAACCGACACGTGACCATGTCCATTTCACATCCAAAGGGGGTATATAAACCTCCCCTCCTCGTATAGTCGCCAGTCAGTGCAGGCCCGGCTGACTCCCAGCATTACCCTACCCCAATCACTAGATTGAACCAGGACTGCTTCGTCTTACCCTTCGGGTTAAGACTAGATTCAATTGTAATAGGGATACGTTGAATAAAACACGCTTTCTACTTCGCACTTGGAAACTGACGTTCTTGTTCTCTTTTCTGAGATTCCGAACCACTACACTGGTGCCGTGACCAGGATCAGTTTCGAGTAGCAGTCAGGTGAACCTGGCCGGAGTAGGAGAGTATGGGGACGGTAACGTCCCGGAGCGGAACAACCCAGTTGTTCCGACCAGCTTCGAGGGTTTCATGCGTGAAACCGAAGGAGCTTTAAATCCAGGAGCGCCTTTGGAAGAAGGAGAACTGGAGTCCACCCGAGTGGACCAGATGGATCCGGAGGAAGCGAGGGGGTTCACACCGAACTTCATTGCCACTCAGGGCCAAATCATGTTGAACACTGGGCGTTCTTTGTTCAACACAACTGACTCCGTTTTCTTTCCCGGAGGAAAGAAAAGAGCGAATCAGAAAGGCTCATTTCTGGACCCGACGGTATTAGAAATACCGCCACAACCCCTTCGGGTCGTACCCGAAGGAGGTCCCATCGTCGGGACCCAACCTGATCTTAATCAGGACGACACCTTGGATCGGGACAACGATTACCGGAACAAGGAAGAAATGAACAAGCAGTACGATGCTCTGCACGACGAATTGGTTTCGTTGATCTCTGAAAGGAATAGGTACATCTTAGAGAATAGACAGGTCCATCAGGATATGGAGTGGAGAACGGATCAGTTGACCCGTGACAACCAACTGATCCAAGACCAGATGGAGAAAAATCAGGAAACCCTGAAAGCGGAAAAGAAAAGATTATCCGAGTTAGGTCAAGCTAACCGGAAGTATTATGCCTGTCAACAACAGTATCAGGCGGACCTAGAAAGATACTCTAGGGAATGGCACGCCGCCAAGGACGCTCGCAACCAGCAGGTGGAAGACAATGAGGCAGTAAGAACCGCTATCATAAAAGCAAACGAAGAGTTAGATCAAAAGAAGCTCGAGGGCATGAAGGCGGTATCTATACTGGAAGCTAGATGGGTAGAGTTGGAACTCTACCTAGGTAACCAGAAGGTACCTGACCCAGAGGTGACCCTCACCCCTGGGGAAGGAGTGGAGAACCCTCCGCTCCAAGGAGTTCTAAAACCCACCACCCGATACCCTTCCGGAGGACAGGTAGAGAAAGATGTCTACTACACATCTGCTCCCCCTGCTCCGACGGGACCTTCGGTAACCATCGATCCGACGGCATATTCCGCGGGAAGTGCGTTGGGAGTCGATAGTTATGACACCTTGAACCCCTTCGCTGGGGATAGTCCATCTCAGTATGGAGCTGTTCCACCCCCTTCGGGTACGAGCAAGAACACCACCACCCATGAGGATCAACAGGGGGGGTGGTATGGTTATGATAATTGGGGTGACCTGATTTTCCATCATAACCAGGAGGCAGAGACCAGAGAAGGGAGAACTCCGGGAAATCAAACCCGGGGGCATGCAACCCGAGGCAAGAGAGCCGGGGAAGGACCTTCTGCTGGATGGTCTAGGGATCAGAACCGACAGTACCCCCGTACTGATAGTCCTGATAGACCCACCACTGGTCAGGGAAGTCGGCCTAGACCCCAAACCCATGACCAGACCACCACCGGGAGTGTTCCCCCTTATCCGGGTACCACTTCTCGCCCTCGACCCACCCGGTTTCCCGGGTGCGAACCAGTCTCCCAAGTCCGACCATTGACCCGAAGAACCTCAATGGCTCCCGGACTGAGACAGGTTTATGATACTGATCCTTGTATCAAGAGCCTTGGCTTAGATAGCTATAGCCGGGGACAAGATGCCACTGATATAATGGACTGGAGCCGGAATCTATCAGATCAGCTGGTAGAGGGGGCCACCAGGGGTGCCCGACGCACCGCCAGGATCACCAAACCCTACAAAGGGAAAGGACCCTGGAAAGATGAATACCAAATATTTGTGGATGACTAAAAATACAATGGGTGGTCTAAAGAAGACTCATTAGGAGCCTTCGTAATCTGGCTAAATGATGGGCCAGGTAAATCAGCAGTCTCCCAATGGAGAAGTACATATGGCCCTTCGGGTACATATGATCAGCTCGAAAGTACTGCTGTATATATCTTTGGGAACCTGGTGACCGTGGATCACTGGTTGGTCTTCAAGGGACGAACCCAGAAACCAAAAGAGTCCCCAAAGATATATGGTCTAGAGCTTCAACGGATTTTGCATCAGGCAAGACCCGAATGGGCTAGAGACGCCGATTACTATATTGAGACTCTCTTTGTCCGGTTTATTAGCGGACTAAGTGACCCTGATCATCAGGAACTAACCAGAAAAGCTTGGAAAAGCGATTCCTCCCTAGCCGATCTATTTTTAGCCATAGATGGTTATGAGAAGAAGAAAATTCTTCTTGCCGGATTGGTGCCCAACCAATCCCGAACGTCAGCGGTAGTTGACTATAGCAGCAGCGGGGGATCCTCGGGTGAGGATTCCGAAGGAGAAGAGACCATTGTGGCTGTAGCCTTCAGTGGGAAGCGCCGGGACAAAAAGTCCGGTGATAACAAAAGGCGGAAACCTTTTGACAAATCATCCTCTAGCAAAAAGCCAGAGAGACCTCCAGGGGACAATTCAAAAACCCCTTCCAAACCTCCCTCTGGTCCACCAGAACCCAATGTTCCGAAGAAACCGGAACCCGACCAGTCCCTCGGATTGGTAGAAGCCATGATGCAGCGTATGATGGCATTGTTTGATAAGAAACAGGAACGAAAAGTTAAACCCGAACTGAGTACTGTAACATGCTACAGATGTCAGGAGAAGGGGCATTATGCCTCCTCATGCACAGCTGAGAAACCTGTGATGCGATTCTCCGGAAAGAACTCGGAAAATTAAAGGGGATCCCTGAGGAAGGCGACTCAGAGATCCCGAAGGAAATATGCCATGATACTCCTGACGGAACAGGAGTAAGTTCACACTCAGTAGTGACGCCCGGACAAATGGGGGACAAGCAGGCGCAGCTTGGGAACCCTGGGGCCGGGGCCATCAGCATTCCAGTCATACATTCGGGAAGTGAGTCGGGGAAACCCGATGCTGATGCGGAGGAGTATAGTGCAATGGTTTGTGGAACCAGGCTCCCCCTAGATCACCCTTGCCTGGAATACATAAGAGGGCGTGGATTAGATCTAGGTACTGAGAGTGACTTACAGAAGTTCACTAGTAACCCTTCATTGAATGGAGGAAAAAGGTGGTATTTAGCCGCTTCTGTGAAGGGTAGAGTCGGGGAATTTCTGATAGATACTGGAGCCAGCCACTCCATCATCTCTCGGAAGTTCTACACTCTTCTGCTGGGCACAAATGATGACCTTAAAATGAGGGTAAATGCGTGCACAGCCGACGGTAGCAGATTGCGGACGTTTGGACGTACTTTCCTGTGTATCTCGGTGGTGGGGAAGGAGTTTGTATTCTCCCCAACCATTGCTGAGATCGAGGATGATGGTATCATAGGGATGGACTTTGCCGACCTGTTCGGGATGATGTTGAACCCGAAGACAGGTGAATTGTCCATACAGAGTCCCTATAATATCAAAGCACAATGTGTGCTGAGAGTTATCAGTAGTGTAGCAAGTGTCGCACAGACGGTGAAGCTTCCACCAGGGACCACATGTGATGTGTTAATCAGCGCTTCCTCGGAACTAAGAGGAAGGGCCGGGGTCATGGAGCCCGACGTAGCTTATCTCCAATCCCTCGGGTTGGAATCTGCTGATACGTTGGTGGGAAATGCCCAATGGACTCTTGTCCCCATTTCCAATCCAGCTGTGGGACGGGGACAGAGAGGAGACACTGATGCAGCTGATTAAGCCCGACGGCACTCCAGTTCCTACTGAACTAACGGCCAACTATATAAATGAATTCTACAGCACTGTAGGGACAAAACTAGCTGCAGTGTTTGCACCAATTCAAATAGCACCGCCACTACCCATCCCGCTACCACCTGAGACACAACTAAGACTGATACCCACCACAGACGAGTTCATACTGAAACTAGTCAAGCGACTCCAACCAAACAAGTCATCTGGCATCTCAAACATGAGAACATGTGTACTGAAAGATGCTCTGAGCCACAGACCAGACCTGATCAGGAAAGTCATAAACAACTCCACTGTACACACAGACTTCCCTGACGCATGGAAATTGGGCAGAGTAATACCGCTGCCCAAAACCGGGACCCTGCACGATGTAGGGAACTCGAGACTGGTATGCCTCCTGAACACCTGTGCCAAAGTGTGTGAGAAGGTAATTCACCAGCAGATTCTCGACCACATGACCAGACGTCAGCATATGTCAAAAAGCCAATTTGGCTTCATCCCCGGACGAAGTACCACCGACGCTATATTTAACCTGACTACAGACCTGTTTGACTCCATGAACAGTGGCTGGCCCTCTGCGGTGGTCTTCCTGGACCTCCGCAAGGCCTTCGACACGGTAAACCACACAATCCTGCAGAGGAAATTATTCAGTTATGGAGTCTCTGGGGAGGCCCTGACTTGGGTAAAAAACTACCTGAAGGAACGGAAACAGTACACAACAGCAAATGGGCTCGACTCGGGACAGCTAGATACACCGTGCGGTGTACCCCAGGGGTCCGTGCTCGGGCCACTGCTGTTCCTGGTGTACATCAACAACGTGGAAGAAAACTTCCAGAACACCAAGGGGTACATGTATGCCGACGACCTGGCCTTGATCTCCACTGGAAGGGACCCCCAACGTACAAGAGACCTACTACAACTAGACATCACAGCGGTTGTCAAATGGTGCACAGATAACCAACTGACAGTGAACCACAAAAAGCCAAAGGTACTCTGGACTTACCCAAGGACAAGCCCACTGGACACCACCGACCTTCAGATCTACGTCAACCACCAGGCCCTGGAAATAGTTGGCTCCTTCAACTACCTAGGGGTGGTGATAGATAAACACCTGACTTTCGGACCCCACCTCACCAAAGTCATTGGAACTGTCAGATCAAAATACTCACAGATGTGGAACTCCAGGAAGACCACCGACAAAGGCACCACTCTACTGCTATACAAGCAAATGGTGTTGCCGTGCTTGGAATACTGTCCAGTGATTCTGGGCAGTGGTCCTGTAGGCTCCGTCAAAAAACTCCAGACAATCCAAAATGACTGCTTGAGAATTGTAAACAACATAGCGGACGCAAGAGATGCCAACATTGATGTACTTCACATCGACGCAGATCTCAACAAGCTAGAATACAGGAGGAACAAGCAAATCCTTGTATACATGTACAAGAGATCATGTGACCCCACAAACTTGGTGCAACCAACTAGGAACCTGAGAGCAAACGCAAAGATGAAATTCATCCTGAAGCGCCCTAAGAAGGACTGCTACTTCAGAAGTCCCTCACACAGAGGATCCCGACTTTGGGACAGACTCACGCGCCAACAACAAAGTTCTATGGACAAACCAGCATTCCTTAATGCACTCACAAACAATGACCTACGGCCATTAGACCCTATCTTAATCTAAAGACATACTACATGTACTACCAGGCGATAATTAACCTGTAGAAAGACTGTCGTACAGGACTGTAATGTGTACTAAATTTAATCATTGTGGATCGTAAATTAACGCTCTTACTTGGCTCATAATGAAAAGCGCCCATTGTAATGTGATTTGTCAGCCAATAAATATCTAAACTCAAACTCATATGGTATATCTCCAGAAAGGCGCTAAAGTAGGCAGTGTGGTACTCGCGGAGGCGGTCACCAGCAGCCTTCTGGGGTTGCCATCCGAAGAGCCGCCGGGTACGGCCGTAATTGAAGAGGAATTAGAAAAGCTAATTCAAGATGCTTCGGAACTAGATCCGAAGAAGCAGAGGGACCTTCGGGTAATGTTAAAACGTTGCCGAAGGGCCTTCGCGTTCCCAGAAGAACCCTTAGGACGAACTGATAAAGTCCTACACGGAATTGACGTGGGGGAAAGTTCCCCCTTTAAAATTCCTTACCGTCGGCTACCTCTGAAGAAGAAGGAGGTAGCAGAAACTGAGATCAATAAGATGATTAAGGATCATGTTATTGTGCCCAATTCCAGCCCCTGGAGCAGTCCAGTCTGTATGGTCACAAAAAAAGATGGGACCATACGGTTCTGTATTGACTACAGGAAACTGAATGGGATGACGGAGAAAAATTCATATCCTCTGCCGAGGATTGATGAAACCATTGACTCCCTAGGAGGGAATGAATGGTACTGTACCATAGACTTACAGTCTGGGTACTGGCAGGTCGGAATGAAACCTGCCGACATGGAGAAGACGGCCTTCTCTAGCCATGTAGGATTGTTCCAGTACAACGTCATGCCCTTCGGGTTGTGCAATGCGCCAGCCACCTTCGAGGCCATGATGGAGACATTACTGAGCGATCTACTATGGAAGAAATGTCTAGTTTACCTAGATGACGTCATTATCTTCGGAAAAACATTCCAAGGTTGTCTAGACAACCTGGAAGAAGTCCTCCAGAGAATAATGAGTAATGGGTTGAAATTAAAACCTAAGAAATGTCAGTTGTTTAAGAAAGATATTAATTATCTGGGGAGAATCATTTCCACACAGGGTGTAAAAGCAGACCCGGAGAAGATCCGAAGTGTGACGGAGTGGGAAAAACCCAGGTGTCCCAAGGATGTCCGTTCATTCCTTGGGTTCTGCTCGTATTATCGAGATTTTTTACCAGGCTATGCCCAGGTGAGCTATCCTATCCAGTCACTGTCTCATTGGACACCTGGTAGGCGTAAGGAAGTTTTTCCATGGGGAAAAGAGCAAGACGAGTCTTTTGAATCCATCAAAAGACTCTTTGTTGAAACACCAGTGTTGAAATATCCGACGGCCGCCGGTCATTTCATCCTGGATACTGATGCCAGCAATGAGAGCATTGGAGCTGCTTTGAGTCAGGTCCAAGACGGAAAAGAAGTTCCCATTGCTTTTGCTAGCAACACCATGAACAAGTCACAGAGGAATTACTGTACCACCAAGAGGGAACTCTTGGCAGTAATTGTTTACACAAAGAAATATAAACATTTTTTGTGGGGCTCAGATTTTACGCTGAGGACTGACCATTCCTCCTTGAGGTGGTTACTTAATTTTAAGGATGCTGAAGGTATGATAGGCCGGTGGTTAGCACACTTATCAGAGTTCGGGTTGGAACAGAAGCAGATCCAACACCGACCCGGTGTGAAGCATGTAAATGCTGATGCACTGTCCCGCAGACCCATAAGGAGTTGTGGAAATGAGAAATGTGATGATTGTGGAGCCCATGGGGCGGTCCTAGCTGGAGTCCGGTTGCCACTGGAATCCAGAGGAACTGGTATCCTTCAATGGTCTATGGAGACTATCCGAAGGTTCCAGGAGAAGGATCCGAACGTGGGGAGGTTGCTCGGGTTGATTCCTAAGGGGATCAAACCTGTTCGACCTGAAATCTCGCTAGAAAATAGAGAGATGAGGAGATTTTTAGCTCAATGGACAGAGCTGGAAGTATCCGAAGGTGTTCTATATAGATGGAAGATCAATCCTTCGGGAAGAAGGATCAGACAGGTAGTGATCCCCTCCGGTATGAGGAGGGATTTGATGTATTATTGTCACGGTCATATGACCAGTGGTCACTTTGGGAAGAAACGTTCATTAGAGCGCCTGTCCCGGAGATACTACTGGCCAGGAATGAGCACTGATTACTACGTTGGATCGCCACTTGTCCCGATTGCTGCAAAAACACACCTGGCCCTGGGATGGGTAAAATGCCCTTGTCCCAGGAACTGTTCGGAGTTAGGTTTGCGAGAATAGCAATCGACATCATCAGTGGTTTTAAAACAACCCCTGATGGTAACACGTGTATGATGGTAGTTACTGACTACTATACTAAGTACACGAGGGTGTTCCCCTTACCCGATCACAAAGCAGCGACCTGTGCGAAGGCCTTTGTGAAAGGGTGGGTATTACACCTAGGAGTGCCTCTGATGATGCATAGTGACCAAGGCCGGGAATTTGAGTCGGATCTATGGCAGGAAATGTGCCATGGGTTAGCCATCTGTAAGACCCGAACCAATCCCTACCGACCCCAGAGTGATGGGATGGTGGAAAGGTTCAACAGAACGCTAATTCAGGTTCTGAAACCCTTGGTGAACGAAAGTATGACGGATTGGGATGAACAATGTGAATATGTATGCCATGCATACAACAGCACTGTTCATAAAAGCACCAATTGCACCCCAAACTTATTAGTGTTTGGGGAAGACATGATCATGCCAGCCGATCTTGTTTTTGGAGTGGTCGGGGTGAACCCCGACGCACCCTGTCACGTGATGTTTGTAGAATCACTAAGAGACCAGTTTAAATTCGCATACGAACTTGTTAGAACGGAGTTACAAAAGAACACGAAATGGCAGAAGACTGGTTATGACCATGGACTAAAAGTCTGTCGGTTCAAGGTAGGGGATCAAGTGGTGAGACTACACGAACCTCTATCCAATTTAAAATTGGCAAGCAACTGGGATGGTCCATTTGTGGTGACTAGAGTAGTAAGTGACTGTACTGTCATGATTAGATCCTTAATTGGGCGGATCTATAAATCCAACGTGGCTCGGCTCCGTCCCTGGAAGGGGAGGGATCTGACCACAGAAACGTATGGGTTAGGAGTAGATGAATTACTCCAAGAAGTTAAGAACAGGAAAATGGATCAAATAACCCCGAAACGTGGCCGAGGAAGGCCTAGGAAGTTAGGGGTCCGTGATCCGAAGGTGCAGAAGAAGGAAAAAGTCTCGCTAGCTGTAAGCAAACCTAGGCGGAAGAGGAAGGGGACGGCTAACCCTACCTCTGAAAAGGCGCCTTCGGGAGCTAGGTCAAAGAAAATACCCATGGGAGGTACCCGACGCAGTCCCCGCCTGATAGAAAGGGCTGCGGTAACCTAAGCTGGTACACAACGAGTGTGTTGTCCTGTACTATGTTAGGAGAAGGAGGGAGGATATTCCTGGCGGGAAGAATTATAAATTGATTTCCTCTTTTTCCGAGAAATTGTTTTGTGTTGTCATCTGTTAAATGTTGGAATATACACGAGTGACCGGGTATGGAGCGTGTAAACCCCCCAGCAGGGTACCAGTGGGTGGTGAGCGGATAATCCGGTGGGTTTGCGGGCATGCTTCCCATAAAAACCTCACTAATACTCCAGCACAGCTGTTGGTTGCGAACGGTTCGGCTACTACCCGAAGCACCTGTTTATAATAAGAAGCACCGGCGCCCTGCGGGCGCGGGAAAAGAACTGGGTCAATGAGTGACCTAGTTAGGGCAGTCTCGCGGAGGGCCCGAGACGCGCGTGGATGCGCGTGACCTCTGCGCAAAGGGGTCGTTTTGGTTCATTAGATTTCGAATCTTCGCCGGCACGGTGTGCTGGCCAACGAGGAGGACCTAATAGGAACCGAATTCAAGCGTCAAAAGTAGGTGAATACGTTTCAAAAGGAGAACAGGTCCTCCACAAAGACCTGTAGGATTAGTTAGGACTCTTATTCAGTATAAATAAGAGCGCCCAACCCAGCATGGCCTCACGGCAGCTCGAGTTGGGCGGAGGGGAACGGCCACGCAACATGGCCGATCTGCCCCACGAAGACAGTGCTGGTGCCGCCAGCCCTGTTACTCGCTTCGAGGAGCAACTCCTCGAAGAAGAAGACATGGATGTATCCACGTCTGAATCAGCTCTCGTTGAGGCTGAACGAAGGAGTCTTCATGAAAAAGATCGTCTTCTTGCTCTAAAAATAGAGAAGGAGGAGGCCCAACATCTAAAAGATACGTGGGATATGTGTGGTAATCCGAACATCGACCCGGATAACCACCCGAAGGATGAGAAGCCAGCGAGACTGGTGAAGTCAACTGGTAAAAGTTGCTACGATGGAAGGGAGATGAATCTCCATCCAGACGTGATGTGCGCCACGGAGATAGGCCTAGCCAGACCTATCCCGAACGACATAGTGGATATGTTGCAAGAATTTATTGATGCGGGAGCTCTCCGCATCATGCCCCCAGAGTGGTTTGCCACCTGGGAAAATCTACAGCAAGGCCTCCGGGTGTGTAAAGCACTTCGGAAGGGCTTGTTCGACGCCGAGATGGCTGACGTCGGGGTGTGTGTGCCTCGGATGACACGCATCTCGGATGACGCTTCGTGTGGGGCATTCGGCGCCACTACCCTCGCTGTAGCTTGCTACCGCAGATACAACCCGGTAGGGATGTTGGAACCGAAATCGGTTGAAGGATATAGGGACTTAATACGGTCCAACTTATCCTACGAGGTCTATCAGATAGACTATAACCGCATGAAAACAATCATGGCGGAGAAGGGCCTCTGCCGTCACGAAGCCATAGTCGAGACGGTGGAGGAAATGGTCAAGACTCGGACTAAGAGTTTGACTCAGTCAGAAGAGAAGGCTGCAGCTAAGGCCAGCAGGGACATCCGAAGGGGTGACCCTGCAACCCGCACTAGCACAAGGATCGGGGCGTTTCTCCATCCCGCCCGTCATAAATTTGAATGGGTCCGACGATGAGGATTGGTGCAGAGCCACCCAAAGGGATCCTCTCATGAGCGAGTTCTACGAGGACTGGCTTAAGAAAATAGATTTCTTCCCGGAAACTTATTATACCAGGGATCAGAAGGCAAAGATCCGCTGGGCTGTCCGACATTGGGACAGGGACCACCTTGAGTGTCCATTCCAGAAATGCCAGTCATCTCTGGAATTACAGGTATCCTTCACCACTAAGGCAAGGTACCTGTGTCACTTAGTGGAGAACCACACCCATCACTATGTGGTGTACCAGTGCGATCCGGAGGGGGCAGGTACCACTACCTGTTCGGGTCACCTGCATCATAGGCGTGGACGCTTAATCAAGCACATGACCATGCTCCATAATATTGGAGGTGGAGAGGCCAGAGCCAAGGTAATGGCCCTGCATGAACGCGTGATAGACGCGTTCAGAGATGTCCTGAAGAAGGACCCGAAGAGCCTTAATTCTTCTAAGGCGTATTTCTGCGAGGTAGCAGAAAGCAAATCGAAGCTGACTTGGATCCGGACCAATACCCACCCGAGATGTTCCGTCGGTCTGCCAATCGAGGCCGGGGGAGAGGTGGGAGAGAACCCGACCCGAGGGACTACTACCGGAGTCGGGGAGAGCCGAGAGGTGATCGGGGACGGTCTCGATCCACCAGCCCGGCTACTCACGTCAGGAGAGGAGGGACCCTCAGTCTGGAGGAGATTGACTCCCGTTATTACACGGAGTCTTCTCATAGTGGTCGTAGCTATGAGGCATCTGCGGATAGAAATACTGACTATCCGGAGATGGATTTGGCGCCTGGACAGGAGTCTCAGACGCTCGGCCAGACCCCCCAAGATACCCGAAGGCGCGAGAATGAACTCGCTCACCAGAGGGAGATTGATAGGGAGCTGGCCCGACGGGGACGCAGGAGTCCTGGGGAGGAATCCTCCCGGTCCTGGTACGACTTGGTGCGACATGTGGCGTCCACCTCGTCTGCCCAGGGGGGTGTCCTACCCGACGCCGGGTACCGAGGAGGCCCGACAAGCAGACCGTCATCTGCTTCAGGACAAATGGAACCATCCGCCCCTTCGGGAATACACCAGCAGGTGTTAAAGCATGCCGGTAGGGATGCTTCGCGGCACCAACAACAGCCGCCATCACACAAGGCATTCAAGCCTGCTCACCGGATCACTGGGCCGGATGGGGAGGTTATGAAACCTCCTCCCCCGCCACAGAAAGGTCCAGTACCAGCTCCGGCGACACCACCCCATAAGCCGGCTCCACCACCAGGGAAGCCGACTGTGGTTGGGAAACCAACCGCAGATCCTCCTGTTAAAACACAGGAGGTCAAACCTAAGAAGGAGAAGCCGGCGGCCACTCTTAATGTAACGCTATAGCATCCTACTTTCCTAAAGATGCTCCACTGTCCAATCAGATAGGACAGGAGATTCTGGATGACTTCCAGAAGGAACAGCGGGTGATGGCTGAGGATTACCACAAGAGGGTGGTACAACACTTCATTGAGGGGGTAAGGAAGTGTCACCGGAAGGAAAAGGAGAGCCTTCAGAAGGACACTGCCGATGAGGTAGTTACCAAGACCAGGTTCTTGGAAGCACAGCGCGACAAAGCCGCTGTGCTGGAAGCTACCGTCCGAGAGGAGTGTAAAGATCTCCAGGAAGAAATTCGGGAGATGAAGGCCAAATTTAAAATTTGCCTCGGGATGAAATTCTCGGACTGGGATGGGAGCATGGATCAGCTGAAAGATGCCATCCAAAAGAAGGAGGTACCCGAAGGCTGAAACAAGGCTCCTTCGGGATAACTGAATACAGCTGTAGTTGTTTCATGAACTCTTCGGCTATGAAAGCCGAAGGTAAATATGAAGGGACTATCCCTTCATATTAAAAGAACCCTTAGGTTCTGAGGTAATGATATCCATACCAAGTGTTAATAATATTTCCACATATGTAAACGTTTAAACATACATTGCACCTACAGGAGTCTACCATTTGCTGGTAGACCCGAAGAGGAGAGCACCTCACTCAGTCATCCAAGATGAAGAGGAGAGCACCTCACTCAGTCGTCCAAGATGAAGAGGAGAGCAACTGACTCAGTCGTCCAAGATGAAGAGGAGAGCACCTCACGTACTCGTCCCGAAGCAGATCCGGAGATCAGCCCAGTACCCGACTTTTTAAGTCGACATAGCACTTTTGTGAGGTTCTGCAGTATACCGCTGCAGTTCCAGATTATTTATTAAAACGTACATTCTCGTCCATGTTTCTAATATATATATTTATGGTGCTGGTACACTACGATAGTTTATGATACTCAGGATATTACCAAAGATCTGTATAAACCATAACTGTGTTCAAACGTTGACCACTTCGGGTGGGTGTAAATAAGAGTATGTATATCTAGTTGTAGATATATTTTGTTATGGAAAACGGAGGTGATGAAAATTTTGATTCTGGTGCGGAGAAAGGTTATCATGTATCCCTATGTAGTTTTTTTTTAGGCTTGTGAGTCCTTTTTAGGACTGGTAATAATTCTTCGGAATTGGTACACTTGCCGATCATATTTTTAAAGGTCCTTATCAGGACTATATATGTATTTCCTATTAGAAGATAGTTACAAACTGTTAGTAACTACTTCGGGTACTACTTAACGTAAAAGTCATATCATAAGGTTTCTATGACAGTGTAATGCCTTAATTCCATTAATATTGTTCATCATATATTACAATATGACTAATGGTAGTAAAACCCTTTGTGTATAGTGTATAGACAAACTACTTCTGGTTGTCAAACTATTTTATTATGAGTCTACTACTCAGGTTTTTACCACACCTAGTGTTGTTTAGGGGGGGTAGTGTAGGGGTTTACTACGGTAATCATTTATATCCAGGTGACCGAGGAGGGTTAAGTTCGGGTTGTTCCCGCCTGGCGTTAGTGTGGGCGGTATCCCAGAGGGGGCGACTGTCCTCTCTCGGGTACTGCGCACCACGTTTCAGGCGGGAGCCAACCGACACGTGACCATGTCCATTTCACATCCAAAGGGGGTATATAAACCTCCCCTCCTCGTATAGTCGCCAGTCAGTGCAGGCCCGGCTGACTCCCAGCATTACCCTACCCCAATCACTAGATTGAACCAGGACTGCTTCGTCTTACCCTTCGGGTTAAGACTAGATTCAATTGTAATAGGGATACGTTGAATAAAACACGCTTTCTACTTCGCACTTGGAAACTGACGTTCTTGTTCTCTTTTCTGAGATTCCGAACCACTACACTATCAATGTATTTTCTGGTCATGGAAATCATTTCTTGATTGAAAGTATTGGCAGCAATGGGAATAGATTTACGATGATAGAGGCCTTCAGAGTTATACCTCATGCATTTTAAGTTGCTGTCATTTGCTTTTAGATTTAAGAATTTAATCATCCTTCTCATCTCATGTATGGTGTCATTTCTCAGGCTGTTAAAGGTAACAACAAGCATAGGCTCTGTCCGTCTCAGCCAACCTTCATAAAACTTGAACCATTCTTTGATATAAACAATGTAGAATTCATACCAGCCTAGTAAATAAATAACCCAATCATTACTTTGAGTGAGTGAAATGTTAATTCCTACGTGAAAGCAATCTGCCAATGAAAATGGAACCTTATGAAAACATTGTCCCACACTTGTGCTTTCTTCAAATCAACAACTTCTTTCTGTTAAACATATTGTACATTATACCTACATTGATCATATTTTATTTGCACACTCTCATTTCTGGACTTCTGAAATATTTGCATAAATGTCGACTTAATGCGAGTTCCCAAGGTTCTATTGTTTATTGAGAGAGAGGGGATTATTCCTGACCCAGAAAGTATGTGAATATACAATTAGAATAGCCGTTGCTAGGCAACCAGCTGTCCGAGCAACAAACCAATAAAACGATTCAATTCCTTGGGTCCAATTTAGGGGGGGTAGGTAGTGTTAAATGTGCATTATTAGCCATAGCTAGGGTATGGGAGATGGAATTCTGATATTTTGGCGGCCATCTTGGATTTTGCCCCATTTGAGGCATTTTCCCAAGGCAAAGAATGGTAAACTATTTTTTTCTGAAAAAAAGACATATCAAGCTAGTTAAATCCACCGAAAAACCTTTTCTTACATTTTTGTTGGACTTAAGAGCTTTATTTACCAGACTATACTGTCATTAAAGCTTGCGGTGACATAGCAATTTTTGCGTTACATATCTGGTCAAACTGATACAGCAAACTTTATCATGGTCAAACTATTATTGTGTGTCATTGCATTCTACTAATACGCCACGTATAGTATTTATCTAAAGAAGCTTTACGTACCTTGTGTCCATTTGAAAGTCTGAGCTATATTCTTAGTCTGACTGTTTGTCCTTTCTCTAGCATATTCCGCCATGGATGCCGGGTATGGATTACGCACCAGCAGTATGACCCGCGGAAGCCTTCTTTTTTCCTCGTCATTGCTCTCATGAGTCTTATAGGCAACCACTCGACCATCATGTATACCTTCTCCAGGAAAATCTAACCTCAGTCTTCCATCATTATAGATTGCCCCAGTATATAATCCTTATAGCAACGAACAATTGAATATGATAAATCGGAATTATCGAAACAGATGGAATTTGACTATGCAAAGCAGTATATGAATTTCATCCTATGTCTTAGAGCAGGGATTATTGGTTTAGAATAGGAAAAGACGCCTCATGCAATAGGTTATATAACAAAACAACACACATGGCTCAGTCAACTACCTCTATCTGGACCATCACTGTATATTATAGAGGCAAAATGACTTCGAGATAATCAGCCCCTGTGGGTCCATATCAAGGGGTACAGGGTGGGCTTTTGAACTTATGCACAGAGTCAGTCTTGTTCCCCTAAACCTCTCTGAAATTCTCAAGAATCAAATCAGAAAAGAATCAGATAAATATGTATTTTCATATAAGATTCCTAGATGTACTTCTCAGACTCACCGGTTGCCTCTTGGATGAGATGTCGTGTCCAGGTGTTACCAGAACCAGGGAAGCTCACCAGGGCGGTGGTGTTTGAACCGCCGGTACGGAATCGTAATTGCTGACAGTGCCTTGTGCCATTCAGCATCTGTATTAAATTCTCCTTCTCCTTGATGTGGTTGATAGATCTCCATGAGCCCTTGGCAAGCAGGAGTCCCCCAACCATCATCACTGTGATTATAACAGAGTAGGAATCCAGCCTCCTGGACACACATACTGCCATGGTGATGTAATCTAGTCCCTGAAACTGTAAAAATAATACAAACATAGACCTCAGTTACATATCCCCCTCCCCCCACCAACCTCCATACTATATCCACTCCTAACATGGGTTTCTGCTAATAACCTTCTGTAATGCAAAATGTACCTACATATATGGCTGTGTCTCACGACCTTGGGACAATGTTTTTGTCTCTGACCAGGTGCCGTCTCTGACCAGGTGCTGTCTCTGACCGGGTGCCGTCTCTTACCAGCTTGGCTTGATAAGGTCAAAATACTAGTAGCAGGAG
This sequence comes from Harmothoe impar, assembly GCA_947462335.1. NCBI lineage: Eukaryota > Metazoa > Annelida > Polychaeta > Phyllodocida > Polynoidae > Harmothoe > Harmothoe impar. The sequence goes on from OX381713.1 coordinate 11,634,393, forward strand.
GCTAATTATAATTATAACTATGATTATATAACAACCGCCGTAACGTTTTTTGAAATCCTTATATATATGAGTATAATTCTTTTTAAAACACCTTTTTCTGACACCTGGTCAGAGACGGCAGCCGGTCAGAGACGGCAGCCAGTCAGAGACGGCAGCCGGTCAGAGATGGCAGCCGGTCAGAGACGGCACCTGATCAGAGACAAAAACATTGTCCCAAGGTCGTGAGACACAGCCATATAAGAGCGGGGTCATTTTTTACCTTGGCTTCATAACTCAGCCCTCTATGAAGGAGGCAGGGAAGGAAGCCAGCGTGAAAAATGACCAGCACCTGGTCAATATCAAACAATTTGTCTATGATGACACATGTCTATGGCTGAGATGTCCCTCCAATGGTCCTGATAGAGTTAAATGGTTTACCCAAGGTTAGGGTAATTTTTCAAGGTCATAGTTCTAAGGAATGTTTTTTCTGTATAGGCCCCATTTCAGGGATTAAAAAGCTTACTGGTCATAGATGTCATCTGGTCAAAGACGTCACCTGGTTGAAGACGTCACCTGGTCAGAGATGTCGTGCGGTCAAAGACTATCCACACACAGAACAGTAAAGGAGTCAACTGTGTCTCCAGCATGGGTCTGGTAAAATAGAGAGTCAAACAGCAAATGCCTCTGCTTATATGAAGAGTCAACACTGGGTTGACACTGATAGTAGAGAGTCAAGTTGACACTGATAGTAGAGAGTTAACTCAAGTTGACCCTTAATTTAAGCAGTCATTGGCTGTTTGGCTCTCTATTTTACCACAGGCACATGGGAGACACAGTTGACACCTTTACTTTTCTGTGTGCAATTGTATCGATATCATGAGGCCACATACCCCACATGAGCTACTTATACCAATGGCATTTGTGAATGGGGAGCAATGGATGAGCTTTTTACAAATTTCATTCTGAAGATTCTATCTCAATTATTGGCGCAGAAACATGGTGCTAGAAAGCAGAAGCTACCAATTCAAAGGTCTATCCCTTTTTCTCAACTCAATCACATTTCTAGTACTGTTCTCTCTTTCTACTATATGATGAAGTGTGTTGTGAGATTGCCCTTTAACGACTGCTACCTGTAGTGACTACACTAGGAAGTCAACTATCCAACAGAATGCAGTCAAGCATGTAATAGAGACAAAGAGAAATAGACAGATGTCCACAATGATCTGTTTGAATGATAGGTTTCTCCAGAAGTACTCCACCTTGTGTGATGTGATCCAAGGGACAACAAGTGGAGAAACCAGGAATTCAGACTGATTAGAGTGGATCATTTTGTTCATTTCATGTACTTATTTTCGAATCATATTTAAAAACAGCATTTAAAGGTTTCATAGCTATTTCAGTGATGTCAACATGGAGAAACCCCCCATGGAGAATGAGTATCAGTTCCTCAGCGGCAGTGTGGAGAATGGCCCTTCTAGTACTTAAGCATAGTAACTTTGTTTCCCCACTTGAAATAAAAAGACTTACTCTATCAGCCTGTCCTTCATCTCTGGTTCAGACGAGAAGAGAACGGCAGGACAAGTGGTACAAGGGCTACACATGGGTGACAATTGATCAGGGTGCCACAGGGCAGCTCAGCCTTTGTTCACCTGTCCAGCCAGCAAACTTTACATGTTTGTATTTGTATATGTGTGTTTACACTGAAAATCCATAGGTTGAAAGGGTTAGTCAGTACAGACTATCCTAGGTTAGTCATATGAGTGTTAGTCACAATGGCAAAGTTATATACAAAAAATGACCGAAGGGTCAGTCAGTAGTGGCTAACCCAGGTTCATCAATTGTGTGTTTTATTTGTATACCACTAGTTGGTGCCACCTGTAAGATGCTACAATGACCACTCAGTGGCTCCCCCTGGAAATTAAAAGACTAAGGTGGGTTGGTCAGTACTGACCAACCTGACAATAATAACTTACCTAGGTTGGTCGTATAGGATGAACTAGGTTAGGCACTAGTGTCTGAGAGATTTGTCGTATAGGGAGACTAGGAATATCAGTGTACCCAATATACAGGTTGAACTGAAAACCTGTTTTATATAGCCATCCCGGTAACCACATTTCAGAACGTTTCTGTATGGTTCCTCATTATGGCCAGATGTTGTACAACGTTAGAAAATTATTTTGACGTAAGGAGAAAATTATGTTCAATACTACATGGATGACCTCTGTAAACATGTGTTATCTGAGAGTGTTATTGTCAGCACAGGGTAAAATGCTCCTTAAATGACACTTTAGATTTGTTGTTTAAATTGTGTGCGGTAATGGTAATTGATGAGATAACACCTGTAATAGACCTCCCAGAAGGGGGTCTGTGCATAAGCATGTCCCATGTATAAGCTTGGTTGGTTTGCCACTTAGTACTTGTATAAGCCTGGACTTACACATGGGGAAATACGGTATGTAGAATGTATGCTGTAACTACCTTAGTGTAGAATAAACAAGATGCGAGACATAACTTTATTCTGTATGGCTACAGTTAGTGATGCTGTTGCTATGCAAAAAGGCCAAAATATGCTTGTTGCTAGGCAAGCCTTGGGCCAATACATGTATATATAGATTTTCCTCATATGATATATACCTTGGAATATTGAAAGATGATCTTCAAAACATTTTGATGTAATGCAACTGTACTTGGCACTGTTACTACAGATGAGTAGCAAAATATGCCTGTTGCTAGGCAACCATCAGGAATACAGAAAAATGTACCTCACCACGAGATTCACCATACTTGATTTAGGGGGGGTAGGTGTTGTTGGGAAATTGATAGCTCTATTTCCTAGAGAGACAGAGCCCCATTAAGCTGTAATTACACTAATTAACCTTAATTGGCCTAAAAATAGCTCAAATAGTAGAAATAAAAAATGGAGCAGTATCCTATCTTTTTAAGCACCTTTGAAAGTATAGATATCAATTGAGAAACTACCATAACCATGAAATTCCCACGGAAATACAATTGCCCCCCCCCCTCCCCCCACTATTGTACCGGAGCAACCTACTCTGGAATGAATTGGACTCTACAGTCCAGAAAAAGGACACTCGCGCAAAGTTCTTGGCTGAACTAAAGAAACTTTAATCGAACTGATTTTACCTAGATAATAGTTTGAGAGAACTCTTTTGCATACCTACCTTTTAAATGTAGAATATATTTGCCCGAATGTATTCAGTTGGTGATAAGTGAAAAACTCCCAGTGTACTGAGATCTTATTGTCAAATAAATCCTTACCAAACTCAACTCAACCCTGGAGGATCTTCCATTTTTGGTAGCTTATAAATGGACTCCCCTAGTTGGTAGATGGGGGATTACTGCGTATTGTCGAGGGTGCACCTGGTCGAACCATATCCTCTCAATAGAGCATTGAGTGGTTGATGCCGTCGTGGCTCAGTAGGTATTGAGGGGACAAGGTATGCATCTGGTTTGCCTGCTCAATATGATTAATTGCTCAATGCCATATCCATGCAGCCTATCCATCAGTTACACTCTCAATGCCCCTGTCTGCTCAATATAAATTATGTCATCTCTGGCCCCTGCCTGCACAATGACCTATCTGCTCAATGCAAGTTTTAACTTTTCTATCTGATCATTGGTTTCTCAGTGCCCTTGTCTGTTCAGTTCTCACAGCCATGTCCGCTCAATACTCTTGACGGCTTAATGCTTTCTTAAAATATCCTATCGTACCATCATGATAATTCACAGGAATGATCCTCAATTAAGCATAGCCTTAAACTCCGTCATCGCGAATGTATGGTATGTGACTCCTGCAGCTTTAAGCAGATATAGAAGACGGTTATTACAGTCCCTGCACCAATTAGTTAACCAATAATGAATGGATTTGAAGGCACGCGTGAGGTGTATCGTAGGATATCTGTATGCCCGCTATCCATACGATACACCTCACAAGCTGAAAATCTACCTATAGACTCCTTGTTTCGTCCCCTCCTATTACCAGCGCCTCAACAGTGTGGTACGTAGAGCGTTCGACTTGTACTCTTGGGGTACCGTGTTCGAATCGTCATGAAACTACGGATTTTATGGGTGACGAAATTTCTGAATTGCTCAGTACCACCGGAAGAGTGCCGATATCCACCGGAAGAGTGCCGATATCCACCGGAAGAGTGCGGATATCACTAGATATCAGCACGGGGATATCCCCGAAAAAGCATGATGAGTGGCCCAATTGTGTAATAAACTACTACGAAAGGTGTCTGACGACCATCCACTTAACATGTAAGGTATAAAACCCAAATACTACATTATCATAATAGTCTCTTCATTTAAACATTACACGGCTTCTCTTTTACTACACAGCCTGTGCACAATACACATGGTATCACACAAACATAGAGTAAGCTCTAGATACCATATCATGCACAATGGTTATAAATACCTAGGGTACTAACTTGAAAGAATCTCTGAGTGAATAGTATATAAAGTCAGTGACCAAACAAAGACACTGTTAGAATTAGGAGTTATCCGAATAATTATGTTTTGTGAATGTAAATTGATCCATAATATACTTTTGAAATGAAATGGGATAATTTGATACATTATATTGGTACACGTAGTACTAAGTCTTCGTTAGAAAGGGTCTGTCACAGTACCTACCTAGCGGATTTTCTGTGTATTTCTAATGGGTGCAACTTAATTTAGGCACGCCAAAGTTTCCACCATAGGCATACATTTGATAACAGTGAAATCAGAGGGAGAAACGTGAATAAAGTGTGTGGCATGGGGAATATGGCCTTTCTGAACAATCTGACTAATTTTTAAGAAAATTTGTTTTGGAACCACAAAAAAGGGATATACTTTAATCGCCTGCAAGCAGTAGAGTAGTATATTGTAGGTAGCCCTGTGATATTATGAAGACTTAACCGCTATTAATATACATGTATAGTCGGGTATAACACATACAACACTCATTTATTGTATATGATTGTCATCTATTACAATGCATGTATAGACTTGTAGGCTAGTACCTACTGTGTCCACTGGTGGCACTCCACTACTGTTTGTGTATATAGGCCTCTACCGGGACCGGACTTGTTCCCGCAGCCACACCAGCAATCTCTTTAGACCTTGGATCTGCTCTCATATTGTAGCCTGTTCCCCGGAAGCTATGGTGTGTGAGTGTGTGGTCACTGCCTAAGTCTCACGATAGATTGCGAGCTCAGAACGAACATGGCCACCCATACGGAGAAACCAGAGTCATCGCTATAGTGAGCCCACACTGCAGGCACTGACCTCTCTGGGTCAGGTTGCAGCAGTAGTAACATCTACACTGTTTGCATGTATGAATAAACCCGACTTACACGCCTATTGCTACTACCTTTGTCACTTAGCTCATGGTTATTATTGGTGCAGATCTCTGGTATATAAATGCTAATAGACGATGGCCAGGTATGACAGCTCTAGCACTATTCCAAAGCATGGTTAACTACATGTAGACAAGTCATTTTGTATAAGTTACTCACCCAAATGAGAGACTATCTTTTTGAGAGTTGATGCTTATGAATTTTTTTCCAGAGAATCCAAATCTGCCAGGGGACATTGCAGATTATGCATATTAAGGCCTCTAATCAGCATGTTCTAATTAGGTAGGTCAAATATCAGGTTGCATAAGCAAAAGTACTGTCACATTGGTCCAAATCTTTCAAAAATGATATTAAACCTTCAGATAGGGTTGAGGATCGAAATTGCATCCCTTCATAAATTTTCATTAAATTTATGCAACTGCCAAGTTCGTACAACTTTTTTTTTTTTACACTCACCAGGGTTGTTATCTAGACAATCACAGCTTTCCAGTGATACCAAGTGTCTTCTATCATTTTTCGACGTAAGGTGGCTGCAGAAATAACGGCCCTACCAGCCCAATGCTGCAGCACTAATTATAAATTTGGGGACAGAGATACTATACCGTAGCCATTGTTACAGCCATATTTAAAGATGCCCTATCCTAGATATTTCTGAATCAGTTATCTCATCTTCTAGAATCATGATTCCAAATGCTAAATATCCATTTTTGAGGTCAAGGAATGCAATGGTGTTCAGTTTGAGGAGATGGATGGCAGCCATCTTGGATTTTTATAAAGTTATCCCTGGAAAACCTATCAATTAGCTGATTTTCATTATCAATTTCTCTCTATCATTACAGATGTTATTTATATGCCATCTGCAGTGATATAAGTAATAACCTGAGTACCGTCTTAGATTTGATGGTGTTTTAGACATGGTAGCCATCTTCATAGTTTCACTTTACTGAGTATCAGTGGATGCGTGGCATCAACAGCCTCTTGGCGGACCGACAGCATTTACAATTTTATAGTCTGGGTTGTAGGCACAACATATGGGATAAGATACTAGTCAAAATGGCAGTGGCTGTAATGAAACCATTTAAATCTCTGTCAGGTTGAAGTATCCACTGTCAACATATAGATAGATAACAAGATATTACAAGATATGTAATATGTATTCGTGTCTGTTTCTGCTGTACCACAATCTTGGCAATATCAAAGGCCCTTATCAGTGGAAATGGTTACCTGTTTTAGCCCATTCAAGGCATTTTATTGTCAAAGTATATAGACATTGAGATGGATGAGCATAGCCTAAATATTCATAGCTAACCTGCTGATGTAGGCATTGTGCTGTATTAACACTGAACCCAGTCCCTGCACTCTCCATTCCTGGATGACATCCCCATGCATTCCCAAACATGCAAAAGTAGGGTCATTGTCCCCTAAATCAGGCCCCGTAATCTAGCAAAAGTGAAATTCATTTTACCATAAAAAGGGGTAATTGGTGCATGGGTTTGGGTGAATTGACATAAAGATAGGGTTTCAAGGCCCTATAGCTACCTGGGAAGTGCTTAGCTATCAGCATTGGAAAAAATTTTTACAGCATTATTCTCCCATAGCGATTTACCTCCCTGAAGTTTTATATATAAAACAGCAATCAATGATGGACTTGTAGTGGGACGCAGCTGTACTATTTCTATAGAACCAAGTTGGGTTATTTTGGGTATGTTTGTTGTAGCGTATCCAGGCCACACTCCTGTCCAGTGCCAGGTATGTGGTTACATAATCTAGAATTTGAGGATTGGTGGAGCCCGACCTGGTAATACGCATTGAGCCGGGACCGCCACGGGTCACCCGACATAACCCGGGTACCGTGTTGGTCCGGATGAACCGGTTCTGGTTTACCCGAAGTTCCTCGGGAACTCAAGTGTTTACGAGTAATGGAGTGGGATTACATAAGGCTCAGTATAATATATAAGCCCGGGGGTTCTGCTAATCGAGGACCCAGTCTTGCTGTGCACTTTGGCCGGCTTGACTGCTCCACAACAGAGATTCCTAGAACTCTGTTGTACCCTTTAGGCCTAGTCCTGCTGCTGCTCCTAACCTGGTCGCCCTGCGTCTTTCTCTGTTCCACCCTCTGGGGGGAACACAGGGAGATAGACGCACTGGTAGATAACTCCGGACACAGCCTCCCTCTGAGGAGTCTGGTCCATATGGAGTTGACCAAGATCGGAGAGAGCCTTGGACCTCAGGGAATTGTATACTAGACCGTGAGCGTATACCTCCTGTATGTTCATATGACCACTGTTGTTCAGAAGCATAAGTTAATTGTCACTATCCGCCTGTATGATTACGTGCCGTATGTCAGAATGAATAAAGAGTAACTTCTGAACAACCTATTTTCGAATCTGGAGTTTTTTCATAGCCGATGCCTATCTTAGAATAGCCAACAGCTACAGACTATTACTAGCACTGCAATATATACATGTATATAATATCAGAAGTTTCCAAAACCAAAAAGATCTAGGCCATAGATAATTGCTAAGTGCTTCGCCATATCAGTTAGACCAGGTCAAACAGCAGCCAATATGGGTCTGGGCAACCTGTATTTTACCATCAGACTTTCTGATTCCATTTCCTGTTCCTGTCCACTGGTTCCAGGCTACCCGCAGGGGTTGCGCAGACCTAGCAAAATCCCAAGTTCAAGGTCATTTGGCTGTTACTAGAGCCTTTCTTCGGAAGGATTTGGGAACGAGAGTACACATACCCCAGCACTGGCATTAGCATTACCAAAGCACCCTGTCCCTACCATTGGAGGTGTTACACTGCTGTTTTCACACTCACATACAGGCCACTTTCTTAACACTTGGTCTGGGGGTACCCTTTAAGCTGTACCATATATTTATTCCCCATTATATAAGACATTGATTAAATCATTTTAGCCAATTAGAGGACGTTTCAGCCTGCATGCAGATGTATTTTCGTTCACATAGCATTCTCCTAGCATGGGCTACGGCATCTTAAAGTAGAACATTTTAGATATTTACCCACTACTCATCAAATCTAACAAAGTGCTCAGGTTATTACAGCCACTGCCATTTCAACTAGTATCTTATCCCATATGTTGTGCCTACAACCCAGACTATAAAACTGGATATGCCATCAAATCTAACAAAGTGCTCAGGTTATTTACTTATATCACTGCAGTTGGCATAATGATGACATCTGTAATGATAGAGAAAAATTGATAAAGAAAATCAGCTAAAATTAAAAGGTTTTCTAAGGATAACCTTATAAGGATCCAAGATGGCTGCCATCCATCTCCTCAAAATGAACACCATTGCATTTCTTGACCTCAGATGTTGTCATCATGACCATCATGTCGACACATACTTGTGGGTCATGTTGTCATCATGACCGTCATCAGGTCATGTCAACATGTACTTGTCCCTCATGTCGTCATGAAAGTATCTGCCATGTTGACATGAAAGTGTCCGCTATACTGACATGAAAGTGTCTGTCATGTTGCACGTTCTATCATGGTGGACATGCTGGGGTACAGTCCTCCAGTTGGTCCAGCCCCTGTGGGTTCACAGCTGCAGGTTGCAATAATTGTAAAACCGTAATAAGGTTTAGCAGCAACTGGTAAACACATTTTACAAGACCCTGAGGGCCGAGGTTCACGGTCACCAAAGATGATCAGCAATTTGTCACCTAAAAGATATCAGTATTCGGCGCCCCCGCCTCTGCTACCATAGCAAAGCTGCGATCCCCGTTACCTGCAGCCGGTTGGTGTCTGGCGCGCCGGTCAGGGGGCTGTCACAGTCTCAGAAGGTGCCTGTGGCAAGCCATTTGTTCACCCTCTATATCGGAGATTCTGATTAGATATGGGAGTTTCTAATTCCGATATCAGAGTTAATAACTTTGGTATCAGAGTTAATAACTTTGATATCGGAGTTTATTCCTTCGATATCAGAGTTAGTAACTTCGATATCGGAGTTAATAACTTGGTAATATCGGAGTTATAAACTCCGATATCAGATTTAAAAACTTCGATATCGGGGTGAACATATCACTTGCAATAGGAGCCAGTCTCAGTTGATGTGGCACTTGCCTAGTTACAAGTGAGGGTTGGGGGCCTTACAGGCCTGGTCCCACATATAGAAGGTGAGGGCCTTAGACACCAGTTGAGCTTCCCGCAGACCAGTTAAAGCCCCAGCGCACCTTGCACGTTCTATCATGGTGGACATGCTGATGACAACATGGTGGACATGCTGATGCCAACACGGCAGATATGATGATGACAACATGATGGACACATGGGGGGGGGGCAAGAATCAGGGGGGGGGGCAAAAGTCAGGGGGGCCACGGGTCAGGGGGGGGGGGCAGGAATCACGGTGCTATCTGACCAGGGGCCAACCGGTGTACAGTCCTCCAGCTGGTCCAGGCCCTGTGGGTTTACAGCTGCAGGATTCAATAATTGTAAAACCGTAATAAGGTTTAGCAGCAACTGGTAAATACATTTTACAAGACCCTGAGGGCCGAGGTTCACGGTCACCAAAGATGATCAGCAATTTGTCACCTAAAAGATATCAGTATTCGGCGCCCCCGCCTCTGCTACCATAGTAAAGCTGCGATCCCCGTTACCTGCAGCCGGTTGGTGTCTGGCGCGCCGGTCAGGGGGCTGTCACAGTCTCAGAAGGTGCCTGTGGCAAGCCATTTGTTCACCCTCTATATCGGAGATTCTGATTAGATATGGGAGTTTCTAATTCCGATATCAGAGTTAATAACTTTGGTATCAGAGTTAATAACTTTGATATCGGAGTTTATTCCTTCGATATCAGAGTTAGTAACTTCGATATCAGAGTTAATAACTTGGTAATATCGGAGTTATAAACTACGATATCAGATTTAAAAACTTCGATATCGGGGTGAACATATCACTTGCAATAGGAGCCAGTCTCAGTTGATGTGGCACTTGCCGAGTTACAAGTGAGGGTTGGGGGCCTTACAGGCCTGGTCCCACATATAGAAGGTGAGGGCCTTAGACACCAGTTGAGCTTCCCGCAGACCAGTTAAAGCCCCAGCGCACCTATATAGGGCTGAGTACCTGTCCAGACTTGACTCCGACTTGAAGGCACGCGTGAGGTGTATCGTAGGATATCTGTATGCCCGCTATCCATACGATACACCTCACAAGCTGAAAATCTACCTATAGACTCCTTGTTTCGTCCCCTCCTATTACCAGCGCCTCAACAGTGTGGTACGTAGAGCGTTCGACTTGTACTCTTGGGGTACCGTGTTCGAATCGTCATGAAACTACGGATTTTATGGGTGACGAAATTTCTGAATTGCTCAGTACCACCGGAAGAGTGCCGATATCCACCGGAAGAGTGCCGATATCCACCGGAAGAGTGCGGATATCACTAGATATCAGCACGGGGATATCCCCGAAAAAGCATGATGAGTGGCCCAATTGTGTAATAAACTACTACGAAAGGTGTCTGACGACCATCCACTTAACATGTAAGGTATAAAACCCAAATACTACATTATCATAATAGTCTCTTCATTTAAACATTACACGGCTTCTCTTTTACTACACAGCCTGTGCACAATACACATGGTATCACACAAACATAGAGTAAGCTCTAGATACCATATCATGCACAATGGTTATAAATACCTAGGGTACTAACTTGAAAGAATCTCTGAGTGAATAGTATATAAAGTCAGTGACCAAACAAAGACACTGTTAGAATTAGGAGTTATCCGAATAATTATGTTTTGTGAATGTAAATTGATCCATAATATACTTTTGAAATGAAATGGGATAATTTGATACATTATATTGGTACACGTAGTACTAAGTCTTCGTTAGAAAGGGTCTGTCACAGTACCTACCTAGCGGATTTTCTGTGTATTTCTAATGGGTGCAACTTAATTTAGGCACGCCAAAGTTTCCACCATAGGCATACATTTGATAACAGTGAAATCAGAGGGAGAAACGTGAATAAAGTGTGTGGCATGGGGAATATGGCCTTTCTGAACAATCTGACTAATTTTTAAGAAAATTTGTTTTGGAACCACAAAAAAGGGATATACTTTAATCGCCTGCAAGCAGTAGAGTAGTATATTGTAGGTAGCCCTGTGATATTATGAAGACTTAACCGCTATTAATATACATGTATAGTCGGGTATAACACATACAACACTCATTTATTGTATATGATTGTCATCTATTACAATGCATGTATAGACTTGTAGGCTAGTACCTACTGTGTCCACTGGTGGCACTCCACTACTGTTTGTGTATATAGGCCTCTACCGGGACCGGACTTGTTCCCGCAGCCACACCAGCAATCTCTTTAGACCTTGGATCTGCTCTCATATTGTAGCCTGTTCCCCGGAAGCTATGGTGTGTGAGTGTGTGGTCACTGCCTAAGTCTCACGATAGATTGCGAGCTCAGAACGAACATGGCCACCCATACGGAGAAACCAGAGTCATCGCTATAGTGAGCCCACACTGCAGGCACTGACCTCTCTGGGTCAGGTTGCAGCAGTAGTAACATCTACACTGTTTGCATGTATGAATAAACCCGACTTACACGCCTATTGCTACTACCTTTGTCACTTAGCTCATGGTTATTATTGGTGCAGATCTCTGGTATATAAATGCTAATAGACGATGGCCAGGTATGACAGCTCTAGCACTATTCCAAAGCATGGTTAACTACATGTAGACAAGTCATTTTGTATAAGTTACTCACCCAAATGAGAGACTATCTTTTTGAGAGTTGATGCTTATGAATTTTTTTCCAGAGAATCCAAATCTGCCAGGGGACATTGCAGATTATGCATATTAAGGCCTCTAATCAGCATGTTCTAATTAGGTAGGTCAAATATCAGGTTGCATAAGCAAAAGTACTGTCACATTGGTCCAAATCTTTCAAAAATGATATTAAACCTTCAGATAGGGTTGAGGATCGAAATTGCATCCCTTCATAAATTTTCATTAAATTTATGCAACTGCCAAGTTCGTACAACTTTTTTTTTTTTACACTCACCAGGGTTGTTATCTAGACAATCACAGCTTTCCAGTGATACCAAGTGTCTTCTATCATTTTTCGACGTAAGGTGGCTGCAGAAATAACGGCCCTACCAGCCCAATGCTGCAGCACTAATTATAAATTTGGGGACAGAGATACTATACCGTAGCCATTGTTACAGCCATATTTAAAGATGCCCTATCCTAGATATTTCTGAATCAGTTATCTCATCTTCTAGAATCATGATTCCAAATGCTAAATATCCATTTTTGAGGTCAAGGAATGCAATGGTGTTCAGTTTGAGGAGATGGATGGCAGCCATCTTGGATTTTTATAAAGTTATCCCTGGAAAACCTATCAATTAGCTGATTTTCATTATCAATTTCTCTCTATCATTACAGATGTTATTTATATGCCATCTGCAGTGATATAAGTAATAACCTGAGTACCGTCTTAGATTTGATGGTGTTTTAGACATGGTAGCCATCTTCATAGTTTCACTTTACTGAGTATCAGTGGATGCGTGGCATCAACAGCCTCTTGGCGGACCGACAGCATTTACAATTTTATAGTCTGGGTTGTAGGCACAACATATGGGATAAGATACTAGTCAAAATGGCAGTGGCTGTAATGAAACCATTTAAATCTCTGTCAGGTTGAAGTATCCACTGTCAACATATAGATAGATAACAAGATATTACAAGATATGTAATATGTATTCGTGTCTGTTTCTGCTGTACCACAATCTTGGCAATATCAAAGGCCCTTATCAGTGGAAATGGTTACCTGTTTTAGCCCATTCAAGGCATTTTATTGTCAAAGTATATAGACATTGAGATGGATGAGCATAGCCTAAATATTCATAGCTAACCTGCTGATGTAGGCATTGTGCTGTATTAACACTGAACCCAGTCCCTGCACTCTCCATTCCTGGATGACATCCCCATGCATTCCCAAACATGCAAAAGTAGGGTCATTGTCCCCTAAATCAGGCCCCGTAATCTAGCAAAAGTGAAATTCATTTTACCATAAAAAGGGGTAATTGGTGCATGGGTTTGGGTGAATTGACATAAAGATAGGGTTTCAAGGCCCTATAGCTACCTGGGAAGTGCTTAGCTATCAGCATTGGAAAAAATTTTTACAGCATTATTCTCCCATAGCGATTTACCTCCCTGAAGTTTTATATATAAAACAGCAATCAATGATGGACTTGTAGTGGGACGCAGCTGTACTATTTCTATAGAACCAAGTTGGGTTATTTTGGGTATGTTTGTTGTAGCGTATCCAGGCCACACTCCTGTCCAGTGCCAGGTATGTGGTTACATAATCTAGAATTTGAGGATTGGTGGAGCCCGACCTGGTAATACGCATTGAGCCGGGACCGCCACGGGTCACCCGACATAACCCGGGTACCGTGTTGGTCCGGATGAACCGGTTCTGGTTTACCCGAAGTTCCTCGGGAACTCAAGTGTTTACGAGTAATGGAGTGGGATTACATAAGGCTCAGTATAATATATAAGCCCGGGGGTTCTGCTAATCGAGGACCCAGTCTTGCTGTGCACTTTGGCCGGCTTGACTGCTCCACAACAGAGATTCCTAGAACTCTGTTGTACCCTTTAGGCCTAGTCCTGCTGCTGCTCCTAACCTGGTCGCCCTGCGTCTTTCTCTGTTCCACCCTCTGGGGGGAACACAGGGAGATAGACGCACTGGTAGATAACTCCGGACACAGCCTCCCTCTGAGGAGTCTGGTCCATATGGAGTTGACCAAGATCGGAGAGAGCCTTGGACCTCGGGGAATTGTATACTAGACCGTGAGCGTATACCTCCTGTATGTTCATATGACCACTGTTGTTCAGAAGCATAAGTTAATTGTCACTATCCGCCTGTATGATTACGTGCCGTATGTCAGAATGAATAAAGAGTAACTTCTGAACAACCTATTTTCGAATCTGGAGTTTTTTCATAGCCGATGCCTATCTTAGAATAGCCAACAGCTACAGACTATTACTAGCACTGCAATATATACATGTATATAATATCAGAAGTTTCCAAAACCAAAAAGATCTAGGCCATAGATAATTGCTAAGTGCTTCGCCATATCAGTTAGACCAGGTCAAACAGCAGCCAATATGGGTCTGGGCAACCTGTATTTTACCATCAGACTTTCTGATTCCATTTCCTGTTCCTGTCCACTGGTTCCAGGCTACCCGCAGGGGTTGCGCAGACCTAGCAAAATCCCAAGTTCAAGGTCATTTGGCTGTTACTAGAGCCTTTCTTCGGAAGGATTTGGGAACGAGAGTACACATACCCCAGCACTGGCATTAGCATTACCAAAGCACCCTGTCCCTACCATTGGAGGTGTTACACTGCTGTTTTCACACTCACATACAGGCCACTTTCTTAACACTTGGTCTGGGGGTACCCTTTAAGCTGTACCATATATTTATTCCCCATTATATAAGACATTGATTAAATCATTTTAGCCAATTAGAGGACGTTTCAGCCTGCATGCAGATGTATTTTCGTTCACATAGCATTCTCCTAGCATGGGCTACGGCATCTTAAAGTAGAACATTTTAGATATTTACCCACTACTCATCAAATCTAACAAAGTGCTCAGGTTATTACAGCCACTGCCATTTCAACTAGTATCTTATCCCATATGTTGTGCCTACAACCCAGACTATAAAACTGGATATGCCATCAAATCTAACAAAGTGCTCAGGTTATTTACTTATATCACTGCAGTTGGCATAATGATGACATCTGTAATGATAGAGAAAAATTGATAAAGAAAATCAGCTAAAATTAAAAGGTTTTCTAAGGATAACCTTATAAGGATCCAAGATGGCTGCCATCCATCTCCTCAAAATGAACACCATTGCATTTCTTGACCTCAGATGTTGTCATCATGACCATCATGTCGACACATACTTGTGGGTCATGTTGTCATCATGACCGTCATCAGGTCATGTCAACATGTACTTGTCCCTCATGTCGTCATGAAAGTATCTGCCATGTTGACATGAAAGTGTCCGCTATACTGACATGAAAGTGTCTGTCATGTTGCACGTTCTATCATGGTGGACATGCTGGGGTACAGTCCTCCAGTTGGTCCAGCCCCTGTGGGTTCACAGCTGCAGGTTGCAATAATTGTAAAACCGTAATAAGGTTTAGCAGCAACTGGTAAACACATTTTACAAGACCCTGAGGGCCGAGGTTCACGGTCACCAAAGATGATCAGCAATTTGTCACCTAAAAGATATCAGTATTCGGCGCCCCCGCCTCTGCTACCATAGCAAAGCTGCGATCCCCGTTACCTGCAGCCGGTTGGTGTCTGGCGCGCCGGTCAGGGGGCTGTCACAGTCTCAGAAGGTGCCTGTGGCAAGCCATTTGTTCACCCTCTATATCGGAGATTCTGATTAGATATGGGAGTTTCTAATTCCGATATCAGAGTTAATAACTTTGGTATCAGAGTTAATAACTTTGATATCGGAGTTTATTCCTTCGATATCAGAGTTAGTAACTTCGATATCGGAGTTAATAACTTGGTAATATCGGAGTTATAAACTCCGATATCAGATTTAAAAACTTCGATATCGGGGTGAACATATCACTTGCAATAGGAGCCAGTCTCAGTTGATGTGGCACTTGCCTAGTTACAAGTGAGGGTTGGGGGCCTTACAGGCCTGGTCCCACATATAGAAGGTGAGGGCCTTAGACACCAGTTGAGCTTCCCGCAGACCAGTTAAAGCCCCAGCGCACCTTGCACGTTCTATCATGGTGGACATGCTGATGACAACATGGTGGACATGCTGATGCCAACACGGCAGATATGATGATGACAACATGATGGACACATGGGGGGGGGGCAAGAATCAGGGGGGGGGGCAAAAGTCAGGGGGGCCACGGGTCAGGGGGGGGGGCAGGAATCACGGTGCTATCTGACCAGGGGCCAACCGGTGTACAGTCCTCCAGCTGGTCCAGGCCCTGTGGGTTTACAGCTGCAGGATTCAATAATTGTAAAACCGTAATAAGGTTTAGCAGCAACTGGTAAATACATTTTACAAGACCCTGAGGGCCGAGGTTCACGGTCACCAAAGATGATCAGCAATTTGTCACCTAAAAGATATCAGTATTCGGCGCCCCCGCCTCTGCTACCATAGTAAAGCTGCGATCCCCGTTACCTGCAGCCGGTTGGTGTCTGGCGCGCCGGTCAGGGGGCTGTCACAGTCTCAGAAGGTGCCTGTGGCAAGCCATTTGTTCACCCTCTATATCGGAGATTCTGATTAGATATGGGAGTTTCTAATTCCGATATCAGAGTTAATAACTTTGGTATCAGAGTTAATAACTTTGATATCGGAGTTTATTCCTTCGATATCAGAGTTAGTAACTTCGATATCGGAGTTAATAACTTGGTAATATCGGAGTTATAAACTACGATATCAGATTTAAAAACTTCGATATCGGGGTGAACATATCACTTGCAATAGGAGCCAGTCTCAGTTGATGTGGCACTTGCCGAGTTACAAGTGAGGGTTGGGGGCCTTACAGGCCTGGTCCCACATATAGAAGGTGAGGGCCTTAGACACCAGTTGAGCTTCCCGCAGACCAGTTAAAGCCCCAGCGCACCTATATAGGGCTGAGTACCTGTCCAGACTTGACTCCGACTGTTGCTAGAGGGGTACTGAGATTTGTGCCTTTAAACCCCCAGCACCCCTATACATAGGGCTGAATACCTGTCCCTATCTTCCCCTCCTATGGAGGAAGAATACATGCTAATAGGGTGCACCAAGCCACCCTTTCTTGCTACATTGGTCTATAGTTGGAACCTGCCATGCTTTGTCCTGAACTGTGTGATGGCTTCCACCGTCTAAACCTCTATGTGTACTCTGGGCTCTAGCCTGGCCAGGATGTTACATACACATCAGTTTTTCTAGAGCATGAACTTAAGAACTTGTACATAATATGTATTGTGTCCTACACCCAAGGCTGGTACACATTGATCGACCTTGAGCAGTATTTGCTTAGGGTAGACTGCCCATGAGATGACTAGCTGGTCTGTTGATACCTTTGAGTACACAGGTACACGGATTAGGAGCCCTGTGGACAATAGGCCCTATGGTGATTGCCCTGAGGATGACCGGCCCCTTGTCTATCCTAACATCCGTCAGACCTATTTATGTAATATTCGTTGGATATAATATATGCATGAAGCAGCTTCCTTTTGACATATGTTTACCATGGCAAGACATTCATACACTGTAAGAAGTTACTGTATTTAAACAGCACAATGTGCCGTACATTTACAGCACTTTTTGCTGTAGTTGGTATTACAGTACTATTTGCTGTATAATTACAGCATTATGTACTGTAAATTGGGTGTCCGGTAATGTTGCTGTACATTTACAGGACATTGTGCTGTCGATTTCCGCCGCTAGGTGGCAGCAGTAGACTATTTCTGTATTAATTATTCCACCAAACCCTTTCCCGGGTCAAATAAAGCCTCACAAACTCTCTAGACATCATAGAATAAGAATGGATGAGAGAGACTGAATGCAGTTATCATTAAGTGTATTGATATTTGCATAATAATACAAAAAATAATACAAAAACACAGCAAAAGTATAGAATAGACACCACATTGGTGGGAAAAGTTAAATACTTAAGTGCCCGGACTGGGGAAAAGCTGGTATCAAATACGGTTCAGCTGTATTGATGCAGGATTAAACCAGAATAGACACCACATTGGTGGGAAAAGTAAAATACTTAAGTGCCCGGACTGGGGAAAAGCTGGTATCAAATACGGTTCAGCTGTATTGATGCAGGATTAAACCATTACATTGTGTAGTGTGTATTATCCTAGCTGAGATTGAACTATTATGCAGGAAATTACTCTCCATGCATGCGTATCAATTGATATAAATTGATGAGAACAACAATATGAAACCTACAGTAGAAGTTGCTGTAACTTTACAGCACCCAGTTGCTGTACATGTACAGCAAAATCTACTGGAACAAAAGTTGCCAGCAACTTTTGCTGTAGATGCACAGTAGAAGTTGCTGTAAATTTACACTAGAGCATTTTCAAGTGTTTTGTCCAATATGTAATTTCACACTGCCATGCCTAACCTTGTAACAAGCATGCCCCACATGTACATAACAGGTTTTTGATTATTTTAATTCTTTTGGATTTGCAATAATCAATCTTTACGAGGGTTTAAAATACTGCTTACAAACAATACCATTTTTGTGTTTATATCACAGTTAAACCTGATTTGAACGATGACTACAGTCAACACTCATGGCTATATGATTGTATACATAAGATGAATATATACACAGGATATTTACACAGGTGCTCTTACTTGATGTTATTTGTAACTACACCTGATGATGTACATTGTAATATGCTTAAAAGGGCTGGTGCTCAGCAAAATTTCCAAGCTTTGTACATTGCAGCGTTCAGTTAAAATGGGTATATCCGATTTTCTATCAAATTCTAAACTCCTCATAAAGATGTTCCAAATACTGTAAAAGTATATTAGTAATAGGTTGGGGGACATCAAAATGGTATCCATGGCCAGTAATTGCTCAGAAAGTAGGTCCCATTGGGCCCCACTTTGGTATTTGCAGTGTATTTTCAATGGGGATAATAAAATCGTGCATGATTTTATTCAAAAATGACCATAAATTGGGCAATTAAATCAAATTTGTACGAAATGGCAAGGAATAGTGATAAATGGAATAGATAGGAAGGGAACTATGTTATTTGTGAACATCCTGGCACATTTTTAAGAAAATATTTTTTTGAGCCCAAATTATCGGATGTTCTAACTTTAATAATATAGTATAATATGGGCAATACATCCAATGTATCAATTTTATAACAGGACTTACAGGGCTCACACTAAACCCTAACCACCCTGACTATACCGATAAAAACAGTAATAAACAAAAAAACAATCAGTAGTTATGATCCTCTAGTTATAACCTAGCTCTTGAGAATTTCTGTCTTAAATCTAACCTTGCCCTTTGGACACCAGCAGATAGTGTACTGTAAACGTAGATATTTTTGCTGGTATGAATTTCCACGGATTTGCTAATAATTACAATTTCGGTGGGATTTAAATTCGCGGATTTTGAAATATGGTAGTACTAGAGCTATATTGGATTAATTTTTGCTCTGTACATATTTTTGCGAATTTTAGAATCCATGAAAACGGCGAAAATATATACATCGCGAAAAATTGATATGTTTACAGTATTCCAAAGGAACACTTGATAAATATGTAACTGCATGACGTCAATCAGATGGAAGTGGGTGCACCCATACAGGATACTTGATTTGTACATTGTGGTCTGCACGCAAGACCTAATTTAATAACCTCACCTGTAAAACATCTCACAGTCACCGGCCAGTGCCCCTGTACCTATCTAATCAGCCATTTCGGGGAAGCTGAAGTCTCAAAACACTCCCCCCCCCCCCGCCTCCCACACACCCATCACTTCACCAAGAAGCCAACAAAGTAGTATTCCATCTTACTGTGGAGATATCAATTCCTGTGATGGCAATAACAATTGTGATATTGTTACCTTTCAGGTCTGTCTAGACCTGCCTTTCCAAACATAGTTGGTAAATATCAAATATAGACAAGATTGCTTATCCACAACCCTAGTTTCCTAACCCAATAGGGATTAAGCAGACCATGTTGCATTTACATAATTATTAACATTCAGTGTCGTCATGTACAGTTGTTGTATCCAATTATGATAATATATGATTAACATCAGTGTGTCAGGTACATTGACTGCATTAATGTAGCAGGTTACACTAAGTGTTTGATTAGCAGGGGTCGACAAGCAGTGAGCTTGCTTTGTATCTGGATGACAGGTGGGTGAGTCCATTTATTAGCTACCAAAAATGGAAGATCCTCCCGGATGACCGTCTTCAATTTCCTAGTCAAAGCTGTAATGGCCATCAAAGCTGAAACGTTCAAATACAGGGCAAACATAATATTTTTTCAAAAATTTACATAGAACCAGTTATGCATTATATGTACTTGTTACATATAGATGTGCTTTCCCAGGGAAAAAAAACACACCTTATTTAGAGTTTTTCCACATGTAAGATGGCCAACAAGATTTGTGGTATTTGATGATTTGGCTAATATTTTATTTATTCAAGAAATTATTTCAATAAGATAAAACCACTAAACCAGTTGGCGACTACACACACATTACTCTTAATGATGTGCTTTGTCTGGGAAAAATTATCTTACATTGTTTAAAGTTGAACTACATAGCCATAATGGCTGCCAAACTTGGGACGTTTAGATCACCGAGCCGACTTTGAACACTCCCAGTGCCCCCTGTATTGTCTTTTTTGGGGGCATATGTCCATAGAGCCTATAGCACTGTATATCCCGTGATTATCTAAAGACATAACCACTAGATTTATTCATAAATCTACTTGTAGTGAAATATTTGTACTTTTCCATATATACCTCATTTCCACTTGACTTTGGAGTGCTCCTGCTCCTAACATCTGAATGTTATCTGACATCTGCCTCCTCATATTGCTATAGCTGTGACTTTCCAGCTGTCAGAGTTTTCATATAACAGACTTCTAAAAATGGACCAGCTCTAAGAACTCCATTCGGTGAACTCACCACCCCGCACATAATGGGTCAGATCTCTGGATTCGCTTAGAATATCCAAGACATATTTAAAGACGATACTTGGCATATATTGGGCTATCATAACACCAATTTAAAATAAAAACAAAGGTGGTCACCTGCTAAGCCATTGGTTGCTTATAAACAGAGCCACTAAGGTGATGTAACTTAGGGTGCAGTCAGGATGTAAGACAGTGACAAAGGGATTTTGTTAAGTTAAGATTGGCAGTGTTTCAGGTGTTTGGCCTCGAAAACCCCGCTTACAGTCACTTTTGCCACGCGTTTAAAACTCTCCCTGTTTTTATCAAGGCGGCAGTCCCATGGCAGTTTGTTTCACAGGTCTATACCTCAATAAAGAGGGCTTTTTCGGTAGCTTAGTTTGAGATCCTGTGGTTAGATAAGTTCTGCAGTATCAGCAGATATGGTAATTATAGCTCCTACTATGGGTGTCTTGAATTTGAGACCCTTTTCCTTATGCAAGTGTATCTTTGAGTATAGAAACTCATGCATTAAGGTGAGTAGATGAAACTCAAATCAGAAATCCAGGTAATCAACACCACACTCTTTATGAAGTCCCGCAACCGGATGCCTCAAATTTGATCATTAAATATGTGCATAAGCACCTGTTTGGACATGTTGCAATTTCTTAGTATTGGTCACAGTGAGGCCATTATAGATAACAGCACAGTAGTCTTGTTACACAGATAATGATTTTTGGTCCTTCAGGCCATTTCTGTGAGATAAGGACCCCATGTCCCAAAGTGTTACTTTTTTGGGGGATAAGGGCAGTTCTTTGGGATAATGGCTCTCCTGCAGCAGCAAGGCTCGACTAACTAAGACCACCACCTATCACCAAAAATAACTAGAATACGCCCCATAGCACTGAATGAGTAGATTACAGGTATCGCGGATGTAAAAACATTCAAAAAAGATATTTTGAGTCCAAAAAAGAAGTTTTTGATTATTCTAAGGTCAAAGTCCCAAATGTAGGTCATTCTAACATAAATGGTTGTCAAATGACATCTATTCTGTAGACTATAATGATTATACTGAACCATAGTATTCTTCATGCATTCTTCAAAAAAACATATTCACCAATGGAAAAAATATCGGATTAATTAGGTCAGTAGGTCTAAGTCTAGCCTAGCTAAAAAGCAACATTTGAGACATAGCATGGAGGCAAATGGTATTCCTAAGAACTCTTTGAGGTTGGCTATACGGGTATTGTCACATGCAATGTAAAAGATTAACTTCAAATGAATGCAATAATCCCCAATTGAATGATATTCAAATACTATAATATCATTGATATGGCGGTCAATGTTATATCTGTAAAGGTTTGAGACCATTATGTTCAATGAGACACACAAAATATCCAGAAATATGGCTAAAGTCTGTTTCCTTTTTTTTCAAATGTGTCTCTCCCTGGGCTGAGCTGATGATTATGAAATCTATATACATGTTAAAGGTCTAGGTCACTTCTTTTTTATAACAGATCATGATTTTTATATTACCATCCACTATCTGGAAGGCGTTTCACCATATGATACGGAGGGTCCCTATGTGCTTTTTTTTGCGTTTCAGTTCATTTTTGCGTTTCAGCTCAACATGTCCGCATCTTACGGAAAAAGATACGGCGTATGTATATACGGCCAGCCGTATATACATACATCCATAATTGCGTTTCAGTTCAACATACGGAGCAAGAAAAAAAACGTATCTTTGGCGTATTTCAGTCCAAATATACGGAGGGGTAGGGGGGTGGTATGTCGAATAATGCACATATACCCTGTTTTTTAGGGCCGTATGTGTCTTTTGTGTGCCGTATGTGACTTTTGCTCCGTATGTTTCCAACTTCTACCTTTGTGATTAAAGAAAAAATATATAAATATATATATTGACTTTCAAAGAAATTATATAAAAAAATGTCTTTTCTTTTGTAACTCTGCAAATAATGGCCCTACAGAGCTGAAACTCTGCGTAGAGACTCCTTGTGTATAAACGCTGGTAGACAATAGCCATCACAGTACAGAGCTGGCTGGGCGACAGAGGTGAAGAATAATGGTTTAGGCCACATGACCTCCCCCATTTGGCTTGCGATCTCCATTCCCTTATATATATATGAGAGGAGTTGAGGCCAGCATGACTTAGCCTCTAGGTGGCAGCACCAACACAGCCCGGAATTTGCAGTCAGTGGCCATAATAATGCTGCACATACAGGTGTATGATGGCCTGTTTGGTCAGTAAAACATGGATCCACACAGGGGAGAAACCTCTCTTGTGTTGCACCAACACAGCCCACCATCAATGTTCTGTGCCCACTACCACCGCCTCACGTGTACTACAACCTCCTCATTTGTACTACCACCTCCTGACATGTACTACCACCTCCTCATGTGTACTACCACCTCCTTATGTGTAGGCCTACTACCACCTCCTCACGTGTACTACCACCTCCTCACGTGTACTACCATCTCCTCATGTGTACATCCACCTCCTCACATGTAGGCCTACTACCACCTCCTCACGTGTACTACCACCTCCTCACGTGTACTACCAATTCCTCACGTGTACTACCTGACATAACCAAACATACAGACCCTATCTATACCCTCCCCAGCCTACCTCCGTATGTGTATCAATATCATGACGTCACAGAGGGAATTCCCTAGGGGTTCCCTGAATGTAGACTGGTTTTTGCACATTTTTCCAAAAGAGACAGGTGACAATGTCCGTATGTTGAGAAGGCCGTATGTTGGATGCCGTATGCTGTATTTTTTAAATAAAAGATACAGAGGGTATACGGAGGACCAACTGAAACAAAAAAAAGTAGTTTGGATGTATTTTGTCAGCATCTTGTCCGCATCTTAATGCTGCATGTTAGGTGTAACATCAACATATGGTGAAACGCCTTCCAGGTAGAGCTTATGCACTTGGTTTTCATTATTCATTATAAAAGATATACTTCAGTCATTAACTATTTATTTACATGTTAGAGTGACCTACATTTTTGACTTTGGCCTTTGACCTCATGACCTAATTAATCTGAAAAACTGTTCCATTAAAAAATATAGTTTGTTTCCACATAGCACAATTAAATATATCAGCATTATACAAGGAATACTTAATCTTATCTGAAAATTAATTCGTTTTATTTAAATTAAAGTAATTTAAACATGTTTTCTTTGGACTCATTTCACCAATACGTTTTATGATTTTTTTTTACATCCACCATAATCATCTGTAATCTACTCATTCATGGCTTTCAAATGGTATATGCCATGTTTTAGATAACTCTGCTGATGGGTGCCACCTAAAAAGCAGCTCTTAGGTCGTCCGAGCTGCAGGAGTACACTCAAAAAATAAACCTGTCTCCAGACTCTTCTAAGTGACAAGGAAGCGGGTCTTCTAGCTGGAGATAGAAGACCCACTTGGCATGTGCCAGCCCAAAACCCAACATTTACCAGCTCCAGATTCTATTTGTGGGATGGTAACCTGATAGGTTAGACAACTTTTGACTCGTTTATTTTATGATTGTCACTTTGACGAGTCTGGAGACAAGTTTACTTTTTCAGTGTAGTGGTGTGGTAAGTGCAGGAAGCCTCTAGCTGTCTCCTCCAGCTCTGGACAGGTCTCAGACGCGTCTCGCTGCTGTCGCGACAAGCATCACCAGCCATTCACCTACCGCAAACCCTCATTTGGTAAGTACTGCTATAAAGCCCTGCCCTTTTGGTTTTGGGCTGTTTTCCCCCATGATATATAGCTAATAGTATAAAAGGTTTTTAAATAATGTTTATGAACATAACATATCGTAGTATTGCATTTTAGCACCAGGTTTTGAATAGGCAACCCCTTGAAAAGATGCTGGGGGTAGGATGGTTTATAGTTTGAAGTTAGTAGGCCCCAATTCTTGAATATATGCCAAGGGGAATGGACTTTAAAAACAATAGGCGCCCAGGCTCGAAAACGTGATGATAATTTAAGTCATTTATCAAAGGGGCAGGAATCTTAAAGACTGGGTTTTATAGTATGGTATGGAAATGATTGCCTTCGACTGTAATATTACAGCATGCCATGAAAACACAGGCCTCAAAAGTCAAGCCATTATTTATTGAGACCAAGATATCTTTAGTCATCTGCTATATCCAGGTATCATCCACCTGTAGTAAATTGTAACCACTGACAATACTTAGATATGTCTGTTGAATCAATATTGTTACCAGTCCATGATAATATTTAAAAAAAAAAAATTATATACAACGATTGAAAAGGGAGTTATTTATGTTTTCCGAGAACTTATTGGGCAAACCATAGGTACATAGGCTAATTGTGCTAAGCTGCATGGGGATACCCCTGGGTATGGTGTGTGTGGCAAATGGGGGGGGGCAGGGTGAAGACAAGTTGTTGTTGCTTGGGGGACAACACCAAGGTGGATGTTAGGCCATTAGTCTTTTGTGAGCTACAAAAGCACTAAGTAAACGGTAAACTGGCACTGCAGAACACTGGCCCTACCTACAGAGCTGCTCCCCAACATAGAGATGGCCCTGTTGCCCCTGTACATGTCCTACCTACAGAGCTGCTCCCCAACATAGAGATGGCCCTGTTGCCCCTGGGAATGTCCTATGTACAGAGCTGCTCCCCAACATAGAGATGGCCCTGTTGCCCCTGGGAATGTCCTATGTACAGAGCTGCTCCCCAACATGGAGATGGCCCTGCTGCCCCTGTACATGTCCTACCTACAGAGCTGCTCCCCAACATGGAGATGGCCCTGCTGCCCCTGGGAATGTCCTACCTACAGAGCTGCTCCCCACCATAGAGATGGCCCTGCTGCCCCTATACATGTCCTACCTACAGAGCTGCTCCCCACCATGGAGATGGCCCTGCTGCCCCTGTGCATGTCCTACCTACAGAGCTGCTCCCCAACATGGAGATGGCCCTGCTGCCCCTGTGCATGTACCAGAACTGCTCCCGATGATTGGGTTGACCCTGATGCATCTGGACCTGCTGTAACCCTGTGCAGTGGTGTTAGGAGCGCCCCAAATCCTACCTAAAGGTACATACAAAGGTTAATAACAAGATAGACAAATAATCTATGTGTCACATGAAAGGTACCTATCCATATTTTTTGATTTTGCAGTGTTTATTTATTCATAAACGATATTTCAAAATACAACAATCAATAAAAAAATGTGAACATCTTAGCATAATATATCCACATTTGTCATAATATAGGGTCAAGTGACCATCTCTTGTTGTTTGAAAATAAACATTAGTACATAATATATCAATGAGGTCCTAATATGGACTGACTGAACGAAAGATCCAGCAAATGAAATCAATCAACGGTGAGTTATGATGCAGAAACTTAACATAGTTTCAGTGTTACCTCGACACACAACTGTATAGACACTATAACCCCTCCTGGTTGCACAGAATTCAGGGTATTAATCAAACACTTAGGCGGCCTTCATGTGAGCCGGGTATATAGCATTGGGTGACTTTAGTATGCAGCTCTTTTCTACTAGGTACAATTTGAAAGCTGATTGACTGCGCAAATGAGTTATGGATTGACAATTGTGTTCCACTTAGGTAATGGCTTTGATGCTATGAGACAAGATGGCGCCCTAGACCAGGCTGCCAAAGATAAAACAGAGGTTAATAGTGATAATGATATGGTACATGCAGCGTATTGTAATGTAAACCCCAATGTTCTTACTCTTTTACACATATGGACTGACCTAAGCAGCAGTACCTTGGTGCTTGGCTTCACTTCTAAGCCTTACCACCTTTGGAGCTTTAAAAGTGACTTTATTGGCATTTAGCCTGCAAGAGGGTGGTAGGAGGTTCCAATGATCTATTGCCCTATAAAGTGGGCTTCTCCTATAACTCAATGTTATGTCGGGTGGGTAGATCAGCTCCATTGTATTAGCTGCCCTGGTCACTCTACCAGCTGGATTATTTTGCTTGATTAATAATCCTATGTTAGTGGCATTCAGTACCTCTGAGTATAGGTACTTATGCACCAACAATAATAGCTGTATATCAAATCTGACGTCAACATAATCAATTTTAAATTTCCTATGAAGATCCGCAACCGGATGGTTCATGTTGGTTTTCAGACAGACCCTAAGGCCTCTGTTTTGGACATGCTGAAGTCTTTTAAATATTGCACTTGTCAGACCATTGTACAGGAGTCCACAATACTCTAGGACAGGTAAAACAGTTTGCTTGTATATAATAACAGCAGTTTTTTGTGGCATCATGTTGCATATTCTACTTTTACAGGCGGTGCTTACAATTTTACCTACGTGTTTTGAAAAGTTAAGTTTGTTATCTATTATGATTCCAAGATATTCATATTTGGTTCGGACATTTAGATTAATTCCTCCCATTTTTATTATGGGGGGGTCAGGGTAATTACTATTACACATTACTACTTCAGTCTTTTTGGTGTTAATACTGAGACCACTACTAGTGAACCATTTGTAAATTCTGTAAATTTTCACTTGAATTATACATGAAGAGCCCCAAAGCAGAATCTTGTGAGTAAGGGGTAAATATTTAAAATGTTCTACTTTAAGATGCCGTAGCCCATGCTAGGAGAATGCTATGTGAACAAAAAATACATCTGCATGCAGGCTGAAACGTCCTCTAATTGGCTAAAATTATTTAATCAATGTCTTATATAATGGGGAATAAATATATGGTACAGCTTAAAGGGTACCCCCAGACCAAGTGTTAAGAAAGTGGCCTGTATGTGAGTGTGAAAACAGCAGTGTAACACCTCCAATGGTAGGGACAGGGTGCTTTGGTAATGCTAATGCCAGTGCTGGGGTATGTGTACTCTCGTTCCCAAATCCTTCCGAAGGAAGGCTCTAGTAACAGCCAAATGACCTTGAACTTGGGATTTTGCTGGGTCTGGGCAACCCCTGCGGGTAGCCTGGAACCAGTGGACAGGAACAGGAAATGGAATCAGAAAGTCTGATGGTAAAATACAGGTTGCCCAGACCCATATTGGCTGCTGTTTGACCTGGTCTAATGTTGCCCAGGTTTAACTGATATGGCGAAGCACTTAGCAATTATCTATGGCCTAGATCTTTTTGGTTTTGGGAACTTCTGATGTTATATGTAAATATTGCAGTGCTATAGTAATAGTCTGTAGCTGTTGGCTATTCTAAGAGAGGCATCGGCTATGAAAAAACTACAGATTCGAAAATAGGTTGTTCAGAAATTACTCTTTATTCATTCTGACATACGGCACGTAATCATACAGGCGGATAGTGACAATTAACTTATGCTTCCGAACAACAGTGGTCATATGAACATACAGGAGGTATACGCTCACGGTCTAGTATACAATTCCCCGAGGTCCAAGGCTCTCTCCGATCTTGGTCAACTCCATATGGACCAGACTCCTCAGAGGGAGGCTGTGTCCGGAGTTATCTACCAGTGCGTCTATCTCCCTGTGTTCCCCCCAGAGGGTGGAACAAAGAAAGACGCAGGGCGACCAGGTTAGGAGCAGCAGCAGGACTAGGCCTAAAGGGTACAACAGAGTTCTAGGAATCTCTGTTGTGGAGCAGTCAAGCCGGCCGAAGTGCACAGCAAGACTGGGTCCTCGATTAGCAGAACCCCCGGGCTTATATATACTGAGCCTTATGTAATCCCACTCCATTACTCGTAAACACTTGAGTTCCCGAGGAACTCCGGATAAACCAGAACCGGTTCATCCGGACCGACACGGTACCCGGGTTATGTCGGGTGACCCGTGGCGGTCCCGGCTCGATGCGTATTACCAGGTCGCGCTCCACCAATCCTCAAGTGCTAGATTATGTAACCACATACCCGGCACTGGACAGGAGTGCGGCCCGGATACGCTACAACAAACATACCCAAAATAACCCAACTTGGTTCTTTAGAAATAGTACAGCCGCGTCCCACTACAAGTCCATCATTGATTGCTGTTTTATATATAAAACTTCAGGGAGGTAAATCGCTATGGGAGAATAATGCTGCAAACATTTTTTCCAATGCTGATAGCTAAGCACTTCCCAGGTAGCTATAAGGCCTTGAAACCCGGGGAATGTACACTTTGGTTCACACAAGTTTAGATACTCATACTAGTAATATGTTGAAAATATTTTTAAATAAATGCATAGAGGTGGAATATGTCTGTTATTAGTGAAAATTTACATGATGCAATCTATGTAGGCTTACATATCCTTGTCACCTTTCCTGGTTCCTTGCACTTAAATCTTAATACTAGGGCAAAAATAATGTCATTTTTAGCAGCATGCCTGCCAAAAATGAGAATTCCCTGAGGGTCATCCCAGATCCCTGCATCCCCCCTGGTCACCATGCCTGGCCTGAATGTCTGTGGTGGTGCCATCTTACGTATTTCCCCCTCTCTACTGGAAGGCGTTTGACCTTCAATTGTGTAGTGTTTCTCACACTTTAGAGTGCCACCACTAATCAACCACAGCCGTTAAATAGCAGCAATGGACAATGGACACAAGCTGATCATATATACATTATATACAGTAGTGTGAATGGCCCTGGGACATGTCATTGGATATTTGATACATTGACATCCTCGGGCGACTTTATATGTGTTCTTTATAATAGTATGGTCATTTGATACCAGCAGCTCAGATGGAATATTTGATAGAACATTACAAAAGTCTGGACAATAGAGAAGGGAACTTGATTATTGATTATGGGAGATAGGAAATGGGTAAATGGACTGGTCGTCGATCTGCCTACTACATTAGAATCAGTGCCCTGATAGTGTTACAACCCTGAATGGGTGACAGTTACCCAGGCAGTTATAGGCAGTTCTAATAAGGGTTCCTGACGCAGTGCCTTAGGAGCTTTCTGTTATGGCTCAGCGGGAGGAATCAGACTGGGTGCCTGACCCCCTCCACTCAGGTTGCTATGCCTATGGCTGTGTCTCACGACCTTGGGCCAATGTTTTCATCTCTGACCGGGTGCCAGCTCTGACCGGATGCCAGCTCTGACTGGGTGCCAGCTCTGACCGGCCTGAATAAAAACGGGTTATTCAGAGCAGATGATGATAGAATTTGGCTGAAAAGGTTAATGGATGTTATAACTCTTTAAACTAGTAATTATTTGCCCATATTTATCATCATCTGCCCTAAATAACCCGTTTTTAGTCAGGCCGGTCATAGCTGGCACCCGGTCAGAGCTGGCACCCGGTCAGAGACAAAAACATTGGCTCAAGGTCGTGAGACACAGCCCTATACATACAGTAGGGAGTTACATAGGTCACACAGCTGTGTGGCCACAGGGCAGCATTGCGTGGTCAGGCTCTGTGTGGCACATAGAGTTTCACCACCTCAGTCAATGTGATGTCAGGAAGAGAATATGTATTCCATAGTAAAACAAACAGTGCAGGATCATTCTAAAGATATTGGGGCATATCTCACTGAATGAAAGAACTTTTAATATTACCAATGGTTAAACATATTTAACAAAAAACTTATTTCAAAATCCCTCTAGACATGGAAATATTAAGTTGAACATAAATCTTCATCTAACTGTTGTTACCTATGCTAATAACATTGTTCTACAAATTTTCAAAAGTTGAAAAAAGAAACGGGACCAGACACATTTATTCTCATGTATTTTTACCTGGGGAATTCAAAAAAAGCACTTAAAATTGTGTGGTAAGTCACAGTTTTAAGATATTCACATGGTCTTTTTTTGTATCACCAGCTAGTTCTTATATACAATATCTAATCTAAAAGTAGAAAATGCCTTTTTTCACCTGAAACCTATTTTAATCCAGTTACCAGATTGATATGTTACTGGCATATTGCAGAATTAAGTACTCTTGATGAATGATTAAGTATGAAATATCACATTCCGTGTTATGTATAAATAGATTATATTGATGAGTGGCCTAATAAATGGATAGCTTTTAGTAGAAACTTGGTTCTAAGAGGAATTTGAAAACCCTATTGTAAGGTTTGCGAAATTGATGACGTTTTAAAGATATTAGGACCAATACATCATATTTGTAATGTGAAAATGGCTGCCATGGTCACCAGAAAGTGGCATTTTTGCCTAGAAAACATTAATTTTACATTCCACCTATGGTATTCTATCAACAAAGATGGAACACCAAAGATGTACCATTGTAGGCCTACATTCTGCAGACAAGATTACCCAAAGGCATTTCTGGTCTATTTCGGGCTCTTCTGCTGTTCTGGTGCCCTGCAGTGGATAAAAAACAGTACTAAAAAGGAACCTGGAGGTTCTTTTGGTCAGAATGGATTATAATTCAGGTCTGAGTGGTTTTAAGAAATGTTATATGCTTTTTTGATATATCTATAGCTATTATGGTGGGTTTTTTTCAATAAATATTGCTAAAAAACCACAAATTTAGTGTCCTGATAGTGTAAAATTCTGTTTCTAATGATTTCTTATCCTTAAATGGGATTCAGGGTTGTGTTATCTCTGCCAGGGAGACAAAATTAAAAAATTTTCATGGCTGATGTCCCTGCTACATGTTGGTCATACCATATATCTAGTATGAGAGCGACAAATAATCATAGTTTAATTATCTTGAAACTGAGACTTATGGTGCACTTTTTACCATCATTTTTGAATTCAGTGACCCCAAATTAGTCTGGTTAGCCAGCCTGGTTGCTCCCGGTTGTTTTTTCGTCGTAGAACAGTGTAACCTAATAGTAATGATTAAAATGTCACCCCCTAAGAGGGGAGTTTCATAGCAGTGTCTGTGAGGCACAGCTGCACCAAAATGCTGGCCTGCAGTGTGCACTGTGCACAGGGCTCACCTAGCGGTCCCTGGAGTCCCTAGCAAGGGAAAAGGTGATAGCCCTTAGTTCAAATCATGTGTGGAAAGGAATTCTGGTACTTTTATCCACTAATAAAGTATAATGCCAATTCGCTCCCTTAATTGACTAGAGCAGTTAGTCACTCACACCTGATTAGGAAGCAGAACACTCGGTGGGATAATATGGAACTAATTTCTTCTGCACAATATAGCACATATCAGGATTAGGTCACATCTAAGTAGGTTGCTGCCAAAAATGGGATGCGTAATCCCAAAAGCAGCTTGCCTCATTTTCATAAGTGAGAGAAATACCTGGAATGGAACTGTTACAAATGATATGTGGAACCAAAGTCAACTCAAACTCAAAGCTCAACTCAAGTAGAATTCTCAAGAACGTTTCAACTAACAAATGTTGCATTTCCTCTCTCTCCAGACCGATGCAAACATGACAACAGGACATCTGCTGCCTTGGAACAACATGACAGACACGAGCCCGACCACCCCGGTATACACTGACAATACTAGCTCTGCAGGCAACCATACTACTGAACATGACCCTCAGATGTCTAAATTTGCCATGGGGGTCTACTTCAGCATGCGGCTTGTGTTCTCTAGTTTTGCCATTTTTGGTAACATGCTAATCATCATGGCAGTGATCCGCTTTACGCAGCTCCGCAACACAACAAGCTTCTTCATCTGTAGCCTGGCCCTGGCTGATCTGTTGGGGGGAAGTCTCACTCCTTTCAGCATTGCCCATGAGACTCTATCTGATCAACCCATTTTCGTGCCGTTATGCCTTATTGATAAAAGCCTCACTGCTATATCATTGTGTACTAACATCCTCAGTATCATGTGGATATCCATAGACAGATACATCTACATTGCCCATGGCCTCCGCTACTACACCATAGTTACGAAAACCAAGACCTTCATCGTGATAGGACTGAATTGGACATTGTCTGTTGCTCAAATCACCGCCATGTTTGTGCTAAGCAGTCATCTGAAGATTGGCATGACATGTAGATTTAGCATCTTCCTACATGGTGTTGCATACTACAAGATCCTCCTACCACAACTTACTCTGTATACATGGATAACTATAGGATTCAACATCTCCATTGGCTGGATCGCCTACAAGCAAGGTATGTGCCTGGTTTACATTGTTTTATTTGAAATCAAAATAGATTAAGAGCATGATTCAACTTTTCAATAGATTGATGGATGGCCCTACTTTTGAAATACTTTTAAAACTCTTTTGGCCAACCCCGGGGGGGGCACTTGAATTTTTTTTGACACAGGTGTGCGGCTGGACCTTCACCACCCCTTACCCTTGTTATGGCGATTTTTACCTCAAAATGTTACCCTTGTTATGGCATTTTCGGCCAAAAGCTCCTAGGTTCGGGGGAAAAAGTAATAAAAAAGACCATGTATAGTAAAATCTCCTCGAAAAATTTACTCTTGTGCAAATTCTTTTGCAAGAAAAAGGTGATGTTTTAGTGAAAAATGGGAAATTTTGGTAAAATCTCGGACATTTTCTTGAAAAGTAGACCCTTGTCATGGGGATTTTCATGAAACTGGACCCTTGTTATGGCACATTTTCTTGAAAAGTGGACCCTTGTCATGGGGAATTTTGTAGAAAAATTACCCTTGCCAGCCGCACACATGTGTATACAAAATATACTAGGTGACCCCCCCGGGTGGCCAACAGTGACAGGTATTCAGCTATGACTTTAAAGTCTCAATAAAGAGAAGCAATAGTACTTGTTTTATGTAAGTAGCACAATATTAGTAGTATATGAAGACATCCCCTCATCCAATCTCATCAATTTTGTACGGCCGATAGTAAATATATATGTTTATTTTAGTCAATGAATCTGTAACTTACTTCGTATAGAAATGAGCAGCATGACTGAGTTGCTCTCCTTCAAGATCCCTACAAAAAGAGAAAGGGGGCTTGGAGGCAGAATGGCAATGCAGAAATTCAATTGATATACCCAAAAGAACACTTTCAAAAAGAGATTAATAGTTTTGGTTGGTCATGTGCCCCATACAGGTAGGGCCATAGCTGCCCTGAACCATCCGTATGACACCTATGAGGCTGCCATGAACCGACAACAGAAGAGGATCACCAAGATGATGGTCATGGTGCTCGGCACCTACGTCATGTGTTACTGGCCTCAGATGTTTGTCAGCAGCATGCTCAGATACAACCCGAAGACCATGCTCTGGCTGCACATCGAGCAGGTAAGTCTATGGCTAAGTCTCATCAAATCGATACCATTGGATAGTCTTTGACCGGGTTATGTCTTTGACCGGGTGACATCTTTGACAGGGTGACGTCTTTGAAAAGCTGACACCTTTGACGGTAACGTACTTGACCGGGTGACATCATTGACTAATGCGCAATGATTTGATTCAATAGTAAACCATATAGAGCTAAGTCACAGGAAATCGATACAATTAGATAGTATCTGACCGGGTGACGTCTTTGATCGGATGATATCTTTGACCAGGTGACATCTTTGACTGACTGGCAAAGGTTAAAAAGGCTTCTCTCACACCTCCCATACACCTCCCTCACAGCTCCCTCACACCTCCCTAAAACCTCCCTCACACCTCCCTAAAACCTCCCTCACACCTGCCTCACACCTCCCACACTCGCTCCCTGAGACCTCCCTCACACCTCCCTCACACCTCCCACACTCGCTCCCTGAGACCTCCCTCACACCTCCCTCACACCTCCCACACTCGCTCCCTAAAACCTCCCTCACACCTCCCTCACACCTCCCACACTCGCTCCCTCATACCTCCCTGAGACCTCCCTCACACCTCCCATACACCTCCCCCACACCTACCTCACACCTCCCTCACACCTCCCTCACACCTCCCTCATACCTCCCTCACACCTCCCTCATACCTCCCTCACACCCCCCCCCCCACACCTCCCCCACACCTCCCTCACACCTCCCTCACACCTCCCTCACACCTCCCTCACACCTACCTCACACCTCCCTCACACCTCCCTCACACCTCCCTATCACCTCCCTCATACCTCCCTCACACCCCCCCCACACCTCCCCCACACCTCCCTCACACCTCCCTCACACCTCCCTCACACCTCCCTCACACCTACCTCACACCTCCCTCACACCTACCTCACACCTCCCTCACACCTCCCTCACACCTCCCTCACACCTCCCCCACACCTACCTCACACCTCCCTCACACCTCCCTCACACCTACCTCACACCTCCCACACTCGCTCCCTCTCACCTCCCTCACACCTCCCTTACACCTCCCATACACCTCCCTCACACCTCGTTCACACCTCCCATACACCTCCCTCACACCTTCCTCTCGAGCCAATGTGGCCACTCACCCCCTCCCTCCTTCCTCCTTCATGTTCAGTCACACTTACTCCCCCACACCTCCCTCACATGTCCGATACACCTCCCATACACCTCCCTCACACCTCCCTCACACCTCCCTCACACCTCCCTCACACCTCCCTCACACCTCCCTCACACCTCCCTCACACCTACCTCACACCTCCCTCACACCTCCCTCACACCTCCCTCACACCTCCCATACACCTCCCTCACACCTCCCATACACCTCCCATACACCTCCCCCACACCTCCCTCACACCTCCCTCACACCTCCCTCACACCTCCCCCACACCTCCCATACACCTCCCTCACACCTCCCTCACACCTCCCTCACACCTCCCTCACACCTACCCCACACCTCCCTCACACCTCCCTCACACCTACCTCACACCTCCCACACACCTCCCTCACACCTCCCTCACACCTACCTCACACCTACCTCACACCTCCCACACACCTCCCACACACCTCCCTTACACGTCCCTCACACGTCCCTCACACCTCCCTCACACCTCCCTCACACCTCCCTCACACCTCCCTCACACCTCCCTCACACCTCCCTCACACCTCCCTCACACCTTCCTCACACCTCCCTCACACCTCCCTCACACCTCCCTCACACCTCCCTCACACCTCCCTCACACCTCCCTCACACCTCCCTCACACCTCCCTCACATGTCCGATACACCTACCTCACAGCTCCCACACACCTCCCTCACACCTCCCTCACAACTACCTCACACCTTCCTCACATCTCCTTCACACCTTCTCTCGAGCCAAAGCGGCCACTCACCCACTCCCTCCTTCCTTCCCGCAGTCGCTAACCCACTCACTCCTGATCACCCACTGTCCCATGTTCTCTCCCCCTAACTCACTCTCTGACCCATTCACCCCTCCCTTCCCCTCCGTTCATTCCTTCCTTCCTTCCTCCCTCCATCTTCCTTCCTTTTACATTCTTTCTGACCCTGTCCCCCTCATTTACCCTTTTCTTCCTCCCTTCCTTCCTTCCTTCTTTCCTTGCATCCTTCCCTCCTTCCTTCCTTCCTTCCTTTCTTCCTTCCTACCCGTCTGTCTGTATTTCTGTCTGCCTGCCTCCCTCTGTTCCTCCCTCCCTCCAACTTCCTTCCCTCCCTCCTTTCCTGTCACAAACTACAATACAGAAATTGACAGACAGAATGTTGTTTCCAAGTAATCCCTTGATAAGACATATCCACATGTAGTATGTGTATCTACTACATAAGAAAATAGTCACATTTTAGTTATTTTAGAATACAGCGGTACTGGCCGTGTCTCACCAGATCGTTATAAGTTAAAAGTCTATGACACGGTGGAATCTATGACTGGGTGCAATCTATGACGGGAAAGCGTGAATTTAATTTTTTTTTGTATGAAAATGAGATAAAATTTCTATCATAAAGTCTTTACACATCTATTACCTTTTTCCGGGCATTCCTATGTAAATCTGCCCTAAATTAGTTGTTTTCTCTTATGCCGGTTTAGATTGCATCTGGTCATAGATTGCATCCGTCCATAGCTTTTAAACTTGGATCTATTTGGTGAGACACAGCCACCATTGATCATCTACAGTGCATGAACATTGACATTTAAGCAAACCTCTTATTGTTTAAAGTCAGTATTTAAGCAGCTTTAAGTTTGGTAAATTCTAGGTAATGATATTCAAGCTGCCTAAGTGGCATTTTCTGGAAGTAAAGGTGCTTCAAGTGTGACTTTAAGCAGTAAGACTCTTTGCTTGAATGTCAACATTCATGCAGTGCTACTTTCAATGTTTCAGACTACGGCACTCATCTACTGGGCCAACACGTGGCTGAACCCCCTCATCTATGCCTGGAGGAGTGAACCCTTCAGGGTGGCCTTCAGGAGGCTACTGCGGCTGTCTCCAACCAATGTGGTCACTCCTGATGTTCCTATTGTCAGCCACATAGTACCCCCAGTCAACCCTACAGTGCCCCCAGTCAACTCTATAGTGCCCCCAGTCAACGCTATAGTGCCCCAAGTCAACCCTACAGTATCCCAAGTCAACCCTACAGTACCGCCAGTAACCCCACAGTATCCCTGGTCAACCCTATAGTGCCCCCAGTCAACCCTACTGTACCTTAAGTCAACCCTACATTACTCCCAGTCAACCCCACAGTACCACCAGTCAACCCTATAGCACCCCCAGTCAACCCCACAGTACCCCCAGTCAACCTCACAGTACCCCCAGTCAAACCCACAGTACCCCTAGTCAACCCTACAGTACCCCCAGTCAACCCTACAGTACATTAAGTCAACCCCACAGTACCCCCAGTCAACCCTACAGTACCCCCAGTCAACCTCACAGTACCCCCAGTCAACCCTACAGTACCCCCAGTCAACCTCACAGTACCCCCAGTCAACCCTACAGTACCCCCAGTCAACCTCACAGTACCCCCAGTCAACCCTACAGTACATTAAGTCAACCCCACAGTACCCCCAGTCAACCCTACAGTTCCCCCAGTCAACCCTACAGTACATTAAGTCAACCCCACATTACCCCCAGTCAACCCCACATTACCCCCAGTCAACCCCACAGTACCCCCAGTCAACCCCACAGTACCCCCAGTCAACCCCACAGTACCCCCAGTCAACCCCACAGTACCCCCAGTCAACCCTATATGACCCTAGTCAACTCTATAGTGCCCCCAGTCAACGCTACAGTACCTCCAGTCAACTCCACAGTACCCCCAGTCAACCCCACAGTACCCCCAGTCAACCCAACAGTACCCCCTGTCAACCC
This sequence comes from Harmothoe impar, assembly GCA_947462335.1. Classification (NCBI taxonomy): domain Eukaryota; kingdom Metazoa; phylum Annelida; class Polychaeta; order Phyllodocida; family Polynoidae; genus Harmothoe; species Harmothoe impar. Next base: position 11,672,425 of record OX381713.1, read on the forward strand.
CACAGTACCCCTATCAACTCGATAGTGCCCCCAGTCAACCCTACAGTACCCCCAGTCAACCCACCAGTACCCCCAGTCAATCCTACAGTACCCCCCAGTCAACCTCACAGTACCCCCAGTCAATCCTACAGTACCCCCAGTCAACCCCACAGTACCCTTAGTCAACCCCACAGTACCCCCATACAACTCTACAGTACCCCCAGTCAACCCCACAGTACCCCCAGTCAACCCCACAGTACCCCCAGTCAACCCTACAGTACCCCCAGTCAACCCTACAGTACCCCCAGTCAACTCTACAGTACCCCCAGTCAACCCCACAGTACCCCCCAGTCAACCCCACAGTACCCCCAGTTAACTCTATAGTGCCCTCAGTCAACCCTACAGTACCCCCAGTCAACCCTACAGTACCCCCAGTCAACCCCACAGTACCCCCAGTCAACCTTACAGTACCATTGGGAAATGATTGAATAGATTCTAAAAACCCATAATTATCAGGAGGTGCTGTGGCACCAAATTAGCGAGCCAGTCCAAAAACCGATCTGCGCCCGCTTTCAACCCATCCAAAAACCAATCTGAACCCGCTTTCCGCCCGTCTAAAAACTGATCTGAACCCAAAGTGGGCAGCCCGTCCAAAACCCGATCTGCGCCCAACATGGGCAGCCCGTGCGGGGCCAGACAAAGCCCAGTGCCCTAAACCGATGGGAGCCCGTCGGTTAGCCCATACCTGCAAACACAGTCTGGCCCCGTCCAGGGCCACAGTGTGTTTGCTACTAGGGCACTACCAGCAACTTGGTACCCCCAGCCAACTCACTACTCAGTCAACCCTATAGTATCCCTACCGTACCCCCCCTCACCCCTATAGGACCCTAGTTTAAATTCTTATAGTATGTCCTGTCATCCCTACAGTACCCTGACTGAACCCTACATAACCCCTTGCCATACCTATAGTACCCTAGTTAATATCTGTATAGTATCCCCAGCCATACCTGCCATACCTATAGTACCCCAGTCAAAATCCATATATAGTATTTCATGTAAAGAAACAAAGTTACTATTAAGTACTAGAATAGCCATTCTCCACACCAATGTGGAGAAACTGATGCTCATTCTCCATGCCCTGTTTCCCCTCGATGACATCCATGATATGATCCAATGCACCACTCGTGAAGAAACCTGTCGTTCAGACAGTTCATCGTGGACCTCTGTCTATGTACCCCGGTCAACCCTATAATACCCCAGTCAAATCCCTATAGTACCCCCTTTCCTCCCTATAGTACTGCCAATCAATCCTACAGTACCCCATTTAACCCTATAGTATGCAGGTCAACATCCCTATATAGTATCCCCTGCCATACCTATAATACCCTGACATAAACCTATAGTTCTGCCAGTTCACCCTATATAGTACACCAGTCTACCCTATTGTACTCCCAGTCTACCGTATAGCAAAACTAAACTCCTCATAGGTTCATGGATCCGAAATAGAAAGTGAGGTCAGGGACTTAGGGAATCCTGCCAAGACAGCACTGTTTACATAGACATGGATTATTGTAATGAAGCAGGTAGGTAAATCCACAATCATATATACCGTATTTGACGTAATAAGCACTTAGAAATATAGGGGTTTATTGCATTACTGGTGAATTGTAGGAGAATATTGAATATTTTCAATTCAATATCCTCATTTACGCTATGCTTATTCAAGCCACTGCAATAGTGATATTGTAGAAGATGAGAAATAGGAGGTTGCAACCCCAGTATAGGGGAAACTGTTACAGGTGTATCAGGTACTAGTAGTTTGGTGTAGGGGACAGGGGTATGGGAGTGTAGTGGGTTATAGGTATCGTGTAGTTACAAAATTGATCACATTTGTGATGGGGGTGCACGCCCATATGATATCAAAAAATCCCAGTGCATAAACTTTATATTTGTGTTCAAGAAACTCAGAATTACAAAGGTTCCCCATCTCCCACGCAATTCAGGTGTGTGGGGGATCTTCTCGGGGAACCCTTTCCTTCACAGGAAAATAATAAAGATCTTAATATTATTCCCTGGTCCAGTAGGGACCAAGCCATTCTTCAGCCTTATTTTTTATCGATAATTGCTAAAACAAGTCACATTTACACATACATTTTGTTTGCAGAGCCATTTTAATGTAGAATTATAGGTACTATTCCTTCCGACCACAATTTTCTGTCATTCTTAAAGCTATTTAGGGTGGGTAGGAGGCGTACAGGTGCTGGCAGTGCATTCCAAGTCATGGTTCTATAATGCTCTATCGATCTATAATATACAGCCGTGTGGGGTATATGTCTGAATAGGATAGGTTCAGCATGTGCCTGTGTGGGAAGATTTCGATTTACAGTGTATTCAGGATTCCATGCTCTCTTGTCCATAACATTTTGTAAGTGAGCCTTTCTTCTATGGGCTGGCACTGGGAACTTAATTTTTGCATGTACCACATCAATATCACTGAGGTGGTCAACCTTTAAACATTATCTTAAGACATCTGTCTGTGCAAACTGTAAGTTCTCAAGAATATAATCTGCCACGGGACAGAATAACTGGTCTCCATAATCAAAGTATGGAAGAATTTTGCACTAAAAGAAAACTTTCAATTAAAGGAAAAGTTTATCTAAATCTGCCTTCTCTGCCAATTTTAGATCAACCAGGCCATTCAGTCAGCACATGGTAAGAACACATAGCCTCCTTCATAGAGAAAGAAAAATGAAAGGTTAATTTTGAATTATTCTGTATAGATTACACTTTGTATTCTGTGAGCTCGCTTGTCGCTTGTCATCGCGAAGTACAAACAAAATGTTTTAGGGGTGACTGCAATGATGGGAGTGCATCGTTAATGTATCATACCGATCCTCTGGTTTTCATGAAACCATAAACAGTTGGTAAGCACATAAATAGTATAGTAAGGTCCTAGTACCTGCTGACTATCAGTGAATTTATTTTTACACACAAAACTAGGCCCCACCACAACAGGTGCCAGTGTCTAGTAAACTGCACTTGCATTAGCACAGTGTCAGTATGAATAGGTCAGGGCTTGACCACAGTGTGACCAGCTGACCACATGAACAGGCAATGAGAACAGGGGTGGGAAATTTGATGCATAATTAAGTCCAAATGGTGAATATCAGCAGATTCTAGGGCACTTTTGTAGTCGTGGTCCCTCGGGAAACAACAACTACCTCCTCGTTTTCTTACCTGATCCTCTGGTTACCATGATGCAAGAATACATCACTGGTTAGAGATTGTATCTGTATTGACAGGCACAGTGACAGCAACAATATTTGACAACAGAAATTCTGGCAGCTAAAAGTGTAACAACAAGAAAGTGGGCAGCAGGATTTCTGACAGCAAAACATTTGACAGCAAAAGAAAGTATAAAACTACATATGGTAGCAGCAGAATTACTGACAGCAAAATAGTTGCCAGGAGAATATGTGACTGAAAATATGTTGACTGTAAAAACGTTGACAATGGGATTTGTTCCCGGAAAATTTGTAACAGCAGGATATAAAATAGCGGAAAAATTGATACCAGAATTTCTGAAACTAAAATGGTTAACAGCAGGACTTGAGACAGCAGACCTGGAGGCTCATTCAGAACAACTGACGTGGTCGTAGGGAACTGGTGACGTGACGAAACCTGTTAGACGACCACTAGTAAAATTTCTTTCACAAGATTTCCTATACAAATCTATAGAAAATGAATGTTAATACCAGATTTTTCCAGCTACAAATACCCTCGTCAATTGCAAATATCGCAAGATTGACGAAACTTGCAATAATCATGACGACTGACGAGTCTGTTCTTAAAGAGCCTCCAGAGGTGTGGTTTAAACATGATCCAAAAAGGAATCCCTGCATTCTAATATCCCAATGACCTAGCAGAACTGTTGACAGCAGCATTTGTGACAGTGAAAAGGGTGACAGCAAAACATCTGACAGCAAAATTTGTGACACTAAAATGTTGACACCAAAAGGATTCGCATGAACAGGAATCGTGACAGCATATACATATAATTTTATTTCTGCTTTCAGAACGGACCCAGGCCACTTTTATATCCAAGCTGTAGCATAATTTGAGGAAGTCATCTCAACATGCTCCTTTAGAATCATCGTTGATGACCATACTTATGCCTATGTCATCATTGTTGTAATGTTGTTATACACCTATCTTCAATGTTAGAAACAAACATTCACCAATGGATGGAATTTCCACCACTGGAGTCATTATATGCTTATGTTAACTATACTGTACCTTCTGTATACACATGCTGTTGCTGCTGATATGTGATGTTACCTAAGCTGTTACTATGTCAATAATACTCCTGTTGTTGTCTTGCTGTCATTATTTCCCTTATAATACGACTTTTCATAGCGAGCACCTCATACCTCAACCACCCCCCCCCCCTCACAACCACTCCTGTATATAACTCATTCCACCCACAAGCTAAGTGTCACCTGCTGCCCCTTCCCCTTCCCCACACCACCACCCCACCCCCCCCCGCCCCCCACAACCCCCCCCCTACCCCCCCACCCACTGTGATCGTTTTCCTCCTGTCTTCAATGCATGATGTTTGTGATTTCTATACAGTAGTATTAGAAAAACTATAGTACAAAGTCCGAACACGTGAGGGGCATATGGAATTTCCAATGCCTCACCTGTAAGACAACTTGTCGCTTACATAAGTAAGTGGTACTGTATAAACTATGCCTTGACAAAACCTGACATATATAGGTTATAATTTATAAAGCATACTTGTTATTTCAGCCTGAATAGTATGACACATTGTTGATGCCAAACACTAATTCAACCAACCAGACATTTTCATATGGGCCCAGGTGGCAGAACGGCCAGCCGAACCTGGTGTATAAATGAGTCTCTATGTACTGATTTAGCCCAAATAAAACTTTGTTAAAAAAAAATTTTTATTGTGAGGCATAATGTACAAACTTTAGATTCATAATAGGCGGCAGTCTCAAAGGATTGTGGTGTGCATGCTTTGGCATTAATGTGTTGCACCTATAATGTATTTTACATCGTTATAACCATGTGTATTGCCTTCATCAAATGTGTTAAAATTGGTCGGAAGTAGCACATATGTAATGTTATGACATTGCCACATCCGTGTATAGCTCATCAAGAGCATTTATTTGGTATATGACAAGTAGTATATTAGCCAATATTCACTCTTCTAAAGGTGATATTTTTTATATTTTTTGTTAATCTAAATGGAAATAAATTAAAATGAGATAATTAACATTTGAATTATATCAATTGTATTAAACAATACAATTGCTACCCTCGGGCGTTGGGGGAAATCAAAAAAGCCCATGGATGTAAAGTTTAGAGTAGCGACCAATCAAAATTGCTCCTTCAATTCAATTCAGATTCAATTTAAAATGTTCATTACCCTGTGCATACAATCTATGAATTAACATAGGAATCACTTGAATAGCTCAGTTAGGAGCAAGAAGGTTTTAACATTCTTCCTAAAAGCTAACAACCAGTTTGATGTCTGTATAAACATCTTAGGGAGTGGTCACTTTTTAATAACGGGGGGGGGGGGGGGGGTCGGTGGATTCGGGGGGGGGGGGGCGACCAAAAGAATTTGCCCCTCTTGAAGGGGGGGGGGATGCACCCCTTTTTAGCATTCAACCTAACAAGGGGGGACCAAAATAAATTCGACCAGCATGCACATAAATCCACCGACCCCCCCCCCCCCCCCCCGCCCACCTGTTGAAAAATGAGCACCCCCTATGGCCATGAACACTCGTTTGTATGGTTACAAATTGTGCTATAAATACATTTTCCACAGTAATGATCATATTTACTCTTATTTGTTTATGTATTTTCATTCGTGAATCCTCAGTGCTATCGATTCCTTGTCAATTCTGCCACTGTTATGTAATTGATCAGTACCCTACTTAGTGTTCATTACATTGATCTATTGCAATCATGCTTGATTATCATAATCTATTGTGAGGCATAATGTATATAATCTCTCAATTCATAATAGGCAGGAGTCTAAAAGGAAATTAACATGCATGCATTGATATTAATGTTAAACATTGTTATATATTGTATTATTACAATCGTTTGTATTGCCTTTATCAAAAGTAATTATTTCGGTTATTTTGTGTTATACTAGCTGTGAATTTGCCCAGTCAATCTTAATGAAGAAGCGGTGGCAGCCAGCCACAGAATCATATTTAATTGTTTATTAGTATCTTAGTAACTAAATGGTCATGAAGACATGTCTGTATGAGAACAAATTGTATAATCTTTGCATAGTAATGCTTATAGTTACATACTTTATTTCCACTGATCGTTAATTGTAAATGCTATCAATTCCTTGTCAATTCTGCAAATGTCATGTAGTTGATCAGTGCCATTGCATGAATGTTGGCATTTAAGCAAAAATTGGTCTGATTAACGTAACACCTTTTTCTTTAGAAAATTCCGCTTAAAGCCATTAACATTTAAATATGGCTTCTTTTTGGTAAAATTTAAATGGCCATTATTGAACTTAAAACCACATAACTACAAGGGAACTGCTGTCCTACATGGAGAAACGATCCAGGACCCCTGATCATGTCATTGGTCAAACCCGGGTTCTCCGTGATAATGTCAAAGTCCAGCTGAAATGTCCTCCAGAGAAGTAGCTGATTTTCTCCAAAATCCCCCTCAGTCGGGGTCTAGAACTTTGGAAAGACCGTCCAACTACTTGCTGTCTGTGATGAGTTTATGAAAGCTATCAAATAAATTCTCATGTATAGTGACCAAACTAACCAAAACCAACTTATAAGTGGTGCCTATACTCTATTGAGTAAAGTGTTCTTTATTGATATGAATCAAGGGACGCTGAAAGCTGTAAACCCCACACTAGAGATTGGACACAGAATCATGAACTATGAATTGTATATCATGTTTATTCTTGGCTCAATCAAACTCAACTCATTGTCATCATTGCAATGTAATAAATGTAACTTTGCTCATACCCAGTGGGCACAGAACATTGAATCAACATTGAAAACTGGTTGACTATGTTGATTCAATGTTGATGCAACGTTGATTCAACATTGAACTGAGTTTTGTGCCCACTGGGTACAAGTTGCCTGTAGACTTAACTTTAATACATATCTCATACACCTGTAATGAGTCATTGAAAAGTCGGACCCCAAAGGGGAATCAAATCCTGGCCGCTCCGCTCAGAGTAGAGAAACCTAATCACTGCACCATGGGACAGGTCCATCTCTCACACTTCGCTGCGGTACTTGAGCTACCAGAGGCGGGCAGTCCGCTCTCCGGGCACGCGCGGGCTGCCACGAGCGATACCCGTCCACTACTATCCTACAGTAGCCACATTCTGGTCTGAGGTGCCCTCATAATCAATTTTTGCTAATTAAAGTAAAGTTGCATCCGAAAAAATTAGTTTAGTTTGGTACCGATTTCTAGACTTATACCATAGACTTATACGATATTGAAAGATTTACAGCCGTGAATATTGACAGTTCCAACTGTCATTTACAGAATAAAATCCCCTTATTGACAGTTCAAACTGTCAATACCTAGATATAATATTTCCTTTATTGACAATTCGAACTGTCAATAAGGGAAAAATATTATCTTATTGACAGTTCATTAAGAGAAAATCAAATGTCTTATTGCCAGTGTGAACTGTCAATAAGAGAATTATATCCAGCCATTGACAGTTGGAACTGTCAATAAGGGAAAATCAATTGGCCTATTGGAAGCTGTCAATAAGACAAAAAATATTCCTCTATTGACAGTTTGCATGAGGAACTGTCAATAACAGGAATGATTTACAGTGTTTACAGTGTGAACTGTCAATAACAAAAATATTTTCCACTAATGGCAGTTCGAACTGTCAATAGCGTTTTTGAAGATTTACTGCATAGTACTTCCCGCTTATTCTATGTGCAACTAGTGATGATGGTTTTTAGAATATTCTCCATAATTTGATAAGCTGTATATATAGTAGATTACACCTAGTCATAGACTTTCGACTTATATTGATTTGGTGAGACATAGCCCAATTCGATTCAACAAGTTATTACTGTTATATTGATAACACTGTACATTAATTCTTAAGATATTTATGTTGTATAGAAATACGTATTCCTTTATGGTGTAGAGCCAACATGGCAACAAGACCTAGCCAAAAAGACTAAGAAACAGCCCTTCCGATTTTGAGGCATTTAAACAAAATTCTACCTTGGAACACCACTCTGGTGGTTTTGAGGATACAGCAATCTCCAGCATTCTTCGCTTCACCTCTGCAAAAACCTTTCTCTGTGCATCATAAATGTATGGTGGCTAACAAGGCTCACTGCAAGAAAAGTAGTATGAAAAAAAAAAAGTTTTTTAACATTGAAAATAGTTGCTGTCAACTGTCAACAGCAAAAATCGTTGCTGTCAACTGTCAACTTTTTCAACATTCTGCTCTCCAAGCACATTCTGTCATCAGCAAATGAGATGAGCCTTGTGATTGGTCCTTAGTGGTGGGTACTTGAAGTAGGGCAAAGAAATACTTGCAGTACACGGAAAATCCATAGGTTGAAAAGGTTAGTCAGTACAGACTAACCTAGGTTGGTCATATGAGTGTTAGTCACAATGGCAAAGTTATATTCAAAAATGACTGAGGGGTCAGTCAGTAGTGGCTAACCTAGGTTCATCATTGGTGTGTTGTATTTGTATACCACTAGTTGGTGCCACCTGTGATGACCAATATAATAACTACCCAGCTAACAAAAAAACGTTATTTTACGTCAAAATAACGTTTTAAATTTTACATAACGTTATTTCATATTAAAGAGCCTTAGAAAAACGTTGACATATAACGTTATATAACGTTATAAAATGGTGTACAACGTTATTTGTTTACTGGGTAATCTAGGTTGGTCGTATAGGGAGCCAAAAAATGACGAACTAGGTTAGGCACTAGTGACTGAGAGATTGCTCGTATAGGGAGCCTAGGAATATCAGTGTAGGGATTTCTCTGCTGGCTCAACTCGCTCCATAGGCCTATATGGGAATGAAGATTGTTGTGTTTTTACGTTTCTATTAACAGAGTAACCCCGCTAGGCCGTGGAAAAGTCGTAGTGCATTAGAACAGTCCCTTGACATTTTGGATACACATCCATTATCAACCTTGTTGGTATACGCCTACCCCCCTAGCACGGCATCTATATCTTATCTAATGTCATTGAAAACAATTTGAATACATTTGTCATCAAATAAGGTTCCTGTTTATGACCAGTCGTAAATAGGAACTTTCCTGTTTATGACTGGTGTTAGACAGGACAAGTGAAGTGGTTAAAAAAGAGAGCTCCCAGAAATCCCTACTTCAAGTACCCAGCACTTTAGAAGTGGGGGAAGAAATCTTCATTATTTTCAGAAGTGAATTTTTTTTTTTTTTTTTTATCATTGAAAATAGTTGCTGTCAACTGTCAACAGCGAAAATCGTTGCTGTCAACTGTCATCTTTTTCAACATTCCTGTTTGCTGGTATTGGCCTACTCCCCGAGCACGCCATCTATATCTTATTTAATGTCTATTGAAAATAATTTCAATACATTTGTCATCAAGTAAGGTTCCTCTTTATGACCGGTCGTAAACAGGACAAGTGAAGTGGTAAAAAATAGTCCGCCTGGAAATCCCTACTTCAAGTACCCACCACCAAGGACCAATCACAAGGCTCATCTCATTTGCTGATGGCAGGATGTGCTTGGAGAGCAGAATAGTGGGAAAAAAAATTAAAAATATACTACTTTTTTTTGGAGTGAGCCTTGTCGACCACTGTACAAATGAATAGATTCTGTCCGTCCATTGTGTACCTCTGCTAAAATATGCAATTCTACATCTATTATTCGATTCAAATATGTCAATGGACACCTAAATATGAAATTCTGAAAATTAGAGACATATTGGTCATGTTTTTGTAGTAGAATTTGTTGATTTTTCGAGAAACTATTCTCGGGCAGGAATACTGTCAGTGTGTAAAGTGGTTAGGAAACCACAGAAGTAGTACCCCTTACAAGACATTTTCCACAGGAGAGCGCTGCTTTTGCCCCTCCCATTACAAAATATTTCTTAGCTTTAGGTAGAGATGGAAGTGAGTGGGGAAACGGGAAGCTCTGCCCTGGGAGATTGAAGATACAAGAAAAGTGGAACCGAGCTTGTGTGTGCATACCGTCAATGCGCTGAACGAGTCTTCAAGTGTCCAGATCATTGATAAATATAATTACTCTTCACCATACCCTGGTCTCATTCAATTTTTCAATCACATATTAATGGCAAAATAGCATTTAAGAGATCATCGCAAAATACACTTTGTAGAAGATAATAAAGATAAATTAACCTAAAATTAAAATAGTAAACACGGATTGAGTAGCAAACCATGAAGATTGTCAAATCATCAATCAATACTTCCATCATCTGAGGCTGTCACTATAAATTTACACAGAAAGATGGCAATTCACAATAACGTTTTTGAACATTGTACATCATTTGACCATAATAAGGAGCCATAGAGAAACATTCTGAAACCTCGTACAAAGTCTTCTGTTTACTGGGGTGGCTTTCTAATGCATGGGTGTATCCGCATCAATTTATAGCAAAATGCTTGTTGAAATTCCTGGACTTTTCGAGTCAACCCTGAAAATATTAAGTGAAAATTGTTGCTGAATTTCTGCATAGCGTAAAACCTCGCGTACAAGCCTAACTTGCATATGAGCTGCACCATGACTTTGTGACGATCCTATAGGCCACACCAGGGGTCTGTTTATGGTGACTTTAGTACTGTACTGGTACTTGGCCGATCCTATAAACTGCACCGCTGATTGCGTACTAGCTGCGGCTTCTACACAAGGTTTTACAGTAGTTGTTTCTGCCCCTGGCAGAGCAAGTAGTCTCCTGCTGTGGATGGCAGCAGAATGGCAATTAGTTCAAGAATAGGAACCAGGTAGCATGGCAGCTCTCAGATTGACTCCAGGTGGTGTCTCTACTGGTTCCATAGGGAGTTAGTTCCCTCACATCCCAGTGGTGTCTCTACTGGTTCCATAGGGAGTTAGTTCCCTCACACACCAGTGGTGTCTCTACTGGTTCCATCGGGAGTTAGTTCCCTCACACCCCAGTGGTGTCTCTACTGGTTCCATAGGGAGTTAGTTCCCTCACACACCAGTGGTGTCTCTACTGGTTCCATCGGGAGTTAGTTCCCTCACACCCCAGTGGTGTCTCTACTGGTTCCATAGGGAGTTAGTTCCCTCACACACCAGTGGTGTCTCTACTGGTTCCATAGGGAGTTAGTTCCCTCACACACCAGTGGTGTCTCTACTGGTTCCATAGGGAGTTAGTTCCCTCACACACCAGTGGTGTCTCTACTGGTTCCATCGGGAGTTAGTTCCCTCACACCCCAGTGGTGTCTCTACTGGTTCCATAGGGAGTTAGTTCCCTCACACACCAGTGGTGTCTCTACTGGTTCCATAGGGAGTAAGTTCCCTCACACACCAGTGGTGTCTCTACTGGTTCCATAGGGGGTTAGTTCCCTCACACACCAGTGGTGTCTCTACTGGTTCCATAGGTAGTTAGTTCCCTCACACACCAGTGGTGTCTCTACTGGTTCCATAGGGGGTTAGTTCCCTTACACAAGCGTCGTGTCTCTGTTGGTTGCTATTCACCTATCGGCGCAGAATGCCAATGTACCATGTGAAGATTCTAATCAAGTTATTTGAATTAGATAATATGCCTATGCGTATGCCGGTTTTAGAAGATGGTTAAACTTGGTTTATATTGTGGCTTGTGTATTTAAAGTAATATCTAACTCTTACATGCAGTAAGGTAGAGGGTTATGGATTTCTTACCTCCGTCCCATCCCCCCCTTTTCATCGTTTAAGTATGACCACTCCCTTAAAATACGGGTTTCATTCACATGGGTCACCTGGTGGTACAAATCAAAACTCATGAAATTCTTTTGGGCCACTCAAAAAAAAATTGTTTTATGTCACCCGGCAGTGAAAAATATGATTAGGGCGTTTTTCTTTTATCTTTTTTATCTTTTTTTACTGAGGGCTAAAATGAATAGGAAAATTACGACTCTTTGTGAATGGTTTTCACATTCAGTAGTTAAGAGTTTAGTGATCCACAAATGTGTTATATTGTTTGTTTTTTCTAGCTCATTGCATAACTGACAGTCTAAGTTTTAATTTGATACCAGCCCCTTTGGGGGCCGGGATTGTGGGGGGTAATTATAGTCTATTTTATTTCTGTGCCATTTCTACTCCCTCCCCCATCTCCGCCACCCCCCTCCTCCCCCCTCCCTCCCCCACGATGGCGCGGGAACTAGGCATAGCTGCGTCCCACTGCCCCAGATAGCGCATGGTGATGTTGTCATGAAAATGAGTCCAGCAGTCACTCTCCAGGCAGAGTCTTACGCAGGGGCCCGACTCAGAAGTTTAAATTTTATTATTTCAAATATTGGACTGTTTCAGAAGGATATACTTATAGGGTATGTTAAAGTGAATATTTACTCTGGAATTTTGTACTTTACAACCACCATTGAATAACAGATATGTTATATAAGCACCATTTCATTGCTGAAAAAAATGGCGGACTTTCCTGAAATTTTCTGTTTCTGGTTACTTGATTCAATTTGCGAGAGTATTTCCATCTTTTATTTAGTTTTTCTTTGGAATACAATGGATTTTCGAGAATCATTAAGATAGAGAGTAGGAATATCGCATGTAAAGGACTCAAAATATACTTAAAGTTAAATTGGAAAGATATATCGAGTTAGCTTAGAAAAAAGTACATATTTCCATCTAGCCTCTTTTTGTTTATCTGTTCCTGTCAAGCACTCAACCCTAATTTAATGTGATGGTTCGCTGGTACCAACGAATGCCGTTTTATATATATGGGAACCAAATATGCCAATATTTGTCAACTTCTCAACATATTTTTCATTAAAAATCTTTAAAAAAAAACAGTTTTCCCCAAATCACCATTTTCATGATGAGCGCGGTGATGAGAAACCAGTTTAGTTTTTTGAGTGGCCTTAGCTTTATCAATATTTTATATTCAGATGCTTATCATACATTACAAATGGTTGATTGATGCAGCAATAGAAATACTGTTTTCCCATTCATTTCTATAATGAAGGTATTATTTTGCTCAAATGGCTGTATCATGAAATAATTAAAACTAATATAATGTGAATGCAAATAAAAATAAAATTCCAATTATAGATCTACCAACAAGTAGCATGTCTCTTTAACAATGATCGTGACAGATGGCGGCCCCTTTTAAAGATGGTATTGCACCTAGCGCAGTTATGTTGTTTGCATATATGTCATATCAGGCTATCGTCAACTAGCATTTGTATACTTGAGATCTGCACCAATAATAACCATGAGCTAAGTGACAGGGATAGTAGCTTGAATATTGTATTGAATACATTATAATGTATGCATAATCCTGGACTGAGTATCCACATTGACTTGTAAATCACCTAGTGAAATTTAAAATACCTATAAACTAAAATCAGGCATATGAAGTCACTGCCTCAATCTGTCTTGGCTGTGGATTCTGGAGGGACATACATACCTAACAAATACTGTAACTGTGCGGCAGACTATGACTTAATATTAGTGCTGCTTTATTTTTCAAAAGTTTCTCAACGTTACATATGCCCCAAGAATATGGCAGGTTGTGGTTGATGCTTGATAAAAACTGCCACTACATGAATCATCTAATTTAAACAACTTTAAACAAGAATAAAGTTGATTAATGGCCTTCTTTTAGTAGCTTTAAGCAACTTTAAACAACTGAAATTTTCTCCCAGATTAAAGTCTCTTAAAGGTGCTTCAAGCTGCTTATATCAGGCCATGACTAAACTTGAAGTGGCGATTACAGTTGCTAATATTACATGGTTTATGTGGTGTGCACAGTGGATGCAAGACAGTTTTGGTAAGGGTGGGGGGGGGGGGGTTCGGTGGAGCTGCAATATATCAGTTTTCAGTTTTCAATATTTTTATTGGCTCAATACAATAAGTAGGTTTTTCATACAATACACTTTTAATAAACAACTTTTGAAACAAGTTTGAATCAATCTTCATCAGAGTGTGTACACAACAGGGACAAACCAGACCGTTCCATGACGGGGGCGTTACAAGACAGTTTCTGTGTAACTTCAAGTAGATATAATTTGATATGATTATATGCACATCAAAAAGATCACAAAGATATCACAGTTTATAGAGCTCGTTCAAACATGAACATGATATGATATATGTACATGAACAAAAACATAACCACATAAGGTTCTATAGTAGTATACATATACAAAATTGTGTGAAGGGCTGCTTCCACCAACGCGACGTGACTAATCCGTCATGTACACCATTCTCTCCGTCCGTCAACGGATTGGGCAAATCCTTCCAATTTTGACGGATCTGTCACATTTCTGCTTTCACTCCTTCTGTCCGTCAGCAGATCCGTCCATATTTGATGGATCAGTCACCTGTTTTGATGGATCCGTCGATGGACAGACAGATTAGTGGAAGCCAAATTAGCCGTCATAAGGATCCAAAAAAGTGATCCACTGATCCGTCTATCAACGGATCCATCAACGGACGGATCAGTGGAAGCAGGAAAACGGGAATCCGTCCGTCAGAGGGTGACGGATCCATCACATTTTGGCAGATCCGTCAAGGGACAGAAATATCAAAAAATTTAGATATTCCTGTCACTTGAAGGATCCGCCAAAATGGTGACGGATCCGTCACCCGTTGACGGACGGATTTCCATTTTTCTGCTCCACGGGTCCGTCAGTTAACGGATCCATCGAAGGATGGACTGATGGAAGCCATTTTGACGGATCTGTCACACTTTTGGCATGGTGATGATGGGGAAAGTGGCTTCCACCGACCCGGATTTGTCATGTGGGGTTGGTGGAAGCAGCGCTTTACTCTTTCAAAATATTGCATACTTTTTAGTTATTTATATAAAATTAGAATTTCTTCAATTTTGAAACTCAACCCCACATGATACCACCTGGACAAATCTGACCAAATAACTACCAGAGCAAGAAATGAAAAAATAATGAAATAAAAAACGCCCATGAAATATATTGGTCAGTCTTTGGAATTAGAAACATATTTTTTGAGTTGCCTAAATAAAGTGTATTTGGCTTTGGACTGAAGCTACAAGTAGGTCATGGTTAGATAAGAAAGTGATGTCCAATTACCAATAATTAGGTAGTCCGTGGTGGTGGCTGATGATGTATGGGTGGGGTCTGTGCTTTAATAAGATGTAGATTGAGGTTTTTGTGTCTCTTGATTACATAACAGTGTAGTGTGAAATTCAAAAGTCGGTAATTGACTTGCGTAGTGTAGGCGTTTAATGCACACTTCCACATGACCGTTACACAGTATGCTGTCATCTCTCTTTGCATCATGGGTTTACACCTGAAAGTAGTGCCTTGAATTGTGATAGGTAATGCGATTTGATATGATGGAGGGTGTATTGAGCAGCGGGCAAGCAGGCCTAACTTCGGTATTTTCTTTCTACCATTAACTATCATTCACATAATAATTAAAGGGATTTTTTTAAACTATATTGCAATGAAAACATGCAAAAAATTAAATACAGATTCTAACTAAACATCATACTAACTGCAACTGGTGTTCCTGAACTTCTCTATAATTGGGGAAATGGATAGGGTTAGGGCTAGGGCTAGGGTCAGGGTTAAGGATAGGGTTAGGGATAGGGTTAGGGTTAGGTTTAGGGATAGGGATAGGGTTAGGGATAAGGTTAGGGATAGGGTTAGGGATAGGGTTAGGGATATAAGGTTATGGTTAGGGCTAGGGCTAGGGTTAGGGTTAAGGATAGGGTTAGGGATAGGGTAAGGTTTAGGGATAGGGATAGGGTTAGGGATAGGGTTAGGTTTAGGGATAGGGATAGGGTTAGGGTTAGGGATAAGGTTAGGGATAGGGTTAGGGATAGGGTTAGGGATATAAGGTTATGGTTAGGGATAAGGTTAGGGATAGGGTTAGGGATAGGGATAAGGTTAGGGTTAGGGATAGGGTTAGGGATATGGTTAGGGTTAGGGTTAGGGTTAGGGATAGACTTAGATTCAATGTTATGAGATAATAGTATTCATAAATGTGTACTCATTAATGCACACAAAAAAAACAATAATAGCTGCATATGAAGATGATAATATTATGGAGATGAAACTATAAGGTGGTACGATAATTCCCAGAAAGTGGTACGATCAATCCCAATACTGATGGTACAATTATTCCCGCAAAGTGGTACGATCGTTCCCACGTGGGGCAAAGCGGTAGGATCAGGCGGATGGTACGATCGTTCCCTGGTAGGATCGTTCCCGTAATCTTGCTACCGATGATGCACAGGATGAATTGTCAGTGTTAGAAAAACACACAGTTTTCGATACACTGATGCAGAGTATGTGTGTAATGTAGGCATTGGTGAGAGGACATAGTGCAATCTATGGACAGATATTCCAATAGATGTCTCCACCCGGGCGATTGAATTGTATCTCTGTAGGCCTCAGCTCTCCATCACTCTCCAATATCCACCGGTGGATAATGGCCGCCACCCATAGTTAGTCAGCACCAAACCTCTGCTGGAGAGTGTAGGCTACGTTGGAGACTTGAGGCGTGCAGAGACTACTCTGCCGCAGACTGGACATAGGGTAGGCTTTTGGTGTAGGCATGTAGTGTATGCACATAGTGTCTAGATGTGTAGTTTAGACATTTAGTGTAGTTTGTAGTCCAGGTATGTGGTTTAGGTGCGTACAGGCTGGCTGCCCGAGTGTAGTATAATACACGCAGGTGTAGGCCAATTTATGACCTGTCAATCATAGAGGTTTATAGGCCCTTTCTACTAAGGGACACCTTTGTATTCCACTGTCTTTCATATACTGTATTCAACGTAATAAGCGCACAGTGCGCCTAAAAATGGTTATGGACACCTTTTAGTACTTAAGAGTTTAATTGGGCTAAAATATGTAGATATCTTTGGTTATTTATAGTATAAAAGTCGGCTCAAAACAGGGGGTGTGCGCTTATTAGGGGGTGTGCCCTTATTACATCAAATACGGTAATGCATTTCGCCACGCAGCGCTCGACAACAGAACTGTGCATCAGATGTTGGCCCAAGACTGCCGCCCCTGGCTCACAGAGAAGATTGGCCTACACCTGTGTGTATTATACTACACACGGGCAGCTAGCGTAGTCAAGGTGTGCATTGAATATTTGTACTGTAGGGGTGTAGTGTTTAGTGTAGGGTAGGCTTGTAGTGTTGGCATCTATTTGCATTCTAATACCCTAATTTACCCTGCTCAAGATCTGCGCTTATTTGAGACCCCTGCGCTTATTTGAGACCCCTGCGCTTATTTAAGCCAATATAAAGTGGTGGGTCCAAATGTATGTTTTTAATATATTAGTGTGTAAATAAAGTATCTAGCCCTGTATCATCTTTATATCAAGTATAATTACTCATCTTTATATCATCCATCCATGTATGTGCTTACAACAACGATATCAGAACTGATAAGCGGCTTCATTCATTTGTCAGAAATATATAACAAACATTTAAAATTTGTGGTTTGAAAAATGCATGTAAAAACATATTTAAACTTTTCAAAAAAAGTGTTTTATTAGTACAGCAACATTGAAACCCCCACCGTAAAGTCAGATTGTGAAAGATTCTACCATTATTTCATGGCGGATAAAATGATCACTATGCTTAAGTACTAGAAATCCCGTATCCCGTGCCCCCCCCCCCTGGGATACAATGTTCCCATATCACATGGCCTATGATGTCATCATTCGCTCAAATTCTCTTGGCCATTTATATGCAATTAAACATATTTTGAAGAAAAAAAACATGAAATAAAAAAGAATATGGAATAAAGGCAGGATGCAACCAAGCCCCACCTCGGAGGGAACGATACCAAAATAACCTCTGGCCATGGGCCTTTGTCTATGTATATTACAAATGATGAAATTCATACGTAGCAGCATGGTGAAAAAAAAAGGTATCCAATTGTCATCCAATTACCGTAAAGCCATCATTATGTAAAGACAAATCATCCCAATATCATCACTCCCAGAACCATAATTGACCAATACCCCCATCATCAATAATGATATCATAATAAATTATCATCACATTTTCATTATAATGTCAATACAAATGTCACTACAATGTCACACTTTTGTCATGTCAATAACATAACTGCCACGACAGCCAAAAACCATCTTAGTATTCCAACCAAAACTTGCTCCTTTGGGTGCCTGAAATCATTATGGACAATTAAAATCATAATGGACAGTTAAAATCAAATTATTGTGTTTATAGGTCAAGTTATTAGGTTTATAAATCGCCTAGAAAACGGCCCAAGTCGCCATCTCCCAGTGGCCAAAGAATATTCCTGGTTAGAACCACTCGTCATATTTACGTGAATATTACATTAGAATGCTGAGAAGCACGTCTGTTTTATCTAATAATGACTCATTTCAAATGAGTGGTACTACATGTAGTAGGGTTGAATCATTATTGATAATCAGTTGGCAATGTTGATTCAATGTTGATCCACGTTGCTTCAACAGTTGATTCCACAGGGGGTCACTAAAATGCCCTCTACAGCTACACATCTAATAATTTGTTTCGGTGATATGAAAATCAAATGTGATACTTCCCATTTTTAACCTCTTTCTGTCTTTAGTCTTCTTATAAGACAACTGTTCGACAACTTTAGATGCTTTGATTGTTTCAGTGTTCAGTTCTCAGACTCTTGTAACAGCACTGCTAAGCCGTATTAGTGGTATAGGTTCCTCATTCGACTGTGTCCCTCTCACATGCGGCCTTTGTTTTCGCACCTTGTTTGTTTTGTTCAACATCCTCTTGTTAATGACGAAGAACACAAAGGGGTTTACGAGTGTGTCTATTTTAGCAAATAAGCTGGTTGTGATGTAGAGATTGTTGGACACCGGGAGAGAAAAGACGATCATGAAGGATAGGACGGCGTACGGTGTCCAGACCAGTAGGAAGAAGAAGCAGTGAAGGATGGCCACCTAAAATAGTAAAGGTAAATATTGATACGCATTTTGTCATTTTATCCAAAGATTGAATACCTGAAAATGATTATTTTAAATCAAATATTTCCAAGTGGCCAACTAATATATATATACTTGATGACTGACATTTGCAAAGGGCATACTCACTTTGCCAATAGAATGGTCAATATCTTTTGCCACCCCTCCCCTGGCAGGTTAAAATTCCAGGTATGCATGCCCCCTTAAAGCATAATATCGCAATGTGCAATAATTATCCTTATCATTATCATTATATAAGTATATATGTACTGGTACTGCCAAGGTATATACTAAACTAACTCTGAGTATTCATTATTTCACATTGGGAAAAAAGGAATGGCAGGAAGGTGAACCTAAAGGTGCACAAAAAATACAAAGGTGAGTTTTCATGAGTTCTATTCTGTTGGCCGGGTTATTCCATGAGTTGATCCTTGGGTTGGATTCCATGAGGCTGTAGGCCGAATGGAATGCGGCCCAATGGTTAACCTTTTTTCTATTCAAACTAAATTATAAGGGCCCATAGGAGGGGGGGGGGAGGGCCTGAAATAGCTTTTTTCTATGTTGTTCAAATGTAACATGATGTCACGGAGGGGGGGGGGGGGGGGAAACACAGCTTTCATTGTATTTAAACCATATTCCATGAAAAAAAGAATTATCCAAAGTTTATACTCACAATAGTGACATGATAGTCTTTCTTGAATACCCCGCTGGAGCGTTTTGATACCTGCCGAGTGGAAGCCCTTACTGTAGCCACGATACGTCCGTATACACCAACCATGATGCACACAGGGACGAGGTATCCCAGTGTCAGGATGCCCAGTATGTAGGGCATGGGTAGGGTGATCCAGTCTAAAGAGCAGGCCATGTTGTGTGGCTCCAGGATGTAGGAGCCATAGCCGAGTAAGGGTGGCAGGGCCCAGAGTAGACCGTACAGGTACGAGGCAGCCAGCCCCACAAACACCATCAGGCGCACCCCCGGGAGGTTCCGTTTGATGACTGGAACAATGAGTTATAATCATAGAATAAGAAAACTGCTTCTCTTTCTGCAAGTAGGGTATAATTGTATTGAAAGGATAGAAATTTGTTAATGATAATGATGTTAAACTGTTTGTTTGTTTGTTTGTATTTCTTTTATTTATCCTGGCAGGATGTATGGTCTGGCAGACCGTGTTACACAAACACCAGCATTTGTTCCGATGGGCGGAGGTAATAAAAGGCAATTAAACCTTAGAAAATACTTTTATAGCAGGAAAATGCACATTTAGGTGCATGTTCCTGCCATGTGTAAATGTTAAATGTACTTCATCTAATTTTGAGGACACCAAGTTGTGATGAGTTGTATGGATAGTCTTGGTGTGAACTATCACTATTCTGACATAAGTGTTCAATTGTTCAAGCCTGGTTAGGCCACTCAAAAGAAAAAGTAGTTTCTCATCACCCGGCAGTGAAAAAAATATGACGAGGGCTTTTTTGTGTTGTTTTTTTTTACTGGGAACTGAAATATATGGGGGAAATTAAGAATTGCACGCAATTTTCACATTTTGGAGGTAAGGGTTTGTTCCTCCAAGTTGTTATAATGAAAGTTATCCCTAGCTGTATGCATTACTGACAGTATTTATAAGCTTTAACTTGCTACCAATATGCCAATATGTGTCCACTTTCTAACCGGTCTTTCATCAAAAATCTTTTGAAAAAAAGAAAAAAAAAAGGTTTACCATATCACGATTTTCATGATGAGCACGGTGATGAGAAACTACTTTTTTTTGAGTGGCCTTAGAATAGTGAAATGTACAATTGTGTGATAATATGACACCATGCGTTTAACCAACACACCAGGTCGGTTTGCTATGTTGCTGTGTCTCATAAGTCTGTTACAATTGAAACTTCTTTGAACGGGTCTGGTCTTTAACCTGTGTAATCTTTGACCAGTTTAGTCTCTGACCAGCAAGCTGTATGCATTACTGACAGTATAAGCATCGCCTGACTGTGCATGTTGGTCAGTTACACTGGTGACCCGGATGCCTGTGAGGAGACATATTCACAGGGCGTGGTTCTGCATGCGTTGGAGTTTATTGAGTTCCCTTGAGGTGGCACATGCCGTATAAAAAGAGCAATATTCTCAGGTCGGGGATATCATAACCTTGTACATTTCTAAACTGATGAAAGCCCTAAATGTATTGAATCAAATAACCATGAAAATTATGGTCAAATCATTAAAGATATACTAATAATAGCCAATTAAAATGGGTCACATGATTTCACCCAGAGTCTGACACAATTTCACCATTTCAGACACTTATTCCTAAGGATTCCCTTGCACATTGATCGAATCTAAGGTGTATATCTTCTTGTGAAATTAATAGAAAAAGGGTACAGGATGTGGAGAGTCTTTGCAGGAAAATGAAAGGAAACAATGTTTACTTCATATGACGATTTTAAATGGTTAAACTATGGTTAATCTACTGTATTAAACTACTTTGTACCTAAATCTGTAAGCATCATGGTGCTAATGCTATGAAATATGACTGTCATGATGTTTGTTTTATTTTAATCTTGTGTTTTATATAACTTTGTATATATATTTTGGCCCCCATAGTCAGGGGGCTATACACTTAGTCACACTAGTCATAAAGATAGTCAGGAGTGACTATATGTGGATCACACAAATTGATGATGTCACAGGAATGTGTGCACAGGAAACAGTTAGGATTCAAATTTGAATGGTCCATGGACTTCAGGTAGGCACGATATCTCCTAAAACACTGTTCTATGGGTATCCCGGCTTGTTATATGTTATTTTATAGTTGACTATGACCACTTAAGATGTTATAGGGTGCATGAGTTTTTGATTTGAGTAGGCAGAATAGGGCAGTGCAAAGTAATGTAGAGTAGATCAAGGCAGAGATAGCCAGGGTAAGGCAGAGCTGAGTAATGTAGATCAGAAGAGGGCAGATCAAGGGAGAGCAGAGTAATGTAGAGTAAAGCAGGGCAGGGTAGGGGAGAGCATCGCAATATAGAGGAAAGCAGGGGAAAGTAGATAAGGCAGAGTAAGGCAGAACAGTGTAAAGTAGAGTAGATTAGAGCAGGACAGAGTAGGGCAGAGCAATGTAGATTGGAGCAGGGCAAAGTATATCGATGCAGAGTAAAGCAGAGCAGCATAATGTAGAGTAGAGCAGGACAAAACAAGGCAGAGTAAGGCAGAGTATTGTAATGTAGAGTGGGGCAGAGTAAGGCAGACCTTGTTCGGTGGTATTCTGCTCTATATTACAGTGCTCTGACCTGTTCCACCCTGCTCTATACTCTACTCTATGTCACTCTTCTCTTTCGCTACCTTACTCTGCCTTACTCTAATCTACATTACTCAGCTCTGCCTTACTCTGCCTTATTCTGCCTAACTCTGCTTCACTCTAGATTACACTGCTCTGCATTGCTCTGCTCTGCCTTGCTCTGCTCTGCTCTGCTCTACAATACTCAGATCTGCCTTACCCTACCTTGCTCTACTCTTTATTACTTTGCTCTGCCTTACTCTGCCTTGCTCTGCCCTGCTCTATTCTACATAGCTTTGTTCTGCCTTGCTATACCCTGCAGAACCTTGACCTGCCTTCAGTACTTCAGTTTCCCTTATTTCTCATGATTGACTACATATATATTAGTCATAGTGACTACTTTAGAGCATGAAACCATTAGATTCATAGTCACTTGACTATATAGCCAAAATCAGCCAAATCAATGGCCGACTGTATGTTGACTATATGACTAACTTAAGTTAGACATAAGCGACTAGCTAGGAATAGTTTTTTTTTCTACGTTCATACGACTATAGCAACGTAGTCCATAGTGACTAACATTTCCAGGTCCATTATTATACTAGTCCTCCATCTGCTACAAGACAACATTGAAATAATAACACAAGGCAATCTCATAAATATATACATACACAGGTGTCCATGAAACATCCGCAAGTATCTGTAAAGCGTCATCAGTATAAGCGTGCCAATCGTGGTCATTGCAAAAAGGTAGATGAAGAACCCGTCCCGACCACATTCTGCGGTTAAACACATTTTTGATTCAACTGGAGCTTAATTGAAAGGCACCGGTAGGGTGAGCCACCTAGTGGCAGCATGGACAATTGGAGTGACATTTACTCGAATAACATATGCTTTGAGTGTGACTTCTAGTAGTCCAATCTTTGCTTAAATGCCAAAATTCATGCAGTTCTAATTTAGACTTCTACCTACCTTGTTCAGAGAAGTACCAGCCATGCGAGAAGGCAGACAGCAGTACCATCGGGTAGCTCAGGATGGCAGGTGCAATTTGACAGATGCAGATACTGATGGTGATGACATCCATGTCTGTCATGTCCGCCTTCTTCTTAAAACTTCCCCACAACACCACGATGTTGGTGCCTACTGAGAGCACACCTGGAAGGGAACAACTTTTGATATAGTCCCTACTTAAACATTCCCCACACTACCAAAATGTGGGTGCCGATTGAGAGCAGCCTTGGAAGTGAACATCTATTGATATAGTCCCATCTCAACTCTTTAAGGACGCATGTCGTTAAAATATGACATTTGTCAACACGATGCACCAATGCAGCCTTGGCGAGTAACTCGCCAGTGCTGCATTGGTGCATCATGCCGACCCTTCGGGAGTGTCTCAACTTCGTAGGGTCAGCATGGTGCTTGAATGCAGCACTGGTGAGTTACTCGCCTAGGCTGCATTCCCAACTTCCCCTGCCCGTTCACCTGCCCATTCCCCCACTTGCCAGATATCCTAGTTGCATCAGTGATTTCATGAAAGGGGTGTGCCTGCCCTCATCATTTAGTTAGACATACACATACCAACATGGATCCACACAGGGGAGGAACCTCCCCTGTGTTCAACTCATTGAATTTAGCCTGTTTCGCCGACCTCTCCTTTCCATTCCCCGACTTCCCATGCCCATTGTCTGACCCCCGGCCCTCCATTCCCTTACCTCCCTTCTCCATTCCCCGACTGCTTCTCTCCATTCCTGACCTCCCTTTTCCATTCCCCGACCTCTCTTCTCCATTCCCTGACTGCTCCTCTCCATTCCCGACCTCCCATCTCCATTTCCCGACCTGGTTGCAGATGATCCTGAATACAGTAGGAAGGCAAATCTACCCTTATTAAGCACTAGTTATATGTTGCAATGTGATATTTCATACTCAATCATTCACCAAGAGTACTTAATTCTGCAATAAATCAGTAACATATCAATCAGGTAACTGGATTAAAATGGGTTTCAGGTAAAAAAAGCTTTTTTTCTACTTTAGATTAGATAGTGTGTGTGATTTCTCCCGACCTTGAGCCAATGTTTTTGTCTCTGACCGGGTGCCGTCTCTGACCAGGTGCTGTCTCTGACTGGGTGCCGTCTCTGACCGGATTTCACCTTGGGAGTTTAGTTATGTTCTACCAACAGCAGGAGGCTAATAATAATTATATAACAGCTGCCATAACGTTTTTACATATCCTTATATATATGAGTATAGGTTAGTATTAAAGGAACACGTTTTTCTGACACCAGGTCAGAGACGGCACCTGGTGACAGACGGTACCTGGTCAGAGACGGCACCCGATCAGAGACAAAAACATTGGCTCAAGGTCGTGAGACACAGCCATATATATATATATATATATATATATATATATATATATATATATATATATATATATATATATATATATATATATATATATACATATATATATATATATATATATAATAACTACCCAGTGAAACAAAAAAAAGAGACCATTTGAATATATTAAAACTGTGACTTACCACATAATTCTAAATGCTATTTTTGAATTCACCGGGTCAAAATACATAAATGTCCCTTTTTTCAACTTTTGAAAATTTGTAGAACTGTGTAATAGACATTTAGATTTAAAACATATATGTAAATAGTAGATGTCGAGCTTGTATAGCTTTTTACACTTGATTCCTTTTTACGACAAATGAACTGTATGGCAAACGGAACATTCCCACAAGGCGACACACAGGGAAAAGGCTAATGGTTCCTTTGACAATAAAATACATAGTGTTACTTAGTGCCTACTACAGGGCAATACAGGCTTGGAACCATTTGAAGCCCTCATACACGTTAATTGTGAACGAATCTTCTTCAAAATCGCAATCAATAAGAACTATCCTACCTATTTTACGTAAGTTTATTTTAAACAAAGCAGATATTACATTTTTTACAAGTGTATACATATCCATAAATTCATTCATCCCATCTCATTGTTATAATTGAATCTACAAATGCTATGTAAGGTATCATATCCAACCAGAGATACAATTTAGGACTCGTCAAATGCTCGTCATACTGTATATCTATTGACACATATATCTGTATATATTATGATTTAATCAGGGATGCCAGCGGAGGGAAGGCAATGCGCCAATATATATGCTGGTTATTAATACATTTCATATTTACCTCGTATGTTGAATGTAATATTAGACCCAATAAAAACCTTAAAAGAAAAAAAAACATTAGCCTAGTAGTATAAAAAGGAGCATGGTTAAAAAAACCACTAGGCACACTCACCTACAGTTGTTATGTAGAGTCCTATGAAGATGTCTGTACTTTCTGAAAAGGCAGACCTGAATTGAGGCTGGTCCATGACTGTGTCTGTAATAACATCGTCCATGTCAGAATTTGATCAATCTGAAAGGGGAAGTAAGTTCCGTTTCAAGGGCATGATGCATGAAACCAGACCTGACGAGTAACTCGCGAGTGCTGCATACAAATTGAGTTTCTCTACTCCACTTTAGTATTTTTCTTTTATTTGTATGAAATAATTGGAATCTGAGAATTATTCCGACACCCCTTGAAAGCTAAGGCATTGGACTACCAGCCCAATGATGTGACTACCAGAATAATCCCTTTTTGACAGAATAATTGTCGTCATTCTGAGTATGATCTCTTGCCCAGTAGTTACTGCACTGAGTGGGCTTATTTGTGAAGCCTCTGAGTTGGAGAGACCTTCTGTTATTCCTAAATCCGTGCCTTATGGCTTTGAAATAAATTATGCTGATACCCTGTGGTTGTGGGGAGGAATTTGCCCTACATGTGGGTGCTAGCTCCACTTTTCTATCATTTTTCGAATGTATCTGCTTAAGAAAACTAAAACAGAGCAGCTCAGATTGGCATGAAAAATCTAGATAATCCTAATGGAGACGCATTTTAAAATGCAATTAAATAGCTATAGTGAGATCTCTTATATCCGCCATGCCAAATTGCTGGCTGAGATTGTTCGGATGGTGAATGTGGCAGTTTATAGGGTGAAATTTGTATGGCATGATATCAAAACTACCCCCTTTTTGACCTGGCAGTAGGTCAGACTGGCGGATTATTGGATGGCGGTTTATAGAGATCTCTCTGTAATAAATTGCATGTTAGATTGTATTTCCAGTGTTTATAAGTGGATCTCAGGTTATATATGGACATGTCCCTGGTTAAATAATGCACCATCTGGATGTAGGGGGTTACAGAATATTTACAAAGTCCATAAATACTGATATAGCTAATTGGGCCTATTGTGTGATATCTTGGCTTTTATATCTCTTTGGAATTTCTATTCTATACTGAATATCATGGACATAATCAAGCATTAAAGTGCACTGGTCAAGTAGAGTGGAGAAATAGCCTTGCTCACAGTCCAATGCCTACAGGTAATCACCCTGTAACTGTGGTCTGCAGTGCCCACTTTTCTCTCTGAAGTGTATGGGAAGTTTTTCCCAAAATGGCTAATATTCTGCCAAACTGCTCTGGATCTAAAGCAGATATCAATATGCTGTCTTTCGCATTGTGTTCCAGACATATTTCCCTTTCTGGGGATAGGTCTCACACATTTCTAGACATATTATTTCAATTTAGAGGTATACACCCTATAGGTGGCAGTGCGGCCAGTGGTTGACCTACACATACCCTGAGACGGACAGTGAAATTTGAGGTTATTTGTGCACCCCACTACATACTTCTAGTGCTTTTTGGAAAGAATAATACTATTGTTCTCAAATTAAGGGCGTAAAATGATTAGCCACAAAATCAGGTATCCGTCTCATGGTATGTGTCTGACTCCAGGTGAATCTACCCTAACCCAAGATGCAGACACGGCTGGAGTGTCTGCGGCACCTAATCTCCTGTCTCTCCTGTTCTTAGAAATACTGCAGTGCGTCATTCGCTACCAGTATGAATGTATGCCACTATTGCTTCTGTCTGAAGTAGTTCCCAGGACTTAGCCCTTCAGTGAGTAGGCCTAGTTACTGAGGGACAATGTTATTCACATGTCTGCAGGGTAACACAGACTGAAGCAATCACTATCCTGATTTAGGCCCCATCTAGAGGCAACCAAAGGAAGCACCGGGGGTTGGACATGGCCACGCCCATGGCCTAACCCGTAGGAGCCCTATATACATTACTAAAGTTTAATAAGGTCAGTATGCTACATAACGGAAGTGTAAATGTGTGAATGTTATTATGGTACAAAGTGCAAATGTTATTAGGGTACATCTCCATGATAACTACATAACTGTTTGCACGCCGTCCACCCCTTAGAAACCAAGTTAGACTCATTTAGTCTTTTACAGTGGGTTTTGTGAATTTCATGGCCACAAATGGGTAATCTTGTAAAAAGACTTTAGGGTATTCTCATTACAGGGTTTTTTCAGTGTACTGAATCCATTTCTAAGTGGAAACATCATTTTCGAGAATTGTTTCTACTTCTAAATTGGCATTGAAAATAAAAGAATTAATTAATCAAATAATTCCGTGAAAAATTCAAAAGTATTTAAAATAAGAGGAGAAGCTCCAAAATCCCTCAGATTAGATGATGCCCATGTAAATAGTCCAGATCATCAATTTTACAATTTTTCATTAAGGCCTAATTAGCATAATTTAAGTGAAAATGAAGATACATGCATAATCTCACTGTTAATTACTGATTGAAAAAAACACTGCAGGAAACAACCTAAATGTACTTGCTTAATCCTGTTTGCGAGCCTGTAGCATCTGACATATTAGAAATGCTGCCTAAATATTTCGGACACCTCTATTCGGGTGGGGGTGTTGTACGTTTTCCCGTACCACCCCTATGTGTGGTACGCTTTTTGGGGTTCTAGACCAATCAGAAGCCAGCATGTTGGTCACGTGATCTGGCAATGGTGGCGATGTAAACAAAGCAGACGACGATGTGAACGTTGCAAATTAACGATATAAACAACTAAATTGGCGATGTAAACAACAACTAAAAGGTAGGGGGGCTGAATAATTGTCTTCTGGTCATGTAATAAAGCTTGTATTGCATGATAAGATCATGCATGGGGTGCACCAGCCCTCGGTGCATCTGCCTTATAAAGGCAGATGCACCTCGGGCTGGTACGACCCATACGTGACCTCATCATGCAATACTAGCTATGAATAGACAAGAAATATCAGATCAAATCAGGAAGATCTGTGACATTTGGTGGTATGTTACTACCCTTACTGGTTAGCCTAAACGCCTCATTAGAAGGTTCTTCATTGAGATGAAATATACCTGCTTGGCAGGGGGAAAAACATTGTCTTTCTTTGTTTGCATTAGTACCCTCCCTCAGGGGGGTGGCTACTGGAAAAGTAAATTACCCACATGCATTGATTAGCAACATTCTGACATCCATTCTCTCATCATAAGCAGCATGCTTCATTTAAACCTGACATCACATACTGAATCGATTTCATAAGATTTCATGAAGAAAGTTATCAAGAAGGCCACAAAGGCCAAAAGAAATGAAACAAATACAATATACAGAATCATTAGCACTTACATTACCCTCTAATTGGCCGTCGAGTGGCCTTAATTAGCTGTTAAGTATTATGAGAATGGTGTCCATTTAATTCCCGGACTAAAGAAAGGGTAGAGGCCCATACATGAGTATGAATAGATACAAATGCATCAATTGCATAAGTTTAGTCTAGAAAGGTCAAAGAAAAAAGTAGCTTTGTGTTTCCTTTTGTTCACACTATGGTACCTGGAGGGTGATTTAAAAGTCTATGGAGCGAATTTATGGGAAACTGTTAAATCACCTCTTGGCAGTTCTTTGCTTCTATACAATTCAGTTCTTCTAATTTCCTATCACGTATAAGTGACCCTTGGCCCATAGTCTAGAAAACTGCTAAGACACTAAGTTACATACTTATATGTTGCAGTACTAGCACTCCCCTCACCACACAGGTTGTATAGACAGGAGATAATTCTATTAAAATTGAAAAGAAAAATGTATAGAAGTATGGAAGTATGGAAGTAGCTAAAAGGAAGGCGAAACATTTACCCAGTCCACACTACTTTAAACACTTTACTTATTTCCCTCTATTGGGCGTTAGCATTTCTACTTACCTCAAACCTTGTCTCTCTTCTGTGAACTTGTAGCGTCTTTGACTCCTGTCCCTTGGTCACCCTACTGCCAGGTTTCCAATATCAGCACTGTGAGTTGTGTCCTGGCTGGTTCGTCTTCACCGTGCTGAGAGGTGTGGGACATGAGTTTGTGGACTTCCTGCTGTAGTACTGGTACTACACACATGTAGCTCTCAGAGGTGTCTGGTGACTGGTATAGGAGTGGCCACACACTTATAAAGCATGTGTATGTGTGTGCGTGGATGACCACGCCTCCTGCTACTGCTGCTGCCACTACTACTGCTGCTGTAACTGCTGATGTTATTACTGCTGCTGTTACTGCTGCTTCTGTAACTGCTGCTGCTGTAATTGCTGCTGCTATTACTGCTGCTGCAGTTACTGCTGTTACTGCTGCTGTGACTGCTGCTGTTAATGCTGCTGTTACTGCCACTGATGTTACTTCTGCTGCTGCCTTTAATGCTACTGTTACTGCTGCTGTTATTACTGCTGCTGTTACTGCTGTTACTACTGCTGCTGTTACTGCTGCTGTTACTGCTGCTGTTACTGTTGCTGTTACTGCTGCTGTCACTGCTGCTGTTAATGCAGCTGCTACTGCTGTTACTACTGCTGCTGTTACTACTGCTGCTGTTACTATTACTGTTGTTACTGCTGCTGCTACTACTGCTGTTACTACTGCTGCTTTTACTACTGCTGCTGTTACTATTACTGTTGTTACTGCTGCTGCTCCTTTTGTTGCTGCTACCTCTACTGCTGTTACTATTGCGGCTTCTGGCTGCATTACTCCCTGATAAACAGGCAATCAGTGGTAGTGGAAAGTTGCTAACTGGCCATTCAAAGGATCTCCCAGGTCTTTTGACATGATTATAATCGACATTTAAAACATGTTAAGGCCAAGAAAAGGTGTGTTTCAGGTTACCCTATCCTACTTAGCAAAACAGAGTCGACCCTGAACAAATTCATCCAATTTTGAAAAAATAATACATTTTTATTTTTTTGGTCATTTTGATTCGAGTTGATGTTCCATCAGTCGAGCTGGGTTTAGTGAGTCTGCACTGAATTTTATGAGTCAAGTTCTTGGTACTTCTCAGGCTAGAGTTTTTAAAGATCTGACCTATTGAGTGCTATTGAGTTCTAGGAAATGCAACCAATGTACTAATTATTTTTATTTTATTTTATTCCTGTGTATAGCAGAGAGGCCTTTTGTGGAAGGTCATCAACTGTGTTGCTATAGTTCACCTGCAGTTCTTGGCACAATGGGAAACCCAGTTTAATCATCTCAGTACAGAAATACAGGTGAAAAAAAACTGTGTGTTCTGTTCGAGGGAACCGGTAGATGAGTGCAAAAGGTGGGCGATCCTGTTGCTAGATTGAAAGTGACACAGAACTTTCTGGGCCAGGGTAAGGCTCAGGTGAGAGCATAACCAAAGCCTCAGACTTGCATATGTCTTAATCTCATGAAATCTATACAATTGAATACTCTTTGACCAGGTAACGTCTTTGACCGGGTGACGTCTTTGACCGGGTGACGTCTTTGACTGGGTGACGTCTTTGACCGGGTGACGTCTTTGACCGGGTGACGTCTTTGACCGGGTGACGTCTTTAACCAGCTTGATAGCAAACACTTTATTTAGGGTGGATGAAAATATGATTGTGCTGAAAGGGTAAATGGATGTTTAACACTTTTTTTTTTCTAAATGCAATCACTTTTGATATGTTCACTTATGTTGTTTCTCTCCTCCTTTAAGTGCTATCCTTGTTTTTTGTTTACAGTGGGATAGTATGGGATCTGGGAACTTAATAATCATCCTTCGATGATACCTTCTTTGTCCCTTCCTAATGTATGTTTTTTTCCTCCCTTGTTTATCTGCAGTGGACAGTGCCGCACCTACCCCCTACACTGTTGGTAGCTAATGACTATTGGAATATGCTGTAATTTTACAGTACATATACTACAGTATTATTGTACATGGGAAGGGAGGGGGGATGTACACTGTCAGAAGCTACACAGCTAGATATAATTATGTAGATTTACAGTATAAAATTAGGTTTCTTTGGTTTCCAGCGTTACATACTGTTCAGCTACACTCACCCACTGTAACTCCACACATAAGAGGTCCCGCGTTTGAGTCTCCACTGGGCAAAGTATGTATTACTGTTGGAATGCAGCTGAACTAGATTAATAAACCCACTCAAAAAATGAAGGATTAACGCTGACTTGGATTTGAACCCGCAATCTTTGGATTGACCTACAGCTCAGGGGTAGACACTAACGCTGGCCCAGGAGCCAATGGCCCGTAGTTATTGGTCCGGGCCCGTAGTTTTCTGCAAAATAGCATTCCTACGGGCCCGGATGGCCCATAGGAGTATTTGGTAGACATTTAAAGAAAGTTTGCCTGACAACTGTAGCCATGCAATATATCGTTGGAAAGAGGGAAATGTGCCCGAATCAATCATATTGATTTCAGTCTTTTATAGAACAATCAGAAATATACATGTTTTTTCTCTTAAAGAAAACATAATTTTGACCATTGGCCCACAGATCTTGGTCCGGGCCCGTAGTTTTCTAGAGCTACGGGCCCGGGTGGCCCACAGCTGAAAAATTTAGGGTCTACCCCTGCAGCTGAAGTACAATGAGGCATAAT
Organism: Harmothoe impar; assembly: GCA_947462335.1. Taxonomy (NCBI): domain Eukaryota; kingdom Metazoa; phylum Annelida; class Polychaeta; order Phyllodocida; family Polynoidae; genus Harmothoe; species Harmothoe impar. The sequence continues at coordinate 11,704,654 of OX381713.1, forward strand.
ATAAATGGTATAAACTAAAAATATCTCCTTTTATACTGTGCAGCAACAGTACTTACTCTTAGCAGTGTATAATCTACCGTCAAACTAACAGTAAAACATAACAGTGTAGAGTAAGGGACATGTGGTCGGACAGGACAAATGCCTAGAGACCCTCCCTACAGAATGGTAATAACAACGGTTAAAACATGGTATTTAACTAGTTGAATAAGTAATTTTCACAAAGATATTCAGTTCTGGTATTTAGCTATTATAGTATGGTTTTTAAAGAGATGGAATCTTTGATAATTTGAAAGGTGTCCAGAATTAGGGCCTAGAGTCCGGAATTAGGGCAAAAATTGACATGTGGTGGATCTCATGTTTCCTGGAATGATAGAGAAGTAATCATCATTTTTAGTTTTTCTTGCCTCTGCACCTGGGATTTTTGGGACCCCACTTTCCCCAAGAAGAAGCTTTTTTTTTGTCCCCCGCTCCCCACTGTTAAAGGAGCAATATCACCACTTGCGGTGCTACCCCATAGTAGACTAGAACAGTACTAGAATTTTGAGTGGGACACGCTCAGTGATTATGCCACTTTTAATTAAAGCGCGCAATCCAAGTTATAAAAAGAAGTGGCCTAACCTCCTGGCACTGGCTGGTCGTGACACTATGCAGAACGGGAGAACCCCAACTCGTGCAATAACCACTGAAGAGGTTACTTAAGCGTGCAGCTCTGTCTATGTATCTCGATAATTCCTAATTGCATACCACTCTTTCATAAGCTGCATGCCGAGAAAACGATGCCTAATTACCACGTCCCTCCGGTTCATGGCCTTTCCACTAATGTGGTATATTACCATGAAACCTTGCATATAAGCATGACTCGCGTATAAGCCACACCCTCACTTTAGGCCGATCCTATAAGTCGCACCAGCGACCTGATTATGGTGACTTTTGTACTGTAATATAGAAGCAAAAACTTGCATATAAGCCCGAGTCCGTGCCGAGCCCATAAGCCGCACTATCAATCCGACGCGCATAATAGCCACAGCCTATACGAGAGGTTTTATGGTAGTCCCATTCATGAAGTCCAATTGATGGATTAACCCTTTAAGGACAGCAGCATGTCTAGATGCATTATGCCCTTGGTCCCTTGGGCTACCTATTTGCACAGTTGTCAAAAGGACTACAAGTCAGGTCAAGTCAAGTCACAGGTATCCTTTCATTGTATGATCGTCAACTGCCCTTTGCCTTTTGAAAAATACATTATGAAAATGCATCTTAATCACTTGGTCTATATAGAACAGTAGGATATCTAATATAAAATGCTGATTATTATTGTAAATAGGGTGGCCGGACCATTTTTATAAAACGATGTGACATAAACATGATGCATATCTACCAATAGCCCTAATATTCACATTTCCAAGACTACTTTTGTCATGATGATGCAAGAAATAGGGAATTAGCTATAGTGGTTTGAATCTACCTCACCTTGACAAACCTTCTGACAGGTTTCAAACTGGTGCCAAGGCCAACATTACAGCTCATAGCAGTCTTCTTACTGTACCAATATGCCACCTGGGGTGGATCAGCTGAAACAATGGCCTTCATGCACCATTGCACCCCATAGACCCCTGTGTTATAGAGTTTTGCCATCTGGTTAAGCACCATGTCTGAACTAATAAGAAGCCTCATATGTGACCCCCAGGAGATGCCCTGGTGCTAGCAGGTGGTAGGTTGTATCATTTCCATTCCAAATGCATCATTTTCAGCTCATTTAGCTCTATTTTCAGTAGTCTACCGTAAACTACCAATTAAGGAGTTCTAGCAAAATAATTGAGCTAAAAATACATAATTTTAGGAGGCTTATCTATGTAAGATATAATTGTTGCAAGTAACTAAAGGACCTCCCATGACATGCCTGCATACAAGACGCTTCAAACAAAAATAAGAATTTTGTTGATACATGGATTTTCCATCGAACAGTGTCAATTCTCCCAGAGGATAGGTTCAAGAGATCACCCAGTTATAGAGCTCAAGACAGACTCAAAATCTGAAGGTCTGTCAAGATTAAATAACATGATGTAATACAATTTATTATGCTTATTCCAGCTCATGTATGAGGGATCCATTCAAGATCTCTTGATACCAAGCTACTAGAGGTCTCTATCTGCTCCCTATCCAAAATGAGAGGCCATCAGAAAAGGGTCACTTAACATAGGATCAGATATAGATTGAGCGACCAGCTAGAGCCTCCGGCCACACTATTGTAAAATCCCTATTGATTGTACCCTCTCCATGTCTTTGAATCAGATAAACATTACCCTCATATATGTATGTCTACGTGTTTCCACTATAAAAATTTGGTAATACTTCAAATTCATCTCCCCGCCCCTCCCCTTCCCCTTGACCCCAAGTAATAACACTATAACTGACTTTTTTGTAGGTTCTCATGCAGTAATAACGAAATGGAGGTGCTGAAATCAAAAATGCAAATCTAATTAATCATTCATTGTAAGTATCAACCTTCACTGTAATTCGATTGAAACAAACATAATTTTCCAGAAAAGGAGAATGATGGATGCAGTCACATATGAAAAGTACAGTTAAGTGCTACTACAGCAATTGACAATAATTAGAAATTCAGTGGTTATACCTTGTGGTTTATGATTTGTGTCGATCTATTTAATTATCAATTATTTCTTGCCTCAAATTGCTACACACCCACACTCTCAGGATTTATAATTGAAAAGTTTGTACTAATGCGATCACATTAGGCCATAACAAATATGACCATGTCTCACCAAATTAAAAGTTGAAAGTCTTTGACCGCGTGCAATCTTTGACCAGGTGCAATCTATGATTGGGTGAAATCAATGACGGGCAAGCATGAAATTGGATTTTTTTTTAATTAAGATAAAATAAGATTAGCATCACAAAGTCTTAAAACATAGGTTGCAGGCTTTATGGCTGCAAAATAGACTCGTATGGTCCATCACCTATTAGCGAGCCATGGCAGGAAAGCGAAATAGCCCTTAATTAAATTTGTTCCTAATTGGATGAAGAATTATGTTACTTAAACACACCTAGCTATATAACATGAATTAAGGTATTTCTACTATTGTACATATATGCTATTTGAATAAGCTAAATGAGTTAGATATATTATGGCTAATTAAACTCCTTAGTTGATGTCATTAACATCAATAATTGAAGATAATTCTGTGTGGGATGGTCACATGTTTTGCCTGCCTGGTACCATTCTTGATAGATTGTTTTCACCTATAGAAACGCGACACCCCCCCATACACAGACACGCACACATTTTAGATAAAGCGTTACGGTTTTCAGCACAGTACAGGTAAGGGAACATTCACAAATGACATCACCTTTGTTTGGGCCATTTTCAGGACCCCTTCACCCCCTTGTCACCATTTGTCACCTACCAGCAATAACCCGCCTAAGAAAGAGGTCACTAATTTTAAAGACCCCCCCCTTCCCCGGCTAGAGAACTCTCTATAAATGCACAGTCTTACACAGATCATAGTTAAGCAGAGATATTGAAACATTGACATCAGTTATAATAGGCACAATATAAGTGGACTTCTCTCAGCCTAATCAGTTTCATTTCATATACACCCTATACTGTTTATTCATAAATATGCCTGGACTTGAAAAGGTGATATCACACAGACCTTGACACCCCCCACCCCCATGTCACTTTTTATCACCAAGCCCAAAGACCCACCCACCTCCTAACAGGTGACGTCATTTGTGAACATTGACTAATGGGAAACTATCATTGACCCTGCCTGAAGATGTTTACCCCTTGACCGGGGTGGAGGGCCCTGCCATGGTTCTGAGGGTCCTTCTGAGGATCCACGTTCAGGCATTCTGAAATACACAGTGCACTTGCTTGCAAATGTTCCCAAAGAATATGTGTACTTTTCTCCCCAAAGGGCCACCCCTCGCATCCCCTGCATTGTCCCCCGCAGAAAACTTGATTAATAGTTACAAATGTGAAATCAATTAGATCTAAAGGATTCTCCCGTATATCAGCCACACCCGTTGCCCACACCTTTCCTACGGTGTTTTGAAATAATGATAATGATAACTATTGTGCCTGCAGGGGGGTACCGGTGTTACAGAAAATAGCATAAAAAATATCATAAAAATAGCAGACATACACTGCTCCTTAACGAGATTAACACCTTACGCAAAGGGAGTGGTCATTTTTTAACAACAGGGGGGGTCGGTGGATTTTCGCGTGAGCGAGTCGAAGTTTTTTGGTCCCCCCCCACTGGATTGGTTAAATGTTTTTGGTCCACCCCTCAGGCAAGTTGAAATTGAGCGTATCCAACCCCTTTGATCTATAATAATGCGCTCACTTTCCACTAAAAAGTGGGGCAATTTTTTTGGTACCCCCTCAAGAGGGGTCCATATTTTTTTGGTGCCCCCCCTTCAAGGGGTCCAAATTAGTTCGGTCCCTTTCCTAAATCCACCAACCCCCACCCCCTCTTGTTATAAACTGACCACTCCCTCAAGTTGCTTGGAAGACGGAATCTTTACATAAATACTTACACTAATTAATGTAAATTAATAGCGTACGTTTATTTCTGTAACACCTATACCCAAATTTACACAATTAAATCATCACTATTTTATCACTAACAGCCTACAGTAGATAAACTATGTAACTGTTATTCAGGAGCATGGGGTCCCCCACTTTGTGGTAGACACATATTTATAATTGGTAATTGGCCGCACCCTAAACCACAAGGTACCACACCCAATTGTTAACATCTTTCCAAATACTGCGTAATTAACAAACTGTGGTCTTAAGGACGAGAGCTTAAGCATTAAGGGACCTGTCCCTCTGTGTTCATAGCCATATTGTGCAAAAACTAGCACTGATTTTACTTCATGATCTTAATTGTTATATATTATTAAGCTTAACTTTAGTTTATGAAAGAAATTGTTTGCCTCGTTTATGATTTATTGATCAAAACACACCAGAAATAGCTACTTTCATGGGTCTAGCCCATTCAATTCGATGATATAGACATCCATCTTAGATGGCCAATCCAGGAGAAACTAGCCGTGGGACCCCACTTTTTTATTTCATATTTCGATTGCATATTACATAAAGAAGAAATAAGTTGAGTTTAAAGAAAATAGTTTGCTAAATAATTTTGGGTCACCTGTAGCCCTTGTCCTTAAACAAAATATAATTCCTTATTGTTTAATGCCAAAGACAGTTTGATTAAGTAAGTACTAAGTAGACAAAGCTTTATTGATATGCACTCATTATCATGTTTCCTGGAATAGTAGAGAAATAACTGCTACCGTATAGTCGTGTTTAAGCACCCCAGCGCTTATAACTTTGGAGGGGTGTTTACCGCCGGTGCTTATACAAGACAGGCGCTTATTCAAGATCCAGTTTTAGTGCCAGGGAGTCAGCTAAGGATGTCACATATCACCGGACTAACTTTCATGATACAGCAATGTGAGCAAAATGGTAACCTTCATTATAGAAATGAATGGGAAAACAGTATTTCTATTGCTATATCAACCAACATTTGAGCATGTGTGATAAATATCTGAATACAGAATATGGATTTAGCTAAAAGAAGAATTTTCATGAGATTCGATTTTTGGCCACCAGGTGACCTATGTGTAGGAAACCCACCTTTTAGGGAAGTGGTCATACTTTAATGATGAACAGGGGGAAGGTAAGAAATCCATAACCCTCTACCTGACTGCATGTAAGGGTTAGATATGTTTGATGTGAAAATGCTAGCACATTATCATAATTTAAAGATGGAGAGCCCGTAATACTGAATGATGAGATGAAATATAAAGTAATGATATACACAACCGTTACAACTGAAGCTAATCTTGTAAAAAAGTTTGTAGCTTGGTTAATAATATTAGACTATACTAGGTTCCTTATATGCTTTCACACAAGGCATTATGATCTTTCCATATGACATGAAGAAAAGAGCACAGTGAACAAAATATACTAAAGATGAATAAAATATAGCAACAAATTGATAAAGTTGAACTATGAGGGTTATTTTAATTATAAGGAGCTGCCTGTTTTGACATTGTCTAGTATCACCTTCAAACTCTACCCCCAAACTGACTGGCATGCTACTAATCAAAAAGGATTACATTTATGATAATGATTTGCATTATCATTTTACACTTTGTTAGATGTATGTGAAGAAAGGGCTTGCAAATTTCTAGATATCGTTCAATGGCCAGGAGAAGAAGAAAATTTGAAACACAAAATACAAACCAGAACAGTGCCTGTGAGTGCCATATATATTTAAGGGTTAAGTAGAGAGACCACTGGGCTGTAAGAGAACTGACCATCTCTGGAACGCCAATATTGACAAATTGTGCCACGCAATTTGTAAATAGCGCAGGGCCAATCTGCCGTGCAGAACACCAATCCGTGCGGAATACAAATATCAGTCAATGTGCAAGCACCTGTTTCATTTGTAACCATCTAAACAATTAAACCTAAATTGGTTGAATTTACAAAAGCGATTCCCAAAGGATTTAATGGATCAGAGTCTGTCACATATTAAAGATTTGACAGCCAAAGCAATCTATTTCAAACGATTACATAACCATCTTGTACCCATTTGTAAACAATGCACGGCCAATTGGCATTATGCACCAATTGGCGAATAGACAACCCAGAAAAACCACTGGAGAACTAACCACCTCCAGAACCAGTAGAGACACCACTGGTGTGTGGGCGAACAAGTCACCTCTTGAACCAGTAGAGACACCGCTGGGCTTTTAGAGAACTAAGCATCTCTAGAACCAGCAGAGACACCACTGGGCTTTAAGAGAACTAAGCACCTCTAGAACCAGCAGAGACACCACTGGGCTTTAAGAGAACTAAGCACCTCTAGAACCAGCAGAGACACCACTGGGCTTTAAGAGAACTAAGCACCTCTAGAAACAGTAGAGACACCACTGGTGTGTGGGGGAACTAAATACCTATGGAACCAGTAGAGACACCACTGGTGTGTATCGTAAGAGAACTGGCCACCTCTATTGGCCAATGCAACAAGAAAGGGGGATTTTCTCAAAAAGGTTGTTGATAAAGTTTTTGAACTTTTCTGAAGCGTTGATGTAACCTTAAAATCCTGCGTTCGAATTTACATAATTTAAAAGATAATTGCCCTGTGTATCTTCAGATATGAGATGTTGCAAATATAAATGTTACATATATATAATTTTATGAAAATTCTGAAAAAAGCAACATTGATGAATATAGCTTTATCATGAAAAAGTCACCCTTTCTTGAGGAATGAGTTTATGGAACCAGCTGTTAGATAACTAACCACCTCTGGAACTAGTAGAGATGTAGGGCGCCATTCACCAATTTGTGCAGAATGCCAATATTGACATTCTGAGCGGCCCGATTTGTGAATAGTGCAACATCAAAGCCACACAGAATGCCAACTTGCGCAGAATAGAAATATCACAGTGTAGAGGCAAGGGAAAATAATACTCCAGGGAAAAGGACAACTTTAAAATTGATGTCATAAGCTTCCCAGTGATATATTACACTTGAAAATATGAATTCTAGTTTATGAGCAATGGCTTCATGAATATGTGTGGGCATTGCCCTACCAAAAATCCCTATAAGCTATAAGTCTTATATTTCCCCACATATCCCTATCTAATTAGCATAATTAGGATAATGAGAAATATATCATACATTTTCATTATTAAAGTCATACAATTCAATTTAGGAATGGTAATATTATTCTGTTTTGACCATAATAACCCCCATGAATCATTCTATCAATGAGTATCTTTAATCTTTCTATTTGGAATGAAAATCATGTTTCCGTGGCAACACATAAGAACAAGGACTCCCATTTAGGCCTTAAAACGTTCTTTTTCCATCCCAAATATGGAGGCTTTTCACCAGAAATGGAATGTTTTGTGTATTCCTATTTAATTCTTCAGAAAAAAGTACCAAAGAGCAATTTTTAGCCTGTTTCTTTCATTTAAGGCTATAGTGGCGCCCCCTGGTGGCAAAAATTGGAACTAATCCCGCCCAGAGTATCCTTTCTGCTTGGCTGCTCAAATAAATGACACAGAAGATGTAAGCACCTTTTTCAAATAACTTGATTAGAATCTCACAGATATTTGTAAACATCGCATGGTGGATTGAGATTCTGCACTGATTGATGAATAGCAACCAACAGAGACACCACTGGTGTGTGAGGGAACTAACTCCCTATGGAACCAGTAGAGACACCACTGGTGTGTGAGGGAACTAAAGTTCTCCCTATTGAGCCAGTAGAGACACCACTGGTGTGTGAGGGAACTAACCACCAATGGAACCAGTAGAGACACCACTGGTGTGTGAGGGAACTGAAGTTCTCCCTATTGAACCAGTATGCTGGGCTGGCAGGGCAAACCAGCTGACGGAGGAGTGGGGTGAACCCTTGCTTGACCGAATATGACTCAAAACCAGAGGAAGATTTCCCTCCACAACTCACAGGGTGCCATGTGACCAACCTAGAGCCAATCCAGGTCAGTGTTTACATTGTTGCTAAGGTGTGTCCAAAAACTGGGCCTCTGATAGGGCTAGGTGTTGGGTCAAGGCCACTACCTGGTTGAACTTGCATAGGTCCCTTTGGTTGGGGATCTATTCAGTGTTTACCTTTATGAATTTTATATCCAAGATGGTTAAACATCACCATAGTCTATAAGTGATACACTCCATCAAAGTGGGGGTTTGTAGGTAAGAACTTCTAATGACCTTTTTTTGGTGAAGTAGATGTGACCTTTTTTGACTTTACGTTTTGTCTGTCCTACTTATTTGATTTTGCATTCTTTGCATTCAACGCAGTACACAACATTGGAGTTGTTACAGGTGACATTTGTCTTTGTCTCGAAGCTCAGTTTGGAGTCTCCTTTTTGGATACTCCCCAATGTGTCGAGCATCGGGTAATATTTGCAGTTTGCTGCAGCTGGACCCTCCCTTCTCTTTCAAGGTTTCCTTTGACTACCTTTCGGTCCCAAAGGTCCTTGGTCGTTTTGGAACGACCGAGGATGTCCCAATTTTCGTCAACCATTTTCAACCATTGCATTTATTGACACTATGTGATGTTCATAAATACAGTATTTCTCAACTTGATAAGTGGCGGTATAATTCTGCTCAGCTTCTAGGTATGAAGTGAGTACAATTGTAAGGACATGAGACATGACATAATGAACAGGTGTGATACACAATGAATCATTTGAAGTGTTTTACATGTTTTACACATAACAATGTAGCGGTTCTAGGTCTTGTAGGCCTTTAGGTCCATCTACCCTAGACTGACATAAAAGGTTGTATCACAGCCAATTGGTATACTAATGTTTACTGCTGATGTAGTGCTTAAACATAACCAGGACACTCTTTCATTTCATTTCATAAGAACGTTGCTTATGACAGACTCATTGAGCAGCCCTTATTAGTGGACAAGTGTACTTACTTAGTCTCGTATTTCTTCATAAGGCCACTCAAAAAAAGTGGTTTCTCATCACCAAGGACTGAAAAATATGAAGAGGGACGCTTTTTTTCTTATCTTTATTTTTACTTGGGGACTAAAATGCATAGAATAACATAATTGTTTTTCACAACCTAAATTCACATTATAGTAGTAAAGAATTTATTAGTCTTTAAAAGTGGGGAAAATATAAGTTATTTATTTATATTCTACTGCATTACTGGCAGTATTAGCTTTAATTTGATACCAAATGTGCCAATATTTACCCATTTTTATCATGTTTTTCATCAAAATTTGCAAAAAAAATTCAAAAAATAAAATTCCTCAAAAGCAGATTTTTATGATGTGCGTAGTGATGAGAAACCTTTTTTTTTAAAGTGGCCTAACAGGCTTACTTCTTCTATTCATCTGAACCTGTATGTGTGATAAAAGGTGTCATGTGCATGTTTTAGGTATATGGGATGGTTGGTGGCCATTGTGGTTATCTCATTAAGAAGTTTGTTTAGGACAGGTCCATTTAGTATGAGACAAAAGCTACACGTGATGCCACTTGTACAGTGGCCCAGAATGGCCAAATGGAATCAATTCAAAAACGCAAAAGTTGAAACTCAAAACACAAATATTCAAACACAAAATGTGAAAGTTGCAACTCAAAACGTGAAAATTGAAAAACCAAAACAGTAAAACTAAAAAAAAGCCAGAGAAAGCCAGTATCGAGACAAACTGTCAAATTTCACAAAAGGGTCAGGTTTCCAAAAAAATTCAAAACTGGGTCAGAATTTTGGAAAATTCCCGAATCGGCAGGGAGGCTGGAGAAATTTTTAAAAAGGGTCAGATTTTCGGAAAACATCCAATTTGGCAAGGAAAAAGTCAGATTTTAACATGTTTTCTTGCCAAATTGGGTATTTTTCAAGATTCTGACCCTTTTGTGACATTTGATATTTTCTTGCAAAATTGGACATTTTCCGAAAATCTGACCCTTTTTTGAAATTTGAAATTTGGTCAGAAATCAGACCCTTAGTGAAATTTGACATTTTTGTCTTGCTACTGGCTTTCTCTGGCTTATGAACCAAACCCAATGCTAAAAAATACCTGTCACAAGCTGTTGACTATGGTGGCCGACAAGGGACAGGGTAAAAAACGTTGTTTTCCAAAAAAAAAGAAAATTTGTTTGTCAAATTTCCTGAAATGTGAAAAGAGAAAAAAAAATTCTTGCTGTCAATGTCGAAAATTGTGCTGTCACTGTCAATTTCTTGAAAAATATTGGGTGGGGGATATGCATAGAAACAATTTTCATTCCCTTAGGCCTATTGAGCGAGTTGAGCCAGCAGAGTAATCCCTACTGCATGTATTTCTTTGCCCTACTTTAGGTACCCACTGCCAAGGACCAATCAAAAGGCTCCTCTCATGTGCTGTTTGTCGTTCCGGCAGTCCAAGGATACATTTGTTGACAGCAATATTTTTCAAAAAATTGACAGTAACAGCATGATTTTCGACATTGAGAGCAGGAAAAATATATATATATTTTTAAGATTACAGGAAATTTGACAAAAGAAATTGTTTTTTTGGGGGAAATCTTTTTTCCCTGTCCCTTGTCTGCCACCGTAGTTGACAGTTGACAGATTGACTTTGAAAGTTGAAACGTCAAACCTGAAATCTAAAAGCACTTTTACTGTTTTGGTTTTTCAATTTTCACGTTTTGAGTTTCAACTTTTGCGTTTTGAGTTTCAACTTTCGCGTTTTGATTTGATTCCATTTGGCCCTTCTGGGCCACTGTACCATTTGGTATCATCCACCCAAATAATGGGTGATGCCATTTGGCATCATCCACCAAAAAATGGGTGATGCCATTTGGCATCATTTTGAAAATTTAAAAATCTCTGGAAGAGAAAATATGCCAATTATCATATTTCTTTCACAGATTATATATCAAATATATTCCAATCAGCCCAAATTCTAAAATATCCACATTTTACCCTCCCCATAGTAGATTTGGGCCCAGTTTGATATGATATGGAAATCCCCCGTTTTCTGTAGTAACAGCAGTTGGGAATGCCTATAGTCAAAGAAGTGGGTGATTTTCTGTGTAAGTAGCTAGCGGGTTAATTTAAAAACTTCTTTACTTATTTGGGACAAGTATGGTAGTGGATTCATCATGGCATCAATGTTATCTCTGTATGATAGGGAGGTGGCCCAAACCATCTTTTATCACCACAGTGTACTGGCTCCCTCTGATTTGCTGCATCAAGCTTGACAAATGATGGGCCCTTTAAGGACAGATGTCATCGTGATGCACCAAATGCAGCCTGGCGAAAAACTTGCTGGTGCTACATTTAGAGCTGCGGCCGACCACCCAAAAGGGCGTTATTAAGGGAGTTACCCCTACCCCCCGTTCAACAAGCTGATTCTGACATATATTGAAGCATTTTTCATGGGCTTTCAGAATATGGATGTTGCACTTGCCGGAAGTGGTGCGAACACCGCCATTTTAGACGGTTTCCATGGCAACCATGATATTTTTCTGAGATTTAAAAAAATTAACTCTTTTCTCCATATTTTTCAAACCGCTAGAGCTACAGTGGTGAAATTTTGCAATGAGACAAGTATCTGGGCCTACAATCCTGAAAATCAATATTCATGACCTTGGCCAAGGTCAAGGTCACAAGATTTGACCTTGAACATGTAAGAAATCACCAAAATACTGATATGTCTATGTTCCAACTATTGTCAACATTCAGAAAATGGCAATTCTCTCCATCTTAGGCTTTATATAGTGGAAGGACATCCTTGCTGTACTAGATAGCTGATAAAAATTGGATACAGATCAACTGTTGCCATGGTAACAGTCAAGGTCATTGCAACCATGATATTTTTCTGAGATTTAAAAAAATAAACTCTTTTCTCCATATTTTTCAAACCGCTAAAGCTACAGTGTTAAAATTTTGCAATGAGACAGGTATCTGGGCCTACTATCCTGGAAATCAATATTCATGACCTTGGCCAAGGTCAAGGTCACCAGATTTGACCTTGAACATGTAAGAAATCACCAAAATACTGATATTTCCATGTTTCAACTATTGTCAACATTCAGTAAATGGCAATTCTCCCCATCTTAGGCTTCATATAGTGGAAGGACATCCTTGCTGTACTAGATAGTTGATAGAAATGGAATATAGATCAACTGTTGCCATGGTAACAGTCAAGGTCATTGCAACCATGATATTTTTCTGAGATTTGAAAAAATAAGTTCTTTTCGCCATATTTTTCCAACCGCTAGAGCTACTGTGGTGAAATTTTGCAATGAGACAGTGGGCAGGCAGCTGCATTGCATGAGACCATGGAATTCCTGTCTCTGCTGAGTAATGTACTTTTATATTAATAAACAGCGGTCTTTGCACTGAGAGGGTCCTGGTATAATGAACGTATCATGGATCGTACACTTGTTGTCCATTTTTGCTGACCACCAGTGCCTTCTGCAGCTGGTGATTATGTTTTATAAGATACAGTCTATGGTCCGTGATAGTAGGCCTACATCATATGGTCCATGTTATTTCATCAATGCCGCCCCCCCTCCCCACTGTATCCGTTGAACAGTGGTACTGCATATATATGGCTGTGTCTCATGAGATTGTAACAATTGAAACGTTTTTGACCGGGTGTAGTCTTTGACCAGGTTTAGTCATTGACCGGTGTAGTCTTTGACCAGCAAGTTTCAAAAGGGCTGAAATGGGGGATATGTACACCGAGATGCCGCGAAATCTCTAGTACTGTTCCAGTCTACTATGTGGTTAAGTGTGAGTGGTGAGAATGCCCCTTTAACATGTCCATTCACCTTTCCCTCCCCCCATTTATGTATACATTACCCCCATTTCAGCCCTCTTCAAACTTGCTGGTCAAAGACTACACCCGGTCAAAGACGTTTCAATTGTTACAATCTCATGACACTTAAATACATTATTAGGCTTTTTAAGACTACCCATGAACTATCATGGTAATGTTGGAAGCCAGAGTAAGACCACATATATAGTGGCGCCATCTATGGTATTATTAAAACTTTAATATCAGGTTGTAAGACATTTGTAAGACTGTTCAAAGATGGCCTGACTGTATTTTACATAAATGGGTGTATGTTAAAGCGGTCCACTGAGCACACTCTCCTTCTGTGGGTAAGTCAGATATGATATGCTTGACTAGCTGTATGACAATGGTAATTATCTATGGCTGACGCCTTTGACAATTACGCTGTCCTTGGCTTATAGCACTCATACAGCAAGTCTCTTGTATCATTTCTACCATATAACACATTTTTCAAACCCTTTTAGCCTGCACCACTGTTTTTGCTGATACAATGTTGAGGATCTGATGGATATACTGTCCCGCTGACCACATGACTGGCTGAGCATCGACTATAGTCGATGCCATGGCTGGCCGAGCATTGACTATAGTCATCATAACTCTATGGGAATCAGCAAAGGCTCGGCCCTGGGAGGGTTCCTATGAAAATGTCTCGGCCCCTTCACCAGCAAATATTTTTTTGGGTCGGCCTTAAAGGGTTAAGGATGGATGTCGCTAGAGGACAGTGGCGGATCCAGGATTGTCTAGAGAGGGGGCCCAAACCTGGCCAACCCGGAGTCACTATGTGTTTCCCGCGGGCGAAGCGCATTAGCTATACTAGGGGGGTTTGGGGGCATGCCCCCCAAGAACAGACTTGAAATGCATTTGAGGACACAATATTTGTGTCCTACCCCCCCCCCATCCAGATCAGAGGCCCTCGGTCAGGCCCTATGAATGATACTCCAAAGTCTCTTCATCTCTTTCCCTCTTTTCTTCTCCTTTTTTGTCTCTTCTTCCTCTTTTTATTTTATATTATTTTATTTTTATTTCTTTTTTGGGGGGGCCAAAGCCCGTCGGGCCACCCCCCTGGATCCGCCAATGCTGAGGATGATATTTGCCATCATGATGCACCAATGCAGCCCTGGCAAGTAACTCACCAGTGCTGCATTGGTGCATCATGCCAACCCTTTGGGAGTGTCCTAATAACATAGGGTCAGCATGATGCTTGAATGCAGGAATGGTTAGTTACTCGCCAGGGCTGCATTTATGCATCATGACGACAAAGGGCATTATACATTAAAGCATCATACTATCCTTAAATGGTAGAATAGTCTTTAATTAGCTCAGCCTCCCCCTCGGTGAATCATCGTTTAACAATGCCTTGGTGGTTACTTTAATGGAAAGTAGCATTGATACATAACTGTTTGTGGTCAGCAAAGATTGGCAATGTGTGGGAGTTACATGAATTCAGCTGCACACGCCGGGACACATGACAACCGCAAAGTATCTTATTATTAACAATCAGTGTGCATGGTTTCATGCATATGGCAAAGGCATTTAATTTGCTATGATTTGATACTTGAAGTGTATTATTCAATAGAACCCATTGAATACAATGTGGTTATTTAATGAATGCGGCTGGGGCCATATCGCACGAAGGCTGAATTTTACATTCAACAGGGACATTGAATACAGCACTTCCGGTACTTAAGCATAGCAAATCTTATATTTAAGAAAAAAAAAAGACTGATAGGACTGGTACAAGCATGTCCCTAGAAATGATGGTTACCCAATAAAGGCTAAATTTTTAAAATGTTAAAAAGGAAACAAAATAAACAATACAAAACAATTCCGATACAAACCACAGTTGGTGGTCTATGGCAGGGAAACACGGTTCCAAACAGTGCAATACCTAACCTAATATCCCCAAACCTGACACTCTAGTATTTCCATAATTACTTCTCACAGACATGTTGCCAACAGTCATTTGAAATTATCATACAGAAGAGCATGATCGACATACAATATCAGGATTATCAACAATGCACTGTTAGAAGTAAGTGCTGTAGCAGCACAGTATAAAATGAATTATTTTTTATTTCCAGTATTGCATACTGTACAGCTAAAAAAGGGGTTTCAAAAAATGGCCCATGTGTGAATATGATAAAGGTATAGTGTAACACCTCCAATGGTATAGCCTTTATAACAGATCTATGTGGGAAGCTGGCCAGTAGATTCATCAGATCCTCAGTTTTGATTAACAATGAAAACAAAAGCAGAGGTTCAGGCTGATAGGTTTTGGAAAGTGCTTTATAATATAATTATAGCAAACACATCTGACTGCATGCATGGTCCATAACAAGGCCAATAGTTCAATCTTTCAGGTTGCAAATGATCTATTAGCAAAGTGCAGGCAGAACTTTTCGGCGGCCTTTACTGATAAATCTATGCTAATTATAGTAGAGGTTTGAATATAGAGGAATATGTTGCACATGTCAGGGCATGACAAAACAATGTCTTTCTTTCACATGTACATTTTTGAACTGACCAGTGTCTTCAGCGACTGGATTATGAAGACAAATCTATTTCAGAAAAAAGAGCACCCCTATACAGGCCCACTTCCTACTGCCTAGCTCACGCCTTGGTGATCCGGGCCGGAACTTGCCATAGCTGCATCACACTGCCCCAGATGGCCCCACCGTAAATTCTCGCGTATAAGCCTAACTCGCGTATAAGCCGCACACCTAACTTTGACAAATTATATAAGCCGCAGAGGGGGTCTGAATATTGCGATTTTGGTACTGTAGTATACTAATAAAAACTCTCGTATAAGTCGCACCCTATATAGGCATGTTTGGTATCAAAAGAAAGCTGAGTCTGACTCTGCGGCTTGAATTTACGGTAGTTACATTACCATAGTGACATGCGTCCCTTACTACTGGCTCCCCGTACCTCACTCTACAAACATATTCTTTCAGGGGGTATTTATGAGTACTTACAGTCGAATTCCGGTATAATTTGTCACCATTCCTTGATATATTATATTTGTGCCCTTTGGATGCAGCAAAACATGGTGGAATTTCGTTGGAACTTCTGCCTAGCTCGTGTTGCTAAGCCCACAGTACCAGAGTATTTGTATCATATATGTTGTTATTCTTTTACATACCCTGGTATTCTGAGTATTAGTCTAAGGGGGAACATTTATGACATAGGAAGGAATGCAAATATTAATTGAAATGAAATTATGATGAAAAATTGAGTTAACTTCGAAAAAGAATGAGTTAACTTCGTAAAAATGATTCCCCCTAGCCTCTTTTGGTTTATCTGTTTCCGCCAATGCTATTTCAATGGGGTGGTTCGCTGGTGCCAACTTATGCCGTTTTATATATATAGGGGAATCAAGATACACATTTAATGCGATGAAACATACTTTAGTCCACTATGTCTACCACCTGCTCACATCTAACAAAGAGTTAATTAATTTGTTTGTGGTTGTGATATGGGAACAATACGTGGCAATTACGTCACTTCAGCAGCACATGCCGGAACACATGACTGCCACACATTAGGTAATTATTACCAGTTATTGTAGAGAGACAATAATTGAACTTGTACAATACAGCTATTTATTCCATGGTGAATACGGCACTTCCATTGACTTAACCAAGGAAGGCCGTATTTAACATGAAATCAATTCCTGTATTTCATTGCCTGTCAAATCATCAAAATCATTGATTTAACCACTTTAAATTAGCTATTTCAGATCAATTAAGTGGGATTTTGACTAATATATTGTTAATAATGGCATGACATAAACACAAAGGGGTACTTGTATAGTTCCCCACTGAGGGTTAACTTTTTCTGGTAAAATAACCCTGAGTTAGTAGCTCTACTCATGCACCTTTGTCTATGTATTACATGGCAGGCACAGCACTCTCTATGTTAAAGGGGGTGCATCCTGTTGACCATGCACACTATAGCGATGACTCGGGTTTCTCCGTATGGGCGGCCATGTTAGTTCTGTGCTCGCCATTTATCGTGAGACTTAGGCAGTGACCAGACAGCCACACACCATAGCTTCCGGGAACAGGCTACAATACGAGAGCGGAACCAAGGTCTCACGAGATTGCTGGTCTGCTAGTCTGCACCAGTTAGAACGCTATAGTTGCGCACAAAACTTAGGCCAGGGCTAGCCCGGATGAAGCCCATTAATCTGGGGGAAATGTCTTTGCAATGTGACTATGAAAGTTATGTTGGCAGAATAAGCCCAGAAACTGAAGCCCACCTGGCAGCCCACACCCAGCCTATGGAAAACCCAGGGAGACCTTAGCCCACTTAGCCCAGCTCTAGCCCAGGTGAAACTCAGGCAGACAACATAGCATAAAAAAACTAATTTGAACTTGCACCACCTGGTCATAGTGATTAATTATTCTATATTGCATTTTGCGAATACCCATGTATAATCACCTGTAACTGAAACATCACGATACCCAGTGCTCAGCTGTTATGAGGTCTTCGGATTGGCACCTGGTTGAGTTAATTAGATGTTGGTCCTAATGGTCAGAGGCAGCCCAGGAATTTGAAAACAGTGTGAGCGAGAGGGACCCAGTCAAGTCTACACCAAAAGCACTTAGAAGCATTGTGCGCCATCATTGGGGCAAATTTGAATATCATTAGAAAAATGAAAAAACAAAAACAAAGCAACAATACTGATAGAATTAAAGTAACTTCTGATTTGCAGATCTCCTGGCATGTCTCAATAGAATAACAGCTGCTGCGTATCGTGATGTTTAAGTTAGAGGTTATTATCAATAGGTATTCGCAAATTGTAATATAGAATAATTAATCACTATGATGTTGATCATTACTATGATAATAGTACGGCTCGTGACCTTAAACTACCAAAAACATTCCTCACTGCCATTTTTCTTATTCCAAGAAATTAAGATGATTCATCAAGCAATCAAGTATATGTAATTTGACCTATTCTCCAATAAATCATTTAATTGCACTCTGGCAATTAGTTACCATGATTCTAGCTTCCACACCAGGAGGCACTGGTGTGGAATGACAATCAGGCATCGCTGAGATCCAGGGATGAAATCAACAAGGCAGCAAGGATTGAAGGCAGGCTGTTATGTGCATGGGCTTATGACAATGTTAAAGTGGCATAATTACCAAGCGTTTCCGACTCACAATTCTAGTACTGTTCTAGTCTACTATGTGGTTAAGTGTGAGTGGTGAGAATGCCCCTTTGATTAAATACCTAACCTTTTGCGACATACCACATGATGCATCAAGACTTCATTTTAAGTTTCAAACCCTAGTACAGGACTGGTGCATCATGCGGACCCTTCTTAAAGATGGGTTAGGAGCTAATTTGGGGTCAATTTTTATTTTCAGTTTTCGACATTTGTGTTCATAATGTCCAAATGAATATGTGTGTAGCTTTTTAAATCATTCTGATACTTATAAATGCATAAAATATAGAGAAAACCAGGTCAGGGGACCCCTTTCTCTAATAGAGTCGGACCCCCTGACTCATTCTGACCATGAGTTTCTTTACTTTCTATAGGTTTAAATGCATCAGAATGATTTAAAAAGCTACACACATATTTATGTGGACATTATGAACACAAATACGTTGAAAAAAACGAAAATAAAAATCGACCCCCCAATTAGCTCCTAACCCATCTTTTTAAAAGTGTATCAAGAGTCGGCATGATGCATAGGTTATTCACAAGGGTTGCATTCAGACAGCTTTACCCATAAAGTGTCCATTGCAGGTTTATTCAGCTTGTGTAGATCTGATTATGCATGAGCCATTGTGTATTCCGCATTAGCTAGATGATCACTGTACAGCGCCATCTTGTCTGGTACCAGTGCTCTTTCCTCTGCTAACTATAACAGCCAGCTGATCATCTGAAGCTGGTTCCTGTCAAGTCTGAAATTTGATGTTTTAGGGGTCATAACCCTTTAAATTGTGACAAAGTTTTCAAAGGTGGACATATTCCTGAAAATCCATCCTACACCTTGGAAGGCCAATATTGCATTTGTGTGTGTGTGAGTGTAGGTGTGTGTGTGCGTGTGTGTGTGTAAGTGGGTGGGTAGGAGGGTGGGTTGTTGGTGGGTAGGTGGGTGGGTGTGGGTGTTGGTGTAGGTATGGGTGGGTGTGTTAGTGGGTAGATGGGTGTCAGCATACATAAGACATTGTGGTCAATGAGAGAGTAGTGGCAGCGACACAGAAGCCGCAATAGTGACAGCCCCAGCAGCTGCAGCAGTAGCAGTAGCGCGAGGCATGGTCATCTACCCACCCACCCACACATACCTTATAAGTGTGTGGTCACTCCTACACCAGTCACCAGACACCTCTGACAGCTACACGGTTGTAGTACCAGTACTACAGCAGGAAACAGCCTCACGTCCCACACCTCTCAGCACAGTGAAGACGAACCATCCAGGACACAGCTCACAGTGCTGATAGTGGACACCTGGCCGCCGGACAACCAGGGGACAGGAGTCAAAGACATACAATACAGAGGCCTTACAGTTAAGAGGTGGTGCCATCACAAGTTACAAGAAGATAATATCCTGTTTGAGGTAAGTATAGACCCAATCAGAGGAAGTCAGCAAACCGTTTAAAGTTGCTCTATCCAATTTCTTTCAAATTTTAAATCTTACTTAAATGGGTTCAAACTGTTTTTAAAGTCATATTTAAGGGTTGGGCAACAATCAAATATTATCCATGGATTGTGAGAGGTCAGAAAGGTCATCTCAGTGGGCCCAACAATTGGCTTTTACAGTGTTTCAATAGTTGGAAAAAAATTATGCACAATTTTATACCCAATTGAATACTAAGCGGGCAGTGAGATAAAATTGAAGCAAAGGGAATGAAAAAATGGTATTTGTGGAAATTATATCTCACTAGCAGTGAGTGAGGTGGATTGGGCCAAACACCACTCTGTAGCAATAGAAAATTGCAACTCATACCCTATAGTGTGGCTACATATTGTGGATGATTATGCAGAGTTGAGCACTTTTACTGGTCTGGTTGCATACTATACTTCAAATCCTTGAGATTTGAGTTCAATGTTTAGTCTGGCCAAAGTCAGGAACAATATTTTAGTGAGAACTGCAGGTGTTCTTAGGGTTTAAGTTGATGTTTACATATGTGGCTACATCTCACCAGATCGATACAAGTTAATACTTTGACCGGATGGCCTCTTTGACCGGGTGGCCTCTTTAACCGGGTGGCCTCCTTGACCGGGCAGTATCAAAACAACTGAAATGGGGGCTATGTAGACAGAAATGCTGGGACAAAATTAATAGAAATTTTACCACTATATATTTATATATATTTTATTTCAATTTGGTTATAGTTATATTTTTATGCTTGAAAGTCAAAAGAGGTCACCCAGTCAAAGAGTACACCCAGTTATAGACTATCAACTTGTATCGATGTGGTGAGACTTAGGCACATACCAAACCTGTCCTTTGCCCTGGGTGGGTATGCGAAATGACTTCTAATCCTATTTTACATTTCTATGCATCTGAATAATATTGGAGCACCACCTTCAGCTGTAGAGGTTAAGCCATTCAAGCTATTTGACGTATCTTGAAGGCTGCCCTGTCTCCCATTAATATGCATTCTGTTCAAATTAAATGTTCTTGAAATAACATGCCGGAAATTATAAATCATATGTTTGTCATGGATACCCCGCTATCAATAGAAGCATGACACGCCTTAATGAGTTAACCTTAGTATATAACACCTTTATTGAGTTACTGACAGATAATTATCCCATATCCACCCTTTTTTTTAAGTGCAAAGTGTAGGCACTCTGAAATATGCAATGCACTGGCCTTAAGAGTGCAGCCAGAACACCACACCAAAATTGGCTCTGCCATAAGCAGTCCCATTGAGATAACCTTCTAGGCTTATCTGATTGTGCAGCCCCTGATAGGGATATGACACTATGAAATAGCAAGTTGGAAAGCCTTTGATGGGTAGTATCCCACAGTGTGCCTTTAACATATATTTATAACCAAGGGGGGAAATGACAGTTTGCGAAAAGTTATGGTCTTTTTCTACCAAAAATATAATATTGGAATATTATCCAGTATTCCTTAAAACAAATCAGACAGGTCCTAACATATCAGAAGATTGTATGAACCCATTGATAGCCTCCTACATGGATGCCCAAGGGGTTTTCTAGATTGCCCAGATTAATGAACTCCACGCACTGCTCTAGCCTACATGACATGGGGTTGTCCAGCATCAAAATGTAAATAGGATGTTTCAGATGAAAGTCATGTGATTTAAAGAATATGTTGTAGCAATATGGAAGGGGAATATTGTAGCTTTTTTTTCAAACAGTGTATCACACACACACCATCAAATATAAAATAACAGCCTAAAGAGGTCCATACATGTAGAGAACTGGTCTGGTGGCTGCATGGCATACAGGTGTGCATGGTCTAGTATAGGCCTACTCAAGTGGTGCCAATCTCTCACAGGTGCCCCTGTGCATTTCTATAGTGCGCCCTTGCTTCCACAACCCCCCATGTTCTGATCAATTTCTCCACTTCTGCATATGATAGAAGGATGATTAATATGTTATGGAAAGCTGTTAGTGTGACCAATAACATGACACAACTAGATATGGAATCTACAAAGTTTAGAAAATTGATCCATGTGCCTACCATATGTGAACCTTGAAAATTACCTGCATAACCTTTAAGACCACACTCCAGGTGTCATAGTACAGACAAGTTAAAGCACAAGCCACAGACAATAGTTCCCTGGTACTCCTACGATTGACTTTAGACAATTATATAACACTTGTGTAAATGAGACCTATCCAGTTGCGTGAGTAATACATACTAATTACTTTTGTCAGCAATCACTGGGTGTGGAAGGTATGTAGAACCAGTAATGTAGTTACTATGGTGAAATATAGTATAATGATATACCATGGTAATGTAACCGAATGAAGTTATTTTGTAATGTAGGGAATCTCTTATCAGGAATACATCATTGTGTTAATTCATTTTAAACCTTCAGGAGTAGCCACTAAGACTGGCATAGGGGCTATAAACTATTATGGCAAACAGTGCAGAATTGGATCAGACTCTGTTATTGAGAACCATTATGAAAATAATCTGAAATGACTTCAGCTTTTTTTTACCCAGCCATTTAGCCATGCCAAAAAGATTTGGAGCCAGATCTGGGGCTGCTTGATGGTGAATAAGAGGAACATCACTGTGCCTATTAGTGCCGCGACACCTTAATGTCTTTGATACAACTTATAGCGATAATTCTAGTTGCCCCCTATGCGTGGCCATGTTAGTTCTGTCCTCGAGATATCATGCGAGATTTAGCTTGGTACCAGATATTCACACACCATAGCTTGCTGTTCCGAGAGCAGAGCAACATCTCACGAGACTTTCAATGCCAGTGTACTCACAGGGCTGTGACTATTGATAGTTCGAACCGCCAATAACAGAACAAAATTCCCTTATTGACAGTTCAAACTGTCAATACAGGGATATAATTCCATTATTGACAGTTTGAACTGTCAATAAGGGAAATAAGATTCTCTTATTGACACTTCCAAAAAGGAACTGTCAATAAGAGAAAAATATCCCACTATTGACAGTGTGAACTGTCAATAAGGGAATTATTTCCCAGTATTGACAGTTTGAACTGTCAATAAGGGAATTTTATTCTGTTATTGACAGTTCAAACTGTCAATAAGAAGATTGATTTCTACTGTTGACAGTTTGCACTGTCAATAGCCGGCCCACCTTGGTTTAGCTATTGACAGTTCAAACTGTCAATAGTGGAAAACTTTCCTCTTATTGACAGTTCACATTGTCAATAGTGGGATATTTTTCTCTTATTGACAGTTCAAACTGTCAATAGTGGTAAATTATAGCGTTACTGACAGTTCTTCACTGAACTGTCAATAGTGGGAATTTCCTCTATTATTGACAGTTCCCTAACCCTGAGAGCGATTTTGATGGAAAAGTCGTTTTTGGTGGAAAAGTTGATTTTTGGTGGAAAAGTTGATTTGGGTGGTAAAGTCAGAACCAATTTTTGGGGCAGAACCAATTTTTGGGGCAAAACCGATTTTGGATACAAGACCGATTTTGGGTCTAACACCGTTTTTTTGGTCCAAAACCGAAAACCGATTTTGGTGAAAAAAAAAACACTTTAGCCCAAAAAGAAGACATTTTTTTACTCCAATGTCAGTGGGAAGTGTCAATAAGACAAAAATAATCCACTATTGACAGTTCGAACTGTCAATAGCGTTTTTGTACTCACAGAGGTTGTTGCAACCAGTCCACACCAGTTAGAGCACTATATGATTAATATCAAAGTAGACTTAATCAGTTGATTCACTGAATAAATACTGCATATACACTGTACAACTACAAGACTAACTTCAATGTTTCAGGCTTAATGTTGCATGGACATAGAAGTTACCTCTAACATGGCTGAGGTAGAAAGCTTCAACATTACTACAATCATGGAGGAACCAGAATTCAGGTCTACCTTTTCAGAAGGTACAGACATCTTCATAGGACTTTACATAATGGCTGTAGGTGAGTGGGATTAGTTTTTTAAACCTTGCTCTCTTTCCATGTAATTATTCTACTGTTTAAGATTAAACAACCTAAAGTTCTACTGTGCACTTCTTTTTTTAATCTAAATGTGCACTGTATTTCTATAGCTGTTCCATTCCAGGTGTGCTCTCAGTTGTCACCAACATTGTAGCGCTGTGAGGAATGTTCAAGTACAGACTACATCTATAGCTGTTCCCTTACAGGTGCACAGAGAAAAGAAACACCGTCAAAAGGGAGTCCAGGTTGCCTCCAGTATGACTCCCCTCTTTAGGGGAGTCAAGGCCCCCTAAGGTAGCCTAGGTAACTCCCTATGTAACCTAATAGAGTCACCTGGGGGAGTCAAATAATTCTCTGACTCACCTAAGGGAGTCACATAAGGACCTGGGCTCCCCTATAGAGGGCAGTCATTCTGGAGGCAACCGGGAATCCCTTCTCCCTTCTTTCTTTTTTCTGTTTTTCTGTGCTCTCAGTAGGCACCAGAATTGTGGTGCTGTAGAGAATGTTTAAGTAGAGATTATATATAATAGTTGTTCCTTTCCAGGTGTGCTCTCAGTAGGCACCAACACCGTGATGCTGTGGGGAATGTTTAAGAAGAAGAAGGACATGACAGACATGGATGTCATCACCATCAACATCTCCATCTGTCAAGTTGCACCTGCCATCCTGAGCTACCCCATGGTACTGGTGTCTGCCTTCTCACATCGCTGGTACTTCTCTGCATTAGGTATGTATTCACACCCTTCAGTTATAATTCTGTTTCTATTAGATTGGGGCTTATGATTTGCAAATATCCCATGGTGTAAAAGTAGCTAGATTTTCATTAGGTTTTTGCCATAAGACCATAATAGCATACACTTTCCAACAAATCCGAGAAAATAGGAGGGTCCGGAGCTGTTTTCTGAAATATTCAAGCCTTAAGTCAGTGTTTCATTTCATAGGAATATAGTGTTTTGCTACATATCTACAAAAAATAGTATTGAAAAGTAGCTAAATATCTATATAACTCTCTCATGATATAGGTTTTAATGTTCTCTCACTAGAGAATCCCTTTTGAACATATGGTCCCGGGCAACACCTTTGTCCATTTTAGAAGAATTTGATATAACTTATGGCTGTGTCTCACGACCTTGAGCCAATGTTTTTGTCTCTGACCGGGTGCCGTCTCTGACCAGGTGCCGTCTCTGACCAGGTGCCGTGTTTTTTAAATGTTAACCTATACTCATATATATAAGGATATGTAAAGACGTCATGGCAGCTGTTATACATGTAATTATTATTAGCGTCCTGCTGTTGGTAGAACATAACTAAACCCTCAAAGTGACATCCGGTCAGAGACGGCACCCGGTCAGAGACGGCACCTGGTAAGAGACGGCACCCGGTCAGAGACAAAAACATTGGCTCAAGGTCAAGAGACACAGCCTTATTCCAATATGAGACAAAGGTCCCCTGGTGATCTATGGTCAAACTAGAGAACATACCTGCGCAGAAAGCTGCACAGTGATCGGAAATGGCATCATATTGACCCACCTTAACTATAAAAAAAAACAAGGAATGCAATCCCTGTAAATCTACCACTGTGGTATTTCTGAAACCAATACATAGTACTTTGATGTACAAGATATAATACATCCCTGGTAGTGACTTAGCAAGGCTGCATTAATACATCATGCTTTCAAGGTCTTACTAAAGAGTAAGGAATAGTAGTATTATTTGCTCTTTGGTCTTACATGACTGCTGAACCTGTATTCACGCAAAAGATAACAATCATTTCGTTTGTCTAATCCAAATTACATATAAACCCATATTATAATATAAATGAATAATATAATATATTTACACAAAATATTACAATCATTCGGCTTGTATAATCCAAATTACAACTAGACCTGTATGTCAACATAAATGAATAATCTAATAGTGTTAAAGATGTTTGGTTTCTGTTGACACCTTCTACAATAAAACTGCAGTAGTCAAAGTTGGGGAGGATTATTTGCCTGTATAAAATTCCTGTGAGCCATTCTTCCATTAAATATGTAAGTTGGCATGAAATCCACCCGCACGAGTTTGTCCCTGCAATGACGCAGTATAATCACTTAAAGGATTAGGGTCATTTTCATGGCATATGCTCATGGGTGTCTAATCAGGCCTTGGTAGAAAATACAAGAATAAAGGCAGATGAACAGAAACTTTCTCCTGTGACATTTGATAGGACATAACTGTTGGCTAGTCTGGCATGCTTGATACTGTTCATTTTTAGCCCGTCTTCAATTACATGCTCTGTAATAACCTTTAACGCATACTCAGGCACTTGTTATATAAATGCATATATTTTTAGCCAATTTAACCACTGCTCAGTGGTTAAATTGATTAACAGGGTAATAATTGGTCACTTATCAGATACTGTCCTAATTGCAGAGGGTCTCAAATGTACAAAGGCACTCCTTTAGCACACAATCTCCTTTTCCAAGAACAAATTTTCAGCTGAAAACACCTTCTATTAAAAGCCCAGATACATGTTTTGTGTCTCTACAGAACATTATCTTTGACCACAAATTGCTATAAAGACTGGGCAATGCCTTTTTTCTGATAGACTACAGTTAGGGTTAGGGGTACGGTTTGTCATTCTCCCAATGCTGTGAAAGCATTCTAATTGTTCAGCTGATGATGCCTTCTGAAAACAGGAGGGCAGTGTCTCTGGAGATGAGAGACAGGTCTCTGGCCTTTTAATAGAAGGATATTTCACCTAAAAATGTCTTCTTTTAAATGGAGATCATGTGCTAATAGCCCGACAATCATCATTATCCATGTAATCATCATTATGTCTGTAATCTTATATAGGCCTAGTTTAAAGTGACACTGTCTGATGATCAGTTATAAATACCAGCATTTAGAATACAAAAGAAAATAAGAACATGTCACTTTAACACTTTCAGAAGCACATATCAAATTACATCATACATATCTTTTATACTACAGAGTGACTCTAAAGAGCCACAAACGATAAATCACTGGTTTAATATGTTTAATTGCAGACTGCGAATGGGACGGGTTCTTCATTTACTTCTTTGCGATGACCACGATTGGCTTGCTGCTGCTGATGACATTTTACAGATACTTGCGGATGTTTCACGCACACCTGTGTACGTATATAGTATGTTGTTTTTTATCATATATCATATACACCTGTATTTGTCTACCAGTTGTATATTCTGTTAGGGAGTGTTCATTTATTATTCACAGTGGGGGCACCGAAAAAGAATTTGCCCCCCCCCTTTGAACTATAGTAAGGCGTACACTTTTTTGCTAAAAGGGGGCATAATTCTTTCCCCCCCCCCCCCCCGAATCCCAAGACCACGAAAATTATTATAAAAATAGGATGTTTCCAAAAGTGAAAAAAAAAAAACATTTCTGACAGCTAAACACTTTTGTAAGTAAGAAATTGGTATTACTTCATGAAACTGTTCTTATAGAAGTAGAAACATTTTGCTTATCTTTTTGTTGTAAATCCTTGTTTCAGTCAGCAAACAGAACACATGGCGGGTACGCCTGATGGTGTTTGTGGGTCTGGCTGCCTCTTACCTGTACGGTCTACTCTGGGCCCTGCCCCCCTTACTCGGCTATGGCTCCTACATTCTGGAGCCACACAACATGGCCTGCTCTGTGGACTGGACCTCCCTGCCCCTGCCCTACATAGTGGGCATCCTGACACTGGGCTACCTTGTCCCTGTGTGCATCATGGCTGGTGTCTATGGACATATTGCTAGTACTGTAAGGTCCTCCAGTCGCCAGATATCAAAGCACTCAAACGGGGTATTTAGGAAAGACTATCATGTTACTATTGTAAGTATTAACTTTGGATAATTGTTTATTTGAGCACCTTTGATGGTTCACATCTTTCTAAATACTGCAAGCCTGTTTCATTGTTAAATAATAGCCACTCAGAGTTGATCATTGAATCTATCTGAAACTGAATTCAATCCTTTATTATCATAGTTTCTCAACACACTCTCAGATTAATCAATTAGTACAATATTACAGAACACATATTATGTTTAACTGACATCAGATATATTCAAAATGAGCCGTCAAATCAAGACCTCTATTGATCAATCCAGAGAAAATGTCAATTGACTATTGGGTAATGTTTAAAAAAAAATTCATCAAGTGTTTATTACTCGCTCTCTGTGTAAAATATGTGTGTAATTCATATTACCATTTGCTATTTCAGGTGGCTATCCTCCACTGCACCTTTTTCCTGCTGGTGTGGACTCCGTACGCCGTCCTGTCCTTCATGACCATCTTTTCTCTACCAGTACCAAACAATTTCTACATCACATCCAGCTTATTTGCTAAAGTAGACACACTCGTCAACCCCTTTGTGTTCTTCATCATTAACAGAATGGTGTTAAATAGAACACAAAATGTGAGTAAAAGCAGCCTGAATAAGTCTTGGGTGAAAAAGAGACAGGTAGAATGGACAGAGGAACCGACGCCACTGATACCAACAGGCAGTACCAGGCTCTGATACAAGTCGACAATAATGCAGCTGGCCAAAGTCTGAGATGGCAGGCCAGGCCCTGATACAGCAGGGCAGACCCTGATACAGCCAGGCAGACCCTGATACAGCAGGGCAGATGCTGATACAGCTGGGCAGACCCTGATACAGCCGGGCAGACCCTGATACAGCTGGGCAGACCCTGATACAGCTGGGCAGACCCTGATACAGCTGGGCAGACTCTGATACAGCTGGGCAGACTCTGATACAGCTGGACAGACTCTGATACAGCTGGGCAGACCCTGATACAGCTGGGCAGACCCTGATACAGCTGGGCAGACTCTGATACAGCAGGGCGGGATACTGATATAGCCAGGCATACCTTGATACAGCTGGGCAGACCCTGATACAGGAGGGCAGACCCTGATACAGCAGGGCAGACTCTGATACAGCCAGGCATACCTTGATACAGCAGGGCAGACCCTGATACAGCTGGGCAGACTCTGATACAGCTGGATAGACCTTGATACAGCTGGGCAGGCCCTGATACAGCTGGGCAGACTCTGATACAGCTGGATAGACCTTGATACAGCTGGGCAGGCCCTGATACAGCTGGGCAGACCCTGATACAGCTGGGCAGACTCTGATACAGCTGGATAGACCTTGATACAGCCAGGCATACCTTGATACAGGTGGACAGACATTGATGCAGTCAAGCAGATCCTGATACAGCCGGGCATAACTTGATACAGCAGGGCAAAGCTGATATAGCTGGGCAGATTCTGGAGAAAGACTTACCTGATGCAATAGGGAACTGTGTCGTCCTAACTGAATTATCAATATAACAAAAATTGCTGAATAGACCATGTTGGACACTTTTTTGGGCTGATATAGGTTATATAACAGTGACAATTGTAATAATTTGAGAGTGAACAGTAGGGACGAGAAGTATTGTGCGTCTCTCCCTAAGGCCACTCAAAAAAAACTGGTTTTTCATCACCAACCGCATCATAAAAATATTTTTTTGATGAAAACCTTTTTTTTTTTAATTTCCCCCCAAAGCAAAGTATGACCATAGTATAAGGATGTTGTCAGTATACTCCATTTCACCCTCTTACCCAAGTTAAATATGTAAATCCCAGGCACCAAGCACGGCAAGTGTTCCTGGCAGTCATGCCATTGACAAGGCAGTGGTATGGCATTGTGATAACATTGCTATGACATTATTACGATATTTCTATGACGTTATGATGATATTATGATGACATTGTCATAACATTGTGATGACGTTGAATGCCTTTGTGAGGACTTTGTGTTGACATTGTGATTTCGCAGCCCATGATGATGGCTTGTGGTCACAGAGTTTTGGAATTGAATTAGGCCATAGTATTACATTCAGACACATTGTGGTGCTTATACTTATAGAACCCTTCACAATCTGACTTTTTGGTGACTATATTAATGTGGCTGTACAAATGGAGAAGTACTTTTATGGCAATGATGTAAGAACTGTCATTTTTATTTCAAAACTATTTTCAAATATCTGACCCTTTAATGACAGTATAGTGTTTTCTCTTTTTGAAATGGTACATGAATATACCCTTTAGAGTGAAGATTTTGCTGATGTTACATTCAAGCATGCCAAGCCTGTGGGGCTGACACATTTTTAAAGGGTCAGTATGATGCACCAATGCAGCACAGAGACATTATTCGACAGCATCAGCATTGCTTCATGAAGCACAAACTTTACTGCATGGACCATCCGATTTAATCAACTTTAAGTAAAAATGTAAGTTCATTAATATCCTTCTTTCAGCAACTTTAATTCTTTTTTCAGATTTAAAGTTGACCCAAGCTGCGTAAAGAAGGCCATCAATCATGTTAGAGTTTTGTCTAAAATTACTTAAATGGATGGTTCATGCAACACAAAGTGTTACATCCTTTTATACCTACATACTAGTAAACATAAATTATATCTCCAGTTTTAACCTGTTTTCTTAATGTAAACTGTTAAATTTTCACCATTATCATCATTATCATTGAAAATTGCTCAACATCAATTAATATACACTGGTAGCTGCTTCGCTTGGTTGCAACATCTCATAAGTATTCAACATACTAATATTACAGTATGATGTGAAACATGAGAGACTATCATTACCAAAGTGCTGAATCAGATAGTCAGCGGAAATTTACTACAGACTTTATCCTGTGCTAGTTGATGCTGCAACTAAATTTTCGAAGATGACCTCGTCAAATATTTTCATTTATACACGCAAAAAAGATTCTTTTCACTGGTGTATCGTACCAACCCTCTGCTTGTGTATTACTCTCGTTCCCAGAAAATGTAAAAATCGCCATGACAACTTGGGTTTTGTTGGGTTTGGGCTACGTAGGAAGAACCAGTGAATAGAGACCAGAATGTATGATGACAGTTCTTCCATCATACTTTCTTATTTCAGTCCTGGTTCCTGTTCGCTGGTTCCAATCTTACCACAGGGACTACCTAAACCCAGCAAAAAGTTCAAAGTCATAGTGATGTTTCCAAGAATGGAGTATGGGACAAATGTATAGCTGTGTATTGGCATGTCATGCTGTACATATGAATATAGATGTGCTTCAATGCATGAATGCAGTTATGGCGAGTTGTGTGCTGGTGCTTGGTATAGGTGCCTTGAGGCATTTTGCTGTTCTTAAAAAGTTAAATCCTCATGAGGCCTTTTACAGAGGGTTGTATGCATTATTTATTGCAGTATCTTGACAATTGATAAGTGAAGTCATAATTGGATGAATAAATGTATATGAAACTTGAGATATTGCCTCTTTTTGATTTGATTTGGATTTCCTTTAATTATCCTGGCAGGAATCTCCTGTCCTCCAGGTATTTTAGCTCTGTATTTACCAAGTAATTAGATGAATTTAAACAATTAGTTGTGGCGGTTTGTGGTTTATGGGTGTGGTCTGTTTATTAATGTACCAATTATGTTCTATCCTAATTCATTCTACCACAAGGCATTGGTCCACATATTTATGACATGAAGTTATAGTTATAATTAGATAATTGTAATTAGATACTTTCTGTGCTCATGCAGGGACAATTTTTACCATTATGCTTAGCCCTTTAAAGCTAACACAATATTTAAATGCATTATGCTCTTTGTTGTATAGATACATGGATTTAGCAGTGCTGCATTCAAGCATTGTGCCGACCTTAAAGACTCCACTCCGCCTGCCACTTGGGGGATACCGGTGTGGCTTATAGGATCTGCCCAGAGTCAAGGTGCGACATATACGCGAGATGTTGCTACCTTATTTATGGTGCAGTGCTAGACTCCCCATTTGAATCAGGTTGCAAACGGGGCTTCCAGGATCCGCCCAAAGTTGGGGTGCAGCCCATATGCGAGTTAGCCTTATATCCAAGAATTTATGGTAAAAACGTTTGCACAGTTTATTGCAGACATAATGTCAAGCATTATGGGGTCATGACCTTGACCTTTGTATCAGAGGAGGCCACGAAAACATAAACATATTTGATACAGGACAACATAACTGCATTAGATAATAGATTCTGTAAAATATCTGATTTCAGTTTTGCATTCTTCAGTCACTCACTGTCAACTACCAATTGTCAATTCAAGAACAACAGCGCCACAGTGGCAGACTATGGAACTAGCTCCATACATAGCTGTTATGAACAGTATATATAGATATATGTATTGTAGCTGTTAAGGTATTCATGATATCACTCAACGTTTCTTGTTACCTGGGGCTCACTTGGGGCTGCTCTGAATATTTATAAAATCATATTAAAATTCCCAAAATATTGTTTCATTAAAGGGGTATGCCAGGGTATATGCATACGACACCTAGTTGGAAAAAGTGAAACTACCTAAAACCATGATAAAAGCATGTCTCCCTGTTGTATATGTCTTAACTCACCTTCCTGAACCCTTTGAATGTCAGACTATGGCATTCTACACATATTACCACTGTGTTTTGCCACTGCGAAAAGCTATACCCTACTCGATTATGTCCTGTCCGGGCCAACTAGAAAATATTGAAATAAGTCCCTAACTGTATTAATTTATCAATGAATCACTATTATTTTGAATATAAAGTGTGATCCTATGTACATTATGGCTAAGATTTTGATTACAAATTGTTGGTAACTTTCTATTCTGTGTTGCAAAATATTGAAAAAATACAGTTAATTTATTTTGTGTTTTTCCCCTAAATTGGTCATGGCTCATTGGTTTCACCTATGACTACTTATTTTCATGGATTGGTTATGTACCATCTAGCACTATTAAGTTTTTTTGTTAGGCTTCAATCACATCATCATACATCAAATATCAGATATTGCTGGTAGAATAGAATTAACCGAACCCTCCCACATACCTTTAACTCACAAATTAGAAAGGAAAGCATGTACATGTTTAAAGGTTTCATTTTATTGACAACAAAAAGTGTTCCTGTTTAAAGTTGGGTGGTGTTTTTTTTCATTTCAATATAACATACACAGTAACATCACGATTCGTTTAAAGGTGAAAAGGAAACCATGCACTGTTTCGCTTGAGGCACAGCTCTCAACCCATTCAATGGGAAGCCATATTAACGTGCCAAGCCAAACTATACAAACCCATTTCATTTTCAATGAATTATACAATACAAACATTCTATTAGCATCAAGTGTTCAACAGATGTAGGGAGTGACATCTTGTTGACCGGGTGACGTCTTTGACCAGGTGACATCTTTGACCGGGTGATTCTTTGACCGGGTGACGTCTTTGAAACAGCTTCAAAACAGCTAAATGGGGTCTATGTACACAGAAATGCCGGGAAATTTGTAATATATAGTGTTAAAATATCCATTAACCTTTTCCCGGTACATGTAAAGGGGAAATGAAAACTGTTTCGCTCCAGGCACGGCTCTTAACCCATCTCAGTCCCTTCCATGGGACGCCATATCAATGTGCCAAGCCAAACCTCATGTACGCATGTGTAGCTATAGATACAAATAATTATAATACAAAGTATGCATATTTCATTTAGCACCATATACATTAGGTACTAGCTTTAAAAGAAACAGTGTTTAGAAAAAAACTCTGCAAACAGTGTTGGGAAAAAGACTCTGCAAGTGTGGTATTGCTTCAGAAGCATACTCAAATGAGAATCAACTATACATGGTTTCACTTTTGGCACGGCTCTCAACCCATTTCAGTCCCTTCCATGGGAGGCCATAATGATATGCCAAGCCAAACCAAACAGAACCCTACATGGATGAATAGACTATATACTACAAGCTGGACATATCCCACTAGTGGAAGATGGGGCAATAATGGTACTATTCGTCTGCTCTCCTATTCAAATTTTCAAAGTCCGAAGAAAGGTTGACCTACGATTTAGTGCTGCCTATATGTGAAATATAAAGTATATATGTGTGTATGACACCATATGATCTACGGCATGTCACATACCAATTTATAAAAAGAGCCATGTCACATGTCAATGTCGCTTAATAATGCCCAGGTCCCATGTTGATTTTAAGAAATGTCCATGTCCCCCTGTCACTAATTTTTCAAGAGCCCATGTCGAATGTCACTAGGCCTCATGTCAATTGTCGATTCTAAAAAATGTCGAATTTGGTGGTTGACACCCATATAAATGCTGATGATACTGTGCTTGGGTGCGTGCAAAGGGCTAGGTCTGTCCTAAATGTTACAGAGGGAGTTTAGCTGGAATATATGACTCAGTTTCACCAAATTGATACAGATTTAAAATCTATGACCGGCTGTCATCTATGACCAACTACTGTCTATTACCAGTAAAAGACATGTGTGACATGCTCCATTAGTACCACATTTCTCACCAGGGGGCAGTAGTAGCACAAAGAGCAGATGTGAGTGCATTGAAAAAGTAAACTTGTCTCCAGACTCGTCGAAGTGACTATCATAAAATAAACGAGTCAAAAGTTGTCTAACCTATCAGGTTACCATCCCACAAATAGAATCTGGAGCTGGCAAATGTCAGATTTTTGGCTGGCACATACCAAGAGGGTCTTCTATCTCCAGATAGAAGACCCCATTCCTTGTCAGTTTTTGACTCGTTTTTTTGTTTATTTACTTCTGACCGTCACTTGGAAGAGTCTGCAGACAAGTTTACTTTTTGAGTGTGGGTGTCCTTCAATGCGTTATTGACAGTTCACACTGGCAATAAGAGATAAATCTTCTCTTATTGACAGTTCCTTTTTGGAACTGTCATTAAGAGAATCTTTTTCCCTTATTGACAGCTCAAACTGTAAATAAGGGAATTATATCCTGGTATTGACATTTCAAACTGTCAATAAGGGAATTTTATTCTGTTATTGACAGTTGGAACTGTCAATAGTGCTGGTGTCGAATATTTTCGAGCTGTATAAGTTCTTTTTGTACACCAGGATAAAATAAACGGGATAGATGAATTTTCATCTGCTCATACTCAAAAAAATAGTCACGGCCATACTGATAAGGGATTAACCAGAATACTAGATGGATGTTGGGGGTCTTTTGCCCGATAATATAACAAACTGTCTCAGCCCAATATCCTGTGTCCATGTCACCATTTTCAGCCATCGTCCAGTTTAGGCTACACCAGACTCGGTAACGACAGAAGTCCGGTGAAGGCAATCAAAGGTGAAGTCATTAATATCACCCACGACATCTCGCACTGTATATAGAAAAACAAAACCATATTTAATGCTTTTTTAAATTACTATTGACTTGATTTATTACTTACTATTTCAAATATGTAGGTTTACAGCTGTTCAAAGTTGCATAGTTACCTTCTAAAGGTATATTTCAAAGAAAAATAGCAAAAATCACCACTTTTAACACACTGTCAGTAGTTAACATAGCTAACCAGTAGATGTATGAGAAATCGGTATCTTGTACTTACATTTGGACGCCATGTAAGATTCTGGGTCTCCTCCTTCTTGAACTAAACGTTGCAGCTTCGGGAAAGCTAGATCACGGTCTGCACCTCGGAGTTTGTAACGCAGGCCCTATCAATGAGATATAACCAAATATGTGTGATATATATTATGGAAATCATGGGATCTTATCATAGGTCAAAACGCGGTCAGAACCATAACAGTATCACAATCAAATAGTTATAAATATTAAGTATCTACTTCAGGCAGGTAGAAATCAAGAGCAGTGCTGCTTATCTTTAGAAACTCGTGCAATAGGCAATCACATTTACTTCTATGGCATCGGCTTTAGCGCGTAGCTTGAGGAGCGTCACTGCAGTCTGTTGGCCACTGGCCTTAGCAATATCCATGGGTGTCCTTCCCAGGGCATCCGCCACCTTGTACGGGGCACCTTTTTCTAGGAGCGCCTCAATCAACTACAATAGTAAAATCATATCAAATGTTGTAGCATTTGCCTACAGAAAGACAGAAGCAAAGGTTTCAATTATTATTTGGTTTCATTACAACTGACATCAATCATTGTAGATTTGACAGGAAAAGTGTTGTGGTAATAGTGTCAGGTGACACAGCTGCATGTTCTTGAATTTTTAGAATTTTGAAAATCTTTAAACCTGTCAGAAAATCAACATCAACATGTGTCAATAGACAACTAATGCATTGTAGGGGAAGAAGATGACAAATATCACAAAAGAACAGGGGGGAACAAAATGGCTACCTATAAGAGAGAGTCAGAGAGAGATACAGAGACAGAGGGAGACAACCAGAGACAGAGAGAAAGATGGAAGAGAGAGAGAGCGGTTCCCGAGAGAACAGGTGACTCTGAGAATGATCTTTGAGAACAGCCAGTCAGAAGAGAAAGGCCTGATCTGATGTAGCTTACTTTGTTGTATCCCCGCTTGGCAGCCAGGTGTAAGGGTGTCAGCCCAAAGCTGTCTGGCTGTCCAACATCTTCCATGACAGCAGTCAGGAGCAGGGCCACTTCTTCATGTTTCTTACTGATGGCTACATGCAGGGGCTGCATGTCCTGCTGAACCCAGGTGTCGCTACCGGACTTCACCGCTGATCCATAACTAGCCACATCAATATGGCCGCCATGCTCTGGGGCAGCTTCAACGGGCTGATCATTGTCGACCCCACGAACAAGGAAGCAACGCTCTGAGCCATCATAACAGTCTCTCGCCGTCAACATCTGATGTAGTACATTCTGGCGCTCGCATGCTTCCAGTACAGCTTTCACCGTCAGTACAGAGCCACCACAGGCTGCAGAGTGCAGGATGTTAAATTTGCGCTTGTCTTTCAAGTTTATATCCAGGCCTTTTTCTAACAGCAGCTGCACAACTCCTGTGTTTCCTTTCTCCGCTGCTAAGTGTGCAGAGGACTTCCCTCTCCGATCCTGGAAGTCAAGGTTGTACTTGTTGGGCTGTGTAGTGAGGAGATGCTGAAGAAATGGCAATCTGTTTTGGTATGATGCCAGCGGGACCACTGTGTCAGACGTGATGGCGCCAAGGCGCTGCAGTTCTCGAAAGGTGTCTATATCACCGTTAGCTGCTGCAGAGTCAATAAGACTCCTGCCATTCACAAAGACATGGTTTACATCAACAGACCCATATTTCAGTAAAGGCTCTATCAGCTGATGGTGGCCCAAGTCGACACACAAGGCGATCTCCTTGTCTACTGATGGTATGCTACAACCATTCTCCTGTAGGGTTTGAATGACTTGCAGTAACATTCCCAGGACACCTGACTGGCATGCAGACCTCAGCAGTGAGTTACCTACAATCGCATTGGTGACAAGTTGCATCCCATGTAAAATGTTCGTATCCCTAAAGCTTTGCACGTCTCCTGCACGCACACGGGCATTGACTTCATCCATTGACACCTCGCGTTCTGTGATCTCATCCATGGTGTTAAAGCCTTGCTCTTAGAACCAAGGACACTTCACCCGTAGACAAGAACGGTACAAGAAAAATGGCCTGAGCGAAAAAAGTGGAGCGAAGACCGGTGCTCTGAGCTTTATATAGGGTTGTTGTGGTTTAACTAACCCTCTTCTCTTGAGATCAAGGATGGTTACTAATGTTCTACTCGGTGGCACTTCATGTGACCTTTCACTAGAGGACCAATTGGGTAATGTAATTGAGGAAAGTTGTGGAGAGTTTGAGCCTCTAGATCATAGGAAATGAATCTAAAGATGCCACGGCCGTATCTGATGATTCTTAACGAAGCTCTGAAATAGAAACAACAATAAACATATCCAGCTAAAGCTTTAAGTAAAGGGAGAAACTTAATTAAATTTGAACTTGCCATGAAGATGTGCTGTTAATTTATTTTGCAGATATGATGGTAATTCTTACATAGTACTATCTAAGTCTAAACAACATTAACTAATGTATAGGTAAATGCTGGTGATCAGGCTAAACATTGCCAATGAAGACATTAGGTCATCATGCCTTGTTGATGACTCAAGTTCGTCAAAGGTCTTAACTTTAAAGACACAATTCCTTGAACCAGGAAGCACGACTGTCCTATGATATTTAGCATATGTATTTCTATTAGACCATTGTTTATATATATACCATCAAGATAATGCGCAAGTGCTCTCTTTGTTCTGTTGTTTTTCTGGGGAGGGGGGTCTCCCAGTAAACAAAAAAACGTTATATAACGTTGAGAAAACGTTTCCTAAAGGTGTGGAAAACGTTTGAAAAAAACGGAAATATAACGTTATTTAACGCAAATTCGTTGACTCCAATTTACGTATATTAACGTTATACCAAACCGTTTTAATGTGTGACCTTATTATAAAGTTATTTTACGTTTTTTCATAATGGATTTTGACTGATAAATAACGTTATAAAAAGGTTATTTTACGTTATAAAATTGAGATGGAGAACCATATTTAGCAATTGAGAAAATATGGCAGCATGGGTGAGGATCGATCTGATCACACACCCTACGCCTTAGACAGATAGGCCACAGAGCTAAATGGTACAGGACACAGTGAAACTTTATATTGGCTACCTATGTGACCAGATCACATTCCTTCACTTTTTTTTCAAAGCACAAATCACATAGAAATGTGCCCGTGACCTTGTGTTCAAAACACATTTTCTGGATAGATAATATCATAAACAATATTGTAGTAGACTATTAAATTTAAAAAAAACGTAGTAACTGTAACAGGTCAGTGAAAACGTCGAGCCCCACGGGGAGTCGAACCCCGGTCCCTCCGCTCCGGAGTTGAGAATGCTACCACTGCACCACAGGGCCAGCTGCTTCTCACTGCTCTGCTACGGTACTTGAGCTACCACAGGCGGGCAATGCGCTCTCCACGCACGCTCGGGCTGCCCCGAGCGATACGTGCCCGCTACATTACTCCCCTTCAGACTTTTGCTAGGTCCGCGGACAGACATGTTACTCAGCAATCTGTGATCAAAGCTAATCCCTTACTTAGAATTAGCCGGCGAAGCCAGTCACCTGCCCTGAACATGTGTCTTTGGACGCACACATAGCACAAGCTGAAACCGCTCAGACTTCTGCCAGGTCAATGGAGGTCACCCGGACCTCCTAGCAGAAGCTGAACATGCTCAAGCACCACAACCCAGGTTTTGAATCCTGGTCACGGCACCAGTGTAACAGGTCAGTGAAAACGTCGAGCCCCACGGGGAGTCGAACCCCGGTCCCTCCGCTCCGGAGTTGAGAATGCTACCACTGCACCACAGGGCCAGCTGCTTCTCACTGCTCTGCTACGGTACTTGAGCTACCACAGGCGGGCAATGCGCTCTCCACGCACGCTCGGGCTGCCCCGAGCGATACGTGCCCGCTACATAACCTTTTACAGTCATTAGACCTTGAGCCCATTTGAAGAATATTGATTTTTAGTACCAATCAAGTGTAGTAATGCAGGCAAAGATTTTTGGATTTGCACATGTCTAAGGAACCCAAATCACTTTGCTTGACATCTGGGTTGCCCAGCTTAGCTTCAGAATCATACAATATACACTGTCACACTGGTCCAACATTTTCATGCTGAATATTTACTTCTGTGATATTTGTACAGGTGGCACTGTTTTAAATCTCTCTGTTAAGTCAATGGCCAAGATGTTAGCTTCTAACACCAGATGTCACTAGTGAGTCATGGTTGAGATCTAACCTGTGCATGGTGTCAATTATTATCTAATTAACCAGCCTCTTTAGGACTGAGGGGACGGGGGTTCTTATCATGGCAAACTATGCCATTTTTTCACAGGACCCTTTGCCCTCTTTATATGGCCCTTTTAAAGGTGTGGTCAGACGGATGCTGGCCTGCTCCCTGCAGTCTAGAGAAGTTTGCCACCCTTTGAGTAGGGCCTAATAGATAAGGGGGGGGGGGGCTGACAGTGGGGAGGGGGGGGGGGGTAATTACCTTTCTATGATCTGTTTTTGGTTGACAGTGTTGTGTGAATAAGGAACATATAATACATCACCATGGTAACCAAGGCGACCGCTAGAGTGGCAACCTCACTCTTAGATAATTAACAGATCCTCTCTGGGGGGCCCGGCTGACAACTTGATACTGTGCTATTTAAACCATTATAAGATGTTTTAATATTTTATTCAAATGATGACTTTACATGGATGGTCAGTGTGCAATTTGGCTCTTTTGGATATCATTCGTTTGATAATTGTCTTATTTCAGTGGCATACAAAAGTCAAAAACAATGGCAAATTCCAGTGAGATATTTAGTCTTTGGTTGCCATGCACTCTCTGCAAGAGTATATGTATTATCCCCTGTAATTGGCGGTGTTTTTATTTAAGGAAGATTATATTCTAGAATAGTAAGGGATCATACATAAGAGTCCCTTGAAATATTAATTCAATTGAGATGGTATTACCAGTCGAGTTAGCAAGAACTTTCCTAGCTGGTTCATAATCAACTGAGAGAGATATCATTTCCTCATATTTCGTCCAATGCACAGACATAAATAGTTCTAGTCTGTGCCCAATGGAACTAGAAGCCGAATTAACCCTTTAAGGATGCATGTCGCTTCAAGAGGACATTTGTCTTCATTATGCACCAATACAGCCAGAGCGAGTAACTCACTGCTGCTGCATTGGTGCATCATGCCGACCCTATGAGACTGTGTAAACCCCATAGGATTGGCATGATGCTTGAATGCAGCACTGGTGAGTTACTCTCCAGGGCTGCATTCATTCATAATGACGTCCAAGGACATGATGCATTAAGGTATCATGCCATCCTTAAAGGGTTAACTGGATTAACAGTATCCTGGAGTTTATGTCATGTGCATGTAAAATGCAAACTACCAGGGTGTGTCTTGTCTACAAATTGGCATGCCCTGCACTGAGGCGTGCAAAATCATAACATGGGAGATGAGGAGAATGCCGGATTTCCTGACAGTTCTGATGATGATGACAGAGAGGAAAATTAGAAAATATCAACCATGTTATTAGCATGGCTTAGACATTATGCAGTGGCACCATTATGACAAAAATCTATTTGCATATAGGGAATGGAAATTACAGTGGCTGGTGTTTGAATACAGATGGCACTAGGTTGAAATAATTAAGTCCTGTCTTCTTTGCCAAAGGCTTTTTTTTGTGAGCTGCTTCACTAAAAAAAAACAATGTTAGGAATATGTTAATACATCAATATATACATGAATTCATATGTACATATCAATATACCATATACAACCACATGACTTGATGTATCAATTCATATCATGAACAGAAACTCAATAGTCAGACGAATAATTTTCAGTAAACAGGATTTTTATGAAGGTATAAGGAAACTACCACAAAAGTATATTATCATGAAACTATGTATGTAGCTTAATGTAGAGGGACTTCTGTACTTCCGTGGAGCTTATTCAGGACTTCACGACTGCTTTCCTGTTACCTCCAAAGATATCACCATACTTTTGCCATTAAAGAAATAGTTGTAAATCATACAACAAAAACAACATACTTATGATAAAAGATGTTATTCCTTTTGCATAACATATATGGTTACTACTTGGATGTAATAATACATGGTTTATATTAATTTTTATGTGTGCTATTTAATTCGAAACAGAAGCTTTTTAAAACATTTCATTAAAAAATGTTGTTTCAATTATTATTCAAAACATGTCAGTGAGGTATCTGACATATGATAATTTCATTGTAATAGGCTGTTCAAGAGCTTCAATTTGGTTCTATTTTAAGCATTCTATTCCAAATATTAACCGCTGTATGAATGATGCAGTGATTGCAGGCAAAAGAGTGATGTCACTCTACATCCCGTGGGATTCTGAAGCTAAGCTGGGCAACCCAGATGTCAAGCAAAGTAATTTGGGTTCCTAAGACATGTCCAAATCCAAAAATCTTTGCCTGCTTTACTACACTTGATTGGTACTAAAAAAGTCCTCGGCTCAAGGTCTACATTTTGTGAGTACATTTGAGAAGATACTATAGGATCCTATCATAGGTCACTTAAACTTTGTAGTAAAATATCCCCCCTATTTCTTTGTATTTTTGGAAAACATATACCCTTAGGGTCATATGGTGGAAATCCTGTAAAATAGTAGATAAATAGTAAATAGTTCATAAAGCCTGACTGTGGTTTGAACTCAGGACCTCCTGCATGTACAGCTAATGCTTTCCCCCTACTCTACTGTGATGCTGGTGGGGTGGTTGGTGCAAGCTATACATATACCACATTGAGATTGGGCCCCCCCCCCCTTTGGTAATTATCAGTAAAATATGTTTGGGATCTTTTTTGTTTTTAAAATATATAGACAGAGCTGTATGCTAAATTGGCTGAGACAGTGGTCCCAGTCCCGTTCTGCACTTGGCACACTGAAGTAGCCACTGTTGAGGTGAGTTTTGAGTGACGCTAGGCAGGATTTTCCAAGGAAATAAGACAAAAACTACCTAAAATTACATAGGAAAACATGAAATTAAGCTTTCCTCACTAAGTCACTTTTTCCTGAGGCTTGTACACAGGGCAGGATTATACACGGGGCCCGACTTATGCATGGGGAAATATAGTATCTCTTCGTTCCCAGGCAAGATTGGTTTATGCGCTCCATATGTGTTTTATATGGGCCAGCTGGGCCCATATCTGCGAAATGGTCATTATTGTTCATGGGTACCAGTGGGAGCCCAGATGGGCTAGGCAAACCAACTAACATTTGTATAATACTTTATAAATACTTTGAAACATACTCATTCTTTAAAATTATAATTTAACGCTCTATTTTCACGGTTTTGTGTTAATGCGGGTTTCATCTGGGCTGGATCTGGATATGGTAGGCCAAATGCTTCTTGGGGGTAAACCTGGGATGCTAGATGGGTCCCAGCTAGGCTCAGTCCACAGACCCGATTCCAAGTATAAATATTTGACTGCACTGGAAATACTTTAAATTGTATTCATTTGCTATATGGCATCAAGCCGGTCAAATATTGGAGCCGGTCAAAGATTGCATCCAATTTAAAGACTTTCAGATTGGCCCGATCTCGTGATACACAGCCTATAGCGGTTATACACTCTCTGTGCTGTGATACTTAGCCTTCCACCAGCAGCCTCGATAGCTCAACCAGGAGAACCTGGAACTCCCAATCTAAGGGTACCGGGTTCGGTCCTTGGTGTGGCTTTTAGTGTTAGATGGTTACCAAAAGACTATACCCAAACCTTTTGCAAAGGTTCATAAAATGTTTTACAAAAACGTTTTGCCAAAACTTTTGGTGCAAGCTTTTGAAACCAATGGGATTAAAATGGTCACCACACCTAGCCTGGAGGGGATTTGAACTTCGGTACTGCTAGTCATGAGTCCATTGTCCTCACCACAACCCTATCTTGGACAGGTAAAAGATTGCAGGTGTCCTAGCATGCCGGGAATGTAGTAGTTCCACTCTCCAAGTAGAGCTTTAGCTCCCTGATCTGGTCCACATGATTTGCTGACATCATTATGTACTGGA
Source organism: Harmothoe impar (assembly GCA_947462335.1). NCBI lineage: Eukaryota > Metazoa > Annelida > Polychaeta > Phyllodocida > Polynoidae > Harmothoe > Harmothoe impar. Next base: position 11,748,051 of record OX381713.1, read on the forward strand.
TATACTCCTGGTGGTCGAGAGGCAATATCATCAAGTTTTTAAATAGCGTTACTCATTGGGCTAAAAAGGCAGAATCAGTGCAAATACTAGATATGTATTTGAAAGAGAAAAAGAGCTCTTAAATATCACCACCTCCTAGGGGTGTATGTACTAATATATGGTTGGCAAGTAACTCTTCAGAACGTCATTGGTGCTTCATCATGCCGGGCATCATGCCGAACATTTGGGGATTAAGCCCCATAGCATTGGTATGATGTATTCATGCAGCCAGGATTGCATTCATGCACCAGTGTGGCGACAAAAGCAAAGGGCATTAAAGCACCATGCCATGCTTAAAGTGTTAAGTACACAGACTCTTGAAGTACCTTTTCTGAAAGTATCTTGAAGCACTTCTTCGGAAAGTATCTTGAAGTACTGCTTCTGAAAGTATCTCGAAGTACTTCTTCTGAAAGTATCTTGAAGTACTTCTTCTGAAAGTATCTTGAAGTACTGCTTCTGAAAGTTTCTTGAAGTACTTCCTCTAAAAGTATCTTGAAGTACTTCTTCTGAAAGTATCTTGAAGTAACTTTTCTGAAAGTATCTGGAAGTACTTCCTCTGAAAGTATCTAGAAGTACTGCTTCTGAAAGTCAAACTGGGTTAGTATTCTTCACCATGCTCAATAGTTGCATATCAATTCACCAGGTGGCGCCACTAGAGAAAAAGTAGACCGTGGGGTGTGGATAAAGCTGTGAACCGTTCTGCACTGAGATGACGTCACCCATCGAGGTCAACTTCTCTTTATGGATACGGCCATCTTTATACACCAGTGGATATTGTATATTAATCTATGCAGTTGAATTTGAAGTTTGAATGAAGCATCTGTTTGGAGAGTGATACCTGTATTTGGTGAACTGACGTCCAGAGAGGCCTCTGATCCCCGTCTGCTGTAGAGTGACTGTGAGGGTGGCGTGGCTGCCGTGTGGACACCTCCTTGCGTGTACTGATCTCCTGCTCTGCAGGATTGGGCGCTTTGTGATGAACCTATTAGTAGGGTGGCCGGAGGCTCTAGCTGGTCGCTCGATCTATATCTGATCCTATGTTAAGTGACCCTTTTATGATGGCCTCTCATTTTGGCCAGGGGGCAGATAGAGACCCCTAGTAACTTAGTATCAAGAGATCTAGAATGAGTCCTTCATACATGAGCTGGAATAAGCATAATAAATTATATTACATAATGTAATTAAAGAGCAATGTTGACAGACCTTATGATGTTGAGTCTGTCTTGAGCACTATAACTGGGTGATCTCTTGAACCTATCCTCTGGGAGAATTGACACTGCATGATGGCAAATCCATGTATCAACGAAATTCCTTTGTTGTCTGAAGCATCTTGTATGAAGGCATACTATGGGGGGCCTATAGTTACTTGAGACAATTATATCTTATATAGATAAGCCACCTAAAATTATGTATTTTTACCACAATTTTTTCACTAGAAATCTTTAATTGGTAGTTTACGATAGACTATTGAAAATAGAGCCAGATCAACTGAAAATCATGCATTTGAAATGGAAATAAAAGAGCCTACTGCCAGCCAGCGTCAGGCAATCTCCTAAGCCAGGTAGGAGGGCTCTTATCAGTATCTAGACACATTTTAACACCAGGTGACACCAATGTATACCACCGGTTTGCATTGGGCTGAATGGTACATAAATGGAGCTGAGGTCATTAGTGTGGCAATTATAATCCAGGTGGCATCCTGGTGCAGTGGTAGCACTGTATGTGAAGGACTCATTGAGTAAAGGCACACGTTCAAAACCTGTCAGAAGGTGTATCAGGGTGAGCGACTTTCAACCCTCAAGATCTTATTTCCTATTCACTCTATAGGCAGTATAAAAACAGTTTTTAAAATGCGATGAATGAGTCTATAAGTAGATATATATCACGTATACATATGTTGTATCATTACATAAAAATGGTCCGGCCACCCTACTATTAGAGGGATCTTACCGAGCTAAAGGGGGTGTTCATAACTTCACTTTTTGATCATTTCTTAATGCAACCCCACTCCTTTGTTCATTTTTGTTAAATTCAAATTCAAATTCAAAAACGTTATTTTAGACTCAGTTGTACAAAAGGTCCATAGGTTTTCATGCAGCCGCTGACCTCCATCTGCATCTGAATGTGAACAATATATTTTGATTTCACTGTGCAGGTTCTCCCAAAAAGGTCACCCGTAAAATGCCTTCCTCCGAACAGGCATAAAACTGTATAGCATGGACTGTGTATGCCCAAGGCCTGCGCAACCTCGCACTGATTTGTCATGGGAAGAAATTGGAATAATTTTCCTCAGATTTAATATATTATGATAAAAATAGGGATTTGTACAGGGTTACTAGGAATGCAATAGGAATTCTGACAAGCTATGCAACAGGGCATCCAGAATTGGGTCTATCACTCTTTTTGGACCAGCAGAATGCTGGACCCCTTACCCCTTTCCTCAGCATTTCTTATTTTCCCTCCTTCCCTATCTCTTTTTTTATAACATAGTGTCATGCATCACATTCCCCATGTAATACCTGTACATAGGCAATAGAACCCCTGTTCATTTATGGCCCCTAAACAGAACTGGCACCGTTGTGTCGCTGTGAGAGCTTTCACGACTATACCAGAAATCACAATTGCCACGACTTATTCCCTTCTTCTTAGAACGCTGAAATTATTAATTTCTGAAAAAAGTGAGTTCTGAAAAAAAAATTATTTGGTGTGAGGAACCAAAACCCATAAAAGCCTTTTTAGTGAGATCCGGGCAGCACGAGAGAGAAACATTGTTGGATGATGTGCTCTGAATGCCCCAGGTACAAGTTCTGTACAACTGGACAAGACTTGATAATGGCCCTTGCTCTTCAGGCTGTACTGAATAGCCAAACAGCTATACATTCCTCCAAGTCATATTGATGGAGTATAGCTCATTTACCACTGTGCCTTTACCTATTTGTAGAGTCTCATGGTGTATAATCGCATACTCCATACAATCATGATTAATCTGTCTACTCAAAAACAAAACAACACATTACTTTATTTAAAACAATTTAGCTTACAATGCAAGAAATGACTATTACTGACTACATTCACAATTTAAAATGTGTCTTCATCGCTGAGATGTGTGGCCACAACGCTTTGAATTTGTGACGCAGGGATTTCTTCCGCATCATTCAAAATACTATACTACTAGTTGTCTGGTTGTTGAATAAATATAAATCTTTTATACAAACACTTTAGGGTAATCTTAAAACATCATTAACTACACAGAAAAGATGGTCGGGATGGCTTTATTTGATATCAGCCATGTTAGAACATCTTGACGAGTCGAAACTTAGCGATATATGTGAATACCTACTCCTACTGTTAATTGATAATGTGGTTCCATTTTCCCATATTTTAAAGACAACATACAATACACGTTCCCAAATAAAGGGTTCGTGGGTCCCTGTTATAATCTTTTCCAGTGTATTACCAAACTGTGGATTTATAGTGTGCATTCTGAAGATAGCAATTTGAGCCTAAATCTGATAATTAGTTGAATTCCCAAATGAATCCTGGGCAATAAAGCCATAGGGAACGTTCTGATTCATTTTTACAAGAGATTGATTTTTAAGCCTTAATCCCCGGACCAAGTGTACTTACAATAGTTTCTGTTTTGGCTATTTTAGATTTATCATTTTACATTTTATGTCCAGTAATGTGGAATGTGTTTCATTGACAGGAAATTAGGTATGGTCCAGACAGACTAGTGGACACAGGATGTGGAGGCTACCCCAAGCTGGCAGCACCTCGATCTCTGTTCCCAAGCATCATCGCTGCCAAAGCTTGATTTCACTCAGGCGCGTCCCGTGGAGAAGCTGGGGCCAGCTTGGGGGCTACCCTTGCTTGACCGGATGTGAGATTGGGTTCTTTCACTCCCTCTAATAGGTACACGGCAAACAGGACAAGCGGCCAGAGCAGGAGAGCAGTCTGCACAGGCTACGAGGTGTCCACACGGCAGCCACACCACCCTCACAGTCAGTCTACAGCAGACGGGGATCACAGGGCATCTCTGTGTCTCTCTGGATCTCTCTGTGTCTCCCTGTGTCTCTCTGGGTCTCTCTGGCCCTCTTCGGGTCTATCTGGGCCTCTCTGGGCCTCTCTGTGTCTATCTGGGTCTCCCTTGGCCTCTCTAGGCCTCCCTTTGCCTTTCCGGGGCTCCCTGGGCTTCTCTGGGTCTCTCTGGGTCTCTCTGGGCCTCTCTGGGCCTCTCTGGGTCTCCCTGGGCCTCTCTGGGCCTCTCTGTGTCTATCTGAGTCTCCCTTGGCTTCTCTGCGCCTCTTTGGGTCTCTCTGGGCCTCTCTGTATCTCTCTGGGCCTCCCTGGTCCTCTTGGGGTCTCTCTGGGCCTCTCCGGGCCTTTCTGGTCCTCTCTGGGTCTCCCTTGGCCTCTCTAGGCCTCCCTTTGCCTTTCTGGGGCTCCCTGGGCCTCTCTGGGTCTCCCTGGGCCTCTCTGGGCTTCTCTGGGTCTCTCTGGTCCTCTCTGGTCCTCTCTGGGCCTCTCTGGTCCTCTCTGGTCCTCTCTGGTCCTCTCTGTGGCTCTCCAGACCTCTCTGGGCCTCTCTGAGTCTCTCTGGGCCTCTCTGGGCCTCTCTGGATCTCTCTGTGTCTCCCTGTGTCTCTCTGGGTCTCTCTGGATCTCTCTGTGTCTCCCTGTGTCTCTCTGGGTCTCTCTGGGCCTCTCTGAGTCTCTCTGGGCCTCTCTGGGCCTCTCTGGGTCTCTCTGGTCCTCTCTGGTCCTCTCTGGGCCTCTCTGGTCCTCTCTGGTCCTCTCTGGTCCTCTCTGTGGCTCTCCAGGCCTCTCTGGGCCTCTCTGAGTATCTCTGGGCCTCTCTGGGCCTCTCTGGATCTCTCTGTGTCTCCCTGTGTCTCTCTGGGTCTCTCTGGATCTCTCTGTGTCTCCCTGTGTCTCTCTGGGCCTCTCTGGGCCTCTCTGGATCTCTCTGTGTCTCCCTGTGTCTCTCTGGGTCTCTCTGGCCCTCTCCGGATCTATCTGGGCCTCTCTGGGCCTCTCTGGGTCTCTCTGGGCCTCTCTGTATCTCTCTGGGCCTCCCTGGTCCTCTTGGGGTCTCTCTGGGCCACTCCGGGCCTTTCTGGTCCTCTCTGGGTCTCCCTTGGCCTCTCTAGGCCTCCCTTTGCCTTTCTGGGGCTCCCTGGGCCTCTCTGGGTCTCCCTGGGCCTCTCTGGGCTTCTCTGGGTCTCTCTGGTCCTCTCTGGTCCTCTATGGGCCTCTTTGGTCCTCTCTGGGCCTCTCCGGGCCTCTCTAGGGTCTCTCTAGGCCTCTCTGGGCCTCTCTGAGTCTCTCTGGGCCTCTCTGGGCCTCTCTGGGCCTCTCTGGGCCTCTCTGAGTCTCTCTGAGTCTCCCTGGGCCTCTTTGGGTCTCTCTGGGTCTCTCTTGGTCTTTCTGGGTCTCTCTGGGCCTCTCTGTGTCTCCCTGGATCTCTCTGTGTCTCTCTGGGTCTCTCTGTGTCTCTCTGGGCCTCTCTAGGTCTCTCTAGGTCTCTCTGGGTCTCTCTGGGGCTCTCTGGGCCTCTCTGGTCTCTCTGGGCCTCTCTGGGTCTCTCTGGGTCTCTCTGGATCTCTCTAGGTCTCTCTGGGAGTAAGTTCACAAAAGGAGAGATTTACCTCCACAACTCACCGAGTGCCAATGACCAACCTAAAGAACTAATCCAACTCAGTGTTTGTCCAGTTTGAATGAAAATCAAATCTGAGTAAACCTTATATTGGAGCCAACTTGTTTATCATTTAAGCCAATTGTAATAGCCATCTCCTTTGAGAACTGCCAGTCAGAAGAGAAAGGCCTGATCTGATGTAGCTTGTAGTTGTGTCCCTGTACCATATAGTTAGCCACATCAATCAGGGCTGCTCCAAAATCGATCAGCTTATACATAGTGTCATGCAGGCTGATCATTGCCAGGCCCACGTACTAGGAAGCAACACTCCATGCCATCATATAGTGCCCCCTCCTCCAAGGGAACTATACAGTCCCGCATTTACTGAAGTTCTGAAAGATGTATTTATAAACATTTCTAACTTGTATTGCTCATACCATCTAAGATGAAACCATGATACTCCAAGGCCAAGAGAGTGCAGTGTTAAAGGAGCAACATTAACACTCGCGCAGCTACTACATAGTACATAGGCTAGAACAGTACTAGAATTTTGAATGTCAGTGATTATGTGTTTAAATGATACTGAGTACTTCTGTGTGTCATTCTGCTCACTGGGAGGCGGAACCAGAGACATTGGCCTATTATCTGAGTCGCCCAAGGCTGTAGGGGGCGCTGTGCGCAACGGCAGCGGCCATTTCGTGAGGGGACATAGAGCACTGGTTCTGGTACGGTGGCCTCCTAAAACGCCAATTATGGCAAAATAATAATGATTTTGGCTTCATAAAAGGTCAAAGCAGTAAGATAAATATGTATTTCCCGATTCATCTGAGAGTATTTGCTACTTGTCATGCTCATTTCATCGATATCAGCATATTTATGTCCAGACACAACAAAGTTGTACGTCCCCCAGCTTAATGGTGGAAATTTTACAGGAAGTCGCTGTCAGACTCGGCGAATACCATCACCATTCAGGTAAATCCTGCTGCACATTCTGTACCCCAGACGTCTGATGCACCAGGCCATCACAGTGTTCTCTTGCAATCTAGAAAGCAATTACATCAGATGGAAAGGGCATAGCCTTGTGTAGTTTACAAAGTTGTGTCCTCTCATAGCAGCAAGATGTAAAGGTGTCAGCCCAAAGCGATCTGGCAGCCTAAAACCATCAACACCCTGCATGGCAATGTACGGCCATTGGAGTCCTATCCTGACCCCTCCACTGTGCCATAATTGGCCACATTATCTTGTTTATACTAGTACTGATATTACTACCCAACTTTTTTAAATCCCCTAAAGTTGACCAAAAAAAGGGTAAAAACAGGAAAATGTCTTCAAAATTGCATTAAAAAAACGTAGGGTCGGCCCTGTCTTGATAGGATCGGTCGGGTGACCTGAAACAAACCTTTTTTTTTGGCCTAAGTATAGTCAGCCCTCACATCCTCGAATTTGGAAGATGCAAGGAAAAATGTCTCTGGAAACAAATTATCCGAGGAAATCAGTACAAATATAATGGAACATATACATATAAGGCCAGTTGCTGGGGTTCTGTCTGAGGAAGTGAGGGGTTCAAGGTAGTAAAGGGAAGTGAGGGTCGACTGTATTGCCTTGTTTTGCCTCATATTAATACAATTGTCTGGCCACCCTCCCCTAAGGTAGGCTTACATTTACTCATGGTATTAAGACGTTCATGAGGGACATTGTTGAATGGTTTCTATATAAAGATATGAGGTAAGCTTTCCATGATTCATACCTTTGTATATAGTTTATCAGTTAAAACTTGGACGGTATCAGAGGTCGACCTGCTGGGGGTGAAACCCAACTGAGCATTTAGTATCAAGTTGTTTCCCAGGAGGAAGTCTTACACCTGTCCAAGTAAGAAGTCGCCATTCATGTCGGTCAGATTGTTCAGAATCCCCGGGGGTTGAGATACTCAGATAGGTGTGGGATCTTTTAGTAAAGCTTATAATTAATCACTACAGTACAACAGAAGTCCTTTATCAATGTGAGCGGCATCAGTGCCATTGTTGTCCCCAACCCCCCCCCCCCTATAATATAGGCTGCATAATATATAGATTGTGTTTGCAGGCACTAAGACTGCCTTTTGTCCTTTTTGATTTCTCACTCCCCCCCAACACTTCCCAAATTCTGATAATGTTGTGTGTACCCTATGAGACCTCTCGTTCAGCATCCAAGAGTTCAACATTTTCTGGGGAAAGAGTCTAGCATTTCTAGACTCTCCAGCCATTTGGGGCAGTCCTGAATCATAGTGAGAGTCCAGCATTGCCTATTAAGTGTGTTGTTTTGGAGACAAGACTTATGTCAGACTGATGCTCATATCTTTGTCCATAGGGTTCAGGATCTCTTCTGTAAACCATTTGGGTGTGTCCTTACAGTAGAAATAGAAACTGTCAATGACTCTGCTTTGGTGCATGCAAGGTTGAGTTTGCCGCTAATTAACACTTTGATAGGGGTCTTGGGCACTGTCTATACAAGCATACTTTCCCATCAGAAACTGTAATGCCAGACTCTTTGTGTCTCTCCTCCAAGGCTCCAGCATTGGCAGACTCTGGATAGAGAGTCCAGCATTGCCAGCCTCTATATACCCAGCCTTACCAGACTCTTGGAAGAGAGTCCAGCAATGCCAGGCTATGGCAGGACACTCCAGCATTGCCAGACAGATGGACAAACTGTCAGACTTTGGAGAGGCCAGACTTTTAAGAGACCAGTATTGCCAGACTCTGGGAGGTGAGTATGGTATTGTCAGAATCTCTTGCAATAACAGAGTCTAGCATTGCCAGACTTTCGAGAGTCCAGCATTGCCAGACTCGGAAAAGGGAATCCAGCATTGCCAGACTCTGGGAAGAGAGTCCAGCATTGCCAGACTTTCAAGAGTCCAGCATTGCCAGACTTTCAAGAGTCCAGCATTGCCAGACTCGGAAAAGGGAATCCAGCATTGCCAGACTCTGGGAAGAGAGTCCAGCATTGCCAGACTCGGAAAAGAGAATCCAGCATTGCCAGACTCTGAGAAGAGAGTCCAGTATTGCCAGACTCTGAAAAGAGAGTCCAGTATTGCCAGACTCTGGGAAGAGAGTCCAGTATTGCCAGACTCCGGGAAGCGAGTCCAGTATTGCCGGATTCTGGAGAGAGCTTTAAGTATTGCCAGACTCTGTATAGAAATCCCTATTAAATTCAATCTGAATATGCTGCATTTCTCCATGTTATTTTCCACTAATAATTCAAACATTACAGTAATATGTAATTGCATTCCATGAACCTGATCACTAACCTTACCATGACAAAAGGTGAGTCTATCCTCTCTGCAGCTCCCTTCTCTCAGAAATGAATCATATTGCATCATTCAACTCCCAACATATTGGCCACAGCGAAGTCCGGGGGCGGTGGGAATGGAGGGCGGTGAACACCCTGCACCATGAAACCATGAATATACACACCAAGGCGCCTGGCAGGGTGGTGGGTCCTTACTGCGTATGTTGCTTTACCACCGGAATGGTGGCGGGAACCGTGTGCAAGCAGCGTGACCAACCAACGCCAACGCTCAATCTGGCAAACATACAGTTTTGATGATGGCTCAGCATAGGAAATGGGGTCGATGCACGCCTTGAATTCATAGTGTACATTGTCACCCCCTCAAGGCGTTGGCATTAGTCATGCTGTGGGGCCGAGAGGATCTAGCTCATACTCACCCGAAACTTACCCGTGCTGCACGCAGTCGTGATGTGAAATGAGTCATTTATAAGGGAGGCCTGAACGACGCTGCGTCTGTTGGTGAGCGGGTTGGAGGCAGTGGTTATGGCAAGCCTTTATAACGATTCCCCCAAAAGGAAAAAACACAAGTTGGATATTCTGTATGGGCCCTGTGAACCTGCTGTGTCGGTTTTAAAACTATATCTTGGATATGGGATAAATAAAATGAATTTGAATAGGATTGATTTCATGATTGTACATAATTGGGATACACCTATTATGACATGTTCATATATGCACCTTTAACGACATTATTTTGTTGAATAAACATAAAAGACGGTAGCATATTTTGAGTGACTGAGAAATATTATGTAGGAAAACATGTAGTAGTAATAAGAGTTGTATGAATATTGAAAAGAATATTGATATTAATATTGAAAAGAGGTGCGGGTGGGGGGGATTGGTTGTTGCGGGTAGGAGGAACGGATGGAGAATGGAGTGAGGGCGGCAGAAGGGCAGAACTTAGCCTCTATGAGTGACTCTCTCCCACAGGGGGAGGGCCACTGGTCGCTCTCATATAGAAAGTGGAGTGAAATCATGGGACACCTAGAAGCAGGGCAGTATAAACTGATCTTTTGATTGGGACACCTAGTATTAGGTGTCCCCATAGTGGGACACCAAGATTTACAGGTGGTCACATTAAAACAAATTAGATATTGCTGCTTTTGTAATAATTGTTACCTATTTTCAACTCCCAAAATCCTGTCTACTATTGTGCAAACTCCCTCTCTAAGCAGGTGCTTAATTGACTGGTATGGTTGTTGGTGTCGAGGTATATGATTGGGCAGTGACTGCATGGTTCACTGCTTCCTGAACTGCCCCTAAATAATTGTTTACAACAACCATTCACATACTCTTCAATCATACAATTCCTCACTCCACCCAATGTACCCAACTGGGGAATCTACTGAGGAGTGATTGAGGACTGAATGGCAGTTAGGGTTTGAGACACAGGAGAGTAGGAAATATTGCTTTAATTCACTCCAAACTGTCTTTCAGATTGTTGCTTTCTCATCATATTTATGTGAAATACACAGAAAATGGGTAAACTTTCTATTATCATACAAGAAGTAACTTTGATAGGTAGGGAAGTAGGCATACAAGGATTTCACTCCACTTTCTACCATTGGGCGACCTCAGTCCCCCAGTACTGGCGTACTGGGTCTGATACTCAGTCAAGGCAGAACTGAGACCGAGGAGAATGAAAAGGAGGGGAAGAGGGGGATATATGTCCCCTAGGTGGCGTATGAACAGTTTAACATCACCTCAAATTTGATAACCTTATCACGGGAGGTAAATCGTTAAAATAGCAAGCCCCCTCATGGCAGGAAATTGAAAAATACCCTTCCATAAATCGAGGGGGACCAACAGAAACATACCATTCTCGATGTGATGAATAGAAGCATGATGTTGAGAAGAATTTGATGAAAGTGTCAGTGTTCTCAAAATATATCAGGCCTTGAAATGTACCCCTTTCCCTCTAAAAAAAACAACTTTTTCAGGGGCCCTCGCGGTGCCATGCCTAGGGTCGAAAAATTGGCACTTTTCATTTGTTCATTTTGACATGGAGGGTGAACATATCGCTTGCCATAACTGGTGGTTTTACAGGCGCCATACGAGGTTATGCAGTAAACACTCCCCATCAGGAGATTTTTTGGAGTCTTAAGGCTTGTGGTTTATGAAGTATACTGACTAAATCTGTATTTGTATTCAATTCAATTTATAATACATTTCATGCACAGCATCTGCAAGGAGATGGGAATGTGTCACCAGTTAAGAACAAGTGGATAGGGAGGATACACAGGCCTTTTTATGTTGTCTCCTGAAGGTACCAAAATTAATTCAAGTTCAAATGGCGGAGTGATACATGTATAATAGTCCATTGGCTAAGTTCAAACTGAGAGGTTTTTATTTTTGTGTCATTTAATGTTGTAACCAATCTTAGATCAATCTTTGTCACATGGTAGCTGGGCATGGTAGTATATCGGAAGTATAGATGTATACTTGTTAACTAACCGTGACTAAAGGGAACTACTTTGTGCGGAGGCCTCTGCGTCATGTTACCATAAACCCTGTGGTGTATGAACACTGGGTGCGTTCGGTAACTGCTAAACTGCAGACTACACTCTCTGCCTGCGCCAGCCTGCTCCCTGCCTTGGACACAAGTTTGTGCCAAGAACCAGCTTCAGCTAGCAGGCCGGTACATATGTAAAGAAAGTTAGCAATGACAATGACAATTATTTTATTCTCTAAATCTTCGAGAGGTACATGAGATACATGGGTATATACAAATATGATACAGAAGCATCAATTATAATGGTATATGCTGAAATAACATGATATATCGTTGTTTTGAGATCATATTTCCACCACAAGTCAAGAATAAGAACACCAAAATTAACACTTAACTCAAAGCTAGAACCAATGCATAATATCACTGACTTATCTACTTAGAGATCTACATTACAAATATATGTTACTAGATATACAGTAATATTACTAACTACCATAATTAACAAATTATTCCACCAGTGCTCGAGGAGGGGGGGTGTAACAAGTTTTCGCACCCCTGCGTGAAATCTCACCAACCCCCCCCCCCCTCCCTGTAATTGATAAAGGAACACTCTTTGGCGTACATAGCTGTTAGCCTTAATTGGTATACACATGAAAGACCCTTTCCATACCTACACAATAACTTTATTCTTTATTGATCAAGGATATAAATAAGTTAATCACCTTTTAGAGAAGGGTAAATTGGTAGCAAAACATGAGTATATCTTGTGTTTTCACATCAGCAAATCACGTGATTGAATCACGTGGCTGACACGGGTCTGATGGGTCACAGAATCACAAGGTATATTGGAGATTCATGAGGCCAAAAAAAAAGGTTTGTTTCAGGTAACATGGGCAGAAAATGTAGGGTCGGTAGGTTGTATTTCCCTTTTTTTTACTTTTCTTTTTTTAACATGAAAGTACTAGCCGGCCGGTCCGAGCACCCGAAAATTGACCAAAAAAAGGTTTAAAATATTGGAATTTCTTCAAAATTGCATTGAAAAACATAGTGTCCGCCCTGTTTTGATAGGGTCGGTCGGGTGGCCTGAAACAAACCTCTCTTTTTTTTTGGCCTAAACATGAATGACACAAAATTCTCAGCAATATAAAATGTTCCAGACAAGTTGGACACAAGATTTTGTTTCCAGGGAGGGAACAGAGTTATCAGGGTTATTATTGACAGGGGGGTCAACATTTAGTTTACTCCCCACCACTCCATCCAACCTGTTCCACTGTCTATGGGATAGTGAGAAACATCTTCCATCAAAGCTAGGTCATTTACTCACTCTGTCCAATCCCCATATTATTGGAGGGCGTGTGTGTCTTGCTGTAGAGGCCTGCAGTCCAACCAAACCAGTTTACACTAAATCCTGCCGGACACCGGCTATAGCGGACAAAAAGCCTGCCGGTCTGGCAGAAAGGCTGCTATTGCCGGCCCAAATGGCTGGCTGTAATTTGGAGATTTGTGCCTACATTTCATTTTTCATGGCTTGTAAATCGGACCGTTATTAACGTTTCTACAGTGTAAAACAGAAAGCCTGAATATTTTCTGTAATGTTCTTCAGTAATTTATATATTAAAATGATGAATGTTATTGTAGCATACTGAGGAGCCCTATTCATGTAATACTATCAGTATGAACACTTGTTTTATACTTAATTCTTACATAACAAGATCGCACGCTATACCCGGGGCTTCAAAAATGAAGTCGGGCCTGCAAAAAGATATTTCTGCAGAACCGAAAGTCCTGCATCGTGAAAAGGTTTTTGTATAGACTGCCAAACCTCAGCTTGGATCTGGATCCATATTAACCACAGGGAGCGTAAAAATATTTCGCGGCTCCACGCACAATCTCACCAGCCCCCCCCCCCTGTAATTAATAAATGAACACTCCCTAATCACACAGAGAACTGAGAGTCATATACGATTATGGTCAGAAGTGAATACTGCAGGAGCACTGAATGGTCCATAATTAAGTTGGAAATAATGTCAATATTATGAAAACTTGTGCACATACATGCTGCTGAATGTCTGCCAATTTCAAATGATGGGAGAGGGATTCTCAGTTAGTTTACATTTTTTCAAAGGCTAGATTGGGAAACAGTGAAAATGCAATTTATTCAGTGCAAATTCAGGCAAAATTCTAGTGGTTTTACGCTACAGACCAGTGTTCAAATAATCTGTGGTCAGTAGCTAATTTTGGTTGGAAATGTTTTGAAGCAAGGATGTATCTTTATGGTCAAGGGTGATTTTCAGAAATTGTAAATGTCCTGGTGGCTGTTATCCCATATTCTGCTATATTAAAATATATAGTAGAAACATTTCCTTCCTGGAGACCCTCAGTAAGACCTATGGGTACAGGCTACTATAGAGGGAGCCATAGGAGGTACACAGACGTCTGCCCTCTATTGGAGATCATATGAACTGATGGTTCCTAGCTGGTCACAAGGAAGCAATTATTATTCCTCTATGTTTCTATATAGCATAATACACAAAATCAGCCATCTCCAAATTTTTTTGGCCATAGTCTTAGCCCTAGTCTAGTTAAACAATCCCTCACACACAATGTTTCACCCTCAATAAACGGGTTGACCATGAAAATCTCAAGAAAGTCACTTTTATGTACAGGTAGTCCAATTTTGCCCTGTTTTGGGCCTAAAATCGACCTTTGGCCACATCAGTTTTTGCATGCCTCAGAAATTCCCCAACCCTTTACAAACTAAAATGCTCTAATAGTGGGTGGTCAATAGTAGATCTGAGTCCCCCCCTTTAGCCACATTAAATACTTCCACTTTCCTGGGATTTCTTAGGTTCTGCTTAGAATTCTACCCATAAATCATGCCATTTATCACGAAACATTGATTTAATGACATGGTTCAAGTCAACCATGAGTCTGTGTTGATTGCATAAGGACCTCATTAGAGCATCATACCCCTGATACAATGATTCCCTTCATCAAAACCATTGTAACAATTTACCATGGGATGTTTCTTTAAAGCTTATTTATCCACTAATACAGACACTATTTTCTAGTTCCCTTACCTCTCGGGCTTGTATAGCTCCCTGAGAATAATGGTAACTACCCAGTATTTAATGTGATGGTTGCCTGCAGAAGGGGATTGTGTGCTCTATATGAATACAGTCAGGTCTTGATCGTCCGTCCTATCATAGTCCAATATACACAGGATCGGACCTGTTCTGGCTGTAACAGTCTTCTACATTTGCATTGAAACATTCTGTTGTAGGGGTCGGATTCCCCGTGTCTTGGTGATAAGCCCTCAATATCACTTGGGTAGGAGGGGAGAAATACACAAGGTGGCGTCACTACGGCCATTCAGGCCGTGCACAGTGACTAGGTGGGATTCAGGGCTCTGGAATGACCCTCAGTGTGAGCGATGCTGCTAAAAATGACATTATTTTGGACGTAGTTGTAAGATTTATGTTTAGACCTTCGGTTAGTAGTGTGCGCACCCTGTTGATTGGCCTATATGAGTAAAATGTGCAAATGTGGCATCTTCAAATGACAAAATCTCAGGTTCTACCTGGTCTAGATTCAAAATGAAAAAAGGTGAATACTTCCAAATGTAATATCTAAAGATCTATCATAATAAGGAATACACTACTGTTGACTTAATTTTTTTCTCCCCCCCCCTAGCTTGGGTAATCCGGCTCCCCTCTGTACCATACCGATGCAGTAACGTACGGCACGGTCAGATTGTCAGACGGGGAAGTAGCTCAGTTGGTAGAGCAGCAGGTTAAGTGATCTGAGGGTCGTGGGTTCGAGTCTTACTTTCTCTAGATGATTTTTCTGCAACCGTTACACTGGTGGAGAAAGCGAGCACACTCGCTGGTACGGTTGACTTAGACGGTTGGAGCATTCCAACTTGCTGGGGATTGGCCACCTGCAGGCGGTTGGTAGATGGAGGAGCAGGTTCTGAAGAGTTGGTTCTCAGTACGGGCAGTTGGAGTCTAGTCAACAAATTGGCTGAATCGGTATGGTGTGAAAAGCTTCCATTGCTGCGAAGCCAGGGTATCTCAACAACTGCTTGATAAGGCCCCATTGGGACTTTTGGTCTCCAGTGGGTGAGAATGCCTGGTGCTATTTGCCTCTATACTCCGGGGTTTGGACTCTCTGTAACTGCTTGATAAAGCCCCTTCTAGGAGGGAGAGAAAGCCCCCGGAAAATCCGAATCTAGAGGAGATGATGGAAGCTGGTGGCAGTAGTGTAGAGGTTGGGTTCCCCGTGCCTTGGTGATAAGCCCTCAATATCACTTGGGTAATCCGGCTCCCCTCTGTACCATACCGATCCAGTAATGTACGGCGTGGTCAGATTGTCAGACGGGGAGAATTTTGGTCGAGGGTTGCTATGGTTACCACTATGATGTCATACTGAGGTCCCAAAATCCATACATCTTGGAAAATGATAACAAGGGAAAAGCTGGAATTAATTCCTGTGTTATCAAGAACATTTTCCAAGCCACATCTATCAATATGTCATAACATGTGAAAAAAACATGTCTGAGGATGTGTGTCTTTTTTTGTTAACATGATATTAAGTAATAAAGGTGTAATTAGCTCATATTCCCAGCCGTCCTTACAGAAGGTCAGTAGGACTATGGGCTACAGAGTGTTTGGGAAACTGGTCGAAAAGTCAATATTTTAATTCAGGTATGAGTGGAATGATATAGTTAGCAGGATTGATAAACTTAGCAGTTGTACAGGGGCCCTCATACTAAGGTGAGCCTATGGTAGTGGCGCTGAGGGGTGGTAATCACCTAGCCAGCAGAGTCTAACCAGGGGTAGACACTAAAGGTGGCCCACAGATAAAAAAATGTGGGTGTCTACCCCTGCTAACGCTACATCCTTCTTTTGCCCAAACAGATATAATCTCCCTGCCTTTGTATCTGTCCAGTGTGGATGGAAAATTCCAGAGACGTCACACAGGCCTCCCAAACACCCAATCAAACTTTCCCAGTAAGACTGTCCCAAACTTTCCAGACTCATTTTATGAATCCTTACAACCTGCAGTGTAGTATGGCTTATATAAAAGATATGTTGAAGATACGTTGCCAATAATAGACAGCACTGACGTTTTGTAGAAGCCTCATACCATTAATGAAAACATAGACAACAAACAGTGCCTGAGGTGCCATGTCTCACCTGTCTCATGACACCTTAGAGCAGAACTTTATTGCACATATCATGATGTGAGGATGATAATAAAGTGAATTGTCAAAAGGCACCTGTATTTTCTGCTCAGTTCTGGAAACCACCAGCTGGTTCAATGGTCGGTGAGCGGTTGTTCTACCAGTTAGAAGGACTGCCATCTTGACTATAACACTTTAAAAATATTTGTTAACTTAAAACACTTTTTTCTTTATTTTGTCTAGTGGATTATCAATTGCAGGTATTTATGCTTATCATCAACTTTGGCGAACAAGCACAAGTAAAATAAAGTATTTTTTCCTTACATAAAGCAGTCTTTGTAGTATTTTTCAATTTCTAATTTAAAAGCTGCGAGGTCCTCTATCACGGTATATCGAGCTTTTAAGCCATGAGTGACCTAATTCAAAGTTCAAAATGGCTGCCACAATCATTCTATGATATGGCAGAATGGTTCCTTGTCCTGCAAAGTGTCCATTTTAAATGCAAAATATTAACAATGTAATGTTATGACAACATTATGCCAACTGTCACTATGATGACGTTGTACCAACATCAGGTGCAAACATTCGCCTAACATTGAGACGTTGGTAAAACATAAATTTCCCAAAGTTGGTATAATGTTGGCATTTCAACATTGGCACAACGTTGAATTATTGGCTGTGACGGTGCCAACCATTGCCAACGTTGGCCCAACGTAACCATGCTAGCTGGGAGGCTTGGGGACGGCGTTAGGTTAGCCGTATCTTCTCCAAGCAGAATGTGTTGCATAGACTAGCATAGACAAAGACTCTGCTGGAGAGTGCTGCGCATGCATGCTGACTATGCAAGCTACACTCACCAAGCATATTCTTATGTTTGGAGAGTGGTTGTCCATGCGGCTGCAGGCGCCCAGTCTGTGATATGTACAGGCGGGAGCCGAGTCTACACTGTAAAAAACAGATGTACATTTTACAGATTCACTCAAAATTTAACGCTGATTCGGAATTTGAAATACAATGAAGCATTGTAAATATCAGCCATTTCACAGTGGATCTTTGTTAGATGCTAACCTGGTTTGGATTACAATGATTCAACGTTAATTCATCTTCGAATGTCAAATTCCAGAGGGAGCCACATATAGTGGATCCTGCCATAGATAGGTGGCCTGGTTTGTAAGAAGATTTTTCTGGAGAGTGTGAGCCCTTGAAGTGGAGTATACATGTTGAAATAATGGTAATTTTCAATTAATCCATATGTTTGACAATTTAACAATTCAATCTCGTGGTAGGTTTGACGAAATACCATGATCACTTGATAATATCCAGAAGAAAGTAGCTGTATGGATCTGTACACCTATTTTGTGATAACATACTATATCCCCACCTCTGGAAACCTTGTATCAATCCTATAGAGCAAAACCTCTTGTATAGGCAACGGCTAGTATGCGAGTCAGATCGCCAGTGTGTCGTATAGGATCAGGACAGAGTCAAAGTATGGCTTATCCGTAAATTTTAGATGTATACTACAGTAACTAAAGTCACCATGATCAGACTCCCTGTGAGGCTTATCGAATATTCCCAAAGTCTGTAATAACACTGGCAATAACACTGAATCTCTGTATATATTTGAATACTCTGAATCTATTAATGGTGTTTCTACACTAAATTAATGGTGATTTAACGTGAAATTAACAATGATTCTACGTAAAATAAACAGTGATTCTACATGAAATTAACGGTGATTCTACGTAAAATTAACGGTGACCGTCACCATTAAAAAAACGGTGAAAGTTATGTCCCAAAAGTTGCTAGTGATTCACCGTTATTTTGATGACATTATTTTTACAGTGTAACACACGAGCTGCGACCAGCAGAAGGGATTGACACCATCCGTCTTGAGGCCTGCTGCAGCCACTGGCACCACAGCATAGGATAGCACTGGTCAGCCTCACAGGGAGGGAGGAGTATAGAGGTGCACAGCGGGACTACATAGGGGTACAGCAGGGGTGGCATGCCCCTCACTAGCCGACAGTTAAGTCAACAAAAGTGGCTCCAGAGGGGTCAAAAGCGACCTGGCGACCTGGGCTGTTTTCCAGGCGACCTGGCGACCTAGTACAATATTAAAAGCGACCTGGCGACTTTTGGAAAAGTTTCAATATAGCATTGAACTGTATACATGGCTCTCCCTCACCCTCCTAAGTATCAATGGTCTAAAGACGGACTTTGTGACCTGGCACCCTTAATATCGGCGACTTTCCGCCCTTAGGGGGGGGACCCCTCTGCACACCCATGCTTGGGTGACAAAGCCAGGCTTTAGAACTTCACCATCGTCATTGATATTTCCTGAACTGGACAAGTGACACAGGAGCCCCCTCAGTCCGGAGCCTCACAATGACCGCCTCGAACTCCAGTTCCGTTTCCACCACAAAGGCTATAAAATGGGCTGGACAAACTTTTATAATAAGACCGTGACTTCCTGTCAGGCTGTGCAAAGGGACTGGTGTATGATTTGATTGGCCAACTCCTGAAGACACTTGTCAAACACGTTTTTTTTTTCATCAGAGTTTGCCTAGACTCTACTATCTATAGAGTCTGGCTGAAGACTGCATCGTGATGGCGCTTGCGGCATTTGACATTTTCATCCTGTGTCTGCGGATGCTGCAGTCCACAGCGGCCGTGCTGGCTAACCTGCTTACCGTGATCTGCATCATTAAGTACCGCAGTCTCCGCACACCCGCAGGTCAGTCAGGGGGCTATTCCCGGGGGGGGGGGCACGGTATATGTTGTATACACAGGTGTGCGGCTGGCAAGGGTACTTTTTCAACAAAATCTCCCCAGCAAGGGTCCTGTTTCAGAGAAAAAAATATCCCTAGTAAGGGTCTAGTTTCAACAAAATGTCCATAGAGAGGATCACTTTTTCACTAAAATGACCCATTTTTCACAGAAATGTCCCTTTTTTGCCCAATTTTTGCCGAAATTTTGCGAACACAGGTAAAAGTTCTCGCTGAAATTACTCATCAATGATACATTTTGTGTTTTTCCTCTTCAAAACAAGGACTTTCCAGCCGAAAATGCCCTAGCAAGGGTAGGTTTTTGAAGCAAAAGCTCCCTAGCAAGGGTAAGGGCTGTCATTGGTCCAGCCGCACACCTCTAGCAGGAAACATTCAAGTACACTCTGGGGCTATTCCATTCTCTGGGTCGCCTAAGACTGTAGGGGGCGCCATGCGCAGAATCGGCAGCCATTTCTAGGGGGGGGACAGAAAATATTGCTTTTGGTGCGAGGTTGTAATAGTGCTTGGCCATGTGGAGTGATTTGGGGTTCTTGCGCTCAAGGATGTTAATTTTTTCCAACATAAATAGTTATCTTTATTGGGTCCCTAGGAATACAAAACCACCTTTTGGAAATTTTTACTACGATTGTTGGTTGCCATGGCAACCATTTTCTTTGGTTACACTAAAAACCCAAAAAATGCCCATTAGGATGTAGATAAATTGTGTATTATTTCAAAAGAACAACCAACTGTAGCCCCAACTATAAACTCCAGGCGTTTTATATTTATTATTCCTGTTGTTTCTATGGGCCATGATTACTTACAGTAGTTTATTATGATTTTGCCTAGCAACCAGCATATTGAGCCTACATTATTAGGCTACCAGGCCTATGCATGTCTCAATGCGCAAACTATGCACCCCACTGACTCGACTTGCTACTTGTAGTAGGATCTGTTAAAGGGACTCGCTACTTGTCGCAGGATTACTGATGTTCTATTGACTTTTGCATATAACTCAGGATTATGTTAGTTTGATTTATTATCTAATAGAAAATCAAAAGAAATTGGCATGTCACTGTACTAACTTTCATGATACGGCCATTTGAGCAAAGGAGTACCTTAACTATAGAAATGAATAGGAAAACAGCATTTTCACATTATCTGTCATGGATAATCCCCTTCTTCTATTGATATTGCAACCAAACCTTGGGAATGTATAATGGACACCTATCCAAACATTGTAGGACCAATAAAACAGGGGGTCATGGATAAAATGAGTAAGGCATGGATTTTCAAAAAATATTTATTTTGCCTTAACTATAGGATCCTATGGGTGTCCTAGCAGTGAATATATGTGAACAATGGAGGTATACTGTCAAAGTAGCAAAAAAAAGTTGATTTAGGGAAAGTGGTCTATGTAGGAATATGAATACAGCTTAAAGAATACTTTTCATGACTATTGATTTTTGCCGCCAGGTGCCTCTTGTGTAGGAACCAGCGATTCCCTATTTGGGAAGAAAGGGAACCGACTGGACAAAACGCTGAAAATCAACATACAGGTTCATTTTTACCTCCTCTTGCGATCTAGAGGGGGAGCCAAACGCGAATTCCCATTGGAACCCCCTAAATACAATATGGGCACCATCGGAACATAATTCTCCCTGGAAAGGAGAACGTTTCTTCTTCCTCCTTCTCTCTTAGTCCTGAAAGAATCACCTGTTGTGTTCACCTGTGCTCCCTCATCCTTGTGCTATCCTGCCCGCAGGAAGGCTCTGGTAACCGCATATGGTCAATTATGGAGGTCCATTCACGTTGGGAACCATCATTTCACTCTTTTTTGTATATATATAGTGTATAAAAGGTATTCCTATTCATTCCAGTAAGAGATTTTCCCTCAATACCCAGCTGGGAATTTTTGTCACATGTAACACTACATTAAAATACAGTGAAAATTCATTTCCCTGTCTGAGGCCTTCTTGATATTACAGCACCCAGCGTCGCATCGGAACTACTTTAACCAGTAAGCTTAGGTGCCATTGGCCGGGTTTAGGCACAAACTGTAGTTTAGTTTCAGTCCATTCCAGTTCAGTCATGCCCACAAGTAATACTATGGATGGCCAGTGCTCTCTCTCTCTCTCTCTCTCTTCGGGAATAGATCACAAGGAAACAAGCAGATTAGACTATAGAACTCTTTATTACTGTCAGATATACTTGTACACAAGTCTCAATGTCAATGCCAATGTCAGATAACTACAAAGTCTCAACAGTCTTCTGATAGCGATAGATGTTGTCTCTCTGCTCTCCTGCATCTCTCAGTTCATCAGTTTGCCGATGGCTGACCGGTGGACCAGCGGACCGGCAGACCGGCGGACCGGCTAAAATTTGTGCATCTAAAATTTGTGCATAAGCCGCTCAACGACTGTGGGCGATCCTATAAACCACACTAGCCGTGGCTTCTCCGCGAATATTTCTGGTAGTAACTTTCAAAAATTATTATTTCAAAGAATATCTCCCCAAGTCTGACAGGGTACTTTAAAAAGTCAGGTCAGGAAAAAATTCCCCCTGGTAGTAACTTTCAAACTCTCTGTGTGTGACAGGTGTGCTGGTGTCCAGCCTGGCAGTGTGTGACATCCTCCACGGTCTGGCCATGTACACGCTTCCCTTAAGGAGCCTCTCCAGTGCCTGGTGTATCGCCAGCCTCAACGCAGAGGGCATCACCATGCTTGCACAGGTACGTGCCAGGCCAGATGTTTACTCTTCATATCAGAGTTTTATATTTTGATGACAGAATATTAAAATTTGATTTCAAAGTTTTAAAAAGTTTTGAGATTTGATATCAGAATTTCCATATTTGATATCAGAGTTTTGATATTCAATATCGG
Organism: Harmothoe impar; assembly: GCA_947462335.1. Taxonomy (NCBI): domain Eukaryota; kingdom Metazoa; phylum Annelida; class Polychaeta; order Phyllodocida; family Polynoidae; genus Harmothoe; species Harmothoe impar. Next base: position 11,770,336 of record OX381713.1, read on the forward strand.
ACACTTGGTATTTGATATCAGAGTTTCTATGTTCAATATGAGATTATTCATATTTGATGTCTGCATTTACATGCTCAAGTATGTTCGCACATTTTCTCCAGAAATTGATCCCCCCGCCCCTCCCAAAGTTCTTGTGCGCATTGAAATAAAGGGTTTATGTACGCAAAGATTTTCAGAAAAAACACACCCCCCTTCGTGCGTACATGTATACTTTATGGAAGCCCCCCAATTTTGGGTACTGTATACGACTTTTTCAGACTAGAAAATGCATACATTTTCATGATTTTTGGAGACAATTAAAGTCTTAGGTACTAAAATGCCATCAAAATATTACATTGATAGGTAGGGCCTATTCAATATCAAAGTTTCCATGTTGAATATCAGAGTTTTAGTGTACAATATCAGAGTTTGATTTTTGATTTACGATATCAAAGTTTTGATGTTCAATACCAGGGTTTCCATATCAAATATTAGATATCAATTCTAGAAACTCATCTAATATAATCCAAAACCATTGGCATCCAATCAAAAAACTCTCAGGAGTGAACATATCACTTTGGCCAAAAAAAATAGGTTTGTTTCAGGTCACCCGACCGACCCTATCAAAACAGGGCCGACCCTACTTTTTTAAATGCAATTTTGAAAAATGTTCTTCTCCAATTTTACACTTTTTGGTATCGTAGAGGGGCTGTAAAAAGAATGTGAAAAAATGAAATAAAAAAATCCGACCTACCGACGCTAGATTTTCATCCCATGTTACCTGAAACAAACCTTTTTTTTTTAATTTGGCCTTGCCATTTAATGCAGGTGCTGAGCTTCATCCTGATCGCTGTCGAGAGGCGGAATTCCCTTCTGGCTCAGCTGAACCGCAGTAAGAAGTGGAGCGTTAAGAAAACCCAAATCATTCTGGGTCTGGTCTGGGCCGGGATTGTTACCTGGAGCTTGGCATTCACCCTGAGCATGGCAGACCCTCCGGAGAGCACCGTCTGCAACATCATGATCTATATGAAAGCTTTCCCGAGATTCTTCAAAATCATCCACATTTTGCTTTATACATGGCTCTCCCTCACCCTCCTCACAGCCTACCTGTCTATAGCTCAGATTGTGTACAAGAGCAGTCGCCAGGTGTCACCAAACACCAGTCAGACGGTGCAGCAGCGGCAGCGGCGGCAGGCGGACATGCGCATTACCAAGATGATGGCGCTAGTCGTCGGTGTGTTCTGTGCCCTCTACATCCCCATGATGACGTCAGTAGCCACGTTGACCGAGACTCCCACCATGTGGCGCCACATGCTGCACAGCATCAGTATGAGCACCTCTGACATCAACTTCTGGATCAACCCGCTGATTTACGCCTGGCGGAACAAGGCGTTCAGGACCGCCTTCGGGAACCTCTTCAGCGGCTGCTGCTGCACCTGCTGCACTACCAGCAATGACATGGTCCCTCACCAGGGGAATCAGCATCAAGGAGAAGTTATGTTGATGGGAGCTCTGAAGCCCAGACGCGACATCATCAATGTTAAACCCCTAGAGGTGAGATGTGAGGGGCCAGGTCCAACACCTGGGGGGTCACAGAACTTAGACGTGTCCACTCTGCCACCAACCGGTATCTCCATTGTTAGTGAGAGTGGCTCCACCAATGTGATACCCCAGCCACTACTGCACATTTAACCTGTATGTCACTCTCAGTGTGCATCCACTGCATGAACATTGGCATTTAAGCAAACCTTTTATTACTTAAAGTCACTATTTAAGCAGTTTTAAGTTCAGTAAATTCCATGTAAATATCCTGTTAAAGTCATAATGGCATTTAAGCAGCTTTAAGGGGAATTAAATATGATCAAAGTGTGTATTTCAGCAGTCCAATTTTTGCTTAAATGACAACATTCATGCAGTGATCATGCTGACACTGCAGGAGTGTATCCATTCCATAGGGTTAGCATGATGTGTAGATGCAGCCCTAGTTAGTTACTCAACAGGGATGCATGAATCCATACTGATGACAAAAGGTGTAGTGGATGAAGCCACTGGTGGGGCTGTGTACAGGTGAAAAGATCCACGGGGAATCAAACCCGGGCCCCTCTGTCAACGTAAAAACCATGTCTAAGTAACTCAGGAGGACTCCAGTTGGAATTAGAGTGATGCAAGGGACTACAATAAGTGACAAGATGAAGAAGTAGGGTTATTGATATTGTAGAATTTTGAACATGTGCCATTAAGGCAACACTGTATGTGTAGGCCCCCCTTATGAGGGGAACCCATTGGAATATGAAGGTCCCATGCTTTGATGGAACAATGGATGGTGAACACATAGCAAGGACAACAAGATATGACAGAACAAACAACAAAAAACATGAATCCCACTGAGTGTAGGGGAGAGAGCCAAACCCTGTTAGATGAGAAAATATGAGAAAAAGTGGCCTAAGCCCAAAATGGATGATGCCTTAAGATGAGATGAATACTTATTGCTAAGGAAAAAAGTATAAAAGAATATCCCCTTGGTATTGAGAAAAGGGAAAAAATAGAGATACTTGATAACTACTTAAGGACTTTTTAACGTGTGTTACCCCAATTGGGGACCCCAAGTGTGGGGAGTCAGAACCTAGACTATTATTGTCTGACTGAATGTATGAAGGAAAGTATACAGGCTGCCAGCTTCTTCTTACCAGAGAAGCCGCTGGTTGTCTCTGCAGAACATGGCAAGAGGCTTGTATTGTTCCTCTGCAGCCCTTCTGATAACCTCAACAGCTCTTAGACATTCTGAGAGGTGGGGAAAGATATAACAGGGTCACCCAGATGAGCTACAGACCTAAGTATATGAGCCACAGAGATTGAAGCTTCTTTACAGGCACAATCTGACCTGTTGGGAATGTCCTCCCATCTCCTGTAGTCCAGTCAGAAAAGGGGGGTTGCCAATTGCCAGGACTTGACAGGTAGCTTGGGGGTTGGGGAAATACTGAGTGGATAAGAGCATTCCAGAGCCTTGATTGGGAGTTTGGATTTTTCCTTGCATCCTCCGCATCTCTAACTTCATCCTGAATTTCTTTCTCTGAAGGATTTTGTTTCTAAGAATCCTCTTTATCTGGATTTAGGACTGTTTACCACTCCTAGTTGGAGGAGTAGGAAGGTCTGCTGCCTCTCCAGCCAAGCTGTCCACCCTTTCATTGTGCTTCAGCCCAACATGTGATGGGACCCAGTGAAGCACAGTAACCAGACATTGGTCTTTCTAAAGCCAACAGCTGTATGCTCCTAGCCAGAGGTTTCTCTGATGGACCATTTGCTAGCTTCTGAATGCTGCCCGAGGAGTCTGTGTTAATAACTAGGTCCTCTTTAGGCCACTGTTTCAGAAACGTATCAATAGCATGTAGCTCTGTGCTTAGGGTGCTTGCACCACCAGTGACCTTTTGGAGGGTTGCTGTGTGGGTGAAAGGCCGCTGACCCAACCCTACCTGAATCAGGCATCACACTGCCACCAGTGAAGATGTGATGAGCATGGGGGAAAGCCTCAGACAGACAGCTAATGTCCTCCTTTGAGTTTCAAGGGAGATGGCTGGAACTGTCATATCGGGGCATCGTCAATAAGCATTGCACTAATATCTGAGATTTGATATGCACGCTTGATGGGTGAGGATTTTAAATTTGATACTGAGAATCTCAGTAGCTAAATGGAGTGGAAGATGTAGCTCCTTGAAGTGGTAGAAGAAACTGAGGTTGGTTTTGTTTGCGCCCCAAGTAATCTTGCTAATACTCCTCATGACACTGAGGCTTGTTGACATTCTGATGTTGAGAGACTTAACCTGAGCAGCAAAAGTCAACCTTCTGTCAAATATTATTGCAAGGTACTTGTATGTCTTACTCCATTTCAGGGGAACACCATCCAGTATGATAGCTGTAAGTGGCAAGCAACTCATGGCGGTTGTTTTACTGCCAGAGATGTTAAGACACAACTCCTTGCACTTGCTACTGACCATGTCCATGGCACTCTGGGCCAGTTCCAAAGCTCTGGTTGGGTGGAAGATAACTACCCTGGTAGCAAACACACTGTGGCCCCGGACGGGGCCAGACTGTGTTTGCAAGTGTGGCCCGGAGTGGGCTAACTGACGGGCTCCCGTCGGCTTAGGGCACTGGGCTTTGGTCTGGCCCCGTGCAGGCTGCCCATATTGGGCGCAGATCGGGTTTTGGATGGGCTGCCCACTTTGGGTTCAGATAGGTTTTTGGATGGGCTGAAAGTGGGCTCAGATCGGTTTGTGGACGGGCTGAAAGCGGGTTCAGATCGGTTTTTGGACGGGTTGAAAGCGGGCTCAAATCAGTTTTTGGATGGGCTAATTTGGTGCCACAGCACCGCCTGATAATTATGGGTTTTTAGAATCTAATCAATCATTCCCCAATGATTTCTTGTATTTGTTGAACCAGATATCCTAGGTCCTGCTAATTAACCCAAGGCATATACTTATTCTCTTCCTATCCAATAATGGAAGTATCAATCAGGCCTATCATCATCAGGTTTGAGCCACATGCAGTATAGACAAGTGTCTAGGGTGTACATTGGCCTTCAAATCCATAGTGCATGGAGCATATGTGACCGTGTTAAGCAAATTGTAATGCCACAGAAATATTGTCTACACTAGATAGCTGCTTGGAGAACCTTCTTTTCATCATTTTCATCATTGAAATATATATAGTCTACCTTATTTCCAGACTGTGAGAACATCGGTCTTGTTGGAAAAATCTATATATTGTATAGTAGTGACATCTGGTGTAACTGATCAGAACCATTAGACCAGTTTGCCCTGACCAAACCCAACCTCAGTCCACATCAGACAGCCCGCTTTGAAACTGATCTGAGCCCAAAATAGGAAGCCCGATTGGGGCCACACTTTAGCCGAGCCATCTGCCCAACATGAAACCAAAACGGGCAACCCGCTTTGAAACTGATCAGAGTCCAAGTCGGGCAACCCACTTTGAAACTGATCTGAGCCCAAAGTGGGCAGCCTGGTCAGGGCCACACCTAAGCCCAGCCATTTGCCCAACATGAAACCCAGTTTTGCCCAACTTCAAACAGCCAATCCGAGCTAAAACCAAATTGGCCCCGTGTGGGTTCCCTACTAGCGTAGGACAACAAGCTAATCTCATTCACCACCATGTTAAATATTGTTGGTGAGAGGAAGGCCCCTTGTGGAACTCCCCCATCAGTGGGGTAATAGGAGGAGTTGCACCCCTGAAAGGCAACCCAAGCTGTAAAAATTTAAGCCCCTTTTTACAAAAAAAGCCCGTGCGTTACCATAGTTCAAAGGGGGGGGGGCGAAAAATTTTCGGCGCCTTCAGCGAGGGGGGGCACGTAACATTCCACGCGCTCTCGAGGGGGGGGGGGCGCCACTCCCCCCTGTAATTAATAAATGAACACTCCCTAAGTCATGTGGAATATAACAGTAGATGGCCTACACCATGATATTTGTCAGTAGTTTATTAATTCGTGTTTCGCCAAAATATCTTTATATGCCTATGAAAGACAATAGTAACGTAGGAAAAAGGGGGGGGGGATTATTAGAGGGTCCCCTTTATACGCCTGTATCAAATCCTATATACCGCCCCCAACTAAAACACTTACCTGCCCACCAATGAAGGGTTCCTTCCTACCCATCTGGACACATTACTTATGTACCAAGTGTACTGTTCGCCATTCCCTCAGAGTCAAGCAGTAAGGACAGATTACAAATATATATATACCGTATTCGACGTAATAAGCGCACACCCCCTATAATAAGCACACACACCCCGTTTTTGGCCGATTTTTATGCTACAAATAACCAAAAATATTTGAATTTCTGACCCCAATTAAACTCTTAACTACTAGAAGGTGTCCAAAATCATTTTTAGGCACACCTCGCGCTTATTAGGTCGAATACGGTATTCTATTTATTTAGTAATCTGGATGGGGCACTTTTTGAGATGATGTACACTATTCATGATCTATTCATGATCGTACCTGTGAAGTATTGCTATATCGAGCGTACCTATTGATCCGCTAACTTTGTTACCCATTGATTAATGTTGATTATGTGAGAAGTACAAAGTTGTTCTATTGTTGTTGTTGTATAACATGGTGCTTATAAAATAGAGAGTGGTAACCACCATTGTCTATGGAAATGATATGTTAATATAGGAAGTATGTGATAAACATATGTGAACCAACATATATGACAGACAAAACGTATACACCTGCTATCCCGCATACAAGTAAGTGACTGCAGAGGATTTTTCGGCGACCTGGCGACCTGGGCTGTTTTCCAGGCGACTTTTCGACCTGGTGCAATAATTTAAGCGACCTTTAAGAGAATTTGGTTATAGTAAAAATGGTCTAAAAAAAGCGACTTGCGACTTTGGGCCTTTAATTTCGGCGACTTTCCGACCTGAGGGGGGGGGGGACCCCTCTGCACCCCCAGGTAAACTGAAAAAGTCTCCAGACTCTTCTAAGTGACTGTCATAAAATAAATGAGTTAAAGGTTGTCTAACCTATCAGGTTACCATCCCACAAACCCGTCTGCAGACTCGTCTAAGTGACAAGGAAGCGGGTCTTCTAGATAAAAGACCGACTTGGCATTGCCAGCCCAAAACCCTACATTTACCAGCTTCAGATAATATTTGTGGGATGGTAACTTGATAGGTTAGAAAACCTTTAACTTGTTTATTTCATGATAGTCACGTAGACGAGTCTGGAGACAAGTTTACTTTTGCAGTGTAGTTGGGCTTCTGATTTCATGTCCGGGTGTGCATCTCGTACAGTGTCTCATGTGTCTTGAACGAATAAAGCCCCCTTAAGTTGACTCCTGACACTTGTCTCATGAGTACTTCCGAGTGAAAATATTAAATGTCTCAGTACAGAAAGAAATATGATAGGAAGAATACCAACGGATCGCTTACAAATATAACAGGTGTGCATTGTTCTAATGAACTTACCATATGGCGAGATATGGATGAGAGGTAGATGATAGAAGAGGGAGCTGGGTGACAGATGAGGGAGGTGGATGACAGATGAGAGAGGTGGGTGGAAGATGAGCAAGGAGGGTGACAGATGAGCAAGGAGGGTGACAGATGAGGGAGGTGGGTGACAGATGAGAGAGGTGGGTGGAAGATGAGCAAGGAGGGTGACAGATGAGGGAGGTGGGTGACAGATGGGCAAGGAGGGTGACAGATGAGGGAGGCGGGTGACAGATGAGCAAGGATGGTGACAGATGAGGGAGGTGGGTGACAGATGAGCAAGGAGGGTGACAGATGAGGGAGGTGGGTGACAGATGAGCAAGGATGGTGACAGATGAGGGAGGTGGGTGACAGATGAGCAAGGAGGGTGACAGATGAGGGAGGTGGGTGACAGATGAGCAAGGATGGTGACAGATGAGGGAGGTGGGTGACAGATGAGGGAGGTGGGTGACAGATGAGAGAGGTGGGTGACAGATGAGCAAGGATGGTGACAGATGAGGGGGGTGGGTGACAGATGAGGGAGGTGGGTGACAGATGAGAGAGGTGGGTGACAGATGAGCAAGGATGGTGACAGATGAGGGAGGTGGGTGACAGATGAGGGAGGTGGATGACAGATGAGCAAGGATGGTGACAGATGAGGGAGGTGGGTGACAGATAAGGGAAGTTGGTGACAGATGGGCAAGGAGGGTGACAGATGAGGGAGGTGGGTGACAGATGAGCAAGGAGGGTGACAGATGAGGGAGGTGGATGACAGATGAGGGAGGTGGGTGACAGATGAGCAAGGAGGGTGACAGATGAGGGAGGTCGGTGACAGATGAGCAAGGAGGGTGACAGATGAGGGAGGCGGGTGACAGATGAGCAAGGAGGGTGACAGATGAGGGAGGTGGGTGACAGATGAGGGAGGTGGGTGACAGATGAGGGAGGTGGATGACAGATGAGGGAGGTGGATGACAGATGAGGGAGGTGGATGACAGATGAGGGAGGTGGGTGACAGATGAGCAAGGAGGGTGACAGATGAGCAAGGATGGTGACAGATGAGGGGGTGGGTGACAGATGAGGGAGGTGGGTGACAGATGAGGGAGGCGGGTGACAGATGAGAGAGGTGGGTGGAAGATGAACGAGGTGGGTGACAGATGAGGGAGGTGGATGACAGATGAGGGAGGTGGGTGACGGATGAGAGTGATGAGCCTATGCTAATTCCCATAGAGTTATTTTGACTATAGTCGATTTTTTTTTTTTGAGATGATACAAAGTATCAATCCCGTTTATTCAATAGTTCCACAATGACATGTGTTCTGCCTAATGAATAATGAACTGGCCCACATGGATTATCTGGCTAAAAACATATCACAATTTTATGGAAGGTGTCAGCCCGACAAAAGGGGGGGGGGCTGCAATTCTAGTTGGAGGGGGGGGGGGGAATTACAACATGGGACCAGCAATCATATCTCGCTGCTAAGATGGAGCAGACTATCAACAAATGTCAAAACCAACGATGCTTTATGAGTTTTGAGCGTGATCATGCTCGGGGTGATGAGGTGTGAAAGCCACACTATAACAGGTATCTTCAGGTGTCAACCTAAAGCATATGTGAGTCCAGCATTGCACAGAATGCACTCTTATATCATGTTAAACACTGCTATATAACATACAACAGTTGACCCAGCGGTCACTCCAGAGATAGGAGGTTTCTGGTCACTTCAAGCGTCCCAGGGAAACAACATCAAAACACAGTAGAACAATAAACATGTGGAAGAAAAATACTCCTTGTTGTCTTCTTCAATCTGTATACAATAGTACTCTAAATAGTAGACAAAAAGCTTAGAATGTGGCTTTCTGGTTGTAGGTGGCATTTAGGTAGAATAAGAGATGCCAAAGAACTGTAGGGTGTAGATTTCTGCTGCGTGTGAAATGCTCGGCCAGCCATGGCATCAACTATAGTCGATGCTCTGCCAGCCATGGCATCGCCTATAGTCGATGCTTGGCCAGCCATGGCATCGACTATAGTCGATGCTCGGCCCAAAAGGGTTAAGTGCAAGTCGAGGACCCCTGAAACCCTAAATCTCTCTTTAGGCAGCCCCCCCTCGCCGAAGGTAGCAACATTTTTTCGCCCACCCCCCTTTGAACTATAGTAACGTGCAGGCTGTTTGCTAAAATAGTAAAAAGGGGCTAAATTTTTTACGCCTCAAGAGGGGTCAGAATTCTTTATGCCCCCCATCCCCCCTGTAACTAATAAATGAACATTCGCTTAAATGGACTCATATAATACAAGTGCAGGTCCCTTGAGATTTATAAGCACAAAGGCACTTAAATTTCGACCCCTTAACGGGGGGACTGGGTGGGTGTAAGAAATGTTGACCCCTCTTTTGGGGGGGGGGTCAAAATAATTTAAACCTGTTTTTGTTTTTGAGCTAAAAAGCCTGTGCGTTACTATGCTTCACAGGGTCCGTGCACGCGCTGATTTTTGTCTCGTGTTAGGTCATTTTACATAAGTGACTCATCCAAAATTTAAAGAGAGATTTATTTTTGAGGCATCATTCTTATGTAGTTTTTTTCCAGAGAATCCAAATCTGCCTGGGGCCATCACGAATTTTGCATGTTAAAGTGCCTAATTAGCATATTCTAATGAGGTAGGCCAATTAGTAGGTTGGACAAGCAAAAGTACTGTTAAATTGGTCCAAATCTGATAGAAATGATAAAATACCCTTAAATATGGCTGATGATCGAAATTGCATTCGTTCATAATTTTTCATTAAGACCTAATTAGCATAATTTATGAAGATATTTGTATAATATCACTCACAAATTAGCAGATGATAGAAACACATGACATCTTGGATTTTAATGAGATTATCATTAGAGAACCTACTAATAAGCTGATTTCCCCTATCAATTCCTCTCTATCATAACATATTCCCTATTCTGCCAACTGAGATGAGGAAAGCAATAACCTGACTACTTGTATTACCTTTGATAGTGTTCTAGACATGGTAGCCATCTTGAATGTCCCAGGGTTGCACTATACTGAGTAGTAACTGGTGGCAGCAGCAGCCTCTTAGCTGGCTGACATTGCATAGACAAGTTGATGGACATGATATTTATAGAGGGCAAGTTATTGTTCAAAATGACAGTGGCTATGATGAATTCATTTAAATCCCTGTCAGGGTGAGGCATCCAGCATCAAAATGTAGACAGGGTACAAGATAGATGTGTGTAATGTATGTAATGCGTGTAATCTATATCCCAGCTTTTAATTGGAATGGGTGCCTGTTTTAGCCTTCTAATTGTTCATTCCAAGAAGGAGATTGAGCTAGAGGAGGAATGATCATAGCCTCGGCTGTTCTATATCTAGCTAAATTACTGATTTATGCGTTGTTCTGTTAGCACTGAGGCAAATAAGGGAACAGAAGAAAGTTGCAATGGCCAATAGGCGGGTGAGGGTGCAGGGGGTTTGAGTGCGGAGAGGATATACAGCTGCTATAAGTTCCAATGTGCTGTGTGATGCACAATTCTACATTTTGGTATTGCAAACGTGTTACAGGACTGAATTATTAATGTTCTGTTGCTACCATGCCCCATCTGCACACAGGAAATAGTTAAGGGAGCGTTCATTCATTAACTGCATGGGATGGGTTGGTTTTGGGGAGGGGCAAGGAGGGTGTAAATTCTGATCCCTCTTGAGGGTAGGGCGTAGAAAATTATGCCCCTTTTTAGTGAAAAGGCCAGCCCATGCTATAGTTCAATCTTTTTCCAAAGCAGGGGACACAGACAATTCCACAAGCTCTGAAAATCCACCACGGCTCCTGTAATTGATAAAATTAATGAACACTCCCTAACCTGAAATATATAGCTCAGTGTGAGGGGCCTGGAGTATGTGTAATATCATTTGCTGAGTTGATGTAATTCAGGAACCAGCTAACATTAGGGAGTGGTCATTTTTTAACAACAGGGGGGGTTGGTGGATTTGGGGGGGGACCAAAAAAGTTTGGACCCCTTGAAGGGGGAGGACCAAAAAAATTTGGACCCCTCTTGAGGGGGGGACCAAAAAAATTACACCCCTTTTTAGCGAAAAAGCCCGCGCGTTACTATAGCTCAAAGGGGTCGGCCGCGCTCATTTTCAACCTGCCATGGGGGGGGACCGAAAAATGTGTGACCCCCTCCGCGGGGGGGACCAAAAAAAATTCGACCCGCTCACGCGAAAATCCACTGACCCCCCCCTGTTGTTAAAAAATGACCACTCCCTTAGTAGTCTGTAGTGCTACTAAGAATACAGAGCTTCTGCATGTTCCCTGTTAAGAACTGAATGCTGCTCCTTGTTACAGAGAGATACAGTTTTAAAACCAGCACAACTGAAGGCTGGTCAGCAGGTTCACAGGGCCCATATGGACCAAACCTGGTCTTTGAGACAAAGGTAGTGGTTTTCTTAAGTGCATTGGGGGTATATGAGTGGGCCTGAATTGCCTAACCAACTGGGTAGGTAATGGTCTGGAACTTTGGTCTGGCACAATTTTGAGCTCTTCTGCTTCTATCATTCAGATACCCAGATATTTGATTTGTTGTCTGGCAATCTTAATTAATGTATTTATTGTATTACACGTATTTATTGTGAGAGAAAATTCTGAGGTGTAGTGACCAGCTAGTTATCCTAAAATTCATCACCATGTTGTTATGGTACATTTACGCATGGGCCTCAGTATTCCACCAGGCAGATATTACCTCTCACACCATCTAGTGAGTAGATTATACGACAATATTGATCCAAAAAAACATGCTATTGCTGGAAATGACCTAGTTCATATGATTCAGTTTGCATTAGTCTATGATATTTTTTGTAAGAAATTAAAAGCACTCTGGTGTGCAATTGGGAAAGGAAGTGTCAGATAATGTAGTTATGTTCTTACATTTATTGTAAAATGTCTCTAAATATATTGGTGGGCTTTGTTAACATACCCTACTGGAGTTCCTAGAGAGTTCCACGACAAGCCTCAGTCGAGTCCAGACCACCATATTCAAATGAATGAATTTTGGTAGGAAATGATACACTAATTACCATGACTGTCACCAATACAGAGGTAAGGTTATGCAGGAGTATTTCATGGTGCCATATATGCAACCTTCAGGAGATACAGTTATAACATAGTTAGAACGCCTATAAATTGGCCATTGAGTGTTTAGGCCCCCTGAGGAGCACAGGAGCACAGGCCCACACACCTGTGTGTGTGTGAAGCCTGTCCAGACCAAGGTAAGTGTCAGGTTGACAGGACCCAGCAGGAATCCAAAGCACTTCATGTGCTAGGTGAGAGATTGCCATTTGAGGGAGGGCAAATGCCAAGTTTATTGTCTTGTGGCTTTACCATAAACCTAAGCTTAGCCCCAATGGATGGATGATGGAATAGCTATTATTTGCCCAGGAACTGTATCACACAATGGAAGAAAAGCAGTCTGATGGAAGGAGCCCTGGTTTAGCACTTCTGTCTCCTTCTGGAGGTGTCTGACTATAACAGCCCCTGGCTATTTCTCACTCCTAGTGCCTCTAGAGAAAAGCCATAGTAAAACCCACAAGTAAATGTTGGGAAAATGACTATTACCCATACCCCATCCCCTCTACCAGCAGCCAAAAGCTGTTTACCTACTCTATAGGTACGGTGGGTAAGGTGTGACTGCCAAAGGTGCCACCTGAAACTATCTGCCCTCATAGGGGGGGGGGGAGGTGCGCTACCTGGAGCTACTTGGCATGGGTGGGGGCTGAGCGGAGTTGTAATTTTATAACAATGTCCAAAATCCAAAACCCCTTGTATAAATGATTTTGAAACATTCAGTGGCGGCCATCTTGAGACATGGCTGCAATAATAGCTACAGTCAATATCTGCTATAGCCATATATATCTATGAACGTTTTTCATGGCCTAGGGGATGTGTCTGCCAAGTTTATGATTTTTTTCCTGCAGGGAATCATGTGTTTCTATCATCTGCTAATTTGTGAGTGAAATTATGCAAATATCTTCATTTTCGCAAAAATTATGCTAATTAGTCCTGAATGAAAAATTATGAAGGGACGCAATTTTGATCACCAGCCTTATCTAAGGATATTTTATCATTTCTATCAGATTTGGACCAATTTGACAGTACTTTTGTATATCCAACATACTAATTGGCCTACCTCATTAGAATATGCTAATTAGGCACTTGAATATGCAAAATTTGCGATGGCCCCAGGCAGATTTGGATTCTCACTCCTAACTCCTCTCACTCTCCGGAAAAAAATACACAGGAATGAAACCTCAAAAACAAATCTCTCATTTGGATGAGTCACTTATATAAAATTACCTGTCTGTGTGGGGGGAGGGGGAATTTCAACCCCTGAACCCGGGGGGTTATGTTTGAAAAATGCTGCACGCTCTGCCAAAACTCCCAGTTGTTAAAAACTCCCTTAACTCGCCGTATGACACGATGGTACAACATGTACTGGAGACCCCCGAGTGTAAGAACCCACCCCAAGTGTGTGTAGACAGATCAATCCATGAGTTGGCTATTAAAGCAATTCTAAGCTATAGCCACACCTTCATGGCTGGAAATTGTAATATAAAATAGTATAAGTTGTTTTATAAACACATCTAGGAATTGATGTAATTCTATATCATAACTGTCTGAATAGGAGCATCTATATCTGATGATTTGCTGTAATAAGCAAAATACAGTAGCGTGCTCCTGCTTGTTGCAGTTTAAATTAAAATCTTTGAATTGAATTTGATTTTTTGCACTCTGATTACAAGACTACTCAAAGTAGGCCTACTGGTACCAGCAGTGGTAATCTCTCCTTTGCCCTGCGGGGATCACTTCCTATTTGTATTGTATACACGGGTAGGGAGTTTTGAAAAATGAGTTAAAGAATACAAATTGTTTCCATTAGTATAATCCCTATTATCTGTGATCCAGGCAGGATGGGGCACCTACACAGCAGTTGGGGGTACTGTAGCACTGGCCCTAGGCACCCTTCTAACTCAGACTGAACAGGTCAACTTAAAATGGCTAGGGGCAGCATTGGTCAGTGACACACAGATCTGAATTTCACATATGTCTTCAAGAACACAATTAAAGTCATATTTATTGCTTACATTTTTGTCATGAAGAATGTCACCATAATATTGTAGGCCACAGAAAACAGACACTCTTACCTTTCTCCACTAATGGCTCCATCCATGTTGACTGCCATGATATTGTGATTAAAATGATGGGTTTGTGTTTTTTATAGCCTAAGAAATGAGGTCAGGGGGGCTATTTTTATTCAATGCACCAGTGGGGGTGCTACTAGGAAGGGCGCATAAGCCCGGACTCATATAATATAAGTGCAGCGACACAGGTCGCTGCGAAACATGGCATTCTTTTATTCCTTTGTTCTAGAAAAGATCGCTTCATTTCGCAGCAGTTTCACCCTGAGTGTTGCCCTGCTAGTGTCGCCCTGCTAGTGTCGCCGGGCTACATTGGATCACAGAAACGGGCGGACTACAGTGGTAGTGGCAGCGCTATTTTGAACAGAGAAGATGGACTTGAACTCAACATGAATGACCTTTTCAAACATGCAATATGTGCAGGTCGGTGAGTGGATATCACATTTTTCTATCTTAAGTTATAATAATTGAGGTAGACCCCTCACCTCCCAACAATGGTCACTCCCATATAGACCTTGAGTGAGGACCTTCATGTAATTTCCGCCACCAAGCCCAGTAACTGCAAGCAGGGTGATTACTCAAGTGTGGTGCATGCCACACTATGCACTTGCAGTCTTTGCGAAAACCTGCAGGACAGTGGCAATGTCCTCCTTAAATGCCACCGGTTCAGCAGATTCACAAGTGTAGCAGGACCGAATGTCCAGTTGCATTTTGGGCTTTTCTGAACTAGAAGTATTCAGTTGGGCTTCTAAAACTGAAATATGTTTGTCAATATACTGTGTAAAACTATAAATCTATCCTGATTTGGCCATTAATGATTACAAATAAAATGTTTCTTTGATGGACAAAACTTTTTTATACTTAAAATGCAAAAATCATCAGATATGTGACTATCCGGTCCTCCAAAAATGTTACCGGTCCTGCAACATTGAAAATTTGCAGGACCGAATGTCCTGTGGGCTGAAAAAGTTTTTGCAAAGACTGCACTCGGTACGGGTGCCATGAGGCTGGTAGTCAGAGCAGGCAGCTAGTGGAGTCAGAATGCCAATTAGTATAGGCATTGCAGTGATAGGTATAATAACATGCTTGTACGGGCAATCCATATCCCCTTATGAGGTGTATTGTATTGGGGCAGGCAAAGGGGGAGGGGCAGAGGGAGGAGCACCTGGTCGTCACTGCAATGCCCTCTAGTGTTGGCCAGTGCGAATACGTTGCTAGTTTAAAGATGGGTTAGGAGCTAATTTTCTTTTTTTCTGTTACACATTGTATTTGTATTCATAATAACTATATCAATGTGTGTGTAAACTTCTAAATCCAAACTTAGAAATGCATGAATCTAAGGTCAGAGAGCCAGTTTTTGTAATAGAGTGGGATCGCCCGACCTATTCTGACACGGTTTTCTCTCTATTCTTTGCATGTCTAAGTACCAGTAGAATTTAAACGTTTACACACACCTTTGTACAGCCATTACGAATACAAAATACATTGTGTAACTGAAAAATGAAAATTGGCCCAAATTGGCTCCTAGCCCATCTTTAATTGGAAGGACAGCACTGGTTGTATGCCTTTTTTCCAATTATCCATCTATGTAATGAAATCCCATTGACTCCCCTACCTGAGCTATTTCAGTACATGCACATGCTGTAAGGACAATGTCTCAAACAGGTGTTTCGGGTTTTGAAAAAATATCCATATTTTAAGTAATTTTGGGGCTATTTCAGAGTCGATTTCATAGTCCATGAGTCAACACCATTGTCGGCGAGTCAGTGCTGAAGTTTGTTGAGTCAAATTTTAGGTACTTTTCAGGCAAAAGTAAAAAATTAAAAAAGAAAAAAATAATGTTACATATACAAATGTTCCATCATGTGACTTTTTCAATATTATCCAGAGCTAGCCTATGGTGACCCCACTCTGACCTTGTAAAGTTGATTGATATTTCAGCTATAGCCTCCAGCCAAAGTATGCAATATCTTAAATCATGTTGATGGCTGTGTGTAGTTGGATGTGTATTCCCCATCACCTACACAACTAACGACTTGTGCCTACTGGGGCCAATACACATCCTAAGCCATGCATTGTGGTAGGTTATATACATGTGAGCTAACCCTTCCAGCCATTGGAAGCTGCCTCTGGCTGAGTTAGGGAGTGATCATTTATTATCAACAGGGGGGGGGGGCTGGTGGGTTTGGGGGGGGCAAAGAAATTTGGACCCCTTGACCGGGGGGGGGGCAAAAAAATTTGGACCCCTCTTAGGGGGGGGGGCAAAAAAATTTAACCTGTTTTGAGCTAAAAAGCCCGCGTGTTACTATGCTTCAAAGGGTCCGCACGCAAGCCGATTTTCGACCCTAAGGGGGGGGGGGGGTAAAAAATTTTGACCCCTTGACAGGGGGGGGTGTAAAATATTTCGCACGCTCCGCGCGGAAACCCACCTCCCCCCCCCTGTTGTTAAAAAATGATCACTCCCTTAGGACTGTGTGTTATCAACCTATTTACAGTGTACCTTACAGCTAATATTTCCCTTGCATCACCCTCATCTCTACAATGCATCACCCTCACCAACTTCTTAGGGGGCATCCATGAATTACATACGCAAAATGTTGACTAAAATTGACCACCCCTCCCCCCCTGTTGCACCCTGTACGCATTGAAACTACCCCCCTCCCTTGTGTATATACTCAAATCGCTTAGCCCCCCACCCCACCAACTAAATAGGGAGGGGACTGTATTCAAACATCATCATAGAATATCACTTCTATCATTTCTACCCTGTACATATTGGATGAGTCATTGATAGGCTTAGCAGTTTGCTTAATTTGGAAAGTTTGCCGATGCATTTGGGCCCAAGAATATGCTCCTTTTAGTCCAAATTGACCCCTAATGCATACACAATATGTATGCCAAAATAGCTCCAGACCCCCCACCCAGCCTGTACAATTCTGTACGCATTTGGCTTGACCCCCCCCCCCCCCTCCACCCCTTGGTGCGTATGTAATTTATGGATGCCCCCTTAAGACCTGTGTGCATCACCCGCAGCACAACAAACTTCAAAACTTGCTGATATGAGCAATCTGAGCCTCTGTGGATGTTTAAAACTGTGGCTGTACGGGGTAGTTTTATAAGATAGCTAGATATCCATCTCACAGCAGCAGATATTGCTTAGAATGATAGGAAAACCAACCAAAACAGCCTCCATTCAACCTATATGGTACACCATTTGCGATGAGGGTGATGCGCATCACCCTCATCGGTGTAGGGACAGTGATAGTGTACCTGCATGTCTTTGGTAGACTTGGGCTTGGATCGGGAGGAAAAGGGGGGGGGGGGGGGGTGTAGGCTTGAATTTTTTCTGACACGGGTGTGCGGCTGGAACAATGACAACCCTTATCCTTGCCGAAAAGGCATTGTTTTGAAGAGGAAAAACACAAAATGTACAATGGATGAATGTAATTTCACCAAAAAAAGTTTACCCTTGTGACATGTCTGCAAAATGTTGGCAAAAAATGACCAAAAGCGGGACATTTTGGTGAAAATGGGTCATTTTGGTGAAAAGGTGAACCTTGCTAGGACGATTTTGTTGAAACTAGACCCTTAGGGAGTGTTCATTTATTAGTTACGGGGGGGGGGGGGGTGGGGGTGCTGGGTTTGGGTGTGGAGGGGGGGCGTAAAAAAATGTCCGACCCCTCCTGAGGGGGGGGGGGGGGCGTAAAAAATTCTGACCCCTGTTGAGGGAGGGGGCGTAAAAAATTTAGCCCCTTAGCAAAAAAGCCAGTGCGTTACTATAGTTCAAAGGGGGTGGGCGAAAAACTGGGTTTGGGTGTGGGGGAGGGGGGGGCGTAAAAAAATGTCCGACCCCTCCTGAGGGGGGGGGGGCGTAAAAAATTCTGACCCCTGTTGAGGGGGGGGGGGTAAAAAATTTAGCCCCTTAGCAAAAAAGCCAGTGCGTTACTATAGTTCAAAGGGGGTGGGCGAAAAACTTTCGAGGCCTTCGGCTTTGGGGGGTGCAAAACGTTTCATGCACTCTCGAGGGGGGGGGCGTAAAATATTTTCGCCCCTCCGTGCGAAATCACAACCCCCCCCCCCCCCCCCCTGTAATTAATAAATGAACACTCCCTTTAATTGCTTGTGGGTTGGATCCGTCAGACCGGCAGAGCGCACCTGTGAACAAGGCGGGAAGCGAGTCACTCTCCCCACACTTCACAGACACACACTATGCCTGGAGAGTGAGGGGACTACTTCTGGGCAGGTATTACCGCGCGTCTCAGGTGAGGCTGTGACGCGGCTTCAGCGGACGCCCCTCCGCCCGCTTTCATATTTATAGTCCTAAGTCAAAGACAATACACACATTTAAATATGAATTAAACAAATTAACAATGGCATAAAACAGATGATTGTTTAGTAATAATAAGGTGGTTAGTTCCCCTAGTGTTCAGGTGGGCAAGTAAAGACTCCGGGTAGGGTGAACTTTGACCTTTGACAGACGCCAGGTGAGAGAACTGAGAAGAACCAAAACAATGTCTGGATTACGTGCACAATAAACCTTCAACAATAGCAGCATAGGACGTTATGGCGGCTAGAGGGGCGACAGGCCGGCTCCCCACACCCCCAGGGTCCTGTTAACGTGTAGGACCATCAGACATGAATCTAGCTGAGCCTCTAGAGGAGAATGTAAGTAGAGTTTACGTCGTGTTTCTGACTGTCAATATGTTCACTACCCACCGCAGACTCCACCCACCCCCACTACAGACTACAGACTACACCTGACACTGTGACTGTGAGTGGCACGACTCAGAGTCTGACTGACTACCACGCCCACGGCACTGGACAGCTCAGCTGGCTCTGACACTGAAGACAAGGACATACATGTATATATAGCTATTTAATTTACCTACGTAACCTAGTCCTAGGCTAGATTGAGGACTATTAAAAGTACGGTTGGTACTATGGTAGTCCGGGGTAGTTGAAATGAAACTACTAATTCACCCCCCCCCCCCAATAATCTTTTTTTAATATTTTTTTTATGTAGACTCATAACAGTTTATTTACTCATTATGATTTTCAATACATCATTTTCCGGTCCATTTGGTTTGTTTTGTATCGTGTAGTGATACAGCGAGGTCTTAGACCCGATATGAACACAATTTCGCTACCATGTAGACTATAACACAACGTAGTAACAGTGAGATATATACATGATGAGTTTGTACAATGGAAAAATAGAAATAAGTATAGTGTAATGTACATTTTTGCCCACAAAGTCAACCTCTCCTGACGACATTTTACCAATTCACTATAGCACTCAACTTCCAACCCGTGTGTTGTTTCACAATGTAACATCAATTAGTACTTATCGTCTGATACAATATCTTACTACCCTGAGTCCTCTCATACAAAATGTGTACCCACCGACATCTTTCAATTTAAGAATTGTCTCAGGGCCAGTAGCTAAAAGTGCTAAAAATGCCTTTTCATACGAAATGTGACATTCTTGACTTAACTGGTCCCATCTTAGACTAAATAATGAAAATATCATATGATGTCTCTACTCTTTTACAGAAACAGACAAGAGATCATATTTACTAGAAATCATGCGTTACACCTAAGTGTTACGGATGGAGAAGCATCATGACAACGGTCTTATTATAAAATATATAAGTGTACAGCCTTCACGTTAAGGCAAGTCCATGAGGACGCAATAAGTTGGTTAAGACCCTTTCAGGGTTATGGTGTTAATAAATTTTGAATAAGACCAACTAGGAGCAGTTACAGACAATATGTACCCGAATGTGTCTACTTAGAGATTTCTTGTATGAGGTTTTATTATTCACTGAATAAACATAAAACCATGACTTTTGGGTTCGTCGCTACTCTGATCTATAAGATCTCCCTCAGAATTCCCACCCTTTTTCCTCTGGCTCGCCCCTTACGTCTCAGATTAAGGAGAGCTGCCCTTTTACCTTTCATATTTGTACCCAGTAAAGTCTTAATTTTGTTTTTGAAAATACCTCTAGTATCGGAGGTCTGGATGTCCAAGGGGAGTGCATTCCATAGTCTAGCTCCTCTATAGTAAGGGCCTTTTCTGTAACTGTTCCTGATGGGTCTTCTAAGTGGGAATATTTTCTTAAAATCATTTCTAGTCCTACTCAAAGGCGTAGGGCCTGGAAGGTCCTTAGCTTTAGTATACATCACCGACATCAGTTCCTGCCTTCTCTTAACCAGAGTTGGCACCTCACAAAGAACATGTAAATTTATCACTGACTCATCTTAGGGATGTCATTGATATAGAATTGTATAGGTTATCAGTTATTAACTATTTTGGTGTCGATATGTTTGATATATCAGTTATTCATTATCATAATACATGATGTATAAGAGGTAGATTAGGGCACTTTTTGAAAAAAATAATTTAGGGTATGGACACCTCAAAACATTCTGAAGTACGGACAGACACATAAAAAAAATTCTCAAGTACAGAGGGACACCTTAAAAACCTCTTAAGTACAGACAACAACATTTTACATAATATAAAATTTAGTCTTTGACCTTTTACCACCTAAATACCTTAAAAATGGTCCGATTTACACGCAGTAAAAACTCACATGTAGCAAAAAGAAAATCTAAGATGACAGCATATCGATACCCATCGTTTGTTGATTCAGTTATCAGATACATAAAAAATAGCGATGTATCGATACCTGTGATACCAATGACATCCCTAACTCATCTCTGATCCTACAGTTAAGGCAGCACCTTAATATAGAACTTCACTATGAAGCTGGTTGATTCGTGGCTGAACACATGTATTTTGTGAACTTGTTAACCAGGATAAAATAAAAACGTATTAAAAAAAATTCCGCGCTATCTGAAGATCATCTATTATAGTCTGCTTACAGGTGTCTAACAGAGAACAGTAGTCAATCTTAGGTAAAATGATCTGCTTATATATTAGGATAGCCGTGCTAGTGTTGACATTTTCTCTAACTTTTAACAGTTTAAACAGATGTTGGTTTATTATGCCAAGAGCAGATTTCGCATGCGCCTCCATATTGAGATAGGTGTCAAGATGCGCCCCTAAGTATGTATAGACCTTCACTGACTTGATGCTCTCCTCATTTATGTTCATGCTCAAATCAGGACATCTTTTTTCCATTTGAGGAGAACAATACCAGGCTACCTTAGTTTTAGCTACATTAACAGTTAGGCCTATGTCCCTGTAGGAGTCGAGCAAGTTATGTATGTCAGCTTTCAATCGGGCAGATGCCGTGTCTGGCTTCTTATGTGACGTATATATGACTAAATCATCCACATATAATTTAGCACTACAATGTGCTAGGTTCTTTATCACGTCATTTATATAAATAATGAACAAAGTGGGACCTAAAACGGAGCCCTGGGGTACTCCAAATGTAACTGATCTAGTATCTGATAATATACCATTAGCTAGAGTAGCCTGTTTTCTATCACTGAGATAGGATGTTAGCCATCTTACAACATTTTCCGGAAAACCAAGATTTATTATTTTGTTTACTAGTATAGAATAATTTACGCAATCAAAAGCCTTTTTTACATCGAAATAAGCAGCTGCCGTGACTTGACTCTTATCTTTAGCAGTCATTAAATCCTCTACTAAATTAAGCACAGCACCACTAGTACTTAGGCCAGGCCTATAACCAAACTGCTCCTTCGTAAAGAAATTTGACGAGTCCAGATTTCTCATGATGTAACCCTGCATTAGTTTCTCTAGTAATTTTCCAGGTACCGGTAATATAAAAATTGGACGGCAGTTTGAAATATTGGATAAATTACCCGCCTTGGGGATGGGCGTTACTTTTGCTTTCTTCCAAGCATTTGGAAAAATACCTGTGTTGACCGAGAAGTTAAACAAGTGAGTCATCTGCAATGATATACAATTCAGAGAGCTTTTCAAAGAGAGAGTGTTGATGTCCTGCAGGCCAGATGGCTTGCTCAAATCAATATCTGTTATCATATCATGGACCTCTTTCTGTGAAAAAGAATCTGGACTCTGAAACCTTACACGCTTCTCATCAAACAATACTTTGTCTATTGCCGAGAACCGTCCATCCTTGTATAATTTTGGACCAATATCACAAAAGAAATTATTTATATAGTTCGGGACATCTGTAACTAGGTCATCAGACAAACTATCTTTTAGTATGATTGTAATAGCATCTTTAGGTTTCCTCAGTAAGCTCTTTACCTGAGACCAAAGTTTTCTTGGATTATTTTTTATATTCTTCTAGTTTGCCTATGATGAAATCAGATTTTGCTTTCCGAACTGCCTTATTAATTTCCAATCTCAATCTCCCTGCTTCCACTATAGTAGCCACATTCCCAGAACGCCGGTGCTCCCTTACACAATTATTTCTCTCAGTGATCATCTCAAGGATCTGGGGGGTCATCCACTGATTACCATGATCGCGAAACTTGGTTGGGATCAGGGGGCAGACCGTATCTAAGCCTAAAGTCTAAACTAGGCCTAGACTAAAGCCTAAAGGCTACATTGAAAACCTACCATCAGGTAGACCAGTAAAATTGAGTATAAAGGGAGTGTTAATTTATCAGTTACAAGGTCAAGGGGGGGGGGGATTAAAACATTTTGATCCCTACTTAGGGGGAGGCGTAAAAAATTCTGATCCCTCTTGGGGGGGGGGGGGGGTAAAAATTCAGGCCCTTTTAAGCAAAAAAGCCAGCGCGTTACTATAGTTCAAGGGGGGGGGCTTAAATTTTTCGGGGCCTTCAGCAAGGGGGGCATGAAACGTTCTACGCACTCTCGAGGGAGGGCACGTAAAAAATGTTCACACTTCTGCGCGAAATCTCACCACCCCCCCTGTAATTAATAAATGAACACTCCCTAATGACAGTAGTATTAATACAGTCACTCAGTATAGGCCTAATTTATAAACCACAATCTCTGCATCCAGGAGATTACTTACCCTCCATGTCTCTGCCCTTATAGGCCACACATAAATCTAGATTCAACATTTATCATTTGCAAAATACCAGGTAGGCCTACCGTATTCGACGTAATAAGCGCCCTCCCCCTAATAAGCGCCCCCCCCCCTTTTTCAGATTTCCCCCCATGTATTTTTCATGTATTTCTGCAATTATGTTACTAATTTTCTCACCTGTGTGTAACATGGAGCACTTCACACCTGTGCAGGTGTTAATGCCAAGACAAGTGTGAAGTGATAAAAGTGTAAGAGGCCTCCTAGATGCCACTGAGGTCTGTATATCACAGCCATGGGGGGCGCTTATTAGAATGACTATTTGAGGCTGATTTTTTCACTTAAAATAATATCTTAAGCGCCCAGGGCGCTTATTACGTCGAATACGGTATATGTATTTGAAAATGTTATCTTAATCATGTCGGCTGGCCACATTTTACGATTTAACTTTTCGGCCTGCAAACAACAGTGAGTAGGCATTTGGTAAGACTGAGGAAAATCAATTACCGTAAAACCCCTCCTTTAAGACGACCCAACCTTTAAGACGACCCCCTAACTTTGGAAAAAAATCCGTCTTGTAGAAAATACCTTTGAAAATCGTTTTCACTTTAATCTAATGTATTAAAAAAAAAACTTTAAGACGACCCCCTAATTATAGAAAAAAATCCGTCTTGTAGAATAAATAAATCCCAAAATAAATCCGTCTCAAAGGTGGGGTTTTACAGTAAGCATTTCGAGCCCATCTGAGCATATGACATGTCCATGATTTTATTATGATAAGGTTGTAATAAATCAATGACTCACAGTTTCATATGTTCATTTGATATGTAATCTATGGTCAATCGTTATGGTATCACACATTTTATCAATTGAATGTGTGACATCTGTTACCACTACAGTAATAAATCAACAATTCCCGATTCGTTCCTAAATGTAAACTAAAAGTGTATCTAATCTTACTTGTGAAATGTTTACAAGATACGACAAAACATTATCTAAGAAAGGAGAGCCCCTGGACAAAGTGAAAACAGATTTTCTTGATATCTTGCAAGTTGTAGTTGCATGGAACAGTCTCTTGAATGATCCTAAAATATAAATGGGAATGGGACGCCCCCCCCCCCCCCCCCGGACAAGGATAGATTTGTGGTCAGGTAATATGGCCAAAAGAGAAAAGGGTCGGTAGGTAGGTCGATTTTTTCCCCCAATTTCTTTTAAGGATTATGAGAGGAAATTTCCCCGTTTTCCGATGATTTCAGATAAGAAAAAACAAAGTTTTTGTTGAAAAAAACAACAAAATGCCTTCTCAAAAAAAGTACAAGCCTCGGCTTCTACCGGAGACTTTACAGTAAATAGGGCCACACTTAAAAAAAGTTTGTTTCCTGTGGAGCGGGCGGGTGACTTTTTCCCCCAAGGCCACCCGGCCGCATTTTAATTTTAATTTGTTTTTACTCCTGTGATATAGCCATTTAATCTGACACGTATCTCTTTGAGCTCCGACTGTGTTAGCTGATTAGGGGCTAATTTAATGACAGTGTGTTACTTTGTGAAAGAACCCCACTTTCCATCCCCCCCTCCAAGATTTTGCAGCCTCCCGGGTGGTAGGTTTAAACCAATCAGAGATGGATCTGGGTACACTCTGTTCTCTCTCAGAGTGAAACACTGGTTAGTTGCTCACAGAGCCTCCAGGGGGCACCAGTTGTCACAGTGAGACACCATAGGTCAGGTTTGACCAAGACAGCTTAGGTCTCAGAGAAGGAAATGCTTCTACTATATACTTTAATATAGCGGAAAACCCGATAACTGCAACCAAGACATTCACAATTTCTGAAAATCACCATTGACCTGAAAGATACATCCTTTCTTCAAAACATTTCCCACAAAAATTAGCTACTGACCACGGAAAATCAGAACACTGGTCTGTATCGTAAAACCACCCGAATTTCGCCTGAATTTGCACTGAATAAATTGCATTTTCGCAGATTCCCAATCTAGCCTTTGAAAAAAATGGAAACTCACTGAGAATCCCTTTCCTATTATTTGATTGAAATCGGCAGACATTCAGCAGCATGTGTGTAGGTTTTCATAATATTAGCATCATTTCCAAATTATTTATGGACCATTCAGTGCTCCTGCAGTATTCACTTCTGACCAGAATCGTATATGACTCTCAGTTTTCTGCGGGATTACCCTCTATGAGACCCTTATGCTGTCCCTTTAGCTTTCCGTGGATGTTTGAATTTTGTCAATACTGCAATCAGTTTAGAAGTTAGGGCCGTTTAAAACAACTTTTGATTTGCATTTTTCTCACCAACATTGAAATTATCATGGCTATATCAAATAATATTATAGAGACTGGTCAAACGTGAGAAATATTTGAAGATTACCACAGAAGTCGTGTTTTTTCTGTGTCATTTTTCCATCTGTGGAGAACGTTGGTACCGTAAAGGTATCGCAGCAACCTTTAAAATGATACCAAACATGCCTATATAGGGTGCGGATTATACAAGGGTTTTCTGTCAGAAGGATATTACAGTACTAAAAAGTAGCTGTAATCAAAACCCTAATTTGGCTTATAGGATTCTCCCAAGTTTACGGTAGGCCTACTACAAGTCTACAAGTTGTACAAGTAGATGCTCCTCTCTCTACTAAACAGTACATAGATGTGATCACCAAGGCAGTGTCATGGTAGAAGACTTACAGAATGATGTGTGAGACACACTACAGCCCAATATGGAGTACAGTGGGTGTGCTTACCTCAGGAGGGTGGCCATGTAGGCATAGACTAGTTCCAATCCCGACGCTCTGCTTTGGGACCAGTAACCGTGCAGCGTTGTAACGGTTTACGTCGCCGCCTTCTGTCACCAATCACCCCAAGCTGGCCCCATCTCGCACCATTTTAAATAGCGCCAATTAGAGAGCGCCGCTCCAAGCGGACCGCACGGTTACTGGTCCCTAAGTGAGGCGAGTGGTAGCCGCAGGAGCGCATGGGATTGGAACGAGTCTAATGTAGCAGTGTTGAGGTCAGAGTAACTGTGTCACTCAGCCTCTTCTCTCTGCTCCCACCACCATTCTGCACCACACGGAGGCACCAGGAGGCCTCTCGGTGCGGTTTGAAATATCTACCAGAAGAGTCACTCTCCATCTCTGACAGGGATGCTAAGTGTTACGATTTTTTCGTAATTTTACGATTTTTGACCCCTATTACGACCACTACGATTTCTGCTGGCAAATTACGATTTTTAGGAATTTTTTAAGTGTGTATTTAAAAAGGGCCTAATCCCTTCCTTGCATGTATATCTTGCAAACTGGTGGCATATTTCCCTCCACTAGGGCCTATGGAGTCAAAACAAGTCCATTGAAATTGAAAAGGGATAGGAAAAAAAGAGAAACAGGAAGAAACCATGTGATCCTCTCCCTTTGAAACTGCTTGCTAAACCCCTGCCTACAAACTGATCTGCTCTAGTAGGCATTAATTGTTAGACCATAATATAATAGTGCAAACAGCTAAAACCTATGTGTAAGATCATTCTAAATGACATATTATTGTTACGATTTTTCATACGATTTCAAGCTAAGATTATTACGATTTTGGGGTCTAAAAATAGTAACAAATACGATTTTGGGCTTGGATAACTTGGCATCCCTGAGATTCTCTGAGCAGGATCTTGAGTCAAGAGTCTAATCTAGATTCACGGACCATCCACCGGTGGATAAAAATGGCTGTATGCATACAGAGAGGGGATTGACAGTGACAGGTGGCGCCATCTTTCACTACAGGATGTCCCACCACCTGACCTGCTGCTGGTATGTGGGTGAGGGGTGTCTGCTGGGTGAGCTGCTCCTACTACAAGTATACTACGCCTCTGAGCTGTTGGTGAGGGTAGAGTGTAGGAGCTACTCAGAGTAGCTCTTAGTTTATCGAGCCAAACAAAGATCGCTCCCGTGTCGCCTGCCCTTAGGTTTGTGGGTGCATAGCGCCATTTTGTGGTCTGACGTCATTTGTCACGTGACCTTCTATAAATAGATTCCTCTTCTAACAGTCTGATCACGTGACTTCCGCCAATCTCTATTCTATTACATAAGGAGCGAGTTGAGCCAGCAGAAAAGCAGGTAACTGCCAGCTATTCAAGATGGCGGAGCCAGCATGGGACAGTCCCTAATAATGACCCGGGGACTTCTTGACAGTCTAAGTAGCTCTCTACATATAGCACTAAGTTAGGGCTTCACTGTGAGCTAGTGTAGGGGAGTGGTCATTTAGTTAATAACAAAGTGGGGGGGGGGGTAAAATCTGGCACAGGTGCAAAACCTTTCTATGCTGTATTGCTCTGAGTCAAGATGGCGGCGTCCATAGCCTAACGCGCTAGTCCCATATAGTGTAGTTAGTGTGATGAGGCAGGGTCTAGTAGAGTAAGGCTGCCTGGTGGTGGAGTAGGGGGAGGAGGAGGGGGGCGGACCCGGACCTACTCACACCAGTAGTGTACAGTGGTGGTGGTACACCAGTAGTAGTAGCAGTACTATACACCCATGCACCAAGAAAGGGGGACTTTTTCAAAATAATGTTGTGTTTACATTGGTTTTAGCTAAATCCTTATATTAACACTGTCATGCTATTTGAGCAACTATCTCACATCAGCAGATTCACAGGACAATTATAATCTGTCAAATAGTATCTATTAGAATGCAGGATTTTGAGGTTAAATCTATGAATTTGGCAGTCACTTTTCAAATAAGTTATCAGCAACTTTTCTGAAAAAGTGACCCTTTCTTGCTGCATTGATGTATAGTATTAGCTGCCAGTCCTACGCCACTACACAGGGGCCGTGTGACTAACTCCCCACCACCCACCCACACAGCCCTACTGCATGGTGGGCAGCTGCTCTGAGCTGCTCACACTCACTCATCATACACTACAGCAGGCTGGTGTATCAAACTGCTCACCTACCCACTATCTACGCACCTGTAGGCTGCTACCCCACACCTGAGGGTGGACCCTGGAGGACCCTGGAGGACCCTGGAGGAGGGGCAGATATTAGAGCTGGGGTGTCTAGGTGTTACTTAGTGTTGTGACAGGAAGAGGAGGAGGTTGTACTGTTATGTTGTGATGTTAAAGACTTGGGTTAGACTTGCCACAGTCTCTGGATCATCACAACTTGTGGAGCTTTACTGTTAAACCGACCCTGGAGGACCCTGGAGGAGGGGCACTGACCAGGGCTGAGGTGTCTAGGTGCTAGTGTTGTGACCAGGAGGAGGTGGTGTTGGACTGTTGTGTTGTGATGGTGGTAGAGACTGGGTTAGACTTGCCACACAGTCTCTGAATCATCACAACTTGTGGAGTTTTACTGTGAGTGCTATACTGACAGCTGATTATACCTTGTATATCAGGAACGTGTTGAGAAGCTAGGGCTAGATGACTAGTGCTGGAGGACTAGGTGTCAGTTCCACAGAAAGAAAACCACTTCAGGCTTTAAAGTCTCATCCTCATTCTGATCATTGAGGCCCTAGCGCTAGACGAGTGCTGGGTGTCTGTGTATATACAGTAGGCACTGGACACAAGCCCACCCCATCCCGGAACACTCCCACGTGATACAAGAGACTTCCTGACAGTTGTCAACATGGCAGTATGTGAGATGGGGAAGTTCCTGTGAATGGACCTGTTTAAACACATGGGTGTCATGGGAGGCTGAAGGCCATTCTGTGCATCTCGTACATACATTCAGATACTGACCCCTCATCATGGCGGTTCAGGGGGTCACCTAACCCCTATACAGGTGCCTGCTGGTGTACTGGTGGGGCTCATGTCCTATGTTATCAACCTAGAGTGTGTGTAAAACATTAAACATTATCAGTGTAAACCTTGTATAATACATCCTCCTGCTCAGCGTTAGTTCCATCTGTTGACGTCGGTGACCATGGATACCTGGCCATCACGTGCGACAGACTTCTTTGGGGATCTGGCGTTACGAATGTCCTTCAACCGTGACCGCCGCCAAAACAGTCCGTGTTTCGCAACCATCCGCCGACGTAGGGTGAGCCAGAATTCTCTCTTCTACAGGAATAAATTCAATTTTCAGTGTGTGTCATTTGGCATTAATTATTACTTCGGCGTCAAAACGATGGATTTTGTCTGATTAGCCACATTTATTATTTCCAAGAGGGGTCTTGAAATGTCTCCCAAGCACTAAAATTAGTGCCTGATTGTGAATAAGGTTCCCACCCGTCAGTTGAATGTCAATTCAGTTTTTGTTTTCTTAAAAAGTCAGTTAAATGTCAGTTTAAAAAATAATTGTCAGATTTCGTAATTTAATATCTATATTTCTTAGAAAATTGTCATTTAAGAATATATATTTTCAGAAAAATTTTCAGAAGGCACGCAAAATTTGGGATATCCCGGGAATCTATAGTACTGAATGTGTCGGTTCAAAGATTTTGTCAGATAAAAGTCAGTTAAATGTCAGTTAAAACTGTGACAAAAAAATAGTGGGAATCAGGCTCCGTCCATGTTATATATTAAAGCGCCAGAGATAATCGGGCCCCCAGCCAAAAAATCACAACATCACTAGAATGAGCCACAGCCATCATATAACTTCACTATGGCAACCAACACGCGTATATTCTTTCTATATCATCTTTACTGTAAAACTTTGCATATATATATATTTAACCCACGGGTAACACCTAAGACAAAGGAATCGCGCCTTGGGTATATCGTATACACTGACATAACCGAGGGTTAAATCAGATAGACTACACCTGGCCAGGGTTCTCCCACATACCCACTGCCCACTGGTCAGCGACTCGGTGTATGACACCTCGTCTAGACCTGGTGGGGCAGTGGGTATATGGAAGAACCGTGTCCAGGTGTAGTCTATCTAACACTTAACCCATGGTGGACGGCAAAGACAAAGGATTCGCACCTTGGTAATACTGCATACCCGAGGGTTAAATCAGATAGACCACACCTGGCCAGGGTCCTTCCATATACCCACTGTCCCACTGGTCATCGACTCGGTGTATAACACCTCATCTTGACCCTGTGGGGCAGTGGGTATATGGAAGAACCGTGTCCAGGTGTAGTCTATCTAACACATAACCTGCAACTAGACTTTGAGGAAATTCTATAAACCGCACCGTGGGTCTGATTCTGACTACCAGCTACTTAGAATGTAGTAGAAAAATACAAAGAAAAATGTGGATATCACAAAGTTTTGTCAAATCCTATAACCCGCACTAGCATACTGATTCACACCTCACCCACAGGAGTTATACAGTATACGTGAATAGAATAATGGAAATAAATGATTTGTCATTATTTTGTCCTAAAACCAGAGCCCGGGGTTATCGAGCAGCAGCAGCGTGTGGTGGGTGAGGGGTGTCTACGTTATGTGTCGTTACCCGGGGCAGCTCCCTAACCCTTCAAGGACGGCATGATGCAGGAATTCATCATGCCCTTGGTCGTCATGATGCATGAATGCAGCCCTGGCGAGTAACTCGCCAGTGCTGCATTCAAGCATCATGCCGACCCTACGGGGTTGAGACATTCCCAATGCACCAATGCAGCCCCGGCGAGTTACTCGCCGGGGCTGCATTGGTGCATCATGACGACAAAGGTCATCTTTTAGCGACATGTCGTCCTTAAAGGGCTAATGACCAGTAATTGGTGTTGTCGTGTACCGACCAGCGACACTCGTGTCATGGAGCGATGTACACCGGCGGTCCACACCACTCCCATATACCACTCACCTCTCTGCCCTCTCCAATACCCCTCCGTCAATTAGAGATACCGCTGAGTGTTTTTTTTTTGTTATTTAAAAAAAAAAAGATTTCAGTTCAGAGGGAAATAGGAAGGCAAGCGGAAAGCATAATGATAAAGTGTCCTAAAACTAGAATTAGTAAAAATGAGAATTACCAGTAAAAATTTCTCTGGCCAAATTCGACCCTAAAAAAAGGAGTATTTGGCTGAGGTCGTTGTATACGTCATGGCTTATACATGTATAGGTAATCACATCCCACTTTTTTCACCCTTATTTCGACTTATAAAAAGCCTAATGATTTTTTAAAAAAGGGTAGAATCTGACATACTTTTTTTCGGGGAAGCTTGGCCTTTATATGCATTCCCATATG
The DNA here is from genome assembly GCA_947462335.1 of Harmothoe impar. Classification (NCBI taxonomy): domain Eukaryota; kingdom Metazoa; phylum Annelida; class Polychaeta; order Phyllodocida; family Polynoidae; genus Harmothoe; species Harmothoe impar. Next base: position 11,801,566 of record OX381713.1, read on the forward strand.
ACCTGACCGCAGGGTTCTCCTCAGACTCAAAAATCACACCGTAAATTCTTGCGTTAATGTTGCAGCTTGTACAAGGGTCAGATCCCAGGTGTGGCTTATACCAAGGTTGGGCTATTATTCAAGAATTTACAGTATTCAAATAGACCAATTAATGATAAAGTTATTTTTTAGATTAAAAGCGCTAGAATGGGAATCACTTCTGTTCTAATGGTTGGATTTTCAAAATTTAAAAACCTATGGATAGCTAAAATGATACTGGCAGCGATTATGGGGTCATTTGACGCCGGCGGGAGTAAAAAGGATGCCGGCGGCCCGCCTGTGTCATTGCAGTGTGAGGAGAACCCTATGTCAGACCCATAAGTGCCCACTTGCCCATGCATCAATAGAAGTATTGCACATCCTCATTACACTTATGGTCCTCATTACACTTATATTACACTTATATGACACTTATGGACAGAAACTGATGTTCCTGTAATGGGCCATAATGGCGGAGTGGTAATGCAGCAAGCCAATCTAGTGTATTTACTTAGCCTCCCAATCCAAAAAGAGGAAGAGAAGGCTGGGCTACATATAATTTAATGTATCATAACTTCATCGTCGACATCATCGACTTTCGAGTCAAAAATAGGGCGCATGAACACCCTTTGAAGATACTTTTTCCCCCGAGAGGAATCTAAATGTCCCCCCTCGCCACCCACGTCCCCCCCTTTAAAAAAAAAAGAGCACTCCCTAATACACAAGAATTATAGTGCTTGACTTTTTTTAAAGTATTTATTGGGTCTAATGGCTGTAAATAGCCAAACCTAGACTTAGGCGCATTGCCTTTCTGCCGTCCGTACCCCTATCTATTTTACATCAATTGTTAGACGGTCTTTATGTAGATCATGACAAGCTATGGAGAACATTGTATCACAAATACTTCATGTAATATATGAATGTATCAGATAAATCATATCATGTACGTACATTGTAATATATTATATAGACTCAACTAGACATGATCCTGTTTAGGCCACACCAAAAAAAAAAGTTGGTCTACGGATTTTCATTGAGAAAAAATGGTGCGAGCGAGCGAATTTTTTTATTTTTTTTTCCAAACTTTTTTTTTGTCTGCGGATTTTAACCTTGAATCAAGTGGAGCCAGGGCAATTTTTTTTTTTTTTGAGGGAAACATTTTTGCAAACTCCCAAATTTGGCTAGCGATCAGAAAAAAGCCACCCCAAAAAAAATAAAAATAAAAAAAATTCAAATTTCTCAAAAAGTGGTGCGGGCGCATCCGTAGACACTTTTTTTTTCAAAAAAAAAAGAATTTGCATTTTCAAAAATATGGTGCGGGAAATCCGTAGACCAACTTTTTTTTTGGTGTGGCCTTACTACAATAAGAAATACTCAATTATAAATATAAGACTGGCTCCATGTTATATGTACTTCACTCCAGTACTGTTCTTATTGACCAGCGTATTTTCTCTTTCTGTGAACAGTGATAGAAACTTAGGAATACCCAACCTATCAAGTTTCTAGGGGACATTTAGATTGCTCGGGGGGGGGGGGGATGTTACTAGTACTGTAAAACCTCATGCATAAGAGGCGGCTCATCGTGAATCAGATCGCTGGTGCGGCTTATATCATCGGCCCAGAGATGGAGTGTGGCTTATAGTATACGTGAGTTTTAGCTACTATTGTATAGTACTTAAGTCACCGTAATCAGATTGCCAGTGCGGCTTATAGGATCAGCCTAAAATCTAGGTGCGTTTTATATGCGAGGTTTCACGGTATTCATCAAGGTGGCAAACTGATAAGATGCTGTAGACTATGTAGCATGTAGGTGACCCATATCCATGTAGCAGGATCAGTGGTATACCACCTGGGGTTAACCCTTTAAGGGCAGCATAGTGTTTTAATACATCATGCCCTTTTTTGTCGCTATCAATACTTATGATGAATAAATGCAGCCCTAGCGGGTACCGTGCTACTGTCATGCACTACCGATGGGTCAATATGATACAGGTGCCGTGCTCACAAAAGCTGCACTGATATGCAATCAATGGGTAAACTATAGCAGGGTTCCCACAAGTCATGGAAAGCCAGGAAAAGTCATAAAAAATAATTATGTCAGGGAAAGCCATGGAATTTCTTACGCGAGTCAGGGAAAGGAGTACCGCTTACTACTATATCATAACGTTATGGTAAAATTTAATAGAGAAAGTCATGGCATTTTTATTTGAAATCTTTGTAGGAACCCTGCTGTAGCTATAAATGAACATGGCATTTTGAGGCGTCATACCATTCTTAAGGGGTTAGCCCTTAAAGGACAGCATGTTGCTAAACAATGACATTTGTCATCATGATGCACCACTGCAGCCTGGCAAGTAATCGCCGGTGCTGCATTAGTGCATGATGCCGAACCTACGGGAGTAGTGTCTCAACTACATAGGGTCGGCATGATACTTGAATGCGGCCCTGCTGAGTTACTCGCCAGGGCTGCAATCATGCATCATGACGACCAAGGGTATGATGCATTAAGGCATGATGCCATCCTTAAAGGGTTAACCATGTATCTGGCAGTGTGTAGTAGCCATGTACCTGGGGCCCTGTAGGTCCTGTACCTGAGGGTCTGGCACACGACACTGGCTGCCGACCAACCACGGAAGTCGACACGCAGATAGAGCTGCCGGAAACAGTCATGGTGCGAAAAGATGTAGATAGGTGAGAATTAATATAGGAATGACAATGTCAGAATAGAAACCAGTATGGACAGGTACAGAGACTCTGTAGGATGTGGTTATGGTGCGAAAAGATTTAGAGAGGTGAGAAATATCTTATTATATAGGCATGACAATGTTAGAACACTGAGAACAGATATACCGTAAATTCCAAATCTGAACACTCGTGTAGTTTTTAGCATTTGCCCAAGTTGGGAGTGTGGGTTATAGGTGAGATATGTAGTGCTAAAGTACAAATACAAAGGAAGACATTTTCAGAACATGCGGGTTATAGGGTTCTCCCAAAGTCTGGGGGTGAGCTTAAAGCAATATGCGAGTTATACGCGAAAATTTACAATAACATGGGCAATGACGTGACAATGCAAAAACAACATACTTATACAGAGAGACTGATGCTGACAAGTAGCGACTGGCCCTGACTGTCGTCGACAACGCTTGACTTGAACATTGACTGTCCTTGTTTGTAATTTGCTGTCCCCTAATTTAAGTTTCAATTGCAGCACATTCTCTACAATATATTTATTATAAGTTGGTGGGTTTCACACAAAACCTCTCTCTTTCCAATTCTCTACAATAAACACAATTCATACAAGGAACATCAACAAAACATAGTCATGAAATATAGTACTAAGAAAAGTAGGATGCATGTTAATATCTAACATAATGTAAACCTAAATTGTGAATGACCCATGTAGTTCCCACCATGCATGTATTGTACATAAGTGTGACCTGTAACTTTCAGCATGGCCGGTTGTCGTGCCGTCTAACCAGGATACTGTTGTAATCTTGTATATATATATGTATGTATATAAGTGGAACCACATCCAGCCGCAATGGTCCATAGCAGATACAATGATGTAATTTGGTTTCTGCGAACAGCTGAGAACAAAAACAGATAAGACAAGAATTTATGAGTCAAAAATGTATATATACAAATATTCAGGACACTTGGCAATGAAAAAAAAAACGAGAAAGAAAATTAAAGGAAACAAAACAAAAAAAATATTTTGCTTTTATGTGACATTATGCTTCCCAACTTGCAGCAACCCACCCTCATTTTGATTCAGTGGTTATTTTGAGTGGTATTCTGGAAGAAACCTTTTTTTGTATAAAAAAAAAAAAGAAAAGAAAAGACCCACCACATGTGCTCACCCAGCCTGCTTTGCTTCTCATGCCACCCCAACCCCTCACCTACCCTTCCCAGGCACCACATTCCCACCCAGCCCCACTAAGGTTTAACCTAAGGTTCCGCGCCTTGTTTTCATCGCTACCTTTTAATTGCTAAGCCTCCTCCTTATTATGGCATGTCATTTCAGGCGACCTTTGACCTTGTAGCTGACCTTGCTGCTGACCTTGAGGTTGACCTTACGTGGGTCAAGGTCACACTAACTCCATCATGCGTCACTGACACTACTACTAACTTACTATGGGAGACGAGGAAAAGCGCTCAAAGTGGTACATAGCGCCCCCGCCACCGGTAAGGTATACCCACCCAGTACACACACCATGGTACAACTAAATCATGCTGATTTAGGCAGCAGATTGGCCATTATTGGTACATGAGGAGTTTTATCAAGTCTGCTGACACATAGATGTAGCAGTCATCAGGTTTTATAAAAGCCCCTCATGTTAATCTTGGCCCTCCGTTCTCTTATCATGTTTCTCAGAGCTTTAATCGTATCCCTTAGCGTAAACCTTGTCTGAACCTTCGTCAGACACTCCTAGTTTATTGTCACAATGTGTAGCTAATCACTGTAGTGTTGACACTTGTAGAGAAACCTTCACACTTATCCACTTTACATAGCAGTACACTAATCAGAACCTAGTTAGAATACTCTAGTGAAAGAAACATGATCATATGCATGTCACCCACTCTTTCTGAATGAGTACAACTAAATTTGCACACCATACCCTCATTGCACTACATATGCATTCATAAACTGTATCCATGACCTCTATTTAACATTCACTAGCTATAAAGATTTTCATGACTTAAAGACTTGTATGGCATCTGTACTGTTCTGTGTATGACCTCTATAGTGTTCTCTGTTTGACCTCTGTACTGTTCCCTGACCACTGCATCACTTTTGTACTGTATGTTTTCTGTTTGACCTGTATGACTGGTGTCCTCTGTATGACTTCTGTGTTGTTCTCTGCTTGACCTCTGTACTGTTCTGTGTGTGTGCAGGACCTCTGTAGACTATTGTCCTTTGTTTGACCTCTGTACTGATTGACCTCAGTACTGTTACTGTGTGACCTCTGTGCTGTAACTGTATGACCTCTGTACTGTTATGTGCATGACCTATAGACTGTACTGTTCGCTGTTTGACCTCTGTTTGACCTCTACTAGTCTCTGTATGACCTCTGTACTGTAACTGTTTGACCTCTGTACTAGTTTCTGTATGATCTCTGTACTGGCCTCTGAATTTTTTTCTGTATAACTTTTGTACTAGTTAGTTCTTGTATGACCTCTGTATTGTAAATATTTGACCTCTGTACTAGTCCCTGTATGACCTCTGTACTGTAACTGTTTGACCTCTGTACTGTAACTGTTTGACCTCTGTATTAGTCTCTGTATGACCTCTTTACTGTAACTGTATGACCTGTGCACGGGTCCCTGTCCAACCTCTGCATGACCCCAGTCTCCATTGACCCCTGGTAGGTATCGTCTATTACCAGCATCATGTGATGTCTGTCCCCTGTCCTGTTGGTGTGCTGAGACCCTGTCCGTGCCGGTGGTGGTGGTGGTGCCTTGTGGTGGTGTGTTGTGGTGGTGTGGTGTTGTCCTTTCTGTATTGTGGTGTTGATGTGGTTTTCATTTGGATTAACCTTTAATTTCTACATATTTTAACCTTGTCTGTTAGATGTATCATAGAAAGTACTGTATGTTCCTTGGATGTAGTCATGTTCACACAACTAGACATTGGTCTGAATGGTGAAAAGGTGCAATGACTGTGAGTGTACACATATTAATTAACCCTTTAAGAACAGCATGATGCATCAAGGTTCATGTTCATTTGTCAGCATAATGTAATCATGCCGACAGAAAGGTATGGTTAATTTAACCGACTGTTGCTCTTAAGTTACAGGGTTAACATTACAGGATGTATGATTTGCTGGTACTCAGTCTGAATGCAGCATCATTGTATTAGTCTAGCAGGCTCTCCATTCTGTAGCAGAGGTAGTCATCAAAAGGCCTCTCTGTGGGGTTCAAATCCTACCAGAAACTTCACTATCCTAGCAGATTGTTGATTGTGACTTAAAGTTAAATAAATTGACAATAACCTACATAAATAGGCCACTCAAAAATATGAAATGGCTTCTCATCACCGCCCGCATTAAAAGAAAAGGTTTTGAGGAAAACTTTTCTTCTTTGGCCAATTTTTGATGAACAACCTGATGAAAATGGACATAAATTGTTATCAAATTAAAGCTTATAATGCCAGCAATGCAGTGGTATGAAAATAACTTACATTTTCTCCACATTCATATATCAATTAATTCTTAACCAATAACATGTGAAAATTTGGTCACGAAAAACATAGATTACCCTATACATTTTAGCCTGTGAGTAAAAAAAAGGAAAAAAATGTCTCCCTCGTCAGATTTGAGAAACCACTTCTTTTTTGAGTGGCCTTATCCACTGGTGAATTAAGATGGCCGTATCCATACAGAAAAGTAATTGATGCCACCTCGTGCTACAGAATGTGCCTCTGGCCGCAGGTGGAGGTGCCAAGTGGTCACCTTCTTCTCAGTCTCCCAGCACATCTCAAATAAGACTCTACCAAAAGTCTCAGACTTTTGGTGTAAGATGGGAGGAAAATTGTACAGTACTACTTGTATGCTCTCCTATCCACACCATACACTGCAGTCTACATAGACCAAAATTAGTTCCCGCCATACCTTCCTATAGATATTTTAATCGATTCATAGCGGTATAAATGTCTATTCTAAAAGCATGGCGGCGGCAAGTTATCAGCCTATAATCAGGGTTATCCGCCGCCGCCTTTTAGCATAGAGGAAGTAGTGGAGGTACAAACCAATGAGAGCATCTGTTTGGAGATTGCCTTCTTGTTTCTGCGCCTCTCTCTGTCTGCGTGAGTTTACCCCCCAGGGCTGCACAGAGCGCCCTGCCAGCCCCTAACGGCCGCCACATGAACTAACAGCCTCCGTACAGCCCAGCCCTGCCCCACACGGAGGGACGCACCCCACAACCCCGCCCACCACAACCCCTCCCCGCCCGCCACAACCCCGCCCCGTCCCCCACCGACAACCCCAGCACTCCGTTATGCTTGGCCCCTCCGTGCCCCAAATTGGATGGACCTGTCAGAAATCATGGATACTTTTTGTCCATTGGGGACTTTTTCGGCTGAAACATCTTTTAATGTTCTTATCCGAGCAAACACTGAATCTGAATTCTAATATTCAACCCTGGCTTAATAAACCCTTTTCTTAGGCCCTGATCCTGAAGGTGTAATGTTGTCATTACTAAATCTGGTGAGTAACTCGCCGGCACTGCTTTGGTGCATCATGCTGACCCTTTGAGAGTGTATCAACACCGTATAGAGTGATGCATGACTGCAGCACTGGTGAGTTTGGCTTACCGTAAAACCTTGCGTATAGGCTGTGGCTAGTACACAAGTCCGATCGTCAGTACGCCTTATAGGATCAGGACAAAGTCAGGATGTGGCTTATACGTGGGTTTTCAGATGTATACTACAGTGCTCGAGTCGCCATAATCAGACCCCCTATGAAGCTTATAGGATATTCTAGGTGTGGCTAATACGCGAGTTGGGCTGTTACATGAGGTTTTACGGTAGACAAGAAATACTCACTTTGGAGTTGTAATCCAGGCTTGAGGTTTCTCGGCACTTTATAGGTGCAATGTTATAGGAAGTAGGATACAGAGATAGCCTGGTGCGGCCTGCTCAGGTTAAGTACATAGGTACAATGTGTGCGCACTGGGGAGGACAGGTTAAGGGGAAGGTTTATGACACAATGTAGGTAATTATAACCGCATAGTGCTTTGATGCACTTTCCCCTTTGTCATCATGATGCATGAACGCAGCCCTTTCGTGATGCACGAACGCAGCCCTGGAGAGTCGGGAGTGTATCAACCATATAGTGTCGACATGAAACATGAATGCAGTCCTGGCAAAAGCTGTGTTCATGTTTCATGACAACAAAGGGCTGCATACTGTGAAAGTACTTATTTTCACGGTTAAAATTTTCGCGGAATGAGTGAAAATCGGCAAATTTGCGGATATTCATTCCATACTTAAGCATATAAAATCCTGCGGATTTTTCATTTCGACCAAAATCGCAAAAATATATACCCAGCGAAATATAGTACTTTCACAGTGGTATATTAAAGCAGTATGCAGCCATTAAAGAGTAGCCTTAGACACCAGTGGGGGTGGTGAGTGGTGGGGGGGGGGGGTGTGTGTGTGTGTGTGTGATAGTATAGGTGTGTACACACAGTGAGGTGGTGGTTATTGTGGACCTGTGAGTAGGTGTTAGTCATGGACGGTGATTAATCCTGTAAGGGCCGCATGGCGCCTCAACGATCATAGCCGTCATGATGAAACGCAGCGCCAGCGAGTAACTCGCCAGTGTTGCATTTATGCATCATGCTGCCCCTATGGGGTTGATACACTCACGAATTGACTGTATGATGCACCGATGTCCAAAGTGGCAGTTAAATACTCCCACATGGCGTTGGTTCATGATGCGGACAAGTTAAATCAGCATGAAGACTTGCTGAGTCATGCTGGCCTTAAAGGGTTAATCCACTCATCATTATGATGTGGGGAACCTGTCTTAGTGTGTGTCACCGGATCCTGCTGCACATGGAGCAGCACACACCTGCCAACATGGGGGAGGGGGCATTTAGTAACAACAGGGGGGTGGGGGTGGGGGGGAGCGTAACTAAAATTGGACCCATCGGATTTGGACCCCTTTTGAAGAAGGGGACCCCAGAAATTGTCACCCCTTCTAAGTTTTTAGCGAAAAGGCCAGTGAGTTACTATAATTAAAAGTGGTCGCCGGCTACAAATTTAAACCAGCTGGGGAAACATTTGTGCACAGACAGCGGAAAATGGACCACACCTCCCACCCACTCTCCCACGTTAACAAATGACCACTCCCTAAAGAGCTGCATACTCTGTAGAAACAGGACAGAGGAGCATATCTTACTGTCACTCCTACCTGAGACATAAAGAGACATAAAGACACACCATGTGTGTGTGTGTGTGTGAGCGCGTGCCATAGTGAGAGATCACAGCTGTGTGTGACGTCAGGCGGCCGCGCGTCCCATTCTACGCGGTGACAACAAAGGTATCCTATTGTGTGTAGAGGTGTATGTATATAGAGTGGGGACCTCCCCGCACCATACCTGCCGTATACATGTATGTATGGAGGACCACCATGGGCAGTGTCAGGTGCCTGTATACATATACAGAGGGTCTCTAGCCCACCATGGTCAGTTTCCACTGTGAAGTGAGGAAGTATAGGTTGAACATGGACAGGCTCTAAGAGGAAGGATGTATATAGATGCAGGAGGATACATGTATACACAGACACCACAGTACTGCTTGCCCTATGTACTATACCTGCAGTATACATGTGTAGAAAGGACCACCAAAGTCGGGTACAGGTGTATAAAGAGGGGCTGTAGCCCACCATGGTCAGTTTCAGGTCTGCCCTGCCTGTGTTAATTAAGGAAGTATAGATTGACCATGACCAGGCTGTAACAGGAAGGATATATGTGTACACAGAAGGATATATACATGTACACACACATCACTGCACTTTATGCAAAAAAAGAAAATCCTAAAGAAGGAGTAGCACCACTTTAAGGAAATTCCCTGACGAAGATCTGCAAAGACCGAAATTAGGAGGAATTTTATACTGAAGAAATGTTGTTGAGTTATATTTTAACCCAATTCTGCTTACTCTAGACTCTGAATCTTAGGGAATATATTATTTTTTCCTGAACCTTAAGGAAATAGTTATGTGAGGAAGTATATGCTGAAAAGGGCTGTGAGAGGAAGGATAATGAATATGTACAGACACAACTAAAGATGCAGAAAGCAGCAGTCTATAGAGTATAGGGGACTGAATGAGGTTGTAGTGCATTAACCACTATAGAACTACCAGGCACTACTGATACCATGTAGTAATAGTCACACAAGAGGAGACACTACCCAACAAAGGAGAATAGCGCCATAATTTGGACCTCAATCTATAAAGAGTTTTTCAAAAAGAGTCCCATCCCAAAATCGGGATGGTGGAGTTCCTCAGACAGAGGGAAGTAATCTGAATAAAGATGAAGCAGCTAGAGTGCCACAACTAGGTGGATATATTAAACACCTTCAGGGACAGCGGCTTGTGGTCGGGACACTATAAAAGCCGTCTGACAGGAATTCCCGACAAAATACCGCCAAACCTGACAATTATTGTGCCTGGGTCTATTGTAGATTGAAAGTTTGGCCAATATCTGCCACAAAGACAGTGGTGCTTCACAGACTCTACTAGTCCCATAGAGTCAGATACAGACTAGTGTAGACTGTAGAAGCAGGTAGCAGGAGGAGTAACAGACCACAGAGGGAGTACAAACCTGACACCCACAGGTGTTGTGGTCTAAGTGATGCTGACCAAGGTGAGAGCACAGTGTTACACTTACTCATCAATTAACCCTTGAAGGGCTATATAGTGTTTTAATGTGTAATGCCCTTTGTCGTCACAATGTGGGAATGCAACCCGGGCAAGTTTACTCACCAGTGCTACATTCATGTATCATGCTGTCTCTACGGGGTTGATTCGATTCTGAATGGTCGGCATAAAATCATGTGGACAAATGTTGCTTTACAGGTTAATCTGCTCATGTATACATACATTTTTCGCGTTTAAGCGCAGGGTTTCAAAAGCGTACCAGTTTTGTATTGGCGCCCTTGTAGCATTCACGCATCATTCTGCTCCAACTGATTTGACACAACCCCTTTAAGGTCCCCTTTGATATGATGTACCAATGCAATGCTGGCAAGTAACTCATCGGCGCTGCATTGAATTTGGTGCATCACAAAGACATATGAGCATGCACCTTGATGTGTTGTTTCGGCACCGTGGGAGCGCGGCGGTCAGTGAGTGGTGGTGTGTGAGGTATGCTGTTAATGTGATTAGCTGTGATGTCACTGTGTGTGCACAGCCCCTCCTTACACTGTCAGGTATGCCACTTACTGCAGGCACAACTCACACCTCCAACCCCAACACAGCCTCACAGACATTCTCACCAAGCAGTAGCCACTAATTGCCCTCTCTGATTGCTTTGAGCCCCCAGCAGAAGCATCACTCTCCCACCACAGCCTTAGCATGCCTCTACATGATCAACACGTGCGACAAGTGCGACACGGCCCTTTTAAAAATCGATGGAGACAGATATTATCAGAAGTCAATAGTATATGGTATATGTATAAAAAGTGACGCAGTGACTTTAAATGTGTCTTTACTTAAGAATGACATGCTTAAAAATATGAATACCCATGTAGAGTCACCATAGCATTTCATTAGAACATGGCAACCTAGATGAGAAAAGAACGGACTGAAGGTCCGAAAAACTCTTGAGTAAGTCCCAGGTGTCATAGTACACTTGGGTATAAAAACAATCAATCAATCAATCATCGCGCTAGCTGACATACATAGGTTAGAGGCTTGTGGCTAGAGATGACTGTAAACATACAGAGAGGTGTACAGCTCCCTGGTGCCAGCTCTTGTTACACAATGGTCTCTGTCCCCTGTCTGTGTAAGGAGTGACAGAGTTCTCAGGCAGCTTAACTGAGAGAGTTGCTTAGCAATGAAGGCTTGGTCGGCCTACTGTATTAGGATGTAAGTCTTCAGAATTTTGTCTGATTTCAGATTTTTTGTGAATGTCAGAAAGTCCCTACAGAACCTGTTACATTTCTCTTTTCTAAAGTATTTTCTGATGAAACATATATTCTGGATGTATTTATCTATTTTGCCTTTTAAGTGCATATTATTACCTTATAGCCATGTCCACAGGGCCACTGCAGTGTTCAAAGAACAAATTCAGAACAAATTCAGACAGGATTTCAGAAAATGGGAAATCTGAAAGCTAAACAAATTCAGAACAAATTCAGACAGGATTTCAGAAAATGGGAAATCTGAAAGCTAAATCTTAGCAGCAAATGAATCCCTGACCTCTGATTGGCTAATATTGAGGCACTGCTGGTGCTGCTGACTGGTGGGGAATGAAGGAACTAAATTGAGTTGGTAGCAGCATGAGAGGTAGCCCATCCATTTGGAATCAGAGGTAGGACCAGAACAGGCCGTACAAGGGTGACATCGACTCAGTTGACATTGTTGCAGCAATATTCTAGATTTTTCTCTCTACCCTGACTTACATCCCTGTGTATAGAACTCTCCTACACTAGGTAAAGATGGGAGAGGGGTAAGCAATATATATGCAGAGCTGGCCAGAGAAGTAACAATGCAGGTACAATAGGACTGTAGTGAGTATAGATTAGACTTCTGTAGAGCTCTATAATAAGGGGTAGTGAGGGACAGAGAGGTAAGCAGTGTGCAATATAAAGGATTGTAGGACTGTATAGATCTTTCAAACTATAAGTAGAAAAAAAATTGGTAGAGATGTCCGAAGGTAAGCGGTATACAGGTGTAAGATGACGCGGCACCTTGTGACTGACCATGCTGCCAGCATTAACTGGTACAACAGGGTAAAAAGGTACTGCAGGGTACTGCAGGGTATAAAGGTGACTAACACTCTGTGTTAATGGTCTACAGTCATCTACACCTGTATAACCCATGTCTGATCTGTTTCTACTCTCAGTGTTTTGTGTAACATTATGTCTGTGTCTCACCAGATCAATACAAGTTGATAGTCTTTGACCAGGTGACGTCTTTGACCGGCAAGCTTCAAAACAGCTGAAATGGGGGCCATGTACACAGAAATGGGTGAAATTTGTAATATATAGTGATAAAATATCCATTAAACCTTTCCCGGCATTTCTGTGTACATAGCCCTCATTTCAGCTGTTTTGAAGCTTGCTGGTCAAAGATATCACCTGGGCAAAGACTATCAGCTTGTATTGATTTGGTGGGACACAGCCTTATGTGTGTAACATGGCCCCTGGTAGGAGCACCCTCTCTGTCAGTCTGCAACTGTTTCAGCACCAGTCGCTGGGCTGGGTGCTGAAAGAGATACCAAGGGTACCAATAATATTGGCCAGATCCTAATCCCTGGTTCTAATAATGCATGAGGTTATCATATAACACATCTGTAATGTTTGTCTAATGTGGTTTTTGTGACTGTTGTCCACTGTCCTGAACTATTAATATTGTCATGTCATAATACTGCTATGTCATAATGGTTTCTATTAATACAGCTTTAATGTTATTAACTGTGTTTTGGAAACACTCCAACCATATACCAACGCTACTAACTACACCACTGTTGTCATGTGTCCCTGCCTGTTGTCTAATGGTGTATTAATACATGTGTTACTATATACCTTACAGGAGGACTCGCTGCAGTTCTTTAAGGAGGAGCGGGTGGAGGGGGCAGTGTACAACCTGTACCTTAAGAAGGTCCGCTACCACACCCCCAGTGATGTACGTATACAACATTCAGACGCCAGTCAAGGTCTGGCACCGGGGTCCCGTATGTCGACATGGTATCTCGCTCCGCCAACGGCAAGTAGTCCCTCCCCGCACGTCACTGTGTTGTCATGGTTACCGTGGTGACGTGTGTTTATGGTTACCTTGGTAACAGTGGTGACACAAGTTACCATGGTTACGGTGGTGACACAAGTTACCATGGTTACAGCAGCGACACAAGTTACCATGGTTACAGCAGTGACACAGGTTACCATGGTTACAGCAGTGACACAAGCTACCATGGTTACAGCAGTGACACAAGTTACCATAGTTACAGTGATGACACGAGTGACGTGGTGCGGGACAGCTCTAAATGCTATTTAAGCTTTAGGAGTGGAGTGGACACATAAGTTAATTAATCCGTTGGTGTGCTTTGACCTCTGACCTGGCTTGACCTCTGAGCTCTATGTGTGTATTGTGTATTAGATAACTTCCTGGTTCACAAGGCACCATACTCTGCCCCCACTCGGCGCCTGATGTAACGCTGTAGTAACCAGCCCCACATGGTCCATTCACACACAGTATGTATTAGTGTAAATTACACCAACTTCACTCTATGTAATGTGTGTGTGTATCAACTCAGTGCACTTACACCTTGTACACACAAGTTTAGCCATTTTGATTCAGTATATTCTCACATGTCATTGTAAAATCTGGCCACATATTATGACACATACTGTGAAACTCAAACAAAACTGATATTATCTGTCTGTGGATACATTCCATCAATAATTTATAATCTTACAGTACCATCATCAACTAAGTGTGTGTGAACCATGAGTGGAGGCAAGGGATATGGTGCCTGGTGCGGCCAGGCGTGGGGTGTGGGTTGGGAACGGGGCGGTGCGAAGGTTAGGGGTGTGAGACATGGTCTCTATGGTTGTAGGGATACACAGGAGAACAGGTGAGTACATGAGTTTATAATAATATTTAGAAGTGACAAGACCCAGAGCACCACACCTGATTGTCATACAGGACAGGTTGTCTAAAGAAATCTGAAAAACCATTCTGGGTAGTTTTTGTGCCTATAATTCTTCTGAAATCTGAAAAAAAAATAATTTTGGTACCAGTTATTTCTGTGCCTATTTCTCTTCTTCAAAACCTATGAAAAAAGCAATTTGTAAAATATTCCCAACAAAAGTCATACTCAGCCTCCAAATTTAAGAATCATCCAAAGGCCCTTGGCAGAGTACTATATTGGCTAGAAGGTACAAACTGCCCCAGGGCTAGGTGTTGTAGGAGCAGGAGGCTGGTACTGTAGACTTAATTAGTATGACAAAGACCTCCGTTACTACCTGCTAGCTGACCTCTGGCCGCATAATGACCCTGCCGTCAGTTTGATGAATGATGATTTACGACTCGTGATGCGTGCCACACGACAGAAACTACTCAGATGGCTACTACTGGTGCCGTCGGGTGTGGTATGGGTCCTGGTGTGATAGGTTCAAGGACATAGGAGTGAGAACCAAGGAGGTGGTAGAGACCTTACATAGGTGATGAACTTAACAGGTATCATCATAAGTGATGCCATGAATATCCACAAGTAAACCCCCGCGGTGAAGATCTTGGTTATACGCGGGAATCTATGGTAGTTGTGACCGTGGGCCTTCAGTACAAAGAGAGAAGTATCTTACATAGAAAGCCCTGTAATAATTGTTGCTGTGCATTGCTGTGGACCAGAAGTGGTTCAAATAAAAATGAGCCATGATGTCATTGTTGGCAATGGATAATTGTCTAATATCACTTTTCAAACATTGGTGTAAAAATTTAATTCTACTGTAAGACCAAAAGCTATGCAGCTACATTGAAGAGAGGCTGTATTACAGAACAGCATGATACATGAAACCCTATACCAGAACAGCATGCACAATTATAACTATAACTTTAGCCGACCAGCATGTATCAGATTTAACTCAGACAGAATAGCAGCATGCTCAGTACCACTAACCGGGTCAATATGCATGCAGCGCTCCCCAAAATATTATTGGTATAAGATTAATTCATCCGCTGATGCTGATTTAATGGTAAAATAATCAGGAACAAAGTCCTATAAATAAATAACCAACCTACTCCCCGCGTGCATCACCCCAACCCGAACTCCAGCACCTTTAAGGCGTTCGTTAAACCTTTACGCATCTATTAGAAATTAGCCATACCCGACATAATAATGATTTAATCGATACTGCCTTTTCCAATAAGTATGTCTGGAAAATGATATCGAATTCTCACCACCTTAAGCTTGATTTAAATTGTCTATTCTGATCATCTTTTACATAGTCATGCTTTCTGTCAATACAAAAGTAGTTAAGATAGTTTGATGCCCATTTTTGGCTTTGCTGTGTGCACTCAGACTTTGCTATAGACTTGAATTGACTTGTTCTAACAACTTTGATTACTAGGTAACTTGTAAGTCTTTATTCCTAACAATTTTTCTAACAATATTATGAAATTCCCATTGAACTATTTAAAGAAACATTTTGTAGCCATTTTGTATTTATGCCTGCGCGTGCTTCAGCGTAACGTAATGTATTTGATAAGCCAGCTTTGCATCCTGACGGCTGTGCATGAAGGATTATTAAAACAAAATTACTGTTAAACTGACATTTTAGACCATTGCATTACAATTAACACTAATGATAATAAGATGCACAGACACCCAAATCATACAAACCACATGAAAGTTACTGTACTCCATACCACATAACTACCCAACTTAATGTTATATAACCACACACATATACACACACCATTGATACCTGTACCTCTCCGCACTCAGTTAACACTCAGTTTCTGTTACAGATCGACGACCCAGATGACAAACACTCGCACCTGCAGTGGCGTACCATTGAGGTGCGGGTTGTTAAGTCGGGGACGCCCGCGCGGCTGGTGGAGGCTGTAGCCATGCCGTGTGGGGAGATCGACTCGAGCTACGTCAGCGTCTTCCTGCAGACATTCCGCTCCTTCGCCACTCCACACCTCATCATCACGCTGCTGCTGGAACGGTGAGGATAGCGACTAATATCAGAGATGCCACTTTTTGTACTTTTGTAGGAATTCACACTTTTTGGCTGGAAGTTATGCATTGAAATGAGTTAACTTCCAGCTAAGGATTTGAAGATTTCCTACTTTTTATTAACAGACAGTGGACTATAGGGCACCTACGTCTTGCGGTTAAAATTTTGTAATTTTTGGTTGTCACCAAAAATACCTACATGTACAGTAGCCTAACCAGGCCCCAAATATGAAATAGCAAAGCCCGACCCTCCTAGGAGATGCATAGATATCACAATTTCCGCCCATCCTTTCATCACTTGCTGCATGTTGGGTGGTAGGCTGTGGCCTCTTTGTCTATATTTCATTAGGCCACTTAAAATTGATTATCAGCTTTGCGGACACTTTTTGGAAAAATTCGGTGAGGGGGGAGGCTTTTTTTTTTAATATACTTTTTCCTGGAGGTGCGGGAAAGCCTTTTTTCTTTTATTTTGCATAAATTGATGGTCTGCGCATGTAAATAAGGAGTAAAATGCCCTTTAAATTTCGTTTCTACCCCTGTTAACAGTTGAGATATTGAAATTTGTGCAACTTGTCATCTGAATTTTTTTAGATGCGGCCTTTTTTGGCCTTTTTTTCCCTCAAAATATGAAAAAAAAGGACCAATCCGGCTCTTTTAAGAGGATGCGCGCGGTGTCCGCAAAGCTGATGATCAATTTTAAGTGGCCTTACGTGTTGTGTTTGTAGGTACCAACAGGTGGCCGAGGACCCCAGCCTCAAGCAGCAAGCCAAGGAGGCACACAGAAAGTAAGCAACACCTAGTTTATCGAGCTAAACGTAGGTTACTCCCATCGTCGTCTTGCCTACGGTTTATAACCTGCTGTTCCCGCTGGCCCCAACTCGCCTCCATATATGGGCATGCAACGTTATTATCACGTGACTGTCTATAAATAGATTCACTCCTTTAACTGTTTGATCACGTGACTTCCGCAAATCTCCATACCCTTATATGGAGCGAGTTTAGCCACCAGAAATAGTAGGAAATCTTGGTATTTCAAAATGGCCGACTTTACGTTGTTCGAAACGCTACTATTGCACCTAGCGTTTGGTATCCGAACTAAGCAACACCCTCATTTCTGATTTTTAACCATTTCCTGCAGGTCCAAGATAGTGATAGCCTGTCTTTGGTGCAGTCCTTAAAGATGGCATAGGACCAAAAACAGGCCAAATAACTATTCTATCGTATCTCGACATGATTCATATTACCTGATTTCCTGTAGGGCAAGGTACCCCAAAAGTGGCAAAATGCTGTATCTATAGAGAATTAGATGATAATGAGAATACACGTGGTAAGGAAGGAAAGGGTCATTCGCTCCGTCAATAACCCTTTCTCGGTACATAGCCCTTAACACAGCAATCAATCAAAGGTACTTCATAGGCTGGTAGTGGTACCCTTTCAGAATGCAATGCAATGTGGTCAGGGGCATTTAAGTCCGCCGGACAGTTACTCAGATTGTCCGATTTTGGATTTTTTTTATTGATTATATATAACACATTGCTTTAAAAGTTGGCATAGATATAATATATAACCTGAATATTGTATATATCGTGGTAGCAGAAAAATACCGGAAATTAGCTGATATGCCATCTTTAAATGTTTAAGCGTTTATGATGGCATTCTGCCCTTTGTTGTCGGATCAATGCTTGGCTGCATCATATCAACGCGTTGGGGAGTGTATCAACCTTGTTCTCGACACTGTGCATGCATCAATGCAGCCACGGCGAGTAACTCGCCAGTGCTGCATTGGTGTATTATACTACCGGTATCCATCTATTGATCTATATGATAACTAGGAGTCTAATGATATGCATATACGACGAACACAGTTATCTATGTTTGGGTCACATTATTATTGACCGGCTGGTGGCTTAGTCCCCCAGCCCTTTATTAAATTTGAACATAGTTAATTTGTAGTTCAGTCAATAATGATGAAAAGAAAAAATGAGAACATGCAGTCCTCTCAATGGCGGTCGAGGAAGTGTTTGTATGTTGGTAGGCCGGCGGGTGCTTGGTAACCACTGGGGCGCCCCTTCTCGGTGGTGGTTGGAACCTCTCATAATATCAGCATTAACGACAGTCAATCCAACACATCATGCCTTCTGGGAATGTCTCAACCCCGTAGGGTCGGCATGATGCATGAATGCAGCAGTGGCGAGTTACTCACCAGGGCTTCATTCAAGCATCATGACGGCCAACACATGATCCATTAATGCATTGTGCCATCCTTAAAGGGTTAAAGAGTTAACAAGTCGCACTTCGCGTTACAGAACTATCCGCACGGTGATCTCGGTGTGGCTGGATGCTTACCCGGAGGACTTTAAAGACGCCCCGCTGTACACCAGTCTACGGGAGCTCATCAGCTTCGCCAACACGCACATGACGGGGTCGGACCTGGCACACAGGGCGCAGCACCGCATAGACAAGTTCAGGCGGGAGGAGGAGGCCGCACTCTCACTAGAAGGTATGCATCTTTATATTTTTGAAACACAAGATTTACTATGCTTAAAGCTTGACCGTCATGGTTGAAGTAAGGCCAAAAGCACTTTTGGATATAGTTCAGTTTTTATTCACAAGAGGGCTGGGAGCTCAGCTCTTACAGGCACAAGATAGGGTGAATATGTTGTAGCTGGACAATGCTTATGGTCCCCTGTCCAAACACTGCTGCCCTCTGGTGGAACTGCTATTTCAGTCCATGTATGGACAATGCTGAACTTTTTCCCAGCTTTAAGTACTGGAAGCGATGTATTCAATGCCCCCTCCCGTTGAATGCAGTGTTTTTCCTTCATTAAATAGCTTCAAATTAAAAAAATATATACACACAAAGGCAAACTACATTGATACCGCTAAACAGCTTCGTGGGATACTGCCCCAGCCCCCACTCGTGAAATACAGCAGAGACTGTACCAATGGGCGTTAACATTTGTCTATTTCCTACATGGTGGTACGACCTTCTCTATGCTAAGCCTATGGCACCACCGTACTCGATGCCCTCATGGAGTACGGTGTAGCCATACCCCATGGCCTCCATGGGTTTGTCGATTTTCTTCATTTTAGGACAGTAGGGCCATGTAAACACCAAAAATGGTTTTCTTTTGTACCCTTGCTGATGTCGATGTTGTTGTGTGATGTAGTGGAGGACGTGCACTTTAACTTTAACCTGCTGGAGGAGGTCGACTTCCTGGTGGACGGGAACTCAGGGTTGGCGCGGCCGGTCGAGTTCTCCACCATCCCCGAGAGCGTCTTTGCTGAGCAGCTCACCTTCATGGACGCTGTAAGTAGTTGACTTTCTTTTTTATTGTTTTGAAAATAGTTTCATTGAACATCTCACAATGTATAAAAAGTGGATAGACGAAGGCAATAAATGTCAAAAACATCATTCAATATGTCAGTCTTTTAGGTTAACATTTGTAATTACAATGTTGATGAAAAATATGATTGACAATGTATCAATGGTAATGAAAAAGTTTACACAAGACAAGACGTACCTGGCTAAAAAGACAAACAGATCACAAGCCTAATGGAAAAGTAGAGTTTATAGTCAAAAAAAGGGAAACATAATTTCATACCATACCTCAGGTATTTACCAATTCCCACCTTCATAAGGCTTAAACAGACATAGCATCCCTCCTCAGTAAACCACGTCTGAGATATCAAAGGCCGTGGTTTGCCTGGCCCTACCTACTATGGTACTAGTATATAGAAAAATCTTAGAAACTTATAAAATACATACTGTGATTTTCAAAAGGCCTTTGATGGTGTTGATCAAAAAACCTTTTGAAAAGTGATAATTCAAATATTACCTTTTACCGATGTGAATTTATCCTACATTGTACTTCCATTTCCAAATAATAACTACCGTACATTGTACTATAATGGAATCCCACAGGGATCCATTTTAGGGCCTTTTCTAACATTTGAAAATCAACCAAAATTCTCCAAAATAGATTGAAGTGAATCCTGCCTCAGGACTGCTTATTGGAGTTGTGTAATGAGGTAATGAGCACCTGTCATGTATGGGCCCCAAATCTATGAATGTGATAAGCTACCATCTGAAACCTACCTTACCTATTACAGGAGTTGTTTAAGAAAGTCGTGCCCCACCACTGTCTTGGGTCCACATGGTCCCGACGAGACAAGAAGGGGATCGACGCGCCCACTGTCTACGCAACTGTCAACCAGTTTAACGCTGTGTCATACCGCGTCATCGCCACCGTCCTGAAGCGACCTGACCTACGCAGGACGGACCGGGCCAAGGTAATAGAGAGGTGGATAAACATAGCACAGGTAGGTCACAGCCAAGGTCATTGTACTAGAGAGCATACTATCTAGGGACAGTAGAGGTAGCAGATGATAATGTGGTAGCATTTTTCAAAGGGAAGCAGAAGAAAGTAATGTGCTTGGTTTAAAATGAATGTTTGATTATGACCTTTAATGGTAGATCTCATGCCATGCCTATATCTCACTCATAGCCCTGACCTGCTACAGTGTCTACTGAGTGAACTAAGATTTTCTATGTAACCCTATGACAGGGGAGGCCCTCTAGTGTTATGTATATGATGTAAATGCTTGAGATTGGGGTCTCAGACCCTAATATGACCCCCAGGAGATGCCCTGACCCGGCCTGGTGGTAGGTTGCATCATTTCCATTCAAAATGCATTATTTTAACTTGATTTATCTCTATCTCCATTAATTTACCCTAAATTACCAATTAAAGATGACTATAAAAGAATGAGCCCTGAAAATGCACATTTTTAGGTGGCTTATCTCAGAAAAATAACAATTTCCTAAGTAGCTATAGGACCCTCCATGGGATAGCTGCATTCAGGATGCTTAGAACAAAAAAAGAATCTCGTTGATACATGGATTTGCCATCAACCAGTGTAAATTCTCCCAAAGGTCAGGTTAAAGAGATTTCCCAGTTTTGAGCTCAATAGAGACCCAAAATCTGAAGGTCTGTCAACATTGCCCCTGAACTACATTACGAATACAGTTTATAATGCTTATTCCAGTCTGTATATGATAGAGCCATTCAAGATCTCTTGATACCAAGTTACTAGAAGTATCTATCTGTTCCCTAGCCAAAATGAGAACAGATCATAAAAAGGTCATTTAACATAGGATCAGATACAGACTGGGCGATCAGCTAGACCCTCCGGCCGCCCTACCTCTTATCATAAAACCTCGCGTATATGCCGCAGCTAGTACGCAAATGAGCTCAACAGTGCAGCTTATAGGATCAGGACAAGGTCAAGGTGCAGCTTATACAAAAGTCTTTCCTACTATAGTGCAGTAACAAAGTCACCATAATCAGATCACCAGTACGGCTTATAGGATTG
The DNA here is from genome assembly GCA_947462335.1 of Harmothoe impar. NCBI lineage: Eukaryota > Metazoa > Annelida > Polychaeta > Phyllodocida > Polynoidae > Harmothoe > Harmothoe impar. The sequence goes on from OX381713.1 coordinate 11,823,370, forward strand.
GTCCAAAGTCGGGGTGCTGCTTATACGCGAGTTAGGCTAATATGGGTTTTACGGTAGTATGATATTTGTATGAACTATTGTATGAGCTGAAACTGATGATCTTATTCTTGCTGACATCCAACATCTATTACTTTATCCAGGAGTTGCGGTTTCTGAAGAATTTCTCATCGTTAAAAGCAATAATCTCAGGACTGCAATCCAACCCGGTGTATCGGTTACGGAAAGTGTGGGCAGAGGTGGAAAAGTAAGTCAAAATTATACTTTTTTAGCTTGGTCACTTTCATCCCTGTACTAAATTTCCAACTCATTTGTCATGCCTGTTACATTTATAGTATGTCAATCAACCTACTGTTGAACAATATCTTCTGGGCCTGCATTCCTTATTAAAAAGGGCTACATTCCTTGTTGGATATACTCTTACATTATTTGGTCTTTACTTACACTATCAAACCTACTTTTGATCCCTCCGAACCTCAATAAGTAGAATTTGCATCAGAATTTTTTCGTCATCACATGTATAATATTTGGACTAAAGATAATGCACAATCTCACTTTCCTTGGAAATTGCAAATCCCAGGAACCTAACTGATAAAACAATTGACTCCTACGTGACTACAATACTACTTTGCTCCCTCCCAGGGACAGTCGGCTGTTGTTTGACGAGTTGTCGGAGATCTTCTCAGAGGAGAACAACCAGCTCACGGCGCGTGAGCTGCTTATGAAGGTAAATATAACGTTCAAGGCCTCAGAGAGTTGGGACCTCAGGACTAGGGCACTTCTGAACCATGGTTCCCTGAATTAAGGGCATTTTAGAACAGGGCCCTTCTAAACCAGGGGCCCCCAAAATACTCTTCTTGGATTCAGGGGGGGGGGGGTATTTCAGCAGTCTTAGAGTACTTTTTTTTTTTTTAAGTGAGTGGGGTCGATGGATTCTGCACAAGCAGGTTGTAATTTTTTGCGCCCCAACCCCACTAATATTCAACACTCTTTATGTCCCTTCTCAACAAGTGCAAATCTCCCTCTCCTAAATAGAATAACCCCCCTGTATGGAAATTACCACTTTTTCTTAGAATGTAGTCCTGTCTAGTCCCATCAGATTGAGCTGCCCTTGGTAAGAAACCCTGGTTCAGTCCAGAGTCTAGAGGTGCCCCAGGTCTTGTACTAAACATGTAACACAGAGGGATGCCAAGCGTTACGACCTTGTCTCGTAAATTTACGATTTTTGACGCTAATTACGACCATTGCGATTTCTGCTGGCAAATTACGATATTTAGGAATTTTTGAAGTGTGTATACATACAAAAAAGGCCTAGCCCATCCATACCTTGCGTGGAGGTGGATGGGGTGGGATAAATCCCTCCACTTTGGACCAGGCCCAAAACTAGTAAAAAGGAGTAGAAATAAAAGAGAAATCTATTTGATCCCCCTTTGAAAGTGCTTGCCACACTAAAAGAGTCCTTCTAAAGGACATACTATTGTTACGATTTTTGTTATAATTTCAAGCAAAAATTGTTACGATTTTGGGGTGCAAAATTGTGACAAATACGATTCTAAAGGACATACTATTGTTACGATTTTTGTTATGATTTCAAGCAAAATTTGTTACGATTTTGGGGTCCAAAATTGTGACAAATACGATTTTGTGGGTTGGCATCCCTGTTACACAGTATTAAACCAGCGAGCTGACTTCCTGTCTGGACTCTATGTCACTAACCCTAACACTATTGGAGGACTTTAAGATACAAAGATAAAATAACCTTATCTATAGGGAGCGATAGCTAACCCGTTGCAACATAAAGAAAAACTGGTGACAAATACCCTCAATTCAGAACATAGCGGTATGTATAAAGTATGGGGCCTCAGGAAAACATCCAGATTTCTTCCTCCAGGAGAATCCCTCATAAATCCCATTTTGAAATTGTTGCCTGTCCTGATTCGAGGGTAATTGTCACCCTTTTATTTACGCTGCATTGGGTTAGCTTTTGCAGCCTATTACTCTGAGAATACTGTGAATATTCTGTTATTTCAGTGCATACAAGCTTATAAAGCCACTGTACGGAAGTCGCGGGTAGGCTACATGATAAACGCTCTCTAAGCTTTATGTAAATGGCGCCAGATATAAAGGCGCGATGTAAGCTTTATGTCACAGAGACATCAAACTTCCACAAGTGTACTAACTTAACTAGTCTACTCGCCTCCTAACGAGCCTCTTAATGAACACAGCCATAAGTAAGACGACTAAGTCGTTTAAGTCCCCGCCTAAGAAACTCACATAAGGCGGTATGTCTGTGTCTGACTAAATTGAAGGCCAAAGACATAGATTAACTACATTCACTCCAATCTTGTATGGTCCCATACCCTAATCAGTGTTCCTTTACTGATTTATTATTTAGAGACTAAATGTGTTTCCCCTTGAATGTGTATATTTATATATGAATGTATTCTATACAGATTCAGATGGAGATTATTTCATGCCTGAGTTGATTTGTCCTCCCTAAAACCCCAAGTTATGTTACTTAGTTGTAAGCCTTTGTTCCCATACGTGAGCACATGAGTTGTTCAACATTGTTCACCCTCTGTGAATATTTATCACAATTTGATGAACATTTGCGGAAGTATTTGTCTGGGATTTTAATACGCTGTTTGCACCAAAAGGCGCCACAAGCTTATGTCTTGTATATATCACAAATGGTACAAGTGGAAAGAAAATTCTCTAAGATGAACCTAGCCATTCTGAAAGAATCTGCGGAGTTTTAGACAGTTTTCTTTCCCAGTAGAAAACACAACAAAGAAAGTTTAAAAAAAACTGTTGTATTTTATTTAGTGTTTGTATGTGCTACGGTCACATGGTTTTGCAGCGCGTGTTATATTGTTAGTTTTATGTGTCGCGGTAAAGTAGCAGTGTGGCCACTACTCGATAGACATTTTGGAAGAGTAGGAAACATTTATTTTGATATATTCAATATTATTACATTCATAGTCTAGTAAGTTTCCTCACTGTCAGGTCATACTCAAATTCAACATAATTCTAAGTAGATGACAGCAATTTAATGTTGGACATTCTATTGATAGTGTGTTACTAGAACTGCCAAGTTACAACTTTAGAATGTGTCTTTTTAAGAGATTATTCCTTAGAATCATAGAAACTAGGCATTCCTAAGGTTGGAAATAAATTCCTTAGCCTCTAATTGTAAAAGATTTACCAAAGTAGGAGCACATGCATATGATTTGTTTTCTATATTTGCCTAAGATGTTCCTAAATATTATTTGATACCTCATTTCTTGAGTTTCCATGAGCCTTTTTTTCTGTTCAAGGAAAACCTGTGGCATTAAACAACCTGACAAACAACTTAAAACTTTCAGTTTCGTCTTAAATCTATTTTTGGTGCAGCACGCTAAACCCATCTCCCACCCCACCTTTTTGTCTACAAGTGATCCTGGTGTAGCAGTAATACCATAAAACTTGTAACTAGAGCTCTTTTTGCACCAGAAATGCCACTTTTCCCACTTTTCAGAAAGTTCTACTTTTTTGCTAGAATCTTTGTATTCAATTATGTTGATTTCCTCAAGAAAATTTGACCAGAAAATTATGATTTCCTACTGTTTGTGGACCAGGGAGTGGAACCTCTGGTTTCGGGCTGTGGTTTTAGGCATCATTTGTTCTCCTGTCAAATGTTTGAATATATCTTTTGAAAAAAAAGCCATATTTAATACTGGTATTCATAAAATTTCTATATGAAGAGAACTTAAAAAGATAAATGTGCAACCCTACGCATTATCTACCCTTTTGAAACAAATTAGCATTTAAAAATAAAACTGACCATTTTGATAGTTTTATTGCCCAAAAATTAAATTAAACAGTATTTCTTTGTGAATGAGGGGTAGTGAGTTGTCATGTTTGTGCACATTGTACCATGTCATGTTGTGCAGTGCTGTAGTCTATGTAGATAGCTTGTGGCTGCTGTGTACATCTGCTTGTGGTGTATAATTAACACACCCCTGTGTCCGGTTACAGGAGGGTACCGCTAAGTTTGCCGATATGGAGGGCACCAACACGATATCCCGGCGGGACCGGCGGAAAAGCCAGGGAGGCACAGCACAACGTGGCAAATTTGAATATGTAAGAACCTAATTTGTATTTTTATAGAGGTTTAGACTTTATTTGAGTCAATGCCTATTATTTATTGATTCCTGTAATAAATTTAGTCAGTGCCTATATATTGATTCCTTTAATAAATCAAGTCATGTTAATCAATCTACCGATGCCTACAGATCATTTTCAAATTGGCAATTTTAAGATATTCATTTGTTTAATGTAGCCCCAAACACCATCCCCTATCTTATCCCAAGGCCCCATCCCCTATCTTACCCCAAGGCCCCATTCCCTATCTTACCCCCAAGGCCCCATCCCCTATCTTACCCCAAGGCCCCATCCCCTATCTTACCCCAAGGCCCCATCCCCTATCTTACCCCAAGGCCCCATCCCCTATCTTACCCCAAGGCCCCATCCCCTATCTTACCCCAAGGCCCCATCGCCCATCTTGCCCCAAGGCCCCATCGCCCATGTGGCCCCAAGGCCCCATCACCCCAAGGCCCCATCCCCCATCTTACCCCAAGGCCTCATCAACTATCTTACCTCAAGGCCCCATCACCCCCAACCATTCCTTATCTTAACCCATCCCCTATCTCTTGACCTTCCTGACTCATGTTAAATGTATATATAATTGACCCTATACCTGTATATGATATAGCATTGACCCCTTGCCTCCTGTTGCTGCAGCCCACAGTACAGGGCACCATCCCCTACCTGGGTACCTTCCTCACCGACCTGACCATGATCGACACGGCTATACCCGACCAGAACGAGGAGGGTCAGGTCAACTTCGACAAGAAGAGGAAGGAGTTTGAGATCCTTGCTCAGATCAAGCTGTTACAGTCGGCCGCCCAGCTTTACGTGATCCGGGCCGACCCGGCATTCTTTGAGTGGTTCCATGCTGTGCGGGTTTATGATGACAAGGAGAGGTGAGGTCTTTTGAGCGACTCAAATATTTTCAAATGCACAACATACTTTCAAATTAAGAAATTTAGGACAGGTGAGCTGACCCGGTATTCTTCGAGTGGTTTTATGCCGTGCGATTTAATGATGATGAGAGGTGAGATATTTGGTAGCTAGAGGAAGAGCTACTCAAATATGCACAAATGCCCAAAATATGTATGAATTAAGTTTAGAAAATAAGTAATAAGGACAGGTGAGCCTACATTTACAATGCATATTTAGTGATTATCTTAGAATCTTGTACATAACTATATATCTATAATACAAACAGAAAAGAGGAAAGACCAAAAGCTGACCCTTGGGGTACCCCCTATGTAATGCTGATGGGGACAACCGATAGCTGCCCTATTAGCCATTGTTTAGGCATACCAGTAGGCAGCAGAGAATACAACTGGAAGCTCTATAGAGTCTATTTTGCAATCAAACCATGACGGACAGTGTCAAAATCTTTCATCGGGTCTAGGAAGAGGGATAATTGAAGCCGTTGAGTTAGACCATTCATTATACAATGAAAAACAGCAGCAAAAAAACCCAGCAGTCTTGGTCGAGTCATGAACGCTGGCAACTATACACTCAACTTTTCCAACGCTGATTTGTTCTGATTGTTTTTGTGGTGGGATGTACGATGTGTAGCTGTCACTTTATAGTTCTAGCTTGGCTTTAACGATTTCCCGCTGCATCAAAGGCATCTTTTACCCCCAGGAGCTACAAAAAACTAGTTATCACCTTCATTGAACCATTTGAAATTGCTCTGGTTATGAGTTGTGTGATATCTTTTGTTATTTTACTTAATGTTTACATTTTTCAGTTATGAACTGTCGTGTGATATTGAGGCAGTCACTCCGACCACACCTCGCGAAGTCCGCGGCCACCGCAAAAAGTCCAGGTAAGCCATCTAAGTAATGGTTCACATCAGCACCCAGATTGATGTGGAGCTAAATTAATCTGTATTGTATTAATTATTGTATATAATGTGTAACCTAGAGTCACATGAATCAAGTTCTGCACATTTGCCCAATCCAAAGTCAAACATATGCACAGATAATATCAGATACACCATTAATTCACCAAAATACAAATGCATAACATTTTAGTTATTTCACTGTAGTCTGACCTTGAGTGATTTCTGTTTAACCTTGACCCACTGACCTGTGTGCAATCTTCACCTGCTGACCTTGAGTGATCTGTGTGACCTTAACCTGACCTTTGTGTGTGACCTTGACCTGCTGACCTTGCAGTGACATGTGTCGCAGTTTCTCGATGAGGAGTTCGTTGTCGAGTCCGCTGTGAGGCCCTGCCTTTTGTACATTGCCCTGCATGCACGGCCACCTTTGACCTAGTTGACCTTTGACCTAGTTGTACCATACCAGGGTTCTCACACTGCGAGTACACCGGCGGGCTAACATTCGTCTTTTTTTGTTCCCTTTTTTTTTTGTCGAGGTGTGGAAGTCTCCCTCCAGCCATGATATAGGACTGCATCCGCTCATGTTAAATTGCCACTGGTGTCATTTCAGCTAGCTGGGCTTTTGATTTTTGGAAGTCCTCCAATTAGAACAGAATTTAGACCCATCGAAGCACTTTTCATAAAAATAAACCCAGTGTTCTTCATATTTTGTTTGTATTTTTTTTCTCTGAATTACAGCGGAGGGTTGGTAGCTTTTGGGCATAGATGCATAAAAATGTTTTGCCGCGGTGGGTTTTACGGTGTGATTTGTCCAGTCTGTGGAGAACCCTGCATACTTGTTTTAAGAGCCCCTTCAGCATTGTCCCATCACAGCCTGCTCTAGAAACGCCCTGCCACAAGGCTGCATACCCCAATAGCTGATAAAGGCTGCATCGTAGGTTTGCACTCCCGACACTGTAGAGTGCCACTCAGCGTACCGTATAGGCCTTTAGAGTCACACCCAGTGGGTCGGCCATTTTAAATTCCGCTGGTTGTGGTTACAATCACTGATAAGACACACCCTGACTGGTACCTTGTCCCTGGATAACCATCACTTCCAGGGACAAGCTTGTACCCAGCCTATCAGCTCTTATCAGTGCGGGTCGCCGCAACAAGCTCCGGTCCCGACTAGGACCTATAGTCTATATGTCATACTGGATTCCTAGTTAAGTGTAGACCAGACCTAGACAAACAATATCCTGATCATATTATTATCACTTCAAGAAATTTGATGATGTGTAACTTACTAGAGCATTACATTAGAAGATGGTTTTCTGCGTGGAAGCATGCAAGGCGCTAGCTCAAGTTCTAGTTACGTACATATGGTCTATCACACTGTGGTGAATACAGGCTGGTTTGCATGATACTAACATAAAAATGAACGAGTAAAAATACAACTGGATGTGCGACGACGAGTTTGGGTGTCCATATCGCACGGTGCGCACGACTGCGCACCGTGCACCCAAACAAGTCGTCCTGCATGCAGTTGTATTTTTACGAGTTCTTTTTTTGTTTTATTATACCTAGCATATGACAGACGATAAAGACGACCTGTATTGCTCAATATCTATCAATATCTGTCAATATTAGTCAGTATTTCGCCCTAGGAAGGCTGAATCATAGTGGCAGTCGACTTTTCCGTATCGCACACTTTGTGATACAGAGGTCCGTATCGCACATGTTGCCTGTCCGGCGCTCCTACGTTGTAGGAATAGACGTGTCATATGCTAGGTATAATAACGAAGAAGGCCGCACTTACACTTGTCCCACGCACCATTCTGGCGTTGAATGGCACTTGTAAACACCACTATGACCTTGAACTTGAGTTTTTGCTGGGTTCAGGTAATCCCTGTGGGTATCTTGGAACCAGCAAACAGGAACTAGAACGAAATTCAGAAAGTATGATGGGAGAACTCCCATACATCCAGGCTGTAGGCATTGCGCAAACCCAGCAAAATCCAAGTTCAAGGTCATGGTGATAGTTACCAGAGCCTTCCCGCGGATGGATCGGGGACGAGAGTACTACGAGAGTAGTAAGAGTGCATCCTGACCGCTCGTAACTTTGTCCATGGACTTACTGTCTATGTCTTATCCTCCCCCAGTAAGCATGTCAGTCCATAGGGTAACCATAGGCTAATTGTTAACAAGGGAAATCTTTTATCATTTCCAGTAATCATACTAACACTAATGTTAACCACTTTATAAATAGTATTTACTATCTTAGGGAGTGGTCATTTAATAACACCATTTTTGGGGTGCTTAAATTTTGCACGGAAGCGCAAAAAAATCCCTGCCCAACCCCGGAGGTGTCAAAATTGTTTGCGCGCTCTCTCTTATGCATATATAACTTTATTATAAGAACATGCTGGTTAATATTTGCTCCGTCACCTAATTGGCATGCCCCTCCTCTCCCTATTGTCAAAAAATGACCACTCCCTTGAGTTGTAAGTAGGAGCCCTGTTAACTGAAGTCTCTCTCTCCACATGAATGTAGCTTGTTTTTCACAGCAAAGTCTGCAGTTAGGCCCTAACACAAGTCAAGCTTCAATTTTCCAGAAATCCCAAAATTTCATATTTCTGAGGTGTTTCTATTGTAATTAACACATCTTTTAAAACACTTTCATTTCATTAATCACACCAAGTAACTTATTTTTCATTTTTCTTCTTTACACTAACATTATTCAGTGCTAAGTAGGAGCTCACTATCTCATAAGTACAGGCTTTAACATGACGGCGTGCTAGGCTGGTTAGTGCATGTGCTGTTGTATGTATATTATACCAAAAGGTATGACACTCAAATGTGCCTCTCATCTCTGCACAATGTCCAATTCTTGGACAGTCTGTGATGAAGGCACATTTGATTAAGGGGCTATTCAAGTACCGGTATAACGTCATTGATAAGGCCACACCAAATAAAAAGGTTGGTCTACGGATTTTCATTTTTAAAATGTGGTGCGAGCGAGCGAATTTTTTTTTTTCTCAAATTTTTTTTTTAGTCTGCGAATCTTAACCTTATATCAAGTGAAATGGGCAACATTAAAAAATGTTCTGAGGGAAAAAAAATTTACAAACTCCCAAAAGGTGCCACCAAAAAAAATTCTCTGAAAATGGTGCGGGCGCATCCGTAGACACATTTCTTTTTTCAAAAAAAAATTTGAAAATATGGGGCGGGAAATCCGTAGACCAACTTTCTTTTTTGGTCTGGCCTAAGGTGTATGGGGTATGGAGAATGATGATATGACCATGCTGTTCCTCAATGATGAGACAGCGGTCTTGGAAATGCCTGATAAATGATGACATTATACTTGAATGGCCCCTAAGGGTAGAGTCATACTTTTGAGTATATTCTACAATACATATACTCACCAGCCCAGCACGCTGCCCTGCTATAGCCTGTGCTCATAACTAATATGTTACACCTCTAAATTACCAACGTGTTTCACTGCTCAATTAACTATATTAATGACTTATATTCTAGTGTGTGTTTTCATAATTATCTATAATTGTATATATATATATTTAAGTCAGGACATGTAATGACCTTAATTACCGTTATTCCAGCCTCGGGTTCTTCACGCCGCGGAGGCCCATCTCCATGGACAGCCTCCAGGTGCCGTCCCCGGACACCTCGTCCAACCTATCGGGGTACGGAGGTTACAGCGAACCCTCCACCCCCGAGGCCTCCACCCCCACCCTCTCCACCAAACAGTCGGTATGTACCTTTTTTATATAAAAGAAAAGTGCACTCCAAAAATTCAAAAAAAAATTCAAATCTTCAGGAAATGGTGCGGGTCCAGTCCACAGACACAATTTTTTTCAAAATAAAATAAAAATTTACATTTCCAAAAATATGGTGTGGGAAATCCGTAGACCAACTTCTTTATTTGATGTGGCCATATAACCCACGTGCCACGTATAACCTGCACCCGCACTTTGAGAGAACACCGTAATGCACACCGGGAGTTTTGTACGTTTAGAGATTGACTCAGAGATGAAAAATCTGCAAGTTTTTCCCTGATTTCGATTTTTTTTAATGTTTATACAAAGACCTGTACTTTAATAGCTATGGAGGACCTTTTTTCAGGGGCCTCGATTTAAACATTTCAAGCACACTTTCATCTCTGCATAATTTTTTTGAGTATGAGTTAACGTAAACACATTAAACCCGTATATTTTATCCTGGTGTACAAAAAGAACTTTTTCAGCTCGGAAACATTCGACACCAGCATTATTTAGAGAACACGCTTAGCTTAGCTATTATAATGAATGGAGAACAATAATTACTTAGAAAATATACAAGTAATTAATTACTTGAAGTAATGGTTGAGAAAATAGATGCATACAGTCGAGCACAGATACAACAGTTCTGAATTGCATCATTTTGTAACATTCAGTCCGTTCCCCTTGGTTGTAGTTGCGGCACTCCATCTCGATGGGCTCGCTGCGCAGTATGGACAGTACGATCAGCACCTCCCCCTGGCTGTCACCAGAGACGTGTGTCGTTAAGGTCAGCATGGACACCACCGACAGCCACGAGACCAACTTCTACAAGAGTGTCATGGTATGTCAAAATTGTTTACCCCCCCCCCCCCTTACAGCCGAAAATCGGCTCGCGCGCAGGCCCTTTGAAGCATAGTAACGCGCTGGCTTTTTGGCTCAAAACAGGTTAAATTATTTTGACCCCCTCCCCCCCCCCCCGAGGGGTCCAAATTTCCCCCCCCCCCCAAACCCACCACTCCCTCCTGTTGTTAAAAAATGATCACTCCCTAACTATAGAGGACATTTATTCAGGGGCATCAAACTGAGCATTTCAAGTTTTTTTTTAGATTGGTCACTTTCATCCCTAATGTCAGTTCTATCTCACATATTTTCAAATCTGTGTACACATTATTATGGGTAATAACATAATCTCCTATGGCAATTTATAACCAGTTGGGGTGGGGGTTAAACCTATGAACCCAAATGTGATTATAAAGTCTTCAACTTTTCCCCCTGAGTTTAAGCCTTTTCCAAGCACTGGCGAGTTTCTCGCCAGGGCTACTTTATGCATCATGACAACCAATGGCATCATGCATTAAGGTGGGTCGCTACCCTTTGATCAAAGTTAACAGAATCTCTATTTTTTTCCTACATGCTGTCTAGATCATATAGAATCGGAAAATAAAAATAAAAATGGGGGGTCCCGAGCTACTTTTTAAAATACAGAATTTTTAAAAATTTTAGTTTTTTCATTTTTCACAAAAAAAAATAGAAAAAAATGTGAAAACTTCCATGATTTTTTTTCATATCAACAATTATGCCCAGAAATGTTAAACTTCACATGTGAAACGCCTATATGTTCGACTTTACTGCAAAAATAATTTTACAGTTGTATGCAATGGCATTCTGGGTAAAAATATGATGTTTCCGGAAAGAGTAGGAACAAATTTTCATTATTTTGTAGCTTTATTAGCTAAAAATAGTATTCAAAGTTAACAGAATCTTTTTTAACTCTATCAAAGAATTGTTGAGATCATTTGCTAACATATAGAAGTGCTTTGGATAGGGGTCCCGGGCATATTTTTAGTTTTTTTGGCCTTTGAAGTTAAAAAATAGTGCAAAAATGGTCTAAATCTTATATTTAATGTCTAGAATGTTGGATAAAATGGCAAGAAATAGGGTATAAAATGGTTGTACTTCATACCCTTGGTTACTTTAAGCAATGTTATAGCATTTATATCAATCTAGATAATAATGCATTGATTAATAATTCCATGTTTTTAGGTTATGTCAAAAATAGCAAATATTATCGGCTACAAATATATCAAATATTCAAAGTCCAATATAAAGCTCATTTTTGTCAAAATCGTCTAATTTTTGGATATTGCTTAGTCAGCATATATATGTACCCAGTGATTAAATATCTGCTCATTCTGAGCCATTTAAGCTATATGCGCAGATACCTGCGCAGTGTGTCCATATTCAAGAGGTAGCGACCCACCTTAATGCATTATGCCGTCCTTAAAGGGTTAAATGCATATGCAAACCCTCCAATCCCCAAGTCAAGCCAACAATAAGGCCCGATTGGATTTTAAATATATTTAAAGAAGCCAAACTGTGCTACTTGTGCACTTAGTCCACAAACTTGAAACGTAGAAAGTAGAAACATGTCATTTTCTCATGTAAGAGTTAACAGCTGTGGTGGCTCCACAGTTCCTGTGTTCCCTTCTTGTATCAACCTAGTATATCCACCTAGTAATGTATGGTAGAGGTCAGTGTCAGGTCCGGGGTTGTAGCTCAGTGGTAGAGCACCCACTTCAGAGTGGGAGGCCCTGAGTTCGGTCGGGCCAGTTACTTTCAAGACATTTTTCCACAACCTTTCCACAACCAACCAGCCGCTCCACTGCCAGTGATAGGTACGCAGCAAATCATGGAGACAGCGTTCGTCGTACAAAACTGCATGGCAGGAATGCCTTAGCTTATCGCAAATAGGGTCGGAATGGCGTAACATTTTCAATCTCTAATGCTCAGTCTAACATAGAAATTGTATGGGGTCAGCTTGGGGCGCAGTGCATCGCTGTGTAGCGACCTGTTTTACTAGTAGTTGTAATAAAAGTATTGTGTATCTTTTTTCCAGTTGACAAACAGCGACCATACCAAGAACGTGATCCGGAATATCCTCATCAAGTTTGACATTCAGGGGGAGCCTGACGACTACCTCATGTACCAGAAGTTACCTGATAAAGGTGAGACACCTCAACTGTTAACAGACTTAAGGCCATACCAAAATAAAAAGTTGGTCTATGGATTTCCCGTACCATATTTTCCGAAATTCAATTTTTTTTTTCTTTGAAAATAAAAGTGTCTATGGACAGCGCCCGCACCATTTTTTGGAAAATTGCATTTTTCTTTTTTTAATTTGTTTAGGTGTTTTTTTTTCTCTGATCGCGTGCCAGAAATTTGGGTGGGGAAAAAAAGACAATTTTGACAAAAAGAAAAAAAAAATTTCGCCCGCTCCATAGGTTGAAATCCATAGACCCAAAAAAAATAGGAAAAAAAAAAAAAATTCGCCCTGCCGCACCTAATTTTGGAAGACAAAATCCGTGGACCCAACTTTTTTTTTTGGTGTGGCCTAAAGGAGTATTGTACCTACCGGTACGTATAATCCATTACTAGGCAACACGTGTATTATTATTTGGGTTAGGCCAAATGAAAAGGGTTGTTTCAGGCAATCCGACTCTAGCTTTGAAACAGGGCTGACCCTAGAATTTCTTCCCAATCTAAAATAAAATAGATTTTAGTCTTTCACATTTTACTACCTAAATATGGCCCTAGACCCTTAAATTCGACACGGCGACATGGACCTTTTTTGGCCCTAGTGACATGGGACATGAGGAGAAAATCGAAAGTGACATGGGACAGGAGGAAAAAAAAATAGTGACATGGGACATGGGGAATTTCTTAAGATCGATATGGCGACATGAGCATTTCTTAAGATCGACACGGGACATAGGGACCCCTCCATCGAGGGCCCCCTAAATGCCTGCGTCTGAAGCAGGTCTCTGAATCCACAAAGGTTGTCAACTTTACAGAGAGATAATGTAATCACCTGCAGTGCAACTTTATTGATACATCTATTTAAAGGATTTCATGTTTCTGTTTCACATTTTGCAGAGTTCCAGATCCCTGAGAAGGGAAACGTTTTCTACGCCATCAACAACGCTGTACCCGAGGTGAAAATGGTGGTCCGCAAAAAGTCTGAACTGGAACAAATTATGGCCAAACAAAAGCGCAAACCCCGGTTGAAATAATGACTGTGGACGAATGTTCAGCGGATGGTAAGAGGAGGGGGCAACTCGGGCAGTGGCCGCCCTGGAGGGGGCCCTGGTGGGACTTTGAGGAACTGGACAACATGAGGTCTGCACACAAACTAGTGACGTCATCAGTTTGGTCTGTGTAACCTACTTGTCATTATCCAGCAGCACAACAATCATCATCATACCGGATTATGGTAGAAATGAATAATCTGCAGAACACTGACTTTACCCATTGTACAGATTTCAACCAGAATGCCGGTAAGTGCCCATACCCGGCCATGTGCTCCGCATCTAATTGTAGTGGTCTACGTCTGGTGAAGCCCGGGTCCCATTACTTCCCACGTCAGTGCTCTACCATCTGAGCTACCGGGACAGATGCTCTACCATTGCACAACTACTGACTTGAGGCAGCTTGCGGGTATTGTTGACAGAGCAGGCGGCTCGGTCCGAGCCCTGAGCGAACCTATCGGCTACATAACACTAAGAGCCTCCTCCTAGCTACGAGCGGTTCCTGCCTCCGTCTCACCAGGACCTTGTAATACTGGTTCCTATGACAGACTTGTGCTGGTCCCTGGCCGGCGTGTGGACAGTGTACAGGCAGTCCGCTGGTACCCAACAGGACTATCTCAGGCTACCAGCAGCCAATCACAAGCTGTCGTAGTTTTCGACTTGATCAAATTTTCGACACAATGAAATGGAACTAGCAGTGATAATTGCTCTAAGGATGGTGTGATGCCGTAAGGTATCGCATTAATTTGTTGGCGCGATGCACTGCTGATGCATCGGATGCATACCGACCCTTGGAAGGTTGTGAGTAGCGTGTGGAGTCGGGACCAGTAGTTAATGTATTAAAGGCGGCCTGAGTGTTTACCGTGGTGCTAACTAAGACATTCAACTCAGCGTTTGTAAATGTCGCCTTAAGTTTTATAACAATCCCATGTAGTATAGGATAATAATAATGAGCACAAGGAGGAAGGTTATGTAGGTATCGTGTACAAACCTATTACATAGTATTTAAGTCACCATTTGTACAAAGACAACGCGCCAAGGCTTTGATCGCCACCAATCGTGTATAAATGTAACATATGATGAAACCAGGGATGTTGCCATTGATCGTTCAATGCAGAACCGGAGGACATAGGTATGCACCCCATGGGTAATCAATAAAAGTTAAATTATTGACCAGTTTCCCTTACTGTGTAAGGGAAGAACTGGTCATATTTAGGTGCTACGGCCCATTGACTTTGCCTTGGCCGTACCCTCCATTCACTTAGCATTGGGCAGTGATCAAGGGTCCAACTGTGCATCAGCTCTATACCCGGTGGTTCCTTAGTCAGGCCTCTTCAGCCCTAGCCCTATGTTGAGTGGCCCTTAGCTCCCCGTCCTCCAGTCGTACCTGTGTACGGATTCCTGCCCCATTGCCCTCAGTGTTTAAGGTCCTAGCCCCCTACCTGCAATAGTTATATGCTTAATTGCTGTTGATAATTATGGCCAGAGCCCCCCCCCCCCCCCCCGTGTAAGTAGTGAGCCGGGTATTGGCGCTGGTCTGTTCCGGCCCAGTACACAGCCTATTGCATGCCGCCCACCCCCATGTGGGTCAGGCCAGTCAATGGGTGAAGGGGGGGGGGGGAGGGTTGGTCACTTAATACGTACCCGTGACATCTAGAAGTACACAGGAGAGGGGGGAGGGGGGGGGGTGGTCCTAGCACCTGGGTATTGGCGCTGGTCTGTTCCGGCCCAGTACACAGCCTATTGCATGCCGCCCACCCCCATGTGTTAGTATTGAGCCGGGTATAGAGCCGGCACCGCGGTGGCTTAATCTGTACATTGCGGCCCTTAAAGGGAAGTGGCAACATGTTTGTGACACCTGGATAATAACCCTTTAAGGCCTTCTATATACACCCATCCCCAACACACTGTACACCTTGTAATACGAATATAGTAATGGGTAATGTTGGCCTCAAAGGGTTAACTATATGGTGAATGTCGTCTGCTATTTCCTATGCC
This sequence comes from Harmothoe impar, assembly GCA_947462335.1. Taxonomy (NCBI): domain Eukaryota; kingdom Metazoa; phylum Annelida; class Polychaeta; order Phyllodocida; family Polynoidae; genus Harmothoe; species Harmothoe impar. The sequence goes on from OX381713.1 coordinate 11,839,170, forward strand.
GCTCTCTGCTACTTACCAGGCCACCACAAGCCTCACACATACCGCTTTTGTCATTAGAAAGTCGAATGAATTATCTAATTTGAGTACAGTACGTTATTTCTCATTTCTGACAGCAGAATCGTAATCGCCAGAAGAAGCTACTCTAATTTCATATATTGGAAGTCATATATAATCGAATTCCAGGTGGTGGCTGTAGGTGAGCAGGTGGCTGTGGGAAAGCAAGTGGCTGGGGGCGAGCAGGTGGCTGTGGGCGTCAGCGCCCGGCAGCGCGTAACCGCTGTTTTACGTCTCGGCGGAAAAAGCGAGTCGATCGGAGCGTCAGCAGCGACACCATCTTCGTTGCAGCTTCGTTTCTGGTTCGACGTGTCGGGTTGGCCGGGGGGGGGGCAGCGTGAGCTGCAGATGATTTTGCCTCCAAAACCGATTTTGCCCCCAAAATCGATTTTGAGCCCCGAAACGATTTTGATCCAAAAACGATTTTGAAGTTCTCCTACCCCTCCGAAAATCGGGGCGATCGGAGCGTAAACAGCGAAGATATTCGCGATTTTCGTTTTGTCGGATTATTGGTACCTAAGTGTTCTCCGTTTCTCCCGTTCTCCGTTTCTCCCTTTCTCCGTTTATCCCGTTCTCCGTTTATCCCCTTCTCCGTTTATCCCGTTCTCCGTTTATCCCGTTCTCCCTTTCCCCGTTTATCCCGTTATCCTTTTATCGTTTATCCCGTTATCCGTTTGTCTTTTATTCCGTTTGTCGTTTATAGTGTTCACCGTTTATCCCGTTCTCCGTTTATCGCGTTCGTCGTTGATGGCGTTCTCTGTTTATCCCTTTCTCCATTTATCCCATTCTCTGTTCATCCCGTTCTCCGTTCATCCCCTTCTCCCTTTGTCCCGTTCTCTCTTAATCCATTCATCCCCTTCTCCACTTTCCGTTTGTCCCGTTCTCCTTTTATCCCGTTCTCCGTTTCTCCGTTTATCCCGTTCTCCGTTTATCCCGTTCTCCGTTTATCCCATTTCTCCGTTTATCCCATTCACCGTTTATCCCATTCACCGTTTATAGCGTTCACCATTTATCCCGTTCACCCCGTTCTCCGTTTATCCAGTTCTCCATTTATCCCGTTCACCGTTTATAGCGTTCACCGTTTATCCCGTTCACCGTTTATCCCGTTCTCCGTTTATCCCGTTCTCCGTTTATCCCGTTCTCCGTTTATCCCGTTCTCCCGTTCTCCCTTTCTCCCGTTCTCCCTTTGTCCTGTTTTCCCTTTCTCCGTTTATCCCTTTCTCCGTTTATCCCGTTCTCCGTTTATCCCGTTCTCCGTTTATCGCATTCGCCTTTTATCCAATTGGTCGTTTATAGCGTTCGCCGTTTATAGCGTTCTCTGTTTATCCCTTTCTCCATTTATCCCCTTCTCCGTTCATCCCCTTCTCCGTCCGAATATCGGGGCGATCGGAGCGTAAACAGCAAAGATATTCGTGATTTTCGTTTTGTCGGATTATATTGGTACCTAAGTGTTCTCCGTTTATCCCGTTCTCCGTTTCTCCCTTTCTCTGTTTATCCCGTTCTCCGTTTATCCCGTTCTCTGTTTATCCTGTTCTCCGTTTATCCCCTTCTCCGTTTATCCCCTTCTTCGTTTATCCCGTTCTCCCTTTCCCCGTTTATCCCGTTATCCTTTTATCGTTTATCCTGTTATCCGTTTGTCTTTTATTCCGTTTGTCGTTTATAGTGTTCACCGTTTATCCCGTTCTCCGTTTATCCTGTTCTCCGTTCATCGCGTTCGTCGTTGATGGCGTTCTCTGTTTATCCCTTTCTCCATTTATCCCGTTCTCTGTTCATCCCGTTCTCCGTTCATCCCCTTCTCCCTTTGTCCCGTTCTCTCTTAATCCATTCATCCCCTTCTCCGCTTTCCGTTTGTCCCGTTCTCCTTTTATCCCGTTCTCCGTTTCTCCGTTTATCCCGTTCTCCGTTTATCCCGTTCTCCGTTTATCCCATTCTCCGTTTATCCCATTCACCGTTTATAGCGTTCACCGTTTATAGCATTCACCATTTATCCCGTTCACCCCGTTCTCCGTTTATCCAGTTCTCCTTTTATCCCGTTCACCGTTTAGGGGTCATTCATAAAGTATGTCACGCAAATTTTGGCCATTTTCAAGACCCCCCCACCCCTTTGTCACGCTTTTCCCCATACCTCTATCATTGGGGACCAAGACCCCCCCACCCCCTTGGGTGTGACGCACTAAATGGATCACCCCTTATAGCGTTCACCGTTTATCCCGTTCACCGTTTATCCCGTTTTCCGTTTATCCCGTTCTCCGTTTATCCCGTTCTCCGTTCATCCCCTTCTCCCTTTGTCCCGTTCTCTCTTAATCCATTCATCTCCTTCTCCGCTACTTTAACTACACACTGATGCATTAATGCATCATGACTCCTGTACACAAACTGAAACTGGTCTTGCAGTGTGCTGCACCTTCCTCAACCCTAGCAACCTCGTAAATATAATACAGAGAAATTATGAAAGTTAAATTATAAATTTTAAAATATGATAAAGATTGAGACCTTGGCAATAGAAGCAGCAGTAGACATATATGCTATACACATGGAAACATGTTGCACAAACTGAACAAACTTATACCGACTAACTATGGGAACATGTGGACAAGGACTAGACAAAGTTTCCCCCGACAATATTCTGGAAGAAGACCGCGTTTTTTTTGTGCTAGTGATGGTGACTGCCAGACTTCTCCCAACTCTTCTTTCGTCATTACTTCATCAACTCTTCATAGTTCATCAAGTTCTTGTTCATAAAATTCTTGTTCTCCACCGACGTCTGTGATCCTGGGAGTGCCACTGCTTCCTTCCGCCTCACCGCGCCTTGCCAACACGTCTCGTGGAGTAACGCTACCAGGGCTCGACAAAATGTCTCAGCATGTGCGTGTTCGCAGAGCACTGACGTAAAAATGTGTCGAGCCCTATTGGACACCAAGAATTGCTATTGAGGGGGTGAGGAAATGAGGGTCTACATATCTACAATGTGGGCGGTGAGCCATTAACAATGAATCCTCCATCTATTCTTCCTATTGGGCGACGTTAGCGGGCGCCCTGCCTCCAACATTTATAGACAGGGCTTATACTACTTGGGGCACTTACTTGGAGTAAGGGGGCCAACTATTTCTTAGGAGTTGTTGAGATGTTAAATGGATGGCCATATGAAGTGAAATTCAATATTTATATATTTGCTAATGCATATTTGCTAATTTTGTAATTTATAACCAATGGCAGTTTTAAATTTATGCTTAGCCGAGGTGGGAAAAACTGTTTTCATTTTGCTATTCCAAATATTGGGCAAATTGAGTTGGCCTACAGCACCTGGTATAATATCATTTACTGTTAATAGCTGCCTTAACCTTGTTTCAACAACCTCACAGCCTGTAAAATCCCACTCAAAGTTCTGGTGAGGTGTACATGTAGTAGATATGGTACAAGTGAGTCGCTGTATAAGTGTTATAATATTATATGCCAAGGACTGGGTAATTTCCAAGGCGCCAGCCGAGGAAAATTGCCATCTTATCCAAGGTGTATAACACATTATGTGCAGCTACTCACGAGTATCCATATCTGACTTATACCCAGTGATTGGTTTGTACTCTATGTATTATAAAGACGGGCAGTTTTTTGTTCTTCCAGCCAACTGTGGTATAAGGTGTATAAATTACATACTGTGAAAGTACTTATTTTCACGGGTCTAAATTTTCGCGGACGAGTGAAAATATGCAAATTCGCGGGTATTTATTCCATACTTAAGTATATAAAAAATTCGAAAATTAATCTGCGAAATAAAGTACTTTATTTTTCACAGTAGATGGTTGTGCTAACACGGGTGTCGGTCTCAATGTGGAGGCCATTGTCAAAGAGTTATACCGCCTGCAGTCTCATAGTCCTGTCCCTTCATAAAGGCCATAGTAACTCATACTTTATAACATACAGGGTAGTCTCTGCACCCATAGACAGTAGTTACTACCTAACGGGTGTGATACGGCAACCCGTAAACACATAATGCGTAAACATAGGTTAAGGGAACAAGTACATGTTATATTTCTAATCATGGGTCCTGTGAGGAAGATACGATCTATGGGTCGAATGCAATAACCTTTATGCAAACTGTGGTAAATATATGTATAGTATAAATTATCATTTATAATTGTGGAGTATGTGAATTAGGTCCTACATTATGTCTGTAAAGTATGCGTCATGCATCAGCCTATGATAAAGGGTGCCGGCACGATGAATTATAAGATGAAATATGTGTCGTAATGGCAGTGTAATAATGAATTTGTAGATGATAAGAAATAATCAGTACATAGGTTGTGTCTGTGGAGGTAGATTATTGCACTTTTATTATAGAAAACCAGTATGAAAGATGACTTCATGAATTCATGTACCGATGTGTGGTCTAGTGGTATATGTCTGCTCATTCACGCCTGGGCCCTGTTTCACCGCAAATTTTTACAGACTCCTTGAATGCTTTACGGAGCCTATTAATTTTATTAGGGGGCTCTATGTCTCTGATTCTATGGTGCATTCTTTTTCCAAAAGGATGTGAATTTAAAATGAACCTTTTCAAAATGTAAGAACTTGGGTACATGATATGACTCAGTGTGGCATGAGTGTGGGTTTCACCATTTGAGAGTTGGAAGTCACGTGTGACAGTGCGAGTACTGAGCTGACGAGAGGCAACCTTGTGTCGTGAGTGACCTCCACACAGTTGTCCGTCAAGCTATGACGACTCGGGCAGAGGTGACTTAACTTGTTGAGTCGTTAAAGACGGAACGCCACTAAAAGATGACATTTGTCGTTCTGGTGCACCATTGCAGCCCCTGCAAATAACTCGCCAGGACTGCATCGGTGCATCATGCCGACGCTTCAGGAGTGGTCAATATGATGCTTGAATTCAGCACTGGCAAGTTATTCTTAGGGCTCAATACATGCATCATGACCAATAGAGGTAAAATGATCACTCCCTAAAGGGTTAATGGAGTATAGGTAACATGTACATTTAACGCCTGATGACAGGGCCAGTAGTACCCTAGACCTACGCAGAGGTAACTTAGTATGGACCAGACATGTGCTAACAGTAGGCTTTATACCAGTGACTCATGGACCATGGTACAAGTGTACATATATACAGAGGATGAATTAACACTACTTCCTGATCGCCACACATTGTATGTGACGGATATGTGGGATGACATCGAAATCATTAATAAATATTTATGAACAAAAATAAACATGTATTCATGTACCACTATTGTTTTCTGCGTTTTAATGTTTCTTATACAGGCCAGATCCTAAACATCTTTGAGATCCCATGTTACACAGCATAATCTGGGAACTGTAGTGTTTTTAATGTCAATGGATTGTAATTTTCAACTAGAAATAATCAAGTACAATTATATTTATTTAAGACGATTAGTAGATAATAAACAGTAATTCAGATCATCTACGATCTTGTGGATTTTAATCCCAAACAATCAGTCACTGGACTGGAGAATGTGCACTCAATTCAAACCTCGGACAATAATTAGACACAAAGATTAATTTCCTATTTACACATGATTCATTTCTCAGTCTCGGTAGGATCACTGAGGCGTATAGTCGCATCCTTCCCGATGACATCTTCCAGCGTGAATTCGGTCGTGCCCACATCGTCCGTTACCGTCTTCACATGCTCGCCTTTCTCTGCCATTATCTCCTGTATATTCCTTCAAAGGAAAAAATAGAAATAAACCTTCCCATCATCGCATTTCCGACAACTCTTCATTTTGGGTGTGACAATTTTCGACAATTGTAATATCTCATTGAAACATGGCTTTTGGCCTCAAAATGGAAAAAAAAAGAGTTAAGAGTAAATAATATGGTGAATGTTGAGCTCTTAAGAAGAACTACCAGGTATTCCTTTTTAAAATCACATCAAATGGCGTATGGGAAGAGTGTAATTTCTTGACTACTGGTACCAGGTATTATTTACACAATACAAATTGTCATATCTAGGAGTAATACTTTTTTTTAATTCAGTTTAATTTCATCTCTAGTTAAAATCATCAATACGTTATAGTGTGTCCATGATTTAGGTAGGAGTGAAGCATTTCTTCATATGTATATTCTCGCGTAGAAGGCACGGCTAATATACGAGTCAGATTGTCAGTGCAGCTTAAAGCTTGACCGTCATGGTTGAAGTGAGGCCAAAAGCACTTTTGGATATAGTTCAATTTTGATTCACAAGAGGGTTCTTAAGGGCTGGGAGCTTAGCTCTTACAGGTGTCAGGTGATGCACGTGGCCTGACACGTGATGCACGTGCAGGTCGGTATACTCCCTCTCAAAGGTGATTATGTAAGTGTCACATGCTGCCACACGTGACACAACCCTCTCAGGCCGTCACGGGCGCCCCAGAGCCGTCACAGGCCGCTGCACAAGCCCCAGGGCCGTCACAGGCCGCTGCACAAGCCCCAGGACCGTCACAGGCCGCTGCACAAGCCCCAGAGCCGTCACAGGCCGCTGCACAAGCCTCAGGACCGTCACAGGCCGCTGCACAAGCCTCAGGTCCGTCACAGGCCGCTGCACACGGTCACATAGGGGCACAGTGTACCTTGGCCAACCACTGTCAACTGACACTAACACTCAAGATGCCATGCTGGTGGCCTACCTGCTATAAATGGGGTCAGGTCCCAGCACTGGGCATCTCCATCCTCACTCTACACATGGACACCACTGACCAAGGACCTCTCCACTGACTGAGAACAAGGCTATAGGCTATGCCCTACTAGGCCCAACTATCAGACATGGTGTAGGGCCCCCTTGGCTCTAGTCCATTACTAACCTCAGGGTTCTTAGGTATATTTACCAAGACCTATACTATTGTGTGGATAGGTGTAACTGAGTGGAACCTACTTGTACTTACTGTACTGTTGCTGTCAACTTGTAATAAATACCAACTATACTACAAGACCTCAAGACTTTACTCAACTTACATATCATTACAAGGAGTCTCCCAACTAAGGGGATTCCTTGTATGACACAGGCACAAGATAGGGTGAATATATTGTAGCTGGACAATTACTACTGGACAATGCTCAGGGTCCCCTGTCCAAACACTGCTGCCCTCTGGTGGAACTGTTATTTTAGTCCATGTATGGAAAATGCTGAACTTATTCCCTGACGGCCCAGCTTTAAAAGATTGATCCAAAGTCGGGGCGCAGCTTCTTAGCCTTATACATGAGTGAGGCTTCTACTTGAGAATTTACGGTATATTTCTTATAATGGAATGTTTTATATATGCATTCCTATTAAAATAAAAATCTTCATTCTACTCGAGAATTTACGGTATATTTCTTATAATGGAATATCTAATATATGCATTCCTATTAAAGTAAGTCTTCATTGACTGTAACTCGCCAGTGCTGCATTCAAGCATCAGGCCGACCCTACGGGGTTGAGACACTCCCGAAGCGTAGACATGATGCACCAATGCAGCACTGGCGAGTTACTCATTGGGGCTACATTGGTGCATCATGACGACAAATGTCTTATTTCATTGTGCATACGATGACCACTATGCTTAAGTACTAGAAATCCTGTATCCCATGCCCCCCATAGGATCCGGTGTTCCTGTATCACTTTTTTTATTTATTTTTTATTGAAACCTCATATTTTCACATGATCTTGCAGAGACAATTTTGTGCCGACCATTCTTCTGAATCAGAATGGTATGTTCTTGACGCTGACTTATGAGCCCAGCATGTATAATATGATAGGTAAATTCTTGGCATTTTAGAATGTAATTATAATCAAAGTTTAGAGTATTGAATGTATAATGTGTGGAGGTTAAGGCAGTGTTGCCGAAATCATGCCGGCACGCCGGCTTTTGCCGGCGTAGAATCCTAATGGCCGGCGTATGGCCTTAGGACGCAGGTCATAATGGCCTGCCATGATCTCAGCTTCCTAATGGTGAAAGAATTTTTCAAATCGGTCAATTAGAAGCGAAGATAGGGTCATATTTGTAAATTGTTTTATATTAAATATTTTTTTCAATTTCTTTCAAGCTTTTGCATAGTATAAAACAAGTTATAATGAAATTTTCAAGATGCCTTGAAATATAAAAATTCATATGGCCTGCATGAGAAGGAAATGGCCTGCGTAAGATGCCAAGACGCAGGCCACCTTGGCCTGCGTTGAGAAAAAGTTTTCGGCAACACTGTTAAGGTCTTCTTTTTTCTTCTTCTCACAGGCGACATGGCCTGTGACATCATTTGTTTAAATGTTTATGGCCATTTATTTGTGAGTAAACATATTTTGAAGAGTAAACACCATGAAATAAAGGCAAAGGCCCATGATCTGAGGATTTTTGGTAGGTATCGTTCCCCCCTCAGCGGGGCCGGGGCTGCATCCCATTCAGCCTGCGGCTTCGTGGGATACTGCCCCAGCCCCACTGAGGGGGCAACGATACCAAAATATCCTCTGGCCATGGGCCTTTGTCTATATATTTTTAGCGATATGCGTCCTTGCAGGGTTAAGGTGTACTTACTTGCCCTTGACGTCGTGGAACCAGCCCAGGTTGTCCGCTATCAGGTGGTGGTTGCTGCAGCCGGGGCACGTGACGATAACGACACCCTTCTCGTACGACACCTTCGAGAAGAGCTTGGACGACCGTGTGTTGCAGACCTTACACGTGTAGATGATGCACAACTTGTCGCTCTTTCCGCCCGCAACGCTGCCCAGCTGCTGCCCCCCAGAGCTGTACACCCGCGCACTGACGGACAGACAGCGCACTTGTTGTGTTAGGTTTACGCTACTTGTGAAACAACCCCCAGGCGATATGTTTCCAATTACACTTTTTCTGGACCGGGCTCTAGCCAGTTTATCGCTGAAAACATTGCTTATGTACCGGGCCCCTGTTGGTTTGTCATTGAACACAGTGTTTATAAAACGGGCCCCAGTTGATTTGTTCAGGACACTATTTGTGTAATGGACCCCAGTTGGGGTGGCACTGAATAAACTATTTGTGGATGTTGAATAGAGTTCACTCTGTTTGTATCCCAATCCATTGCTTATGGAACGGACCCCATATAAACCATCACCACACACACTTTTTCTGTAACAGACCCCTGTGGTAGGGTGGTTGACTTTGAGTTTGACCAGATGAGTGTGACTTCTTGTCTGATGCAATCTTTGACAATGTCCAGGAGCGTCCTGAGGTAGTTTTTGTCCATGTAAGGTGGCTCTAAGCAGACTTGGGTGTCTTATAATCCGCACACCAGCCATAGTGATACGATGAGATGTTTATGTGGCAGGTAAACAGGTAAAAATTGTAAGTTAACCTCCTTGCACGTGCGTTTGTTTTGCATCAGCCGGGTTGTCTCTCAAGAAAAGTAGCCGAATATTGATAAAATATGTTGATTATTTAAACAAATAACGTTGATGGCTGGTACATTCACATATATATTAGTGAAAAAAATATCACTATGGATGACTTTGAGTCTCAAATCGCCAATATTTATTTTATTGAACATTTAAATGGGTAGACATTCCTGCTACACCATCAGGCACAATGTCGACTTTGAGAGTTTTGCGATTTCTTTCTCCGCAAGTTTCTCGATTAAATCAAACAACAATATGTTGCTTAAGGATATCAAGATGCGTAGGATGTAGCAGGAATGTTTCCTCGTCCACTGGTAAGTCACAATCTCCTATGTATTCTCTATTTGACAGCTGAGAATGAGGAAATACTCTATTATCGCTCACCGCGTCGTCTGCACTCACAAGTCAGTTGAACTTGAACTTGAGTTGGGGAGTGATCATTTCTTAACAACGGGGAGGGGGGGGGGGCTTAAGTTAAGGTCTAGGGGTCCAATTTTTTTTGCCCCCCCCCCCCCCTGTTGTTAAAAAAATATCCCTCCCTAATGGTGTAGGCTACAGGTAGGCCTAGATCTACCTGACTCTCTGCAGCTCTGTCACTGACAGTGTCAGTGCCCTGGGGTTCCAGATCCCCCGCCCCCCTTTTGAAACATCAATATTATGGGCCATAACTTATTCAATAAGTTATTGGCTTAAGGGAGTGGTTATTCATGAATGACATCAATCACAGTAAGGGGCCCTAAACAATATCAACCTTTCCTGAGGGAGTATAGTCACCGATGTCGACCTATGCACCTGTCAGCTTCTATGCGATCATTTGTTTTGGGTACGTCTAACTATGAGGGAGGGGGGGGGGGGCGAAAGTTCTTGTGTGTGTGGGGTGGGGTAGGGGGGCGTAAAAATGTACTTGCCCCTTTTTACCAAAAAGCCACTCGTGTTACTATAGTTTAAAGGTGGAGGGAACTGGAATTAGTAAAGATTCGCTATCACTCTTTATTAGAGACTCAGACGTACCGTACCGGTATTATCAAAATGGTATCATTTCCCTTGAATCCTGTTTCAGGGGCCACTGCAGAGTTCACAGAAGGCAGAGAGGAGCGGGGTGAAGGCCGTGCGGAGACCGGAGCTCACGACTACCCAGACTCAGAGCGGGGAGCGCTCTACCCAAACCACATCCCTACGTCGTGTTTCCAGAAGGCCGTGCTCACCGCCGGGTCTGCCGCCCTGTCACTCGCCGCCCCATGGAGGGACGGTCAGCGCTGTGTTAACACTTAAGATTTTTTTAAATAATTTTTTCATGCCTTATCGATAGACATCTTGTTTTTCTTACCAAAAGAAGGCGTCATGGCTTGTCTATTAAAATCTAAATTAAAGTTTAATGGGCTATATATACCCTAAGCCTTTGTCGTCATGATGCATGAATATAGCCCTGGCGAGTAAGGGAGTGCTCATTTTTTAACAACAGGGGGGGGGTGGATTTTTTTTGGGGGGGGGTAAAAAATTTGGACCCCTTGACCGGGGGGGGGCAAAAATTTAGACCCCTCTTGGGGGGGGGTCAAAAAAATTCAACCTGTTTTGAGGGAAAAAGCCCGCGCGTTACTATGCTACAAAGGGGCGCGAACACGCACGATTTTCGGCCTACCGGGGGGGGGGGGGAAATTTCAACCCATCGGGGGGGGGGGGGTGAAAAAATTTCGCACGCTCCGCGGGTCAGCATAAAACTCAAGTGTAGTGCCGGATAGGTACTCATCAGCACTGTGTAGTGTCCTTAATACTCTTGTTTAGTCTTGTAAGCTATTATGCATGTCAATAAACATGCATTTAATTGAGGTTTTAGAATTTGCAGACCTAATTCCTGTATTGCAGACATCATTTAAATGTGTCGTACATGATTAACTTATTTCAATGAAAATTCAAACATCATTTAGATACCACATGCCTGATTTACATTTTACAAACCAAACTCACATAGTGTAGACATGATTTATAAAATCGTGACATGATTTAAACATTTAGACATGGTTTACATATTGCAGACATGATCGCAGTGATGGGAGAAGTGACAGGGAAGGAGTCAATTAAATACATGCTGCGGGAAATGAAGAAAGACCCCGTCGGGCGTCAGATCTTAGAGTGAGTCATTTGATTTAAGAAATCAAAATGAATTAAACTTTAGATTTGAGAAAAATCATACAATTCCTTTAAGGATTTATCAAATTTCATCAAATTCTATTTGAAGACATGAGCCTGTAAAAAGATTGTAGACCTCTAACAATAATTGTTCCTCGTCAGGGAGCGGCCGAGGATAAACTCCACTACTGTGGACCTGGAGACCCTGAGCCGGCTACCTGAGGGCACGTTCGGCAAAGAGTACAGCAACTTCTTACACAGCCAGGCAAGCAGTTCTTTAGCATTTAATGTTTTACCCTGACCGTTCTATACTTATGATGTACTCAAACAAGTTAGGAGAGAACTTCAGCAATGCTGATGTTATGAACCCAGACAAGGGTTATACCCGCCCTCCCCCCCCCCTCCGCTCCCTTATGTCTTAAGGCGGAAACATACAGGGCGCGTAAACGTCCGTGCGTAGCCGCGTAGACAACGCCTCAAAGGGCATTTCTTACGCTCTACGCGGCCGTAGTCATAGCAGCTACCGTACGCGCGTAGAAAACGCGTCCTGTTTGTTTTCACCTTTACATGTATACTCATATAATACTGTGTGTCCCTCATAACAGCGCATTATAGTGTCCCTTATACTATGTGTCCCTCCGTGCAACCATATACCTGGTGTAGTTATGAATACTGTCCTACATAGTGTATGTCCATCACCGGACCATCATTACAGCACCCGGTGCAGTTATACATGTATACAATGTCCTTTATATTGTATGTCCCTTAGGCCTAATAAAAAAAAGTTGTGTTCCGGTATCCCGACCGACCCTACGTTTTTGGGGCCGACCCTTATTTCTTTTGGACATTTTTTTAATTTTTGAGGAAATTTATGACATTTTTGGCGTTTTTAAGTACTACTAAAATTGATATTTTTGACCAAAAAAATATTGTAAAAAAAATGATAAATCCGACCTACCGACCCTGTTTATTTTTGGCCATGTTACCGGAATACAACTTTTTTTTTTAGGCCTTATTACAGCGTATCACCCCCGACGTGCGTCGCCCGGTGTATCTATAGATAACGTCCTACATATTGCGTGTCCAACATGACAGGTGTAGTTATAAATACTGACCTGAATACTTTGTGTCCCTCCTACCAGCGTATTACCCCCGACACGCGTCGCCCGGTGCACTTCGTGGACGACCCTACCTTGGCGTATGTGATGACGCGGTACCGGGAGACCCATGACCTGGTACACGTCCTGCTGGGGATGCCCACACACATGCTGGGAGAGGTCAGCGTTAAGTGGGTGGAGGGACTCCAGCTACGGCTACCACTAGGACTCCTGGGGGGCCTCTTTGGGGCTCTCAGACTCAGGCCTAAGTAAGTGTTATACACCACAGTCAAATACCGTAAAACCTCGCGTATACGCCGCGGCTAGTACGCGAATCAGACTCAGCTTTCTTTTGATACCAAACATGCCTATATAGGGTGCGGCTTATACGAGAGTTTTTATAAGTATACTACAGTACCAAATTAACAATTTTCAGACCCCCTCTGCGGCTTATATAACCTGTTAAAGTTAGGGGTGCGGCTTATACGCGAGTAAGGCTTATATGCAAGGTTTTACGGTAATCCTTTGTGATAGCGAATGTACTATATTGTCGTCATTTAGTCTGGGCAGTAACTCACCAGGGCTGCATTAATGTGGGCCCATACTAAACATCTACTCCCCTGGAGTACCGTAAAACCTCACGTAGAAGCCGTGAGTCAGATTGCCCGTGCGTCTTTTAGGGTCGGCCCAAAGTTGGGATGCGGCATTTACGCAAGTTTTTGCTACTATAGTACCGTATTAAAGCCACCATAATGGTACACTACAAATGTCGCCATAAGCAGATCGCCAGTGCGGCTTATGGTGTCACGGTACTAATCCGCCCAGAAAAGCCAAATAGTCCCTACTAAAAACGGAATTCTAGCAGATATAATCAGTGCTAGGAGACCTTATTTTTGACTGGGAGTAATAATAGGCATACCAGAAGATGGGCGATGCTTGGTTTAAAAAAAGTTTTAAAAAGTTTTTGGTATCCATGGTAACCAAGGGGTCACGCTTGGAGGTCAAAGTCAAGGTCACAGGTCGGTGGGGCACTTGAAAAATTGATCATATATTCAGACTAGGCTTTTTCCATGGCAACTAGCGCAAAATCTAATCTGACTCCCATATTGACAGACATTTTTAAAAGATCGGAAATGACGTCAGCTTTTGTTTAAGGCGTCATTTATGAACGCCATCAAATTTTGAACCACATTTGGAGCCACTTGATAGTGAAAAAGAGCAAAATATTAGAACATCACTGTGCCAATTAGTATCGTGACACCTTATAGGATCAGCCTCTAATCCGTGAGTTAGGCTCAGGTGAGGATTTACGGTAATGATTTTACTTTTCATAGCGTACAGTAGAAGAAAATCTTGAATATTCCTGATTGGGACAGTTGTATATTGTCTCAGTCATGGTCTACTCCTCTCAATGATATAAAAAAAAGTTGTGTTCAAGTAGCCCGACCTGACCTAAAATTTTGATAAACTGGTAGATAAATCTGTAAAATGTACTATCATTCATCTTAAACAAAAAGGATCGACCTAGTCTTGTTAATCTGTGTATTATAGTCGGGCTTATACATGTGTATAGATCTCTTTTTGGCGACTTTAGTACATTGTACTGTAGTACATTGCATATCTAAAAACTCGGTTATAAGCCTTCCCCTGATTTTGGGCCGATCCTGCACTGGTGATCTGACTTGCGTAGGAGCCGCGGCTTCTCTGTGAGAATTTACGGTATTAATTGTGTTATAGGGAGACTTCTATATATACCGTAAAACCTTGGCTATAAGCTGACCTTGGCTATAAGCCGAGTGTGAGTTTGGGAGTAAAAATTCGGCTTATAACAAAAGTGCTTGAAATTTGTTTTCACTATGTTTCTACATTATTAAAACCTCGCCTATAAGCCGAATGGGAGTTTGGGGCTTAAAATTTGGCTTATAGCAAATAAAAACGCCAAATAAAATTCGGCTTATATGTGTGTGTTGCATGTTTCAGGCAGCGAGCGTTGTACCGGCAGCAGCACCTGTGGTGGGCGCTCCGTGTGGGGCGCGACGCTCACTTCCTGATCAACATTTACTACGAGCACCACTGGGAGCAGGACATACACGACATGAGGAGAGAGTTCAACATAGAGGAACCCCCCGCAGGCACCCCACAGAAAAAGTGGTAGACGAACGGCCCCTCGCCACCACACCACAGAAAAAGTGGTAGATGAACAACCCCCTGCCTACACCCCACAGAAAAAGTGGTAGACGAATGGCCCCCCCGCCACCACCACACAGAAAAAGTGGTAGATGAACAACCCCCGCCACCACCCCACAGAAAAAGTGGTAGATGAACAACCCCCTTCCGACACCACAGAAAAGGTGGTAGATGAACAACCCCCCACTACCACCCCACAGAAAAAGTGGTAGATTAACAACCCCCCACTACCACCCCACAGAAAAGGTGGTAGATGAACAAGCCCCCCGCCACCACCCCACAGAAAAAGTGGTAGACGAACGGCCCCCGCCACCACCCCACAGAAAAAGTGGTAGACGAACAACCCCCCGCCACGCCACAGAAAAAGTGGTAGACAAACAACCCCCCGCCACCACCACACAGAAAAAGTGGTAGATGAACAACCCCCGCCACCACCCCACAGAAAAAGTGGTAGATGAACAACCCCCTTCCGACACCACAGAAAAAGTGGTAGATTAACAACCCCCCGCCACCACCCCACAGAAAAAGTGGTAGATTAACAACCCCCCGCAGGCACGCCACAGAAAAAGTGGTAGATTAACAACCCCCCGCAGGCACGCCACAGAAAAAGTGGTAGACGAACAACCCCCCACCACCACCCCACAGAAAAAGTGGTAGACGAACAACCCCCCACTACCACCCCACAGAAAAAGTGGTAGATGAATAACCCCCCGCCACCACCCCACAGAAAAGGTGGTAGATGAACAACCCCCCCCCCTCCACCACCCCACAGAAAAAGTGGTAGACGAACGGCCCCCGCCACCACCCTACAGATGGGGCCAGCTTGGGGCGCAATGCATCGCTGGGTAGCGATCTATTTTACTGGTAGTTGTAAAAATTAAATTAAAAAAGGAGAGAGTTCACTGTGGATGAATCTTCCTCCTCCCTGCTACATGGAAAGTGCAATTCATAGATTAGCCCTGTTATAATATGGTACCCTATGTACAGATATAGATATTGGGTGCTGAATTATTTTATGAAGGACTTATTAAAAATCAATGCGCTTATTTACAGAATATTAATGTGACTTGGAATCTGGAGTATGTTTATTGTATATATGGGAAGTTATTTACTTCAATAAATTGTGTAAATAAACAATGTATATCAAATATTACGTAACACAATTTTGGGCCTTTTTTCCCCCTCCCCCCCTTGTAACACGGCGTAACACTTGGCCATACCCCTCCCCCCCCCAATTACGTAACAAAAGTCAAGACCCCCCCCCCCCCCCCCACAGGATATTGAAGTCTATTTAGAGTCATTTATTGCCAGCTGGGAGGCGTGGGGGGGGGGGGGTAGGGAGGGCTTGGTGGACATAGAAGGGGGTCACAATAAGAAATAGGCCCTCTGTGAGAGGGGGCAAAACTAGAAAAGCCTCCATACTGGGGGTCAACACTAAATACTGTAAATTTCGACGTACAACTTGCGGGTAGTACACGAACCAAATCGCCAATTTGGGTTTTAGGATTCTAGGTGCGGGGTCATACAAGTTTCATTTTAATTCCCTAAAGGGTTTTTGGATGTATGCTACAGCACTAAAGTAGCCATAATTAAATCCAATATTTGGCTTATAGTTCTCCCAAGTTGGGGGGTGCGGCTTATAGACTTGTGGTACATTCTGTGGGCAGTAAGGGTTCAGATGGAGGGGGGGGGGTGCCATAGGCTTACATTTGACAGTTACCACACAAGTAAAATCTAAGGAAATGAGAGTGATTAAAGTGTACAGCATCGGAGGTATAGGGTCTTTATGAACCCTCTGGCTCATTTTTGGATGTATAGATTTTAGAGCGCCAATTATCGAACATACTAACTTTAAATCCAAAAAGTCTGAAGGTTCCACTGTCACCTTTAAATAAGTATCAAAGAGCAGAACAAATTATGTCAGTTTGAGATTTCAACACGTGCTGTCAGCACTTTTTATTGCAAGTTTTCTTGTCTCTGTTCTCCTTCTACTTAAAAATAAATATAACATACTCTTTGATATGTATTTGTTTATACGATAGTTACAGTAGTATTTTACAATGTAGGAGCTACACTTACACTGTGATTATAGCATCCGCCGATTTAGATAAAAATATCTTCTTTTTGTTCTGTCGGAAACATATTTACAACATTGTTTTACTTTATACAAAATATACACAAGCCCTTTGATTTGCCACAAAAGGTGTTAATAAATAATACTACACTATATTTTCTTTACACATGGTCCTACAACCCTTAGGAGTTTAATCTATTCCTACTCTGCCAATTTCATGGTCATCCATATACAATTCTGTATAGAACTGTCTCACATTATAGAAAGACAAACCCAAATGAGAAAATATCACACATACTAGTAACTATTACTGCATAAATATTACACATTTGACACTATCCCAATCATAATATCTTTCAAGTATTGCTCTTTTGTTTTGTTTTGCTTCTTTTAATACAATATTTAGAGACACATATTTTCATTCCATGTAATAATCTACAAGTGTCTAAAACTTTCCCAAATAGCAGGAAAAGTTAATAGTAAAAAATAAAATGCAAGGTGGAAAAGTTACATCAAATGTAACAAGGTGACGAACACAAAATATGGTGAAATATGCATGGAATGACAATTATTTACAGATAAACAGTACAATAAATGATGTGGTAAATGCTAACATGTACAAATGCAGTTCAAATGTCACTTTCCCTTCGGGAAGCAATAATTAACAAATGTCGAGTTTGGATGCAAACTGACATATCTCCATCCCAGATTTGAGGCATAGTGCTTTTTGTGAAGACACCCCAAGGTCAATTATTGTACTTTGGTAACTGAGTGTATACTAAGTAGGTCCTAATGAGATAGTTTGAGGATTACATTTTACTATCCCTAATCTATATTTCTTGTCCACATTTTTGAAATGGTGCTTATGTCGTTTTGCCTCCAAACTCTTCAAATATATATTTCTGATCTTCTTTCAGACTGGTCATTGTGGAAAAGGGATATGCCGTGTCTGACCAGATTCTAAGTTTCTCAAAAAGTTTACACTATGTTATCATTCTAGTTCAGGTACACACACTCTTACAAGGCGTTGACACTGCTGTGGGTGGTGGCGTTGTGGTGGAGCGGGTGTTACAAGGCGTTGACGGTGTGGTGGGGGGTGGCGTTGTGGTGGGTGTTACAAGTCGTTGACGCTGCGGTGGGGGGTGGCGTTGTGCTGGGTTGGTTGGGTGTTACAAGTCGTTGACGGTGTGGTGGGGGGTGGCGTTGTGGTGGGTTGGTTGGGTGTTACAAGTCGTTGACAGTGCGGTGGGGGGTGGCGTTGTGGTGGGTTGGTTGGGTGTTACAAGTCGTTGACGGTGTGGTGGGGGGTGGCGTTGTGGTGGGTTGGTTGGGTGTTACAAGTCGTTGACAGTGCGGTGGGGGGTGGCGTTGTGGTGGGTTGGTTGGGTGTTACAAGTCGTTGACGGTGTGGTGGGGGGTGGCGTTGTGGTGGGTTGGTTGGGTGTTACAAGTCGTTGACGGTGTGGTGGGGGGGTGGCGTTGTGGTGGGTTGGTTGGGTGTTACAAGTCGTTGACGGTGTGGTGGGGGGTGGCGTTGTGGTGGGTTGGGTGTGGTGCTGGGTCGTGTGGCACCTTGTTAACGCGGGTACACGTCTGGTCGTCCACCACCTTGTACAGAGACACGGTCCCGCTGGTCGTACCGGCAACCAGCAGCAGGGGCTCCCCGGTAGGACTATCAGCCGCAGAGATAAACCTGTAACAATAAACAATAACAATGTTAGCCTTTGTACAGAATGCAGACATGCCAATAATGCCAGAGTTAGTGTTAATTAAGTGTTTATTGGCAACCTGGATCTTATTATGTAGTATTATATAGTGATGAACGTCTTCAAGTTTTCCCCTGATTTCGATTCTTTTTTATCTTGTGAAGACCTGTACTGAACTATAGAGGACCTTTATTCAGGGGCCTCAATTTGAACATATCAATTCTTTTTGAGATTGGTTAATTTCATGTCTGTATTGTATGACAGCGTAGCCAATGTTTGTAATATAGTTCTCTTACTATACATACATTGTTGTCATCTTTCTATACAAATTTGACGTGGTACATTTGTACAAACAAACAATAACTGTGAGCTTTTTTACAAAAGGGAGTTCTGAATCACCAGAGTTAATTTTTGTATGCCAATATTGACTTGATACAGATTCAACTTTGTATACACTACTGACACTAGATCTGAAATAAAGTCCCCTTTTTCAAGCTTTAATCTAATGCTCCAATATCTGGTCCAATCCCCACTTTCTGTATACTACTGACTCCAATATCTGGTCCAATCCCCACTTTCTGTATACTACTGACTCCAATATCTGGTCCAATCCCCACTTTCTGTATACTACTGGCCAAAGCCCGGTACAAAGGGGCCGTCCATAAATGACGTCATGCTTTTTTGGACCATTTTTGACCCCCCCTCCCCCCCTTGTCATGTTTCGTCATGCAACCCTTGACCCCCCCCCTTAAATATGACGTCATACAGAGAGGACCCCCCCCCCCCCCCCAAGCGTAAAAATGGTACATTAGCAAAGGTTCATAGCTCCCACTGGGGTCTACATGTGTCAAAAGTTGTATGCCTACATGTAATGTTTGAGTCCAGCAACAGGTCTTTTTCACAATTTTGTAGCCGTGTCCACCTTTTAACATTTTTTAGAAGAGGGGGTGGTAGTTTTGATGCATTGAAGATCTTTCCCCCACCCTATGCCTAAAGACGTCCTTAAATAATTCTGCATTTTTGTGGGCCCCAGTGAGCAACCTTGAATCAACTAAAGTTTGCCCACTGGGCCGGACCCTTAACTCTTCTGCATCCCATTCCATCCCTCTTTCACTCAGTAATAACCCTTTAATGACGGATGTTGTTTAAAGATGACATCTGTCGTCATGAATTACCAATGCAGCCTAAACGAGTTACTCACCGATGCTGCATTGGTGCATCATGCCGACCCTACAGGAGTGTCTCAACCCCATAGGGTCGGCATGATGCTTGAATGCAGCCCTGGTGAGTCACTAACCAGGGCTGCATCCATGCATCGTAATGACAAATAGCAAGTCATGATGCATTAATGGCCTATGCTCTCCTTAAAGGGATAAGTACAGTGGTGCATTGGGTGCTTTTCAAGAAAGACTTTATAGACCAATAAGAGGGTCTCATCATAGTTGGCAAAAACTGTAAATTGAACCTTAAACTGTGGAGGTGGAGGTAAGGGTGGGGGCACCCAAGAGTTTTCTCCAGTCAACACCAAATGTACTGAAAAGGTTAGGCATGCCATGATATCCAAATTTTGTTAGGGAATATATAGACAAATGCCAATGCCCATTGATACGCTCTCTGCTGTATTTCACACGTGAAATATGGCAGAGAGGTATCAATGTAGTTGGCATTTGCATTTATTTTTTAGTTTAAGCCATTTAATGAAGAAAAGACAGCTTTATCTTAGGCCATTGAATACGTCCACATTGTATTCAATGGGGGGCATTGAATATGGCCCTTCCTATAGTTATGCATAGTAAATCACGTAGTTAAAAAAATAAAAAACCATACTTTGATTGACTTTGTTCTGCAATAGGCTTCAGAAATCTTGAAGGGGCGTGCTGGCATGAGAATATATGGTGCATATAAGAGATCCACCCCCTCCCCCTGCCCCACCTCTCCTAACACCTCCCCCCCTCCTCCTGTATTGCATTCCCCACCCCCTCAGTGGCAGCAAAATAATTTGTAAATTGGGTGTTCGGCTATTCTGTAGCATATCAGGAGGGTGAGGAAGAGCTCGCCAAAGTAGGGTAAAAGTATGTTCACCCTAGGTACTATGGGGGGTCTAGAAAATATAAGAAGTCAAATAGTGTCTGCCCCCCTTCCCAACCCAACCCCTGCAGACCATTTTGGAAAATCTGAAATTGCAAATTCTTCACTGATATTCCTGTGTACCTTTTCTTTGCTTTCCCTCCTTTCCTCGGTTTCCTTTTTTTTTTCACTTTTTATCAAACATGACGTCATACAACACCTGACCCCCCCTCCCCCCCTTGTCATGTTTCGTCATGGTCCTTGGTACCCCCCTCCCCCCCTGCAGCATGACGTCATTTATGGACAGCCCCTAATGCCACTCTTTGCACACTACTAACCTCCAACCCTGCTACAACCCCCACTTTCTGTATACTACTGACTCCAAAACCTAGTATGCTATCAATCTCTGTAGGTGGCAGCACCCCTTTAAATAAGGTACATGTAAACTAATACTCATTGCAATGGAAAAGACTAAGGTGAATTGGTCACTACTGACCACATTGACAGTATTAACTAACCTAGCTTGGTCATATAGGGAGCCAGAAATTGACCAACTAGGTTAGGTACTATTGACTGATTTGTTAGCCAGGACTGACTAAGCCCACTCCAAATAATATTCTTGTTCCTCATCACCACCCAAATTGTGTTTTGTGAATTGATTTTTTTTTTTTTGCAAACTTTAAGGAAAAAGTCAATAATGATAGGTTGGGTACTATTGGCTGATTTGTTAGCCAGTACTGACTAAGTTCTGGGGCCTAAAGATTAGGCCAAAAAAAAGAGAGGTTTGTTTCAGGTAACATGGCAAGAAAATGTAGGGTCGGTAGGTCCGATTTCTTTTTTTTTTAACTTTTTTTTTTTTAATATGAAAGTACTAGCCGGCCTCTCCGAAAACCCTAAAATTTACCAAAAAGGGGTAAAAATACAATTTTTCCCAAAAATTGCATGAAAAAACGTAGGGTCGGCCCTGTTTTGATAGGGTCGGTCGAGTTACCTGAAACAAACCTTTTTTTTGGCCTTATCAGTGTACTTACTTGACATCCTCAGGGTCCACGTCTCTGGTGTTCCTCTGTCTGTACAGTGTCTTCCAGTCCTCCCCATGTCCTCCTGCGTAGTGCGCCGACTCAAACACGGGGAAGGAGACCCGGTCGTCAGGCAGACTGTACAGCAGGATCACACCCGGCCGCTCGGTGGCAATGAACAGCACCGTCTTACCGTTCACAACGCCCACATCCAGGGTCTCTGCCTCTGGGCCCTGGAGGAGGAGGAGGAGTTAGGTTATCATATATGAGTATAGAACAGAACAAGTACGAGATTAGGCCACTCAAAAAAAAAGTTTTTTCTCATCACCTGCAGAGAAAAATGTGACTAATTTGTTTTGGGGAGCTGAAATATGTACCATAAGTGAGTTTTAGAAGGTTCAACGCTATGACTCACTGTTGCTTAATGCTGAGCAAAGTTATGGTACATAAAGATTGTTTTTCAGGCAACTGGGTAAATGGTAATGTCCCCCCTCCCCTCCACCTGCAACTGAACCCATTTTTGAGGTCCCCCCCCCCACAAAAAAAATGGTTAAACCTAAAAGGTCAGGCTGGAAAGGTCAATAAATACAAGAAGAAACCACTTTAAATCTGCTTGCCACACTGCGGTCATACGCTAAGGTGACACAACATGAATAGATTGTCAATAAATGTATATCGCTCATTTTGTGTGAACCTCTACCCAGCAAATTGAAGTCAGTTTGAGTGACTATGTGTGAGCCCCTCACACCTGCGTTGGTTGAATCAGAAATGAGTCATATAGTGTTATAACACAGCCTCACCAGCACTGACACAAGTGTGATATAACACAGCCTAACAAGGACTCACATATGAGTCATGACTCAACCTCATCAGCACTCACACATGTGTCATAACACAGCCTCACCAGCACTCACACATATGTTATAACACAGCTTCACCAGCACTCACACATATGCCATGGCACAGCCTCACCAGCACTCACACATGTGTCATGATGTCTCACCAGGAGGGGACCATATTTTGTTTATCAAATCTTTAACTTTATTGATAACATCAATTAAACTGTTGATCCTGTTTCCATGGGAAGGTTTCTTGGATGGTTATTTCTCCATAGTTGGCTCCATTGTCCTCCTCTATAGATTCTGTAAAATTATTTTTTTCTGGAATGAATCATATTGAAGACATTAGACATGAACACTGACATAATAAACAATATTAGTTTATGCCTCTGTAGAATTCACAATTTAATATCTAGTTCAAATAACACTGAAAGTACTGTAAGACAACCCACCTGTGGCTACATCTGTTCTCCTTGCTTGTTTCTACCTGTCTGCATATTCTGCAATAAATTAATCACAGAACATTAGAGAAGAGTAAAGACATAAAATACTGTAGTAGTTTATGCTACAGTAAAATTCACAATCATCTGCATGTACAAATAACACTAGGTATACTGTAGGACAACCCACCTGACATCTGTTCTCCTTGCCTGTCTCTGCCTGTCTGTTGTGAATGCTAGGTGCTATGGACTGAGAACAAAGGAAATGGCGGGAAATTTGAAATTGACCAATCAGGACTCAGGAAACCCATATAGTGTGTCATTGTGGGTGATGATGTGTCATATTGAGTGAGAGCTGACAGGGAGTGACTCATAGTCACACATGTGTCAGAACCTGCCATGCTTGTTCAGATATGGCATGTGCCCCTATTATCACCCCCTGCAGCATAATGTTTTAGCCTGTTATCAAGAGTTCTTAACTGTTTCTCATGATTATATGGGCCCATGTTGGTCACTGATCATCATATTTTTAGATTATTGTAAGACCCAAGTCAATCAATGTTTAAATACTGTGTAAGATCTAAATGCTTTCTATTCAGTGCTATGCCCCATAGAGAAAAGTAATCCTCTTTTTTGCCTTAAATATGAGGCTAAATACATTATTATTGACCATCATTATGTTCCCTCTTTACATATGTTCACAGCCATATAAGTAAACAGGTTGGTTATGGGATGAGATCACTAAAAATAACCTTTAACTGATACACCATCTCTGCAAGCTATAAGCCATATCAGTCCATACAATTTCCATAGTCTCTTAATGCTGAAACCATGGTGATAATGCACCACACTGAGTGAGAGCTGACAGGGAATGACACATCATGACACATGCGTCATAACCACCTTTGGGGGCATGGGTCAGCATGAGTGATGCTGAGTGAGACCTGACACGTAGTAGCTCATAGCCACACAGTGTCCTCACACAGCTCTAGTAAAATGAGTGAGGATGCGTGATACTGAGTGAGAGCTGACAGGTAGTGGAGCAAAGCCACACAGACTCACACACTGGTTCTTGTAAAATGAGTGAGGATGCTTGGTTCTGAGTGAGAGTTGACTAGGAGTGGCTCAGGATGACTCATTGCGTGATCACGCGAAATAAGCTCACCATGCATCACCAATCATGACACAGGGTGGCGCCAGTTTGCTGGGTACTTAAACGTGAAGACGACTACCATAATACTATATAAACTGTGGTTAGTATGCCAGTGCAACTTATAGGTCCAGCCCAGAGTCAGGGTGCGGCTTATACCTGAGTTTTTTTAATCTATATTACAGCACTAAATCAGCAATTTTCAGACCCCCTGTTTAATAGGCATATGGGATATCTCAATGTCAGGGTAGGGCTTATAAGTGTCAGGTTTATATGTGAGAATTTACAGTACCGTAAAACCTCGCGTATATGCCACGGCTAGTACGCGAATCAGATCGGTAGTGCGGCCTATAGAATGCGGCTTATACGTGAGTTTTTGCTACTATGGTACAGTAGTAAAGTCACCAAAATCAGATCGCCCATGCGGCTTATAGGATCGGCCCAAACCCTAGGTGCGGCTTATACGCGAGTTAGGCTTATACGCGAGGTTTTACAGTACATACCTTCTTCCTTGAGCGTGCGTCCATATTGGAGTCAGGACCACCATCCTTAGCCTGGCCGTCAGAGCTGAATACCTCAGGGTAGGTCTGGGCGATCCTCTGCTCCACGTCGTCCCGGGAGTCGTAGACCAGACTCAGATCCCTCTCGTCCCACACAGAGAAGCTACGACCCCCGTAGGCGTGAAACTTGTTGATCTTACCCGTGACTGGGTTTATACCATCCAAAGTGCTCATCCGCAGTCGTCCTGAAGGTAGGAGAGAGGGAGATGTAAATATTGGTTTATTAATTTGTTACATACTTTAATGGTCAATAATGGTAAAAAAGATTCTGCCAATCAAACATGTATATATTATAGGTACTAGAACACTGGTTTAAGGTCATATAATTTGCAAATTATCATTAACTGACTACAGTCAACCCTCACTTTCTTGAATTTGGAAGCAAATAATTCAAGGAATTAAGTCCAAATATAATAGGGACATATAAGGGAAGTTGCCAGGCAACTATCTGAAGAAGTGACCCAGCTAACCAAAAAAACAACATTATTTTACGTCAAAATAATGTTTTTAACATTGTAATGCCACAATAAGGAGCCATAGGGAAACTTTATATAACATTGTTTCACGTTTTTTGGTAGTGAGGGTTGACTGTCCCAATATCTGATTAGATTCATGAATTAGATAGTAGCAGAACTCAGTGAAATTAAAGAGCTGAGCAGGTGGGTTCAATCTAAATATTTTGATCTCCGAGAGGAGTGTAATCAATACTCACCAAGTTGAGCGTCATCAGCAAGGGCGTCCTTGAGTGTCTGAGACACACAGTCGTCCACAAGGTCGTTCTCCACAAAGTACTTCCCCGGGCGGCCATCGGAGAAGTCAAACGGGAAGTCTGGCTGCTCATACTCCTTCTCCTCCCCCTCGTTAGCTGTTATCAAGTACCCCCGGCCCCCGATGGTGACGTGTTTAGCACCGTCCGGCTGGTAGAGGCTGTAGATGGGCCACGACTTGAGGTGGATACCTGGTGCAAATGGGATGTATGGTGAGCACTAGAATCTACTTTCTGTTAATATTCATCAATATATTCATAGGGGCCATTTAAGCATGACATCTTCACTTTTCAGGCGTTTTAAAAAACAAACAAATCAACAAGTGATATAGCATAGGAACAACATGCTTATTTCATCATTCCCCATATACCCCGTATCCCTGATGGATGACGTCATACTTGAATAGCCCCATACTGACAATTGGTAGTTTTGTTCATAAACTAATGGGAAAGAGTTACAACTTAGAAAACACCCAAATGTCTCCTTTCTCTTATACCCCCTTTCCGACGACAGACAAAACTAAAATATATTTTAGATTTATAGGGAGTATAATTGAATAGGAAAGCACTCATGTGAGTTTGGGTAGAAATTATCAAACTAAACCTACCGCCATCCTTATCACTGGTGTCCATACCGAGCCCCTCCCAGGCCTTAGCACCGAGAGGGTGCAGCTCCATGACCTCTCCCTTCTCTATGTCCACGGTGGCCACCGCATTGTTCTCCTGAGGATGTGAAAGGTGTCACAGGTTAGAATAACAGGCACGACATCCTGGTACTTAACCCTTTAAGAGCTGCATAATGTTTAACCCTTTAAGGATGCATCATGCCCTTGACTTAATGCGTCATGCCCTTGGTCGTCATGATGCATGAATGCAGCCCTGGCCAGTAACTTGCCAGGGCTGCATTCAAGCACCATGCCCACCCTACGGGGTTAATACATTCCTGGAGGTCAGCATGATGTATCAATGTAGCACTGGTGAGTTAGTTGTCAGGGCTGCAATGGTGCATCATGATGACAAATGTTGACTTTCAGTGACATGCATCCTTAAAGGGTTAATATATTATCCCCTAGATTTTTTAATCATGGTGAATGAATACAGCCCTGATTAACTGATGAGTCTACTATGTAACATGATGACAAATCATAATGGGTGAACAAGGTAATAAGTTGAAGTTCATCTCTAATGATGTGGCTCAAAGTTAGATATACCCACACAGCATTGTTCTAGATCTACTGATGATGCAATGCTATAGTTACTTCTATTGCTCTGCTTAAATAGGCCAACAATAGTAAAACCAAAAATATGTCCTTCTATACTATGAATCAACAGTAGATTCTACTGCCCATGTACACTAATTAATACCGCAGTATGTACTGTAAATCTACTATATATATATATATATATATATATATATATATATATATATATATATAAATATATATATATATATACCTTATAGCAGTGTTGTTATAAGACCATTCACTACCACTTCTCATTATTAACTTCAGCATCAAGTAGTGGTGACCAAGGTAAAACAGCACTATTTCTGGACAATAACTTACCTCCAGGATAATGTAGGCGATGGTGTCGTTAGAGTTAATAGCGACGTATTCGGGTTCCAGGTCCTGAGCGAAGGTGGTCTTCATATTAGTGCCCTCCCCCCGGTACACCCAGCGCACCCCCTTAGCCACATACTCCGCCGCCCGGTCGTTAAACCGGGTGAAGTTAGCGAGCTGCACGTTAACCCGACTGGACGGGCGCTGACCACGGAACTTGATGATGGCGACGCCCCCCTCCGGGTCAACCACCTCGCCGTCAATCATCCGTAATTCACCTTCAAGGGCGACCACGATCCTGCGGCAGTTCTTGGTGAACTTCACCATGTCTGGCAGCGCGCCAACTGTAATGGAGGGAAGTTCAACTTAATGGTAATTCACATGTCTATTGTCTTGATCCTCCGACATTTGGTTATGGGAGGAACCAATAGGGTGAAATTACAGCATCTGTGGCTAAGTTAATTGAATGGTCATTCCAATTCATTTTCTATTGACCCTTTAAGATTTGGTTACAGGAATAGTTTTATGAAATTTTTCCATTCCTAGTTTCTTAGTAGGTGATGAGGAGGAGTGATAATTTTTGCGGCCGCCCACCCTCGAGAGGAGTATAAAAATATATTTCTGCTCCCCCCTCTTTCAGTAGGCCTACCCTGGACCTCAAAGAATAGATTCATTACAAGGTAGAATATCAACATACCTGCTATGTTATGTAGCAGCTTCATTCGGTTGGTGTTGCGGTTATACCCTTTGAAGATGTAGACCCGGCCATCTAGCGGGTGTACCTCATTGTCAAAGGCCACGGCCACGTACCCCCCACACACCTCCACATCTGTCAGTTCACCCCCCTTCAGGGTGGTACGGTACACAATGTGGGGCTTGGTAGGGTCCGACACGTCTATCGCATGTAGCAGGTCTGTGCCTGTAGATAGAGACAATGGTTGAGGGTTTGAGAGAAGAAGTAGGATCACTCTAACTCTCAAATGGTAGTCCAGCCCCGATCACTGAGGTAACTCTCCCCACAACTCTAAAGTGACTCCCAATCATTAGGGAGTCCTAGAACAGAGTCATTATAGAGTCATTATAGCGTTATTTTAGAGTCCTGCTAATGTTTAGGAGTAGCGTTAGAGTCCTGGGGAGAGTTACCTCAGTGATCACGTCGGGAGTTATAGTGATTCCACTTCTTTTCTGTGTGTTGTTTATTTCATGACCTTCACATTACATGATATTCAGAACATGAGATTTGTCCAGGATTTTTAACAACATGATAATTAAACCAACCAGTTATACTACCGGTATGCTTGTCACTAGATGAGTGCTTGTGCATCTCGTATGAAGTGAGAAGTAATGTTATCTTAGAAAACTGTGGGGTGATCTGTTTTATTGGCATTTATGTGGTGATAATAGAGTCATTATTACTATGAATTTTACAGGTTGAACTGATTTTCATCAAGGTGGTAATCCTCTTGAGTAAAATATATCTACAGTGGAAGCCACATATAACTTCACTGTTTTATTAAAGGATTTAGAGCTTGTGTAACCCTGTAAGGATAGTGTCATGCATCAAAAGCATACAATGCTGATAAGCAATTCGCCAGCACTGTATTGGCCACTCATGCCAAATCCTTGAGAGTGTAAGGTCTACGTTGCTGCATTCATGTATCCTGAGTCAAAAGGGCATAGTCCATTAGAGAAATAAGTTTTTTTTAAAGGATTAGGAAGTCAAGTATGACCGCCAGATAAGACAGCCATACCTCATTGTCAGATGATATGTAGTGTCTATTGCTATAAAACCTACGTATAGACAACGTATTGCTAGATATGCGTTTAGACCACGTATAGTGTCAAGAGGGTCCGGGGTCTGGGATCATTATATGTGGGGGTGTGAGGCATGTAGTGTGTACCATAAAGTACCAGAGAACTAGTGGCACACATACATGTATCAGTGTGTGTGATAAGTGACAATCATGGATCCAGCAGTCACCGTTACACAACGTATATCCTATTTGTTATCTGCATACCCTAACCGATACCCATTGGTAAGGCCACTCAAAGAAAAAGTTGTTTCCCATCACTGCGCGCATCATAAAAATCATGAGTCGGGAAAACTTTAAAATTATCATTTTCTTTACATTTTTGATGAAAAATATGTTAAAATTGGAAGAATATTGGCAAATTTGGTATCAAATTAAAGCTTATGCTGTGAGTAATGCAGTCAGATTGGAATAACTGCATTGCATTCTAAAAACTCTGAATTACTAAAATGTGAAAATTGCTCGCAAAAGCCCAAATTTCCCTATGTGCATGTACTTGCACCAAGTAAAAAAAACAAAAAAAAAAAAACACGCCCTCGTCATATTTTTCACTGCTTGGTAATGAGAAACAACTTTTTTTAAGTGGCCTAACGTCTAACCGTCCAGACTTTATACCTGGGTTTTATCTTGACTCACCCCTCTATTCACGGCCTTCCTTCATCCTCTACACCCTCCCTTCCCATCCAACAAACAACAGGGTTTATAACACATTGACCCCCATCCAACCTACGTAGCTTGTACCTTGACAAGACTTCTGCTACCACCCCCCCCCCTCCATCCCCATCACCAGAGGAGCTATTATAATTTGACCACTAGAAAGGCTTCCCATAACGTGCATAGCGAGCTGCAGTTCTACAATAGGGTGACGTGTCCTTAAGTCTCATGACCTTTAACCTACATAATACATGTACCCTAATGCTACATGCCCGCTTGTCGTCATGATGTACCAGTATACCCTTCCCCAGTGGGCACAGAATTCAGTTCAACGTTGAATCAATATTGTATCGAGATTGAATCAATGTTGATGACCAGCTGTCCAAAGTTGATTCAAGGTTCTGTGCCCATTAGCTTGGGGCGGGTCTCCTCTGTAGGGTCAGCATGAATGCAGCACTGGCGCGTTATTCTCTAGTGCTGCATTTTTTGCTTACACAACAGAGTATACTGCACTAAACCCGCAGATCTTACTGCACGTCCAGTAACAGTCAGAGTGCAGTCGGGACAGGTACTCAGTCCTATAATATAGGGGCGCTGGGCCTTAAAGGCACTCTGATGCTGCCCGTAAATGGTTAACGTGGGTCATATCTATAAATAACTCAAACCCTGCCGATTCAGACACTGCTGGTGCTACACTGGCTCCCTGATGTATCGATTTCCTCCTGCAACCTAGCCATAGATATCTGATTGCCTCACACTCTGCCTGGCGCATGGGGAGGGGTGAGAATAGAGGCATGGTAACTCTGGGTTATCTTTATAACTATGGTATGTGTCACACTATAGTGTAGAGTCATGGGGGGAAATCGGGCGGGGTCCTTCATCCTATGTATTGTATACATACAGGAGAGACGTGGGTGTTATGATGTAGCTGTCCTCCCTCACCGAGACTGTATACATCATGTGGTGTATAGGTGTCGAGTAAGGCTAACCCATTCATTGACAGCAAACTGCGTTGAGACATGTTCTACATGCTCTTTGCCGTCAAGATGCATTCGTGCAGCCCTGGCGAGTCTTGCCAGCGCTGCTATTGTGCATCATGCCGACCCATTGGGGTTGTCTCAACCCCGTATAGGGTCGACATGATGCACCCAGGGAGGTATCTTAAATTATTTTTACCCGGATGTGTGGTCATGGGCTTGAACATCTGACCCATATAGGAGTATGCTGATTTCTTAAAAAACGACCCACGTTGGGTGTAAAATCTTAAAAAGTATACCCATATTGGTGCATTGTATAACAACTCATAACATTATCTTATGGCTATGTAGGCCTATAGGTTGTAATGTTGAGGCAGTAGCTACCTCTATCTAGACAAGAGTAGAGTGAATACCATTAGATGTATAAGTTATTCTAAGCAAATACTATGGGGGAGCGGCTCAATTAATTCCTCTGTCCTGATTATCATCTATGCACCTACAGAGGTGATTCTGAAAAAAAATGTACCCATATAGGTGTACACCTCTCCCCTCCCAAGGGGCTGAAAAAGGACCCAAATCCCTCCAAATCATGACCACACCTCCGGGTATACTTGGAGCTGAGATATCTCCCCGGGATGATGCACCAGTGAAGCACAGGGCTGCATCCATGCATCATAGCGACCGTAGGCATGGTGCATTAATATAAAGACATTAAGCGTTCAAGCATAGTGGGCACGGTCCAGCTCAAGAGTGCTTTACCAAGCGCTTATTTTAAACCCTACCGAGAATTTGCAGGGCTTAATAATCAAATATGCTGTCCTTAAAGGGTTTAAGGTTAATACGAAAGCAGTACTCAACTGCCGTGTAGACGATGTGGTTGTCAGGATCGGCATGATGCAACCTTACTCACCAGAGCTGCATTCATGCATCATGACAACCAAGGGCATGATATATTACTGCACCATGCTGTCCTTAAAGGGTTAAGATTAACCCTTTAAGGACGGCATGATGCCTTAATGCATGATGCCTTTAGTCATCATGATGCATGAATGCAGCCATGGCGAGTAACTCGCCAGTGCTGTATTCAAGCATCATGCTGACCCTATGGGGTTGAGACACTCCCAAAGAATCGGCATGATGCACCAATGCAGCACCAGCGAGTTACTCGCTAGGGCTGCATTGGTGCATCATGACGACAAATGTCATCTTTTATCGACATCTGTCCTTAAAGGGTTAACACGGAAGCAGTACTCACCGACAGTGTAGACGATGTGGCTGTCCGGGTCGTATGCCGACTGTTCTGCGGCGTCCTTATTAAAGGCGTAACGCGCCACCCGGCCTCTGTACGTGTAGGGCAGGTACAGGGTGGACAGGTGGGACAGATGCAGCTCGGCCACCGACAGGGACAGGGACAGGGACAGGAGGAGGGACAGGGACAGGGGGACAGACTGCATGCTGACTGTGTGGTACTGTGAGACTGTGAGTGGGTGACAGCTGGTATGCTGTATAGCTGCAGCAGCTCAGGCTGTGGTCTAGATCTAGTTGTGTCAGTGGTATACTGGAAGTGGTCTGGTGGTGGTAGTGGTTGTGTAGAGGGTGAGGGTGGTCCTGTCTATACCAGACCTGGTGCCAGCCTTATATAGGCACACCTTGACCTGACATCAGGACATCACATGGGGGTAGCTGTACACACAGTGTTGGGGGGGGGGGGGTGAGGCAATGGCTGATAGGGTAGATACACCTTGAGTCGGACACACACTTTGAGACAGACACTTGAATTTGGGCCTACTCAATTACTCTACCCTATTTATTTCATGGTGAATACGGCACTCCCATTGCCTCAAGGAAGGCCTATTTAACACCCCCCGTGAAATAACCCTCGCCCGTATTTCACGGCCTTTAAAATTAGTAAAACTGATGATAAAAGCACGATAAAATAGCTTTTTCAGACCAATTAAGACGAATTTCGACAAATATGGTTAGTTGTGACATGAAATAAACACAAAGGAGCACTCATATAGTCCCCCACTCGGCTCCGCCTCGTGAAATAACCCTCAGTGGGGAACTATACTCGTGAACCTTTGTCTATTTATCCGTGAATAATGATAAGGTTTAAGTGTATTTTTTCAATAAATCACCAACTCAAGTCCTACATGAGTAATTAGAAATAATATCAGGGTCTATTTCAGGGTATGTGTTTGACTCATGGTGAATCTACCCTAATGATTTTCATAGATAACACGTGGGAGGGCATGTCATACTATAACATAAGAGAATGGCGGAGACACCAACACCACGTGTGCCCGGTGTGTACATGCAGGTAGATAACACAGACCCACGTGTACCAGCAGTGAGCTTCCTGAAGGTGTGCGCAGGTACACACGCCGCCAGCCAATCAGCGGCCAGCTTACATGGGGCCTGACCAATGAGCGCCGTGCTGAGGTGTGTGTCAGGGGAGGCCCATGTGTGCAGGAGGCAGTGAGTTAGTAACTACCTCAACTGATAAACTAATCATAGCCTGATAGCAAGGTACTTTAAACTTTTAAATAACCCTTTAATGATAGCATCATGCCTCAGTTAAAAGCTTCAGCTTATGGCCCTACACCAAGAAGCATTGCCTACACCCCTAAATCCGACAATGCAACATTGGCCTCTTTTGGGCCTAAAGTGATGGGATAGGTATGATAAATAGATAGTGACATCGGACAGATGACAGTTCTTAAAATCAATTTGGCAACATGAGAATTTCTTAAAATCGACAGGCGACATGGGAACCCCCCCCCCCCCGAAAAAAAGGGTCCCCTAACTTTGTTCATCAACAAATGATGCACCAATGCAGTACAGTTGATTGCAATGGCATTGCATTGGTGCATCATGGCAACCCTTTGGGGTGTATCAGCTCTGAAGTATCAGTATGATGTATTCATGAATCATTACGACAAAAGGGCATGGTGCAATCATTTAAAGCACAATGCTGTTCTCAAAGGGCTAAAACAGTGGCCTGCGCGTTTTATGATAAGGACCGCTCTGGAAAGGTCCTCTGCGGTAGTCTCCCTGTCAACTTGAAACTCCAAACCTAAATATAAATCCTCGGGCAATCTCAATGTCCAGATAGCCACATGACAATATTATGGAGCTGCCGGTAAAAGAAAACAGCCGGCAGTGAGTAAAGAGATAACACCATATGTCAACATAGTCAAATTTCCAGTTAAAAGCATTTTACTCCTCTCAGGTGTTGGGGCTGGTGTTCTTACTGTAGGTGTATTACCATATCGAGGTAATTAATAGGCGGACAGACAGACATAGAAAGGAACAGTGATGTAAGAGACCCCCCCCCCCCACCCTAAATTACAGAGGAGGCAGGGCTGAATATGTTTGCCTCCCCCCCCCCCCCCCCCCAAAAAAAAAGACGCTACCGTAAAACCTCGCGTATAAGCCGTGGCTAGTACGCAAATCAGATCGGCAGTGCGGCTTATAGGATCGGCCCAGGGTCGGGGGCGGCTTATACGCGAGTTTTTGCCACTATGATACTGTATTAAAATCGGCACATTCAGATCGCCAGTGCGGCTTATAGGATCGGGCGTAACTCAGAGTGCGGCTTATACGCGAGTTAGG
This sequence comes from Harmothoe impar, assembly GCA_947462335.1. Taxonomy (NCBI): domain Eukaryota; kingdom Metazoa; phylum Annelida; class Polychaeta; order Phyllodocida; family Polynoidae; genus Harmothoe; species Harmothoe impar. The sequence continues at coordinate 11,873,221 of OX381713.1, forward strand.
CTTATAGGCGAGGTTTTACGGTACACTGTAATAAACATAATTCCCAAACCTTACCTCTCCAACATAGGAAAAGGGCACAGGGAACTGGGCCCCTAAATAAAATTAAAGGAAGACTCAAACACTATAGTTTACCATACAGCTCCATATGCATAATGCATAAACTGGTTGAAGTGGGCCCCCTCACGCCCCCCCCCCCCTCCGAATGAATATTTGTTTCATACAACTCTGCCAGGGACAAACAGACACGGACAATGAGAGACATACGTAGAGGAAAATATAATAATATATAAAACCCTTGAACTTGAACATGACAATCAGGATGTAGCTCTGATATGACTCACGGAATATGTGCCGAAAGGTGGACCGGGGTCGATAACCACGGCGCTTCACTTGTGGGGCTCCATTATCAGACAGATGACTTGTATAGTGGAAATCATGATGTCGGTATGCTGCAATACAGGAAGACGTGAGGGAGATAGGGAGAGAAGGGAGTGGAGGGGCACAGAGAAAGGATGGAGGGATGGAAGGCAGGGACTTGTAGATTAAACAACTATATATATAAGGTCAGTATATGTTCCAATATGCGGGGACATGAAGAAATTAAGGGATTGGGTGTAACATGGATTTACATATACTTGTGTTAGTATTATTGGGTGTAACTGTAAGGATGCAGAGAGAGAAATGAGTGAGCACAGAGAGAAGAAACAGCATCAAAAGGGAGTCCAGGTTGCCTCCAGAATGACTGCCCTCTCTAAGGGAGTCCAAGTCGCATAAGGGAGCCTCTGACTCTCTGGATGACCTAAGGGAGTCACCTGGGGGAGTCATATGATCCAGAGAGCTATATGACTCCCCTAGGTGACTCCCTCATGTCAGCCAGAGAATCACCTAGGCTCCCTCATGCGACCTGGACTCCCTTTTGACGCTGTTTCTTTTCTCTGTGATTGAACTCAAATACCAATCAAACCATATTCAGTTTGGGCAATAAATCGGTCGGGAATATTCTATTCCCCCCCACCTCCCACTACCTTATATATATATATATATATATACATATATATATATATATATATATATATATATATATATATATATATATATATATATATATATATATATATATATATATAAATTCATATTTATGTATATATATATATATATGTATATATATATATATATATATATATATATATATATATATATATATATATATATACATATATATATATATATATATAGGTGGTGTGTCAATAAAGTAGGCCTTGAAAAGGAGGTTCAACGAGCATATTTACATTGGTTTTTGCCCTGTCTATAGGACAGTTATTGTATGGGGATACTATGATTATCTCCCTCCAGCTGTTTTGTGTTTTTTACCCCTGTGAAGTCAGCTCTCAACATTCAGGCACCATTGTGAATTTGCTACATTGTAGTACTCATGACATTTCCTGCAACATGCCTGATGCTACCTTATCTTGTTTAAAGTCCACTCTTCCGTGGAGTACCTCTGTGGATAGATTGGACGAGAGAACATAATGCCTTGACACAAATACCCAGTTATGAAATGCTATTAAAGCAAAGTAGTGACTGAGTAAGCTTTGCTTTAATGTTTAATTATTTGTAAAGTTATATCAATTACAAATGATAAGGAGAAGAAACAGAATATCTTGCTGTCTCCAGCAATCACTGCGATACTCTCGTTTCCCAATCCTTCCGAAGGAAGGCTCTGGTAACAGCCAAATGACCCTGAACTTGGGAATTTGCTGGGTCTGGGCGATCCCTGCTGGTAGCCTAGAACGAGTGGACAGGAACCAGAATGTATGATGGTAGTTTTACCATCAGCCTTTCTGCTTCCATTTCCTTTTCCTGTCCGCTGGTTCCAAGCTACCAGCAGGGGTTTCCCAGAACCAGCAAAATCCCAAGTTCAAGGTGATTTGGCTGTTACCAGAGCCTTCCATCTGAAGCATTTGGGAACGAGAGTATTGCTACCACTGCTATGACCTATGACAAGGTCTCCAGCTGTATATAGTACCATGGTTACCGACAGCCCTGGCCAATCACACGTCTGCATATATACAAATTGTGACTTCATCTTCTGTCAGCAGATATATTTCACTCTCACACCGGTGGCATTATTTATTGACTATCTTCAAGCAGATATTGGGTACAGGATAGCATTGGAGGTCTAGTAGAGTTACAATTAATATCATGTCTCAATTATAGGCGTTAGCTTATGGCCCTAGACCCCTAAATTTGACATGGAGATGCCTTTTTTGTGGCTTAATGACATGGAACAGGGAGAGGAAATAGATGGTGACATGGGACAGGGGACATTTCTTAAAATCAATATGGCCGCATGGGCATTTGTTAGAACCGACAGGATACATGAGGACCCCTCCCCCCCTCCATCAAAAGCCACAGGCTTTGTTCATCGTCATGATGCACTAAGGGAGTGCTCATTTTTTAACAACAGGGGGGGGGGGGCGGTGAGATTTCGCGCGAAGTGACGAAATTTTTTCACCCCCCCCTAAAGGGGTCGACATTTTTTACCCCCCCCCCGGCAGGCCGAAAATCTTGCGCGTTCGCGCCCCTTTGTAGCATAGTAACGCGCAGGCTTTTTCCCTCAAAACAGGTTGACTTTTTTTGACCCCCCCCCCAAGAGGGGTCCAATCTTTTTACCCCCCCCGTCAAGGGGTCCAAATTTTTTACCCCCCCCCCCAAATCCACCACCCCCCCTGTTGTTAAAAAATGAACACTCCCTAATGTAGCACGGGTAATTGCACTGGCATTGCATTGGTACATCATTCCAACATGTTGAGGTTGTATTAATGAAGTAGCAGTATGATGCACTCATGGATCATGACGACAAAAGGGCATTGTGCAAACGTTAAAGGTACTATGCTGTTCTTAAGGGGTTAACACAGTGGCAGATTCATTTTATGATAAGGACCGCTCAGGATAGGTCCTCTGCATGCCAACTTCAAACTCCAAACCTAAATATAAACCTTGGGGCAATATCAATGTCCAGATAGCCACATGACAATATTATTATGATGCTGCTGGTAAGAGAAAACAGCCGGCAGTGAGTAAAGAGATAACACCATATCACGTGTTGCAGTCAACATAGTCAGTGAACAACTAGACAAAGGCCCATAGCCAGAGGATATTTTGGTATCTTTCCCCCCGAGGTGGGGCTGGGGCCGCATCCCACGATGCAGCCCCAGCCCCACCAAGGGGGGAACAATACCAAAATATCCTCTGGCTATGGGCCTTCGCCTTTATTTCATGGTTTTTACTCTTCAAAATATGTTTAATTGCATATATATGGCCATAATAATTTGAACAAATCATGACGTCACAGGCCATGGGATATGGGAACACCATACCCCATGGGGGGCATGGGATACAGGATTTCTACTACTTAAGCATAGTGGTCATCGTATCCACCATGGAATTATGGGGACTTCTCACCTATAGGGTATATCATGTTGTATATCATGTTAAGTCAACGCTTAAAACTGGTTGAAGTGGGCCCCCTCGGCCCCAAATGAGGATTTGCTTCTTACAACTCTGCAGGCACAAACAGATAGGGCCAATGAGAGACATATGTAGGAGAGAATATAGTAATATAAAAGCCCTTGAAATTGAACTTGAACCCAGGCAATCAGGACGTAGCTCTGATACCATGGCATGTGCCAGAAGGTGGACTGGGTCAATAACCAGGGCGCTTCACTTGTGGGGCTCCTTTATCAGACAGATGTGTTATAGAGTGGACATGAGATCAGAATGGTGCAATGCAGGAAGGAGGGAGAGAGTGATGGGTGTAGGGAGGGAGGGGGAGAAGGCATTACATTCTGTGGTGAGAGATGGTGTCACCCGCCGAATTATCTCTCTGTGTGGATACAGCCATCTTTATCAACCGGTTGATAATCCATGTTAATTCATGCAGTTTGATTTGATTCAAACCCAAGCATTTGCTCAGAGGGTCACACTTCTGTTGGAGATTTGAATCCCAGCAGAGAGGCCTTCAGAATGAAGGCATGTATAGTGGAGGGGCACAGAGAGACACAGGGAGGGGAGATGGGGGAGAGGCAGGCAGGGAGGGAGGGAGGGAGTGAGTGAACCTCTGAGATGAGAGTCAGGCACTGTTGGACTCTCGTTACTGCTACACCAAAGGTCTTCTCTGTGATCAAGGTCAGCCATTACTATCTAAAAAGCCCACGGTTGCCTTTCACCATTGACTTTCAGGCCAATGAGTGTTTGGAGAGAAAGTCAAGCAATGCTGGGCCCTCTTTACAGCCTGACTTTCACAAGAGGGTGGTTTTGGCAACACATGCCTCAGCTGACTTTCATATTATTCTCTGAATACTGTGGTGGTTCGTAATTAACTCTAGGTTAAAGAACAACGATCACGGCAGTTTCCAGGTGCGAGAATATATCTATCTTTATTCACAAGAATAACAACTCTAGTTCCTTTACTAGGGAACGATCAGTGTAGAATGAATACACACAGGTAGATCAGGTTTCTCTATAAATAGAGGAAACGGTCAGTATACAACTCTTAGCATACAACTCTGTCCGCACGGTTGGACATGTGAAGTCTCTCGTCAGTCGGGCCTGCACTGACTGTCGTTCCAGGTAAACACATGGGTCTTATATAACACCGGCTCTTAGGTCACGTGGCCAGGTGGGTGGGTCGGCCGCCCACCTGAGAGCGGCACACGGTCACCTGAAGAGGACCTGCGCCCTCTCCCGGGAACTGTGTGCACTAGCTCCAGGTGGAGAAGCCGAGTAAACAGACGTTACCCGGAAAAACCGTGTATGAGATTAATATGTAATATCATGCCCCTACACTACCCCCCCTAGACAAAACTAGGTGGTAACGAATATATATACTGTTTTCCTAGTACATAGAAAACCTTTTAGAACAACGACTTTATAGTTATTGTCTATACAGTAACTAGGGGCGTAAACATATTATTACGACATACTACACAAGCGAGATCATAAAACTCAATATAAATATGGCATTACACTGTAATAGCAACCATAATGGATGATTATTAATGACATGTGAATATAATATCATACATACAATCGAACGGCTTGACACATTTCGATATGACTTCCTTATGAAGTTTCCTTACTCGGTTTTAAAAAAATGAGCGTGGGGTGTGTATATATTTAAGTTGAACAGAAAGGTTATTAAAAACCAGTCCTGATAAGGACTCACAACCACCAGCGTCTTACATTGATTTGTGATTTAATGAAAACATTCACACAATGAATAACAGTAACCACAGCCTTTGTTTTAAGCCGGGTAATCCGATTATATAACCGGAGTATTAATATCTCTCGCAACATACAACAGAGTCAACACACACGACAATACCTGGCGGTATATTTAGTATATACACATAGTCTTAACGACTTCATATAAACATTACGGGTAGCCACGTTTCCTAGCTTATCAGATCATACAATCTTCATATGTAGCATATTATGAAACCCGATTCATTAGGTAAATATGAGAATACCTTATTGGAACACCTGAGGTGATATGTATCACATAATAATGATATATTTTATATATTAAAAACGTTTTAATGAGTAACCTGGCAGTGTACCCGGAAACCCTTACAATTAAATATAGCTTACTGGTGATCTAGTTGTGGTCAAGGTGCTCTCCGCTTCTAATAGACGAATGAGTGAGGTGCTCTCCTCTTCTTAATACTGTTTCTTGGATAAATATCACCCGAAGGTAAGTTCATATGTATACAGCTCGATAAGTATCCCGTCCTCGCTCCAGTAAAGTTCATGACATATAAAACTATAATCCGGCTGGAAACCACGAGTACTGTCCGTTTAACACGTAATCCTAGCTCCAGGAATGTTCATGAAATATATAAGTAGATCTGGAACCACAAACATTGTCTGTTTGACACGTAATCCTTTGGACGGGAACAGTTTATAACTCAGCATTATAGTATCAGGAACACATCATGGTAACGTATCCCAAAAGTTAGTTTTAGGGACGTTAGGTTGGTAGCTTCCCGGTGGAGTCCTGATTCCCCATCGGTAGGCTATAGTTGAGAGTTGAGTAGTTAGGTAAGTCCAGAGCTTCCACGGAAGGTTCCCCCCGTGTTGATCCATATGCCTCTAAAAAGATGCCCCTCCCCTCAAAAAGGGATACCCCGTCATAAACAATTTATGACGTCAGATTAAATGAAACAACAATTAATCTATCCGGAAACTATTATATTTCCCTCTTCTATTCCTAAAAGAATTAGAAATAGACTCTGAACCTTTTATAAGTCTTTTTAACCTAAAGGTTCATCTCTTGCCCTCATTAAAGCAAGCGCGTGCTCAGTGGTGCCATCCCAGGTATCGATAGTCACGCCGAACACCCCGTAAAATTTTACGTTCATGTCCTGTAACCGTTTGGTTAACTTCTCGTTCTCTTGCTGAACGAACCCTGCGGCGGCCTCAGCGGTCTTTTGGCCTGAAGCAGCCTCCCTTGACTTTTTAGCCAAGTAGTCAGCATTGCCGACAGCGACTAATGCTTTCTCCTCCCGATGGGCAATCTTTAGGCCATGCGTGAACAGGCCTAACATCTTGGTGTTATATTCCACCGCCAGCTCGCGTTGGGACTCCTGGAATTCTGTTACAATTCTCTGTCCCACTTCGCAGCTCGCCTTCTCTTCCCTAGAGAAGTAGTTGACTATCGGGACGTATTTTAACTTTACGCCACCGGTAGTTTCAGTGCGGGAGGTGCCCGCGACTGGCTGGATGACAACCGGCTCCTGGGTTACAGGAATCACGGGTTTAACATCCGCTTGCGGCGCTTTCGCAACCGCTGCAGCCTTCGGGACAGTTATGCCCCGAGGCGTCACCACTGAGATTAGTGATTTTGGTTCCGTTTTCACGGTCAAGCCCTGCATGTCCCGAGTTGGGGTAGTGGGCGACCGGACGTCCCTGGGGGTTAGCTTTGCAGTTGTCCCCAGATGGTACGTCAAAGGCAGGGAAGCCTTTGTTCTGGTAGCCGGTTCTTTAGGCCGGGCACCTCCATAGTCAGGTTGACTGGTGGCACTGTCTGAACTGCTCAGACGTCTGGAACGGTAATCCATGTTAGTCGCCGCCGCTTGACCACCGGAATCACGTTTCCGATCTTTCCGGTCTGTAAACAGCGGGTCTGGATACTCGCGATAATAGTCGCGACCTTCCGGGGCATGATAAATCCCATAGTAGGAATTATCGAGATCCTCTAAATTGGATCCGGCATGTCTCCGTTTTGGTCCAGGTGAGACCGCAGGAGATCGAGAGCGGTCGCGGGCGGACCGGCTCTTCCCCCGGGAACTACCCCGGGTTTCCGGCTGACGGAAACTACCGCCACCTCTGCGGGAAGTACGGGTAGTGCATAACACCGTATACTCCTCGTCATTCATGGCGAACTTATGTCGTCCGTCCACTCTGGCAATCCTGGCTTTGAACTTCCCATCTGCGACCTCGCAGTAGAAGGGAGTTGCCGGCCGGATCTTAGCCTTTTGTTCCTCCGTGAGTGACTTGTACTGGTCACATACGGCGTCATGTAGCGCATTCACACGATTGCGAGCTACACTGATTCCCATGTTATGGCAATCCTTCATGTGGCGCATGAGCTCACCTCTCCGGGGTTCTAAACACCCGTTACACAGTTGGGATTCCCTACCTACTGTGATATCACAGTGGTACACCACACAGTGGTGCATGTGATTTTCACAGAGGTGACGCAGAAACCGTTGCTTTGTTACAAACACGGTTCTGTCTGTGCCAATCGTGTTTACACATGTAGCGAATGGGCACCAATTCCTTTCCCGCTGGCTATACCAGCGGTTAATCGCAAAAAGAAGTTTTTCCTTCTGCTCCTTACTGTAGTAAGTGTCCGGCAGGATCCTGAGTTGATCTAGCCACTGCTGATAAAAAGCAGACGGAGGACGGTCCCGGGGGGTATTCCGGATCCAATCCTCATCGTCACTTTGACCTTTACAGTTGGTCGCAAGTGGACATCCGAAATTGGTAGGACCAATCGGACACTGTTCCCATGAATTGGGAATAAACACGCGGAACTTATTGTTCGCGTTCTGCCAGACTCGCCTCATCACGTCATTAGGCGGGATGGGGTCCTCTGGGGCATTTCCTGGTTCCTCAGCGTTAGCCGGAACCTCTCCCTCTTCCGGATCCGAATGAGCCGGACTACGGAGAGGGCTGAGACGTGCTGGATTAAATACCAGCGCAGCCGCCACGGCGGCCGCTGCTCCCGCGGCGGCGGTCATATCTGCCACAAGGGCCGGGGTGGTGGTGGTGGTGTTGGTGTTGGAGGGTTCCGGAGTATTGGCTTCGTTTATGTCCATCGCCTCATCCGTTACCTCCTCAGCCCCGGGAATAACGGGCTGTCCTCCGGAAGGTTGTTCCGGTAATCCCTCTGCTAATACAGAGTCCGGCAAGTTAGCTAATCTTGCCTTCTCGTTCCGGCGAGCCTGACGTCCTCTCTCCTGGACAAACTCGTCCGACTGGTTGCTGTCGGCCGAGCTTGACCGGTTTGAGGCCCCCCTCTCACCTTTACTGCCGCGCCCCCTAGGTGTGGCTTTCAGCGCTTTTATTCGCGCCTTCTCCTCCGCACTGGAAGATCTGGTTCGTACTGTACGAACCGCCTCATCAACCAAACAAGATATGGCAATATCTCGTTTGACGTTGTGAGAATCCATGTAGTCTTCAATAGTGGCTACATCCAGGACATACGAAACTACCCCCTGCGTATTAGCGGCAGCAATCTCGTACTCCTTCCGGGTTTTCGGCTCTCGGAGTTTCCCGATTCGTGCCCGGTATCTGTTGACACCAGTCAACATCATCCCGGCAACTCCACAATTCGGGTCCAAAGACAGAATTGGGAGTGCGGGCATTAACCGGTCTATGTCCGCGATATGCAAATCGAAGACGGCTCGTCGTAAGCAGTAGCATACGCGTAGTCCTTTCTGGAGTGCCTCCCAGTACACAAACCAGTCCGGGGGCATCTCCTCCTGCTCCTCCACTAACAGGAAGAGCAATATGGCCTGACTCGTGAGCGGGTCAATCCGGCGGGGAGCTCCCTCCGCCGTGAGCCTTAGCACGTCCTCGTGCAGTTCTACTTCACGTCCATCGTAATTGGACATGAAGCCTCCCAGGGTTGGTACGGCCGGGCGGGGTTTTTCAACGTCCGCCGGCGGTTTTCCATGGTACAATAGACCCTGATCCTGATACTCAGCTTCACCGGTATCAGCGCGACCGTCAGCAGGGCTGATGGCCTCAATGTCTAGACCTTCCAAGTAATTGGCGGCGACATTAGCAGGGCGAAGCGGTGACTGAGAGTCAGCGTCGACGTCCATTATCTCCCCTTGTCCCAGGAAATCCAGAGATTCCTGGTCCACGAGGTCAGGTTGATTAACAACCTCATTTCCTCCGCTAGCGGAGTCGCCCTCTTGAAGAGGGTCCACCTGTTGGTGGTCTGTCTCGGAGGACATGTTTTTGTTTCACACTCAAGAAAAGTGTTTGTTGATGGATTTATAGGGGATCCACCTCCCCACAGCGACAATGGTCGTGTCTGAGCTCTCACGTCTGCTCTGGACCGCCTCTCAACCCCAACTGGCGATTCCCGCCGCTCCGCGGGCCTTATATAAGGCGCGCCACCGCGCATGCGCAACCCCGCGCGTCCCGTGACCCAGTTCCTTGGAACCAGGTCACCGCGCGTTTTAATTGTAAACAGGTACCCTTATTCCACGTGTTAATCCTTACGCTCTGTCAACTCGTCGAGAGTATCAATGAAATATATATGAATGGCATAATAAAGCACATTCACCGGATTATCCGTCCATCACCCATGGGATCCTTGACAGGGGGACTATCACGATCATTCCGACCGTACTTACTTCCACACATAACTGATTACAACATTTAAATATTTAACAAGATTACAGGACACTACACTCGTTGTGTACCGGCTTAGGTTATACCGTCCCTGGCTAGTAACCGGGGACTGCGTCTTATGTTTTTAGGCATAACATTAGACCTGGTTCTAGGACACGCTTTTTCCAGAATGGATTTAGCCTTAACCACACTCTTCCGGGTCCTTTTCCCTTCAGCCAGCGAGACTTTATTAGCCGCCTTCTTCCCGGATCTTTTTGGGATGACGGACTTCTGCACCATTAGTTTCCGGGAAACCTCCTTCCGCGGCCTCCCGCGTTTCCGGGGAGGTTCCTTCACTAATTTCCGCTGTTCACTTTCCTCTATCAAAGTATCAACTTCCAACTCATACGAGTCCAGGGACAAATCTCTCCCCTTCCACTCTCTTAGTCGAGCTACATTAGATTTATACATCTTTCCTTGTAATGAACGTATCACTACAGTACTGTCACTTACTATGCGGGTAACCACAAAGGGGCCGTCCCAATTACTAGCAAGTTTCAGAGTCGATAACGGCTCATGTAATCTTACTACCTGATCACCAACTTTGAATCGTCGCGGCTTAAGGCCTAGATCATAGCCGGTCTTCTGCCAGGTAGCATTCTTCTGCAGTTCAGTTCTCACCAATTCATAAGCATATTTGAATTGATCTCTTAATGACTCCACAAACATCACATGGCAGGGGGTTTCCGGGTTCATTCCAACCACCCCGAATACCAGATCCGCGGGCATTATCAAATCTTCCCCGAAAACTAATAGATTCGGGGAACAGGAAGTACTAGAATGGACAGTGCTATTATATGCATGGCATACATAATCACACTGCTCATCCCAGTCATCCATTCTATCATTCACCAGGGATTTCAAAACCTGAATCAATGTACGATTGAATCTCTCAACCATTCCATCACTTTGTGGTCGATAGGGATTTGTTCTCGTTTTACAAATCGCCAGTCGGTGACACATTTCCTGCCAAAGATCAGATTCAAATTCCCGACCTTGGTCACTATGCATCATTAGGGGAACCCCAAGATGCAATACCCAACCTGTAACAAAAGCTTTTGCACAGGTTGCTGCTTTGTGATCCGCTAATGGAAACACTCTCGTATACTTAGTATAATAGTCAGTGACGACCATCATACAAGTATTACCATCAGGGGTAGTTTTAAACCCACTGATAATGTCTATGGCGACTCGCGCAAATCTTACACCAAACAACTCCTGGGACAAAGGCATTTTACCCATCCCAGGCCCAGGTTTGTTTTTACAACAATCCGGGCAAGTAGCAATCCATCTTAATAGATCACTACTCATCCCTGGCCAGTAATATCTCCTTTTCAGACGTTCCAGGGAACGCTTTTTTCCGAAATGTCCACTGGTCAGGTGTCCATGGCAATAATACATCACATCCCTCCTCATACCGGAAGGTATTACCACTTGCCGGACTCTCCTACCGGATGAATTAATCTTCCACCGGTAGATGATTCCGCTCTGGACCTCTAGCTCTGCCCATTGAGCTATTAGTCGTCTCATTTCCCGATTCTCCAGGGAAATCTCAGGCCGCGGGGGCCGTATCTTCCTAGGTAACAATACCAACAACCGGCTAAGGTTAGGATCCTTTTCCTGGAATTTCCGGATGGTTCCCATGGACCACTCCAGAACCCCAGTTCCCTTGATCTCAAAGGGAATCCTTGCTCCGGCTATGACAGCTTCATGCTGACCACAGTCATCACAGTTGGTGTTTTCGCACTTCCTGATAGGACGTCGGGAAAGTGCATCAGCATTTACATGCTTTACCCCAGCTCTATGCTGGATCTGACTTTGCTCCAAACCGAACTCGGAAAGGTGTGCTAGCCAACGTCCAATCATTCCTTCCGCATCTTTGAAATTCAATAACCATCTCAAAGAGGAATGATCTGTTCTTAGCGTAAAATCGGACCCCCAAAGGAAATGTTTGAACTTTTTAGTATATACTATCACAGCCAACAATTCCCTTTTAGTGGTACAGTAATTACGCTGGGTCTTACTCATAGTATTACTAGCAAAGGCAATGGGAACCTCCACTCCGCCTTGGACTTGACTGAGGGCGGCCCCAATACTCTCATTGCTAGCATCGGTATCCAATACAAAGTGACCATCCGGGGTAGGATACTTTAACACCGGGGTCTCTACAAACAACTTTTTTATTGCTAAGAAAGCTGTGTCCTGTTCCCTCCCCCATGGGAACTCCTCCTTCCTACTTCCGGGTGTCCAGTGTGACAAACACTGGATCGGATAGGCTACCCGGGAATACCCCGGCAGGAAATCCCTATAGTATGAGCAGAATCCTAGAAAGGATCGCACATCTTTAGGACCCTTGGGGACTTCCCATTCAGTTACACTCCTGATCTTTTCCGGATCCGCCTTAACCCCCTTGGTGGAAATAATCCGCCCTAGGTAGTTAATATCCTTCTTAAACAGATTGCATTTCTTTGGTTTCAATTTGAGACCGTTAGACATGATTCGGTTTAAGACTTCCTCTAAATTACTTAAACAATCCGCAAAGGTCTTTCCAAACACAATTACGTCATCCAGGTAAACTAGACATTTCCGCCATAATAAATCACTTAACAGCGTCTCCATCATGGCTTCAAAGGTGGCCGGCGCGTTACATAACCCGAACGGCATTACCTTATATTCAAACAACCCAATATGGCTAGAAAACGCGGTTTTCTCCATATCTTCAGGCTTCATGCCTACTTGCCAATACCCGGACTGTAAATCCAGGGTACAAAACCATTCATTCCCTCCCAGGGAATCAATCGTCTCATCTATCCTAGGAAGAGGATAGGAGTTCTTCTTAGTCAACCCATTCAGTTTCCAGTAATCAATACAGAACCGTATGCTACCGTCCTTCTTGGTTACCATACACACAGGGGAGGACCAAGGGCTCATGCTGGGAACAATAACATTATCCTTCAGCATTTTCGCTATCTCTTCCTCAGCTACAATCTTCTTCTTGAGGGGTAATCTCCTATAAGGAATCTTAAAAGCGGGGTTATCCCCGGTTTTAATTTCATGCAATACCTTATGGGTTCTCCCCAGGGGTTCCCCTGGGGCTGCAAAAGCTTGCCTGCATCTCTTCAGCATAGTTTTTAGGGCTACCTGATCATTCTCATCCGTTATGGACGATCCTGTTAACAACTTAGTTAACTCTTCATGCAATTCCTCTTCCCCTCCTTCTTCTAACCTCAGGTCTTGGTGGCTACTGGTGACTGCCTCCGCAAGTATCACTTTCCCAACTTCAGTGCCTTTCTCAAGATATACTGTGGAGTTTCCGGGGTTGGAAATGGGTGTCACTGTCCATCTGGAATTCCCTACTAGGGTATCCGCAGATTCCAATCCCTTCCGGGATAATACAGCCATATCCGGCTCGATTACCGCTAATCCTTTCTGGATTAGCCTCCCTGAACTGACTAACACGTCACAGGTCATTCCCGGGGGAATCTTCACAGTCTGTGCCACACTAGCGACACTACTTATCACTCTCAACTTACAGAGTATGGTCATATCATACGGGTATTCAATTTTCAACTTCCCACTTTTCGGATTCAAAGTCGCACCGAAAAGCGCCGCAAAATCCAAACCAAGAATACCATCATCTTCAATCTCAGCTATGGTCGGGGCCCAAACTAATTCTTTCCCGGCCACAGAGATTATCAGAAAAGTCCGTCCAAATGTCCTCATTCTGGTACCATCGGCCGTACATGCGTTTACCCTCATTGTGAGGTTCTCACACATATTCGGCAATAAGCTGATGAATCTCTTAGAGACCATGGAGTGGCTAGCTCCAGTATCCATAAGAAACTCCCCAGTCTTTCCTTGTACAGAACAGGAAACGTACCACCTCTTCCCATCAGTTACTGAGGGATTCCTAGTAAACCGGTGAAGGTCACTATCAGTGCCCAGGTCGAATCCACATCCTTTCAGGTGTTCCAGACAAGGATGGCCCGGGGGAAGCCTGGTTCCTCCAACCTTAACCAACTCTTTGGTTATTGACTCCTCTAAACTGGCACTAGGTTTCCCATACGCGCACCCCTGGGCGCCTGTTGTACCAGTCTCCCCAGCCTCATGGTTTCCGGGATGTACGGTCCCATCTCCCTTCTTGCTGGACGCATTCACTGCTAATGAATCTTCACCGCCAACGTCGGTGATAATCTGACATATTTCCTCAGGGGTTACCGTCCTGCCATCCCCGGTAACCCCCTCTAATTTCCCGAAACCTCACTTCTTAAAACAGGTTTCTCGGCTTTGCATTCAGATGCAAAGTGCCCTTTGACTTGACATCTGTAACACTGGACAGTGTTACGATCGACCCTAGGGCGGCGCCTGGTTTGATTATCAAACACCTCGTTCATGCGTTTAATCATGGACTCCATTAAGGTATTTAATGAGTTTCCTGACGCATTTGTTTTATCCGGAGTGGTCGTCTCCGGGGTCTGGGTTTTCTGACTGGGTACAGTCTGAGGCTCCCGAATGTCGGGTTTCCGGGTGGTTTCCGAATAACCTTTGTTACTAGGAAGTTTCCCGGAAGCTGGGGTTGAGTTAGTTTTCTGTCGACCCTTGAATTTAAGGGCGTCTACTCTCTCCTCCCCTTCAGATTCTTCCGCGGAAGAATCGTCTCCATCTAAGGAATGTTCAATTCCAGAGACGCGCTGCCCCCTATTAGCGGGTATCATACCAGCCAACAGTATCTTCTTTTTGTCATGTTGATCAATCGCCATGAACAAATCTGCTAAGGAAGACCCAGCTTCCCAAGCTCTACCACAAACTTTAGCATGTTCAGGATCACTCAATCCACTAATAAATCTTACAAATAGGGATTCTATGTAATATTCAGCATCCCTACTCCATTCTGGCCTAGCCTGCCGCAATAATCGCTGCAATTCTAGCCCAAAAATTTTAGCAGATTCCTTTGGTTTCTGCGTTCTTCTCTGAAACAGAGTCCAGTGATCTACTGTCACCATTTTCCCAAAAGTATAACAAGCTAATACTTCCAACTGGTCGTATGTAGCTTCTGGCCCGTAAGTGTCCCTCCATTCTTCAACCACTATCTTACCCGGGCCGTCACTCAACCATATCACAAAAGCTCCCAAGGATTCCTCCTTGTTCCAGCAATTGTACTTACAATCATCTAGAAGTGATTGATATTCTTCCTTCCAGGGTCGTACACCCCTGTAAGGCTTAGTCACACGTGCAGTTCTTTTAGCGGCATAATTAGAATGCACTAATTGACCCGACATGCGTCTACTCCAAGCCAGTAGGTCTGTACCGTCTTGACCTCGGCTAGAGCAATCTAGTCCCAAATTACCTATGGCGGGGTCTCGATTATGTAATCGGTGCTCCGCTGGGGTCATTGTGACTCGCCGGTTCAAAGGAACCTTTCTCTTGGGTACATCGTCAGATGATTTATCTGATTCAGATTCTGAACCCTCATCAAAGCGTGGGCCTTGATAGCCTGACAATCCCGTTGTGTTTTTATGCACCGGGTTTGACCTTCCCTTTGTTCCCGGTTGGGTCCCCTTATTCATCCTATCCCTCGGCCTAATCTCAGGATCTTTATGGACTCCCGAGTGTGTTTCCGTGGCCGGAGGTGGGTACGAATAAGTTGCATCTGGGCAATACCTATAATTACCCTTGCTATCATACCCCCCCGGATTCTCATACAGAGCCGGGTCATCTCCCGCAAAGGGGTTCAATGAGCCATAACTATGATTCACCACTTCATCTCGAAATTTATTTTTATAATGTCGAGACACTTCCTCCTCTGGAGACATTTCCCTGTTAACCGGACCAATACTGGCATGATTAACTGGTTCCCATCCAAGAGAGCGCCCGGTAACATTCACTCTCCTTGAATCTTTCTCTCTGTTCTTATACACAGAGTCTTCCACATTCCTCAATCCATTATCATTAATAAATGGATCGAATTGAGGTAATGCTTCCCCCTTACTAGTAGTAGGAGTACTATCCGGAACAGTTTCCGGCCTGCCAGCTGGAATTTGTTCCTCCCCCTGCTGTTCCATTGCCTTCGACAATTCACCCCGCAGGAGAGTTTTCCTAGCTTCAAGGGAACAGACAGCTTCCACCTCAGCTTTCCGTTTCCTCTCTAACTCTTCCGTTTCTTCCAGGATTTGTATCCTGGTGGATTCGTTATCCTTGACTAACTGATCTCTGCCCTTCTCTAGCGCTTCTGTCCCCTTCTTCAAGGCATACCAATCTCTAGAGTATTTTTTCAACTCCCTCTCATACCTCTCTTTAAGAGATTCGGAATGTTCATTCTCCTTCTGGTTCTCAGCAATCTTTGCCTGAATCTTTTGGTATTCATGCGATTCCTGAGCAACCTTCTTTTTCATATACTGGTTGTCCTCTATCAACCGTTCTCTCTCTTCTATCAGAGTTCCTTTTACCCTCTGATTCTCAGAGAGGATCTCGTCCCTTTCTTTTACCAGGGAAGTCAATTCCTCAGTCAATGCAGCATACTGATCTTCCATTGACTGCTTGTCCAATCGGACATTTTCCCAGTAGAGGTCATCCTCTTCCCGAGCTAAACGCTCGTCATATTCCCTTTGGAATCTCTCATCCCCTACATAGGGTTCTACCCAGGAAAGATCCTGCAATTTCCTCTTCTTCTGTCCTGGCTTCAAGCCCTCCCCAGGGTCCATCCCTGGCACCTCCAGGCGAGTTGATTCCAACTCCCCTTCACTCAGCTCTGGGCCAGAGCCGCCCAGGCTACCACCGGTAGCCATTGTCCGTCCCCTAAAGGACTGTCTGTCCACTCAAGGACTTCCTGTTCAGTATAACCCGAACATATTCTCGAACAACTAGCTTGTTCTGCTACCTTTGCTGCTACTGGTCACGGCACCAGTGTGGTGGTTCGTAATTAACTCTAGGTTAAAGAACAACGATCACGGCAGTTTCCAGGTGCGAGAATATATCTATCTTTATTCACAAGAATAACAACTCTAGTTCCTTTACTAGGGAACGATCAGTGTAGAATGAATACACACAGGTAGATCAGGTTTCTCTATAAATAGAGGAAACGGTCAGTATACAACTCTTAGCATACAACTCTGTCCGCACGGTTGGACATGTGAAGTCTCTCGTCAGTCGGGCCTGCACTGACTGTCGTTCCAGGTAAACACATGGGTCTTATATAACACCGGCTCTTAGGTCACGTGGCCAGGTGGGTGGGTCGGCCGCCCACCTGAGAGCGGCACACGGTCACCTGAAGAGGACCTGCGCCCTCTCCCGGGAACTGTGTGCACTAGCTCCAGGTGGAGAAGCCGAGTAAACAGACGTTACCCGGAAAAACCGTGTATGAGATTAATATGTAATATCATGCCCCTACAATACCATATATTGCATTCATGATTGAACCCAAATGTAAATCTCAGCATATTCAGTTTGGTCAATGCATCGAACAAGGATTGTTTGTTCGCAAGCAAATTAAAGACCGCGCTTTACTGTAAAGTCTTCTGTGTGTAGATCTAGAGCTCGAGGTATTGTACAGGACCCCTCCCCCCATGTTGTATATGTACAGGTCTATATCCTGAACAAGGCTTCAAAAAAGAGGTTCAACAAGCATATTTACATCTGGTTGTGCCCTGTCTATAGGGCTCCTAGGGGTTAGGCCATGGGCGTGGCCATGTCCAACCCCCGGTGCTTCCTTTGGTTGCCTCTAGATGGGGCCTAAGTCAGGATAGTGATTGCTTCAGTCTGTGTTACCCTGAACACATGTGAATAGCATTGGCCCTCAGTAACTAGGCCTACTCACTGAAGGGCTAAGTCCTGGGAACCACTTCAGACAGAAGCAATAGTGGCCTGCCCTGTGATGTCATAACCCCCGGTTAGCTGCCCTACCTAGTGGCCAAGGGCCTGTACTGAAGGTTCTTAACTTAGCACAGGTGGTGCTCCTATCAACGGCCAGGTGCCCTATTGGACAGTTATCAAATGGGGGTGCCATGGTTTGTGTTTTCTGTCACGTTATGAATTTATCCCTCCCCAGCTGTTTTGTGTTTTTTACCCCTGTGAAATCAGCTCCCAGTCAGGCACCATTGTGAATTTGCTACATTGTCACACTTGTGACATTTTCTGCAACATGCCTTATCTCGTTAAAGTCCACTCTTCTGTGGAGTATCCCTGTGGACAGATTGGACAAGAGAACAGAACGCCTTAACACAAATGACCGGTTCAAACAATTGTAAACGTTTGGAGATAAACCTATAGATAAACGTTTTCCTCCAAAGGTTTTCAAAACGTTTGAAAGCGTTTAGGAAGCGTTTTTTTTTGGTTAGCTGTCACCTTTTTAGGGCCCGTTTTTAGACTTTTCACCATGAAATCCTTAATAATTGTCCCATCTACAAACGAGCAAATAGCAACATTTTCCAGAATTGGGTAACCGGAAACAAACCTTTTTTTGGGCCCAATATGGCGCTACTTGTGCTGTGCCAGGTATATCTAGATATTGGGATGATTGGGACAACACGTATTTGAGTGATGTTAATGCATCTGTACTACCTGAGGGTACCACTCATGGTATCTGGACGGAATCAATGACCACCAAGGTTCACTCATGGACCTATCAGATATAGATGTGTCACAAAGTAGGAATGAGGTCGGCATGTTGTAACACTACGGAGAAGTGAGGGAGGGGAGGAGAGAAATAGGACAGCCTAGGGTGGGTTGGAGGGCGGAGGGGAGGGAGGGAGGGAGGGAGGGAGGGAGGGAGGGAGGGAGGGAGGGAGGGAGGGAGGGAGGGAGGGAGGGAGGGAAGGAGGGAGGGAGAGGGAGAGCATTTTGTGGCTCTAGACCCCTACATTCGATATGGCGACACGGGCATTTCTTAAAATCGACATATGACATGAGGCCTAGTGACATGTTACATGAGCTTCAAAAAGATAATGACATGGGTCATGGACAGTTCGTAAAATCGACATGGGACATGAGCATTATTAAGCAACATAGCCATGCGACATGGTAATTTCTTAAAATCGACATGCGACATGGTCCCCCCCCCCCAACAAGGGCCCAAATATTCTGTGGTGTATCCAGTTCGCCTCCAACAAGAGGTTCAATGAGCATATTTATCCGGATATTTACATTTGGTTGTGCCGTCAAAAGGAGAGTCTTTTTAGTCATCATAATTCTAGTGTGATCTCCCTCCACATGTTCCTGTGAAGTCAGCTACCATTGAATCTGCTACATTGTAGTAGTTGTGACATTCCACTCAATATGTCTCACTGTCCCTTAGGGGAGAGTTATTTATTACTATCTAGGGGAGGCTTGGTGGATTTTTCACAAGAAGCCCTATTTTCTTTTTTTACCCCCCCCCCCCGCCGCACCGATCCGCTGAAAGTAATTTTGACCTTCCATAAGTTCTGCTTTTTGGAAATCCCCACCCCCCCCCCCCAAAAAAAAAAAGAGAAAGAAAATAATTGCATGTGCACCAGTTTAATGAGTCAGGAAAGTGAGACTACTTCATAAGCTATGAGTGTTTCAGCTCTCTTTAAGTTGGAATAACGATAGCAGATGTCATTTTAATGATAGCTGGTTATGAAACACCGTATATATTTTTTCTTTTAACCAAATTCGCTATGTTTATTACACAAATACATGTATATGATTTCTAATATTTTTATGATTAAGAACCATATCAGTCTGGCAGAAATGAAACAACTTTGTAAATATTCCAACTGGAAGTGCACTTTCATGGCATTTTTATTTAACAATTTCTAATAAAAAGACATTGGAAAATTACTTAGGCAGACATGTGATGATATCTTAAGTATTCAAGCCAATCATGATATATGAAGTTACAAGCCAATCATGACTTAGTATCACGCAGAAAAATATCATTTTAATTAATCTTAAAATCTTAATAAAAAATACAGAGTCCAAAATCTATGGTAAAACCTGGATGAAATGTCTTCTTTTCAATTTCTTTCCACAATATCTGAAATAGAATCTTATCGATACATGTGTCACTTGGTCCCATTATCTATGTTTAAGAAATCAAATATATTTATTTAACACAGTACGTCTGATGGCTTTGGTTCTGCTCAAAGTTCATCCCTCAGTTAGGTGTGTCTGGTTGTGTTCATCTAGCCTGTCATATGAGATTCTGGTGTGATTTGACTTCTTGTCAGACCCCTATTTTCCTGACCACATCTAGCAGGGGCTCATCCATGATGTCACACAGGAGGCGGGGTCGATAGTATTCATTTGTCTGAGTGTGACACACAATGATATAGGTATGAGGAAAAGTGTGACAAGGGGGGATGAAATAGTCAAAATTTGTACGACATGTTCTTGGCATTACCCCTATAAGCACTAGCAAAATTAGTTTCTTCATGGGATTCTCTTTGTGTCCTCTTCTTGCAGCAGCATGATGATACCAACCAGAGCTGCCACCAATATTGCAGCCCCCACTCCTAGCGCTATCCACAGGCCTGTGAGATACGCTCCCCATTCCATGCCGCCCGCAGGTGTTGGGTCTCCTCCTCGGCTACCATTATGATTACCATTTACTGAATGAAACAAGGCGAGTGTGTACACACAGAAAAGAAACAGTGTCTAAAGGGAGTCCAGGTTGCCTCCAGAATGACTCCCCTCTTTAGTGGAACCAAGGTCGCCTAAGGGAACTTAGGTGACTATCTGGCTGACCTAAAGGAATCTTCTAGGGGAGTCATACAGCCTCGGCCAGCGCCTATCATACCAGTTGGATAGCCTGGGAGCATGAAGTCATCCTACCCCAATACACATCTACAACCTGCCTCTGTCAAGTATATGTGTTGTTTATACAGTAGGCCCCAGTTAATTTAATTACCCCTTTGATGTAGATTAAAATCTGTCTGTAGTGGGATGTGTATTGCCAATACACACCTATTTGCGCCACCAATCTGGCGCAAATTGGTATCAACTGGAGACAAGCTCTGCTCCCATACCATGCACAGCAAAGGCGACGGAGCAGTGTTGGTATGGGAGTCCGAGACTGGGAGTCATATGACCCAGAGAGCTATATGACTCCCCCATGTGACTCCCTAAGGTCAGCCAGAGAGTCACCTAGGCTCCCTTAGGCGACCTGGACTCCCTTAGAGAGTGGAGTAATTCTAGAGGGAACCTGGACTCCCTTTTGACGCTGTTTCTTTTACAGTGTAAGATAAGATACGTTCACAGTATACATCAGTTGGGCAAACTAGAGGTGTATTTCAAATTACATTGTCCGGAAATCTGTGCTAGGTAGGTCAGATTTTATCTAATTACATTTTTTTTACTAAGATCCGCACCATTTCTTTTGTGAATAACTTAATTTTATTGATCAAGATTTACTAGGTCGTACATTGTACGTTACAATTTTCCTGGTGTCTTGGAGAATGGTTGCAGAGGGTTTAAACGTATCTTTTATAGATACATGGATATTGCAACCATCCCATTTAAAGTACAGTATATATGAATCACACATAAAAGAAACAGAGTCAAGAGGGGGTCCAGGCTGCCTCTAGAATGACTCCCTTCTTTAGGGGAGGCCTGGCAGTAGCCTACCCAGGTAACAAGAAACGTTAACTGAACCTTAACCAACGTTCACTAATGGTTAACTAAGAGTTACCTGGCTGAGGTTAGTTGAATGATGTTGTTTCAACGTTGAAATAATGTTTTGAGGTAAATGTTATTTAGAAAAACGTTGGTTCAATGTTAGAATACAGTTAGAGGATAAACGTTTTCCAGATAACTTTGAATCAACGTTGATCAACGTTCAGAACGTGGACTCAAATCAACGTTGATTTAACCATTTGTATAAACGTTGTTTTAACGTTTTTTAGTGATTCAAAGCTAACCCACCAGATGGCAGTTTAGCTGCTGATTGAACTAGGTTCGATGCTTCCCCCTTATATTATAGTCTAGTGAATTAAGGGAAATATACTTTATTTCTGGATAAAAGTACCAAAGTTGGTTTATAGGTAGATAAATATATGTTATTGAATATTTTTCCTTGCTGCAAGCAAAAAGTGTCCTGCAACACTATTTTTGGGTCATTTTCCTGAAAAATGAGAAAGATGACAATAATAATTTTATAAGTTAATCTTTTGCAGGTTTCTAGCATTGAGACCTAATAATATTGCCATAATAGACATTAATTGTCATAAATATGAAAGAATCAGCCCCCAAAAAATGCAATATGGGTGCAAAATTAAAGCTGAAAGGCAAAACTAATTGTGGCTTGATGCTTTCATTTTGATTACTTTCACAAGCTGTCAATAGTACTTTTTTAACCGCTCATATATTTAAGGGTAATTCTATGTGTTTTCATGTATGTTATACCCCGTTAGGTTACAAAATTGGTAGTAGTAGGATTATCTAGGGGAGATATGTGATCAATCTATATGGAATGGGTATTGCAGCAGAACACCGCAAACGAAGGGCTGCAGCCACCACAAGTGAACTGCAGTTGTCACACTGGGGGGTTTGGGGGCATGCCCCCTCAAGACAATTTTGAATCTATGGCCTTCAAATAGTCCATTCTTATGAATTTTGCACACACTTTATGAAAGGTCTGATCTACATCTAGCCTGTATCATTTGGTTTGGGATTTTTTTGGAGGGATGGATCCTTTGGAAAAATACTTTTGTCACCTGAAGGCATGCCCCCCCCCCACCTATAACATATATTTGAACACATTGAGAAGGAGGGAGTGGCATTGAGGGAAAGAAGGGGTGCGGTTGGAGAGCTTAACTGAACTTGTGGACCTTTTATAAAAACTTAAGGTCACATATAAAGTTGCAAGCAGGGTACAGCGAGCTTGGTACCCACAGGATATTTTCGAGATCTAGAGGCAAAAGGGTTCTTTCTGGTGGGTTCTGAGAGCTGTATAGATTCATTTGCAGCCAGCAGTCAGGGGTTGTTCTAGTTGATTTTTCTTTCAAAAAGGAAGGCTGTGAATCCACACTCTTTTGTTTTGTATCCTATTTCCTGAATGTCCTTTTTTTCTAATGCTTCCCTTTCCCTCCAACTGCTTCCCTCTCCCTAGGCTTGAGTACACAGAGGTCGTAGAGGGAGGAGAGGCCACAGGGGTAGGCCAGGGCATGGGAGGGGATCTGGAGGGGAGGAGAGTGGACATGGAATGGAAGGTGAGGTTGAGGGATATTGGAGGTGTATGGTAGGGGAGGGACCACGTCCCCCCTCCATCTTCAAGAAATCCCTCAGCCCGCAGCATGCCCCCCTCCCACACCTGAGAAGAGGAATGGGGGGAGGGCGGGTGGCAGAAGGCGTGATGATGCCCCTGCTCTCAGGGGAATTTGGAAATAACCTGGTACAGGATCTATATAAAATATAGCAAATATTTTTGTCAAAATCACTTCTCAAACATGAGTTAAAATGTATAACTGAAAACAGTTAATAAGCTTTAAATGCATTATGTCCCACAATAAATAGAGAACACTTGCACCAACGATTATTTAGAAGAGAATATTCTACATTTAAAGTACCCTAGTGCATTTTGTGGCCTATTTTTCACTCTTTTGCTATCACTGTGCCCCCTGGTGGGCAAAACTAGAACTACCCCCCCAGTCACATTTTCCCCCACCTGCTCAGAAATATATGAATCCCCCTCCAGGAAAAGATACTATCTAATCCCCTGAAATACTTTTCTTAAATAAAGAGCTAGTTTTCCAATCTTTCTTTTCATTTCCTTCTCTCCTTTTCCTCCATCTTTCCTCTCCTCTCTCTTTTTTTGTGTTGGGGGTGGGGGCAATCCTGTTGCATACCCCCTTCCCCCTGAATCAGCCTTCTTTCAAATCAAAAGAAACAGCTAAATGATCCTGAAAAATATGGTTTCATGTGATCTGACAGTCATCTTTATGAAGGGCAGCCATCTATAATTTTTAATGCATGATTTAGATTTGGATATTAACCTACATTTATAGTTACCAGTTAAGCATCTTGTATGGTTTCAGCTCTAAATATTTCTATAAAAGTTCTACAAATTAAGATTTCCCGTTTATTTCAATGATTTTGGTGATCACATTTCAAAATGGCTGAAAAACGGTGATAGCATGGAAATTTCTTTTGGAGCAAGGAAAAAAGTGAAAGTTCTTGGTACAAACCATGTGTAAAAAAACTTTTGGCACTTTTATCCAGTAATAAAGTATAATGCCAATTCGTTCCCTTAATTCACTAGACTATTATATAAGCTATTATAATGATAGTTTCTCATATTCATATCATCTTTCGCATCAGCATTCAGTGTATAGATATATCCATGCTAAATAATCAGTCAAAATGGTGATATAAAGCCTGTATTACGATGAATGTTATGATACACACTCACTTTGTAACATTGAAAGATAGATGAAGACCCAGCTGACCTGTGGAGCACCTATGAGAGACAGCTACTCTGATTTGTTCAAACAACAGTGGAGTGCGGTTCTTGGGCCTTGTGACTTCCTGGCCTAAGTCACCTAGAGGAATCACGTAGCTCCCTAGAGAGGCGAGTCAATCCGCAGGCAGCCAGGACTCCCTTTATTATGTATTTTAAATTGTCTCTCTCTGTGCATCACATTTAAACAATGATCAATTTTCAATAGAAGAACAATGTCAAATAGTATTAAATACCACTCACCCCTGTGCAGACAGCAGGTGAGGCTGAGAAGGAGGAGGCTTGTCCTCATGGTGCCTGACATCTTCACTCTCACACAGGAGGATTAATCTAGTACTGAGATGCACAGACGGGGGTATAGATGGGAGGTGGGGGGTCCCCATGTCGCATGTCGATTTTAGGAAATGGCCATGTCACCTGTCACTTAAACCCCCATGTCCCATGTCGCCTTTAAGAGCCTGCCCTGTCCCATGTCGATTTTAAGAAATCATGTCACTTATTTTTTTCCTCATGTCACTAAGCTCCATGTCGCATGCCGATTTTTAAAAAATGACCATGTCACCGTATCGAATTTAGCCACCCACCCCCATACAAACACTACAGCCTCCCTCATCCCTTTAAGGACCACATCTTTCATTATAGCAACATTTGGCGGCATAATGCACCAAAGGCTCGCCAGCACTGCATTGATGCATCATGCTGTCTGTCTCTTCTGTATGATGCACGAATGCTGCACTGGCGAGCTACTCACCATGAATGCATCATGACGACAAAGGGCCTAATACATTAAAGCGCTATCCCATCATTAAAGGGTTACATAGATGTGTGACCCCTACAGGTTATATGTAGATCCACACAGATTTGGCACCAGACCTCCCCTGACATTGCTCCAGGTGGATCACCTACACCCAACACTGGAACGAGGAAGCAGTGGTTTAAGCCACGCGACAAATGGGAGTGACGGAGAAAAAAAGGGAGGAATAGAGAACTAAGGAGCAAGAAAGATGTGGAGAGGGGAGGCCGCCGGGGAGGCCGAGAGAGACAAAGGTATGAGTCTCACAAGTAGAGATTACTTACATGTGCATTGTATTCACAACACTCACGGTGAAGGTTAATTATTGTGATATAGAGATAGTCGGTCACGTTTGTGTACAGTACTAACTAACTTCTATCAAAACAGATATACCCTGTATGTATACATTCATCGTCATGATGCACTAACGCTGTATCGATGCATTCTCAATGCATTCATGCACCATGAACATTCTTGTTTATTTGTATTTATCTAATTCAAATTGTTGTTATCAAGCGATCATGGCATAGACTATAGTTACATCTCTAAATGGCACTAAAGAACTACCGTAAATCCTCGCGTGCAAGCCTAACTCCCATATAAGCCGCAACCCGAATTTTAGCCAATACTATAAGCCGCAGGGCCCATCTGATTATGGTGACTTTAGTACTGTACTACAGTGGCAAAAACCCTCGTACATTTGTATAAGCCGCACCCCGACCCTGGGCCGATCCTATAAGCCGCACCGCCGATCTGACTCACGTATACCTACTAGCCGCGGCTTATATATACGGGAGATTTTACGGTACATTCCCCTTAAAGTGCGGTGCATAGACAAAGGTTCACGAGTTTTAGTCTGTTGACTGGGTTATTTCACGAGTTGCATGTCAGGCTGTATTTCACGAGGCCGTTTTGATGACGTCACAGGGCTGTTAAACACGGCCATGGGTTATTTCATGGGGGTGTGTGCAATACGGCATTCCTTGGTTAAATCAATGGCACTGCCGTGTTACATAAAGAATAAATAGACAAAGGTTCACGAGTATAGTTCCCTACTGAGGGTTATTTCACGAGGCGCAGCCGAGTAAAATAACCCTCAGTGGGGACCTATACGAGTGCTCCTTTGTGTTTATTTCATGTTATTATTATATATTAATATATGGGGTATATTATTATTAACTATATTCATTAAAATTCTACTTAGTTGATCTGAAAAAGTTATTTTATAGTGTTTAAATCATCAATTTTAATGATTTAAAAGGCCGTGAAATACGGGAGAGGGTTATTTCACGGCGGTGTTAAATGCGGCCTCCCTTGGTTAAGTCAATGGGAGTGTCGTATTCACCATGAAATAAATAAAAGTATCAGGACACAAATGGTGTCCGATGTCCAGGAGGATTCCCGGTGAGGACCAGACAGAACAGCTGATCCCTGTTATCTGGGTGTTCCTAGTTAGATAACACCTACACCTGGGTCTTATACCGGTAACATATATAGACAAAGGTGCACAAGTTTCAGTCTGTTGGCAGGGTTATTTCACGAGTTGACCTCGGACCGTATTTCACGCGGCCCTAGGCCGGGTGAAATGTGGCCCAAAGGTCAACAAGTGAAATAACCGAGTCAACAGACTGAAATAAGTGTACCTTTGTGTTTATTTGTTATGGTTTTCGATTGAATCTACCAAAATTATGATAGGGGGAGCCTAAAAAAGCTTATTTCCATCCCATTTCTACCTCGTTCAAATGTAAACAAACCGCCGTTTTTGATGACGTCACAGGCCGTTAAATATGGCTGTGGGTTATTTCACGGGCGTGTTAAATACGGCACTCCTTGGTTAAATCAATGGGGCTGCCGTATTTGATAAAAAAAAACAAAAAAAAACAGGTCTGGGGTAAAGGCTGGTGTGTCAAGGAGGTCTCACACAATAGCTTCAGCTTTATCAGTTTATAAATACACCCTCAGTAGTTATGGAGGCGAATATTTCCTTGTTCTTATCCCTGTCCCGTGTTGACATGCTGTGATGTATAGGTGTACTTTACTACTGGGTGATACCATTTTGTTATGGTCGTTTGACAACCTGGATACATTGAACAGTGAGAAAACGGTGGTGATGAAAAAATAGTTGCATCCTGTCCAGTCTCTCACTAGAGTCAGTTAACCCTCCAGGGACAGAATGATGTCTCAAGGTTCATTCGAATGACATGAAAAGAGGACACGAGCTTGGGCCAATGTTTTTGTCTCTGACCAGGTGCCTTCTCTGACCAGATGCCGTCTCTGATCAGGTGTCAGAAAAAAGGTGTTTAAAAAGAAATTATATATACTCATAATAATAAGGATTTGTAAAGACTTCATGGCGGTTGTTATATAATTATAATCATAATTAGACTCCTGCTGTTGGTATATTGACCTTTGGGATCCTTCATTATTTATGGCAGGGGGGTGAGCATTTTTCAAAATGAATATGTCAAAAAATGCCCCCCCCTTGGAATAGGTTGAAAAAAAAGCCCCCCCCCCCCATTGGAATACCCCAGAAAAAGGTGCCCCCCCCTTTTATGCTCAGCCCCCCCGGCCATAAATAATGAACGGTCCCTTATCGTGCCAAACCAATCAGAGACGGCACCTGGTCAGAGACGGCGCCTGGTCAGAGATGGCGCCTGGTCAGAGACGGCGCCTGGTCAGAGACGGCGCCTGGTCAGAGACGGCGCCTGGTCAGAGACGGCGCCTGGTCAGAGACGGCGCCTGGTCAGAGACGGCCCCTGGTCAGAGACGGCGCCTGGTCAGAGACGGCCCCTGGTCAGAGACGGCGCCTGGTCAGAGACGGCGCCTGGTCAGAGACGGCGCCTGGTCAGAGACGGCGCCTGGTCAGAGACGGCGCCTGGTCAGAGACGGCGCCTGGTCAGAGACAAAAACATTGGCCAAGGTTCGTGAGACACAGCCATAAGTGCATACCTCTCACCAATTTTTCCTGATTTTATTGCTGTTGCAGTACCGGATTCAATGTAATAATCACACAGCTGGTGCACATAACAAATACTTCATAATATGGTTCTAGCAGTTGAGAGTTTATTTGATCTCAAAAATTGACAGATTCTTTTTAATACATGTATATAAAGTCTAAAATTGGTGTCTGCAGAGGGGAGGGCCAGGGGGAGGGGCAGGGGCAGGGGGAGTGCTGTGCATGTATATACACGCGCCAACCCAAGCCAATCCAATGTCCAAGCTGTATTCGCATATAAATTATGTAACAATATTGTATCCTGTTTGAATGTTTATTGAACTATATATGTTAATTATATCTGCTTAAAAAAACATATAATTATGTTTTTGTATCTGCTTGATACTAATTATCAGCTTTGCAGATTCTTTGAAGGAAACAAAGGTGGGGGATAGGAGGGCTTTTCTTTTTTATTATATTTGATGTTCTAATTTGTACCATGAGGGCGGGCCCTTTTTATTTTTATTTCAGTGATTTCAGTAATTGCTTTTTTTTTTGAATAGGTTTATTGGCCATAAATTCATGTAAAGGTAGAACACGTTCTTCCAGTACGGTCAGGTAGAAATATATACAGAAATTTACAATAAACACTTCCGCAAAGAAATATTCAGTTCCTTTTGGGTTCATGGTTGATAGTTTCTTTTGGTCCATGAGTCGCTTCTCTCAGGGGCGAGACATGCGCCGTTCATTGTCAGTGGTCCTTTTTTGGCAGACTCAGATGGGTTCATATACCATCCATGTCTACCGGTATACTTGTTATTTATACTCTAAAGTCACTTGGGCCACTTGGGATTGTGGTAATATTACAGTCGCGTTTTTACGACCTAGTGTCCATACATTGGATAGGCTAATTGTATATTAAACTCTCAATTTAACCATAATAAGTAGTCAAATAGTCTAAACAAAATAGGAATCGTATCAAAGAAGAATATGCCTTTTAAATTGAGTTTCTACCTCAATTGATTGTTGAGATATGATTATTTTTATATTTTAGGGTTGACCACATTCATGGATGCATATTTCTTTTACTATTTTAGGAAAATATGAAATAAAAAGCACTTATGCAGCCCTTTTTAAATGATGCGGGCGGTGTCTGCAAAGCTGATATTTTTTAAAGTGGCCTAATAATCATATGATAAGGCACCAACTGTTAGTCCTTCAAGTTTACTTAATGCCTTTACGATACTATAATAACTGTAACTACACTGTAAACAGTTGTTGTTCCTGAACAGCAAAATGTGCTGTAACTATACAGCACTTTAGCTGTAAAAAATAATACAGCAAATTTTGTTGTACATGTACATTTCTGTTGCTATAGATGCAGGTTAACAGTTGGCTGTTGTGAATCTACTGTACTACACCCTCGGAAAAGTGAGAGTCATTGTCGCTAAAACTACCCTCACCTGAGAGTCAGGCAATGACAGTAAGGTTTCAACGACAATGAATCTCACTTTTCTGTGTGTGTATTCCCTGTAGTATGAAGGCATAAAATTAATGTAGATTTACAATAGATTCTGTTGTACAGTTGAAGATGTTACAGTATACTTACACACACACCTGCAAGATTACATCCACTTGCTGCAGTTTTACAGCACTAGAACCAAAGCTGCCTGAAATATTTGCTATACAGAAACAGTACTTACTTCTAACAGTGTACCAAGTCACAGAATATGTGTGACATTTACAAGCAAACAACAACTGCAATGCACTGCCCTAACTGTATAACCACATATATTGTCTACTCTATTTCATTGTTAGAATTCCCCACTTGCGACTGGTTATAACACCTAACAACAGTTTTTGAACGTGATCTATTTTGAGAACCATGGTGATATGTTTGCTCAATTTACCATGTAAATTGTAAGGCCATGTCTAATATCAACTTTTCCTGCTGTATCAATTAAGCCACTTGTCATCTACACTCTTTCCACGTCCGCCTTAGTCACAATTACCGGAAGCAGGTATAGCGCTGATTCCACTGCCGTCACCTGACGGATCCGTCGGCATTTCGTCAATTTTTTTGGACGGAAGTGCGACGGACGGGGCAGTGGAAGCAGGTTTCACCCGTCGACGGGAGGTAAAAACGTCGACGGATCCAGCATTTTTGCTTCCACTGATCCGTCCGTCGACGGATCCGTCGACGGACGGATCAGTGGAAGCAATAAAAAGGGCGATCCGTCCGTCAGCGGGAGACATATTTGGACAAAAATGGACGGAAATGCTCGACGGATCAAATATTAAAAATTTTTAATATTTCATTCCGTCGGATTATGCACATGAAACCGTCGACGGATAGTGTTGTTGCACCTTCTCGCCACCTTGCGGAAAACACGGGAAGCTGTAGTGTCCGATTGAAACGGAAGGTGGCGCGACGGAATGTCGTTTTCTGATCATGTGATCCCTTCTTCCGGCCGTACAAAGCTGTTCAAAATGGCGACACGCACAACTCTGAAGCGCGGTGCAAAAACCCAAACAAAGGCTCCAGTACCTAAAATAAAGCCGGAAGAAGTTGGGAAACCTGCTCCCGAAACGACAGAAGACACCGAGACAGCGCAGGCAGCAGAAAAGAGGAAAACTGGTCCCCGGAGGCGCCGAAGGAGAGCGGTTCAAAACACGTCGACGGTGAATGATTCAAATGTATCTGACACTGATGCTACCGGCACCAATGCGCCACTGTCAAGCAAGACGCTCGGGGTCAAAAGGGGGCGGGGTAAGACGGAAAAGTCAAAAGCTGATGTTACGTCAACCTCACCGGATCGGGCAGAAATCGCTGTTGCTCATATGCCAACCAACACACAGCAAGAAAGAGACCTGAAGAAAAAGATCTACTCTATACTGAAGAAAGGCGCAGAAAAAGAACAGGCAATTTTAAGGTACTGTTACTTTGTATTATATGACATACTGATCTTTTTCTTTAGTCCCCCCCCCCCAAAACTGGTGTTTCCCCCCCCCCCCCCCCGCTCCAGCGGTCCAAATGTCCCCCCCCCCCCCAAAATACACCACCTCCCCTGTTGTTATCAAATGAGCACTCCCTAAATTAAAAATGTGGGCCTTTTTTGTACTAAATTTATTTATAATTCTGACATTGGGTATGCTACCGGAAAAAAATATTTATTTAAGGTATAATATGTTATTTAAAATTAAGTTTTATTTTTTGCTTGACAGGGGAGAAACTGTGTCCTTCAATGCACAGGATGAGGCAGCCGCGTCCAACATCTTGGATTCAGAGGATGAGCCCGACGAGAAGGAACATGGTAAAGGCGTTAAGACAATGGACGGAATGGGTGATTTCACAGCACTGACACCTGCAGCCCAGGCCCTACTGGACGCTGCAGAGGGAGATCAGGATGAGGAAGACGAGCCCCTCAATTTGACTAAAGGTAAAAATGTTAAAATCATTTGTCATGTAGGAAAAGTGTTCTGTCAAATGAAGTTATATGGTTTCATACATCATTGTACATTTCTGTCTGACACAGGAACATTGGGTGCAAAAAATTAATGCTGTCATGTACAGGTGCAGAACATAACCGTCATCATTATGTACCAAAATGTTGTCTTTTAATATTAAAAAAACCTTTCAAAATTAACCCTTTAAGGGCAGCATAGTGTATCAACCCCGTACGGTAGACATGATGCATGAATACATCACTGACCACTTACTCACCAGGTACTACATGTAAAATTCGTTCAATTGCAGGAGACATGCAGATGATAGTGGAGGACACTAGCATATTTGATGATCCTACTAAATCGAACGACGATTATTGGGAAGAGGACACCACCAGAGAAAAAGTTCTGTGTGAGCTGTGGGAAGAGACAGACGTCCTGTATGACAGCAGCAAAAGAGGCCACATGACTGAGGACAGGAATACCATTTTGAAGAGATTTGCAACCATACTAC
Organism: Harmothoe impar; assembly: GCA_947462335.1. Taxonomy (NCBI): domain Eukaryota; kingdom Metazoa; phylum Annelida; class Polychaeta; order Phyllodocida; family Polynoidae; genus Harmothoe; species Harmothoe impar. Next base: position 11,905,292 of record OX381713.1, read on the forward strand.
GTGTCCCACGTAAGTATGCATAGAAAGGCATAAACACATATCTAATTTATTCTTTTAAAATATGTTTAACTGTGATTAAATCAGGTTTTTTTTAAAACTTTTCAGTACCGGTATTGTACAGGCGTTATGCTATTTCCATGGAAATGAGGAAAACTATATAGTGTAATATATTTCTACCTTGGGGGAGGGGGGAGGGGGGGGGGGAAAGGTTGATCCCACATGTACGGAAATGGTGGACGGATTCAACAGCAAAAAGTTTAGATTTCTCATTCCGTCACATCATGCACATGAAACCGTCCGCGCATTGTCTGCTTGCACCTTCTCGCCACCTGCCGGAAAATATAGGGCGCTCTACAATTTTCACCCATTTTTACTAACAAGCCCACCTTAATGTAATAAAATAATTTAAAAAATTATGTGAAATATTTGGTGCTTGATTTTCAGCCAAAGCGATAGCTGACAAGATGGCATCCATCAGGAACATGTATCAGCGGCTACATAGGCAGGCGAAAAGTGGATCAGAACCTGAAGGGAAAACCGTCCGGCAGAAAGAGGTGCTGCGTTTAGCCTACTTTTTACGCCAGCACATCACTACAAATGACCATTTGACGTGTTACAAACGTGTCAGTCCAAGAAACAAGTCAACCCCCAGAAAGACAGTTCTACCTGAGGTAATTAATTTGGGAATTTATTTGTTCCTTTATATCAACAGCAGGACACACATACTTTTCTTAAGTATTCGCTACATGGAATAATAATTAAAAAATTTAAGAAATAAAAGTAGTGGAGCATACCATGATGCATCTGTAGGCTACAGTAAAATGTAATAAAACTGACATATATTTTAATACAGGATAAAAGAGAAAACATGATTGGATGACTGAAAAATGCATTTTCAACAGTATCAGACTGTGTGTCAATTAACCTTTCAGTTCTATTATGCTATTCAAAATACAAATTTAAATCACTGTAACCCCACTGTAAAAAAGATAAATTTCTTTGTACTGTCTGCTATATACAAGATGAACTCATGTATTTTGTCACAGGTGACGGAAACTGATGTAGAAAACGCCATCGATTTGTCACAGATATCAGATCGTAGCCTAACACCTATGAAGGCGTGCCAACTTACAGAATCAGAACAGGGAGAAAAGGAGAATTCAGACGGAACGGAGATGGAGGAAAGTGAGGTGATAGTCAACAACAAACAGTTCAGCCGGAATGCTAGGTTGAAAGATGCTTCCTGTGTCAAGGCCTCAGTCAAAAGGTCTTTAAGGCTGGATGATCCTGTGAATGAGACCTCCACTCCCAATAAAACAGCAAAGAAAACTGCCAGAGCAGATTTGATTAAGAAGTCAGCCGTTATTTCAGCAGCCTCCACACCAAAACCAGCAGCGGCAAATAAAACATTCAAAAAAGCCCCTGTTGCTAAATCTGTGCCTCACACCAAACCTGCTCTGTCTAAAACGTCAGGCAGCGTGACAGCAGAGGACAGGAAGAGGATGGCCAACTCTACCAAATCCAACTCGACAGTGAGTGAAGGGTCCAGTTTTAATTTCACAACTGCCGCACAGCGTCGGGCAGCAATGGATAAGGACTGGAACAAGAACACCAGCAGATATGATACTACGGTAGAGGAGAGTGACTGGTACGCCCGCCAGGGGCCTAGTGACCGGAAGAAGAAGGAGGAGGTCAAGAAAAAAACAGAAAAGGACAAGCAGACGGATATGGCAGCCATTATGGTTGAAAGAAATGAGCAGATAAAAAAGATGACGGATGGACTTGAACAGTGGCGCACTCAGACAAAGACAACGGGTACACTAGAAGCAACCCCTATTAGCCCAGACCAACTGTGGGCAAATTCTTTAGTACCACATCTTGGTCGTATGGCTCCTGAAGTGAGGGACGAATTCATGGTACATGTTTTCAGTGTTTGTATGAAGGCAGTACGGGGGACATGGGATCCTTCAGCCTACTGAACTAATTTAGTGCAGATAGCACACACATCTTTGCCAAAAATAGGCATACAGCCGGACTGCAGCTGGTTTCGTCAGCCCACACTGATTACACTTGATGGACGGAGTACAACTATGTCCCTGGAAGTGATTTTTACCCAGGGAGTTGGTGTCTCTTCCTATCTGCACCCAGCCAAAATTAAAAACGCTGACGGAATGGGTATGAGGATTCTGGCCTATACACGTCATATGGATGTATGAACATTGTGCCATATTTATTTTTTACATTTTTATCTGCTTGCAGAAAGACTGGGTGTTTTTTTTTTTGGAAAATACCAAAGTTCAGCTAGAACAAAGTATTACAAGATTGTGTTCAACTTTTTATCAATATACACAGGGTACTGATCTCACTATACAGGAGCTTGGTGCAACTCCTGTACCTTCTGTATTTTATCCATGCATGTGGCTTTTTAGTTTTGTTTTCATTTCAACTAGTTCATGTGTTAGTTGTTAAGGTTTATAGGACTGAAATACTTGAAAAAGTATATGATATGTCCCTGATTCATAGTATACGTCATATGGTCCATGTTAAAGTTAAGTTAAAAGATAAAACAAACGCAACGCAGTATGTTTTAAGTAGATATATCAACATGTCTTTTAATTCTGTTTTGACTGGAGGACAGAGCTCCCAAACAGCAATACCAAAAACGTCCCACAGTATGTTATACTTAGTATAGACAGAGATAAAACTTTTTATTTATGTATGCCCACTATAGTGTGTAATATGATTTATGTATAACAACGGTACTCAGTTCAACGTTATAGAAAGATACATGGTACACTTTATCCCCATTATATGACAAGGTAAATGTGGAAATATAAAGATACAACAATGTTTACATATACTTCATCTTGTTCAACCCATGTTTGTTCATGTTTCCATTCCAATACTATCTGTCCGCCGACGGTTTTGTAGAATAAGTCGTTCACTGTAGGAAAACCATATATGACATGATGCGCCAGTGTGACTGGAAGTAGAGTTATGATTTTTTTGTCTTCCTACGTGCTATGTTAAGTGATGATAATATATGTCAGGGATAACTTATTTCATATAGACATATTATATGATATGAAGGAAGTTGTACTATTTTAATATTTAATATGATACCGGTACTACATGTGACAACTTCTATACTTTTACATTCAGCTATGTGTCTAAATACGTCAGGTACCGTATACAACTGTTTTGTTTTCATGCTTGAACAAAGTGTGTATCAACAATAATATAGCAGAAAAGCACATTTCATAGTGCTCCAAAAATATTTACAGTATTAAAGTTCCTGTTCCTAAATATTGTCTTTTTGATTGTATCATATCATATAGGAATGTCTGCATCATAACAATAAGATATAATGTCCTTTCACTTTCAACGAGCAAAATAGAAGTCATGCCTGAGGACCACATGGTATTGATGGCGCAGCTCGCCTTCCTTGGTTAGGCACCAATCCGCCAGGTTGGATCTCATATCCTTTATCGCCTGCTTGTGGTTGCGTACTGGGTTTGCCTGCCCACCAGGTAGAGTGGCTTCACCCCTCCACACCCCTCGGTGCTGCCTGTAATCTCTATCTTCCCAATCCGTCGCTTCTTTTGGGAGATAGGGTTGAGAGGCTTTGACACGGAGATAATTGTGTAAGACAACACATGCCATCACAACTATGCTGGCATTCTCCGGCTCCATCTCTATCTCCCTCCTCAGTATGCGGAATCGGGTAGAAAGAATGCCAAACCCGTTCTCCACAATACGTCGACAGCGTGACAGCCTGTAGTTGAAGATCCGTTGCTTCATTGTGAGCTGGGCGGACGGAAATGGCTTCATTAAGTTGAGACTCATCTCAAACGCGTCGTCTGCGACGAAATAGTAGGGAAGCTTGCCTTTGTAGCCGGGGAAATCTGAAGGAGCAGGGACATGTAAAGGGTTGTCCTCCCTTGCCACATCTTTGCAGAAAGCAGAGTACTTCCACAAAGTTGAATCACTAGACCGACCCTCTGCACCCACATCCACATACAAGAAGTTGTAATCCGCATCAACTAATGCAAACAGCACAATAGAAAAAAAGTTCTTGTAGTTCCAATACAGACTACCACTTTTCTTAGGTTTGGTTATCCTGACGTGCTTTCCGTCAAGTGCCCCTAGCACATGGGGCATGTTCCACCTGTCATGGAAGAGTTTAGACACCTGCAACCATTCCTCCTCTGTTGATGGTGGCTGAAAAAAGGTTCATATGACACGTATTAAAATATGAACTGGCTGAGAATTATAATATATCTAGTATACTATATTATTTTATTCATCATTTTTTTTATCCATATCCTACATTTTCATGCGTCATATTATTTGATGTCATGTTTATATATATCCATTTACATGTGTAATATTACATATGACAACCGGTATTGAAGTTAATATTTTGAATGACATATTGATAAAATAAATATAGGAAAAAGATTGCATAATATACCGGTATATGACATGTGTTCAGTTGCATTTCTCACCTTCAGGTAGTCCTCGTGTAGACAGGAGTATATGGCTTTACATGTATCCTGTATGATGGGTAGAACGCTGCTTTTGCCCACCAGGTACCCTTGTGAAAGGCTGGTTACGCTGTCTCCACGTGTGAGGTATCTCATGGTGAGACTCAAGCGCTCTTCCGGCGTTATGGCACGACGGAAGTTGGTGTCTTGATACAATATCAATGGGCGAACACAATCCAGCAGTTCCTTGTACACCGTCGGTGGCATACGGGTGGTGCGGCGGAAATCACCATGGCAACCGAGCTGGAAAAAAAGATAAAACATTATACTGATATGCAAAAAAAAGGTATGGTTGGCCCTATTTATGGTGGGCCAGGTGAGTTGAAAAAACCCAATTTCTTTTTCCCTGAAGAGGGGATATTTTGGTCACATGCTGTATTTTTATGGTAAAAGAATGATGACTGATATACTACTTACCCTGAGAAAGTCAGACTCCAGCTTTGCCATGGTGTTTCTCTGCCGGTTGTCAGTCCTGGCGAATAGGTAAGGGGACATCCAGAATTCATGCGTTCTTCTCCTCCTACCCATTCGCTCAATGAGCACCATTTCATCCTCGTCAACGGACAAGGCAACAGCCATGCAGCCTGCCAGGATTCGAACCCGCTCCACCACCTCATCTTGGGGCGGATTATTAAATCGCCAACTGGCCGACATACTTGTTTCTATATGGGTAAGGCGTGCTCCACGTTTGAAATCAGAAAATGGCGCGTAGTATGGACAACAGGTCATGTGACCTGATCATGTGACCTGATGATTGTGTTAAGAATAAGCCAAATCCGCCGACGGAATGGGATCCGTCGACGGACGAGGGTCAGTGGAAGCAGATTTTTACCCCGTCGACCCATTTCCGACGGATTTCACCAATCCGCCGACGGATTGGTGGAATTCCGTCGACGGACGGATTGCAAGTCGACGGCAATGGAGTCAGCCCTTATCATGTCAATTTCACTGTAATTAATTTACCTAACTGAAAACACAGTTATCAAGGCTCACATTGTCATAGATGCCCAACGTCAATGTAGATTCATTTATTTTCATACATGAGTTTTAGACACCATGCCTTTCCTTTGTTTCTTGCGACAAACAAATAAAGAATTCTTCGGGTGATATTACTTGGGGGGTGGTGAGGATCATTAATTAACCTATCAAACACACTTATCACTAATCAAATATGTGATACAGCAATACTATCAAATCGTTTTTTTCAAAACACACTGTATGTTGAGTTATATCAATAGTTATATTACCAATAACAATATTGAAACCCCAATGATATAAACTCAATCGCACAAATACTAGATATTTCTCAACCTCATACACAAAATTCATTTCCCAAATACAAACAACAGTATTGTCAACCATCCAATATTAAATAAAAAATAAACCCACTTTCCAACAATCAGTCTAAAAGTCATTACATTACAACTCTTCTAACCAATTTGTTCAAGAACATTTGCCAAGCCTCTATGTTCTCTTTTTTGTGTAGTTTATTTTCTGATTTACTCTTCTCTCTGGCTCTTCTGTATCTAGTAGATCTAGAATTTCTCGACTTTAAGTTGATAGGCTTGACAAAATGTGGCTGAAATGTGAATACTTGAAATGTGAGAGAACTATAGCATTAACACCCCTGTAGGTGGCCACATGTCAGTCAGTCAGAGGATAATCAATGCATTGTCTCCAATGCAGGCTACGTCTCTCATCTCTACGTCTCTCACCTTCCTGATGTTCTAGCACTCTGCCCTGTCTGAGTGCTTCCTGATGTTCCAGCACTCTGCCCTATCTGAGTGCTTCCTGATGTTCTAGCACTCTGCCCTGGCTGAGTGCTTCCTGATGTTCTAGCACTCTGCCCTGTCTGAGTGCTTCCTTCTGTTCCAGCACTCTGCCCCGTCTGAGTGCTTCCTGATGTCCCAGCACTCTGCCCCGTCTGAGTGCTTCCTGATGTTCCAACACTCCGCCCTGTCAGAGTGCTTGCTGATGTCCCAGCACTCTGCCCTGTCTGAGTCCTTCCTGGTGTTCCAACACTCTTCCCTGTCTGAGTGCTTCCTGATGTTCCAACACTCTGCTCTAATGGAGTGGTGTCTGATGGTTGAGAGATCTGTGGTGTTCCGACTGTAAAAACATTTATCAATCTAGGAGCATTGAGAGGCAGGATGGGAGCATTGAGAACCACGGACTGAGCACTTTTAAATAGGCAGTCACATCTACAAAGTGCCAGTAACTTACGTAGTGCCTTAGAGACATTTTTGTCACGCCAGGCATAGATGAAAGGGTTGACCCAATAGTTGATGTCATATACAAGGTGACTGACCAGGAGCAGGGTGGTGTGCCAGGCAGGTGAGGCCGGGGACCAGAAGACTAAAACAACTGCAAAGGGGCTGAACAGTGCTAAGTACACACCTACAACCATTGCCATCATCTTTGTGATCTTCATTTCCTTCTTCACGTTCCTCCTCTGGGCTGGTGTCAGTGCTGCTGTTGTCCTTAGATTACTGTTGTATGCCACCCATGCAACATAGCCATAACCAGCAGCTATTACAGATAGTGATGTAGAAAATAGCAAAGTTGTCAAGTAGATGACATATCGGGGGAAGTAGTTGACACCAAGGCAGACTGTTCCCTCAGGGACAGTGGGTGAAGTCATTAGTGTGAGAATGCCACATGCCACAATAACCACCCAGACGATGACAAGACAGAAAATGACTTTATGGGAACTCCACTTCTTAGCTTGGTTCAGTTTAAACATTAGAGAATTCCGCCTTTCCAAAGCTATCAGGGCTAAGGTGACACACTGAATATGTCCAGTAATCATCGCCACACAGACTTTTGCCATGCACAATGGATTGGAGAGGTGCCAAGAGGGTAAGAGTTCGTGAAGAGGGAAAATTATTGCCATCATAAAGCCATGTACAAAGTCACTTAGTGCTAGACCAGTAACAAGCACATTGCCGGATGACCACAGGATGTTGTTCTTCAGCACACAGACTATTGTCAGCAGATTGGACAACATGGCTGCCACCCCCATTAGCATTATGGTGAAAATATATGCAAGCCATGTTGCCGCCATTTTGTGTGTTTGTCCTTTTGTAACTTGCTGAAAATCCTAATGAAGCAGTGTTACTTTAAGTTCAGAGCAGTTCAGATGTCCAAGATACTAGTCTCCTTATAAATATGTCTCATAAGTCCCTATATACTTATGGAATGTAGTTGGCTTAGTTTTGTCCAAAATGTCTTACCCTGAAGGTCCTTATTTGGCAGTCAGTTCCACTTGTCCTAGTGCTGGCATCTCAGTATTCAGCTCCTGTCACAGCTCCAGCTGACCAGTATACAGTCTGTCTTATTCATGTGAATATTACATAAAAATGATGAGAAACTCTTCGGTGAACATAATAATGATGTAATTCAGATGAGCGGTGCTAGCAGGGAGGTTATTCTATGTAGTTTGACCCCAACAAAGTGAACACAGAGTAGTGTGTACAGGTGGGAAATAGTATCTACTTGCTACAGCGGCCGGAAAAGTCAAAGTGTAGGCGGGACAGGCATTTGATCTTATATATACTACTGTGAGGAGCTTCTAGCAATGGTTATCCCACATGCTTAGACCAAAAAAAAAAGAAGGTTTTTTTCAGGTCACCCGACCGACCCTATCAAAAGAGGGCCGACCCTACGTTTTTTGAAAAAAAATCCTTATTTTTAGCCTTTTTGGGTCTTCGGAGAGGCCGGGTAGTACTTTCATGTTAAAAAAAAAGAAGTTAAAAAAAAAAAAAAATCCGACCTACCGACCCTACATTTTCATGCCATGTTACCTGAAACAAACCTTTTTTTTTTGCTCTTACTGGATTCCAGCCGTGAGCTGCTGGCCGCGGCAGTAGTCGGAAGGCATGAATGGCAGGTGCAGAGGAATTCACTAATAACAATGTGTTTATATATTTGGCATTACTTCCGCTCCTTTGTATTCTAGGGAGAAAACTAATAAAATGGCATAGCCAGACTTAATGAGAGTGGAGAAGTGAGAATGAGAACTAGCAGCATTTAATAACCCTTTGAGGAGAGCATAATGTATTAATGCATCATGACCTTGGTCATCATGCCTTCATGTATCCTATGGGTTTGAGACACTCCCCAAGGGTCGGCAAGATGCATCAATGCACCACCGGCGAGTTACTCACCAGGGTGGTATTACTGCATCATGACAACAAATGTAATCTTTTAGCAACATGCCAGGGTTAAAGGTAGGGATGTCATTGACATCCAATTTATGTTGATGATGATTATTGACATATAGTTGCTGATATATCAATTTATCATTAAATGTGTTTTGTTCAATATAGGACGCCATTGGCTTAGACCAGTAATCCTGTATCAGCCCACTTCCGGTTAATGGACCATGTATCAGGTTATTTGCATGTCTTATATCAGATTGCTTCCGGCCTTAGCACTGGCGCATTAATATATACCTATTGTTGATGTTTTGATTGAGCCCCCCCCCTCCCCACCGCAAAACAGGGTCTCCCACTAACACTCAGGCAATCAGCAGGTAGCCGCCAATCCTTCTATACCAATGTTAGGGTGTAACATGGACCGCGGAAATGTGTCCCATGCACAGGGCAGTTACAGGTAGAATACTGACACAATGCCATACATATGCTCCCCATAACTTTAATATACATTCCACAATATTGGTTGAGCCTTTCATTTAATCCCAATGAATATGCGCTCCTGATGAGCATATTAATTCTTTTCCCCTGTCATTCAGTCTTATATAGAAATGCCGGTGAATGTGCAGTTAGCCCAGAGTCTTGGTACTGCATGAGTGGGTGGCCTGTGGCACCTACATCTGCAATAGGAGAGCCAGACATGCCTCAATTAATGTCAAATATGGGAAAATCGATGAAATTCCAAATAAATTTAAAGCTATTGGCAGTTTCCTTACATATTGGGGTATCCCATAAGAGGTGCACATTTTTATTATAAGCAATAGTTTAGATTTTGTGACGTATTATGTAAAACTATTTCACCATGCATTAACTTATTAGAAAATGTGCATTTATATCATGAAACTACATGTTCTGACAGACAGAATGCATCCGTAAAACATGATATATCTATAGCCGAATCCCCCATACTTGAAATCAAAGTAGCCCTATATCTGCCCCATACTTTGAGTACAGTTATGGCCATTTTAAGACAATAAACCCTTACAAAGATAACGACTCAGGCATAAATAATGAAAGGCACAGATTCATATATAATAATGGTAAAATAATCAACAGTCTATTTGATATATCTTTTGGGCTATTAGATTCTAAACTGAAGGGACATTCTACTCCCAGTGCCTGTGGCTGCCTGCAGGGTGGCTACTCAGCCCTCACCACCCTGTGCCCCCTCCGTGTGAGTGCCATGGGCCTGGTAGGTTATATATAGAGCAGCAGGGGTAAAAATATGGGGACTTTTTCAACTTCACAGCACTCCCAAACATTAAATATTACAGATATCCCTAGTCTGTTTTTTGCTTTGTCATTTTCTAATTCTTGTCTCGTGGGATCAGTTGATGAAAATATTCTGAGGATCATAGTTCATTTTCGATGTAACACCCTAGCATTGCCAATGTGCTTCTGTCCATGAGCTAGGTAGCGACCCGGTCCCATATGTATGTGTGTTTATGTGTGCTGGTAGTGGGGGAGGCATTCTCTGACCCACAAGCCAGAACGTCACAGAAGTGGATCAGCACTTACACCTACTGAGGTGGTGCTATTGTCATACAAGGAATCCCCTTAGTTGGGAGATCCCTTTAATATATGAGCTGAGTAAGTCTTGAGGTCTTGTAGTATAGTTGGTATTTATTACAAGTTGACAGCAACAGTACAGCAAGTACAAGTAGGTTCCACTCAGTTACACTTATCCACACAATAGTATAGGTCTTGGTAAATATACCTAAGAACCCTGAGGTTAGTAATGGACTAGAGCCAAGGGGGTCCTACACCATGTCTGATAGTTGGGCCTAGTAGGGCATAGCCTATAGCCTTGTTCTCAGTCAGTGGAGAGGTCCTTGCTCAGTGGTGTCCATGTGTAGAGTGAGGATGGAGATGCCCAGTGCTGGGACCTGACCCTATTTAAGGGGGCCAGGCTACCAGCATGGCATCTTGAGTGTTAGTGTCAGTTGACAGTGGTTGGCCAAGGTACACTATGCCCCTATGTGACCGTGTGCAGCGGCCTGTGACGGACCTGAGGCTTGTGCAGCGGCCTGTGACGGTCCTGAGGCTTGTGCAGCGGCCTGTGACGGCTCTGGGGCTTGTGCAGCGGCCTGTGACGGTCCTGGGGCTTGTGCAGCGGCCTGTGACGGCTCTGGGGTGCCCGTGACGGCCTGAGAGGGTTGTGTCACGTGTGGCAGCATGTGACACTTACATAATCACCTTTGAGAGGGAGTATACCGACCTGCACGTGCCTCACGTGTCAGGCCACGTGCGTCACATGACAGGTGCCTCCCCCTCGGGAAAAAGGACAACTCTCCGTCAGTTGTCATTCCATCTAAAATTTGGGGTGAATTTTGGAATTTTGTCCACAATTTTTGGTGGCAAATAGGATTTACCTTTTTTTTTTTTTTGTTTTTGATTTTTTTTTTTTTTGTAGTGAAGTACACTTTTTTTTGTAATATAGATGATGTGAGAGTATGTAAATACCAAAGGTCTGGGGAGAATTTTGGTTTTGTGCTTGGCTAGTCATCTACATTATATACAGTGTAATCTTAACTATAAGGTATGTAAACCTTCTTTGTACCAATTTGGTACTTTCTTAATCACATAGTTATACAGTGTAGCAATACCTTGTGTCTTTATCTGACACTTTTCAAATCATTGTTTGAATTATATACACAGTATGGTACATCTTTGTCTTAATTCTAAAACATGATGAAAATGTGTTATAAAGTAATAGGCTGTCTTTGGTGAATAGGTGCTTTGTGGAACTGAGTGGATTTTGATATATCAATGTACACATGTGAATACAAATATACAGAGTATAATGCAAATTATGCAAAATCTTATGATAATCTTTTACAAACTTTTTTTGTTTGATACCAAAAAAAACCAAGGCCACTTTTATATAAAAGTAGGCCAACCGGCTTGAAGTTTGTTTTCTTATTTCTAGATAGCGCTTATCTATGGATTTGCGTGATATAGCAATCAGTAATGTACATTTTATGCATAGTTCTGTGCTTGTCCGGTGGCGGATAAGTGTTCATAATTGTGTCATCTGACATTTTGCATTACTTAAGTTTGTAAGTTTGTATGTACAGATACAGTCCTTTTTATGCAGATATTTTGTCCTTGTCCGGTGGAGGGTAAGTGTTCATAATGTCATAAAAATGACTTGGTATCTTGTTTCTGCATTGATAGTTGAATCTTACAAGATTCTTGGTGTTGGCAATTTGCAACTTGTGGATCTACACTTTGATCAGAAATGTCTTTGCAGTGGGCCGCTGCTGTGAGACTTAAGTCTTTTGTGTAGTATCCTAGGGTTAGTCAGCGGACTATCTCCCTTTTTGCTTCATGTTTTTCTGTAAATAGTCTTACATAATACAAAGGTATACAGTGTAAAATACAGTGCAAATACAGTGTTATATACAAACATGTTTGGTTAGCAATTTAGATTGTAATAATACAATTTCATACATATATATGCATGTTTGAGCAAGTTTGACATGGTTAAGAGTACGCAATTGTTTTTGTAAAACTTCAATTTTTCAAAATTGGCTGTTTCATTTTGGGATACCTTAAAATTGATTCCCTGATACTACTGACACACACTGAGACCTTGCCTTGACCTTGGGATTGTGAGAGTTTGAAAATTTTGCACCTTGAGCAGATTTTTGAGTGGCACCTTGAGGCTATTGTGTCATGCGGTGCAAGATGCGTCGTGTGCCGCGGTGACACAGGTGGTTGACACCTTTTGGTGAGCAGATCATGTGCCTTCTCATGGGCTTGTCACCTGAAGTGAGGGGATCACTTCAGAGGGTGAACAGTGTCATTTGGGGGTGGGGAGGGGTTATAAAGGCTGTGTAGACCACAGTAGGATCACTTATTCCTTGAGTACCCTTGAGATAACACAGTATGGCGCATATGGCAATTTTGGAGGACGAGCTGGAGGCTGTACCTGAGGTACTTGCATATCTCCCTGAGGCCTGGCTGCAGGGTGACATGCAGGCCTTAGACCTGTGGTTAGGTGATCAAAACACCTTGGAGGGGCTGACTCCTGGTACTCCTTTTAGGAGTATTTTGAGTCGGTATGACTCAGTAAGGACGCGGTGGTTGCATAAAGTCCGGCGCGACATTGCCAGTTTTGGTGATGTTTTGGTGTGCCGTCATCACGGCTGGTACTTCCTTGGTGCTGGCGGGATTTCCCTGCGCAGGGCGGCATCTCTGGAGCTGTTAACTCAGGCCCTACGTGATTTGGATGGATATGACCCGCGGCTGCTTTTCACCAGAAATGATGGGGTCATCTGGGACTTCCTATTGGCTGTCGGCTTATGTGCTTACACAGTGACAGGTGATGCTGCAGACAGCGCTGAGCATGCCCTGTCTACTCTGGAGGCACGTTTTGTCCAGTGGAGGGAGGAGAACGAGTGGCTGTTCAGTGAAGATACGTGGATTGGATCTCCTGCCGCTGCCGAGTTGGCCGAGTCCTGGGAGGCCTTGGGATGGGGGGACTATAACAACTAGTGGGTGGCATCTATAAATGTCAAAATAAACGGTCCTTTTCAGGGCCAACCAACTTTTCACAAAAGTTTTGGTCAATCTCAATCCTGTATAATTGTGCTTATTCTTCCCCATGTACTTTCTCACTAGTTACAGCTGTAGGTGGTTGGGTGAGTATGGTGAGTACATTTTTGAATGTATTGGTGCTCTCTCTTTGGTCGTCAATTATGATGTTTTCCAGCTTTGACTCATTGGTATCCATGGTAACGGGCTGGGGTGAAATGTCATTTTGTAGTAACATGGCAAAATCTAGGTTAGGTTCCCTGAGCGCTGGTATTATGCTGAACCTGGCACGCCATGGTAGATTGATAGTTTCTGGCAGTAAATATGCGGTCTCTCCTTTCTTAGTAGTAATTACTACTGGTCCATTCCATTCAAATACTAGTCTTGGGAGAGGGTACATTTTGATAATCATATCTCTGTATGTTGGGGCTGAAGCTTTTATAATTGTATCAAACTCATGTGGCACTGGACGCAAGGGGAAGGAGAAGTTGGTGTCTCCTTTGTAGACTTTTAGTACTACTGTGGGATTTGTCCTGTTAGTGACTTTTCCCTTTCCACAGTGCTTGGTTGCCATACTCTTTAGATATTTGGTCAGCCTGTAGGCTGAGTAAATAGTGAGTGTGAATAGTATGGCTATGATAAGAGTATGGGTCTCATGGATAGTTAGAATAGGGGTAGGGCCCTGTTCTATTGGTGCCGTGGTGGTGTCCCTCTTGTATAGAGTTTCGAAGGCTTTCTCCATAGGCTTCTCTGTGACAAATCTATATGCTTTTGCCGTTGGCATATAAGCTAGTAGTGTGGATCCTCTGTGCATTTTGAATAGGGTGTATGTGGCCAAAATTGTAGCTATAACCGAAAGTATCATTGGTATGATAGATGCTGCTGGATGCCGTGCAAATTTGTATAGATAGGACTCTATTAGTCTATTTTCCAGTGGCTTAGCCAGGCTGGAGGCATCATCTAGCAGGGTTTTTGCGAATGGGTTTAGGTCTAGTAATGTTGATTCATCAATATTACTTGATTTCCTTAACATATCCAGTGTCCTGGATAGGTTGACCTTCGGAAAAGGTGGCAGATTTGCCTTGGAGTCTGGTCCAATTTCTTTGATTTCATTTAGAGCCGCGAGAAAAGGTAGGTTTATGGTCTCCAAAGCGTAGTGAAATTAAATTGTAGTGTTGCATGGCAACCTAGAATTTGGTAGTGAATAGTGATCTATATTCACTGTACATAGGCATGGTACACCTATGATTGAGTGTGATGGTGCTTTGTGAGTAGTAGCTGGTTTCCCGTGACACGTAACTGTGTAGGTGGGAGAATTTGTGGTCACAAGATATTCATCTTGTGAGATGGCTACAGCGTGTGAGATAGGTCTCTTCAAGGGTGAGATAGTAAATTGGCACATTTCCTTGACTTGCTGAGCTTGGTTCAAATAAATTGCTACTGTGCATGTAGGTACATGTCTATGGATTCTCGGGCTAGTTTTGGTACAAATTTTGATCTTAGTTCCTGGACAGGTTAGCATATCTGCATTTGTTAGTTCAATAAATAGTGAACCATCTTCAGAGATAGCCAAGAATTTGACATCAGTAATTAATTGGGTTACTCCCTTTGTAGGTGTCTCCTTGGTGTTGATTGGTACTGGTGTAGTTACCAGTTGAAATACTCTGAAGGTGGAGACGGTGGATGCTACAATGATATCCAGGTGGATGTATATGTGCCGTTCCGAATAGGTGTAGGATATCATTCTTTGGGAATAATAGTAGTCAAGGTCAGTTATGGCGACCTTTGATCCTGGTGAGTGTATTCTGAGTGTCATGTCCAGATCATTCAGATGCTCCGTTAGTTCAGCTGGTGGTACTATGTCAGCTGTCATAATGCCTGCTGATACCATCCTGAGTGCTGATGTGGTGCGCTGCAATGCTTGCAGATAGTTCATTCTTGCTACAATAATGGTGAGTGCATCAGTTAAAATTTGGATCTTCCTTCTTTGTGTGTGCTCGTGATTTGCATAAGTGTTCAGAGAGGTGGTCATGTTTTGAGCCCATAAATTCATATTTTGGCCTAGAGTGTTCATGGTTTGGTCTAGCATGCTTTTATCCTTAACATATGCCTTGACAAACTGTCTTGGCGTTGTGTGACCTTATCAATTAATATAGCTGCTTCTTTGTCTTGCTTGGAAAAAGCTTCTAGAATGCCGTCTATGTTCTTTATCTGGTCCATGACCTCTTTGACGTCATCTAGTGTGGCAAGACCTATTGCTCCTCTGAAGAGTGGGGCTAGGAACCCAAGTGGTGCTCTTCTGTACCTTCCTTGACTATTAATTGGATTTGATAGGAACAAATGGATGGATGCTAAGGTAGAGTTAATTTCCTTGTCTGTTATGTCTATTAACAGATCTAGTTCCCTTGCTTGCTGTAATATCTGACTGGTAGAACTGTCGTCATGCAGGGTAGGAAATGTCAGTGCCATAACCTGGTCCAGTATTTTGGTTTCGGTCTCTGGTGGAGCAGGTATATGGTATGGTATTGCCAATATCATGGTTGTGGTATCGTGCCCATTGACCAATGGTTCAGGTAATGGCTCATATATGGCTCCAACGTTCTGTCTAACGGTGGGCACATATGTGATGGCTTGAGAAGTGGCCATCATCACTAGTAGTAGGATTGGCTTTAGCATGCCTGAAATATAAAATATATTCTATGTCTTAGTGAGACTTCTACTAGTGTTTTTGCAATATACTTAGGTTTAAATTGGTTTGCTGATTTTGTGAGCTATCCTTTTTGCTTATGTGAAGTATCCACTTGGCACTGCCTCTGTGTACATAGTTTTGAGAGCAGAAATCCTGGTTGGTCCCAATAGTAATATAATAATCAATGTAGTGTTTGAACTGTACCTTTTTCCATGATCAAGCTAGTGTTGGCTTAATGTCCAATCTGTGCTAGAGTCCTTTCCCAAGATTGTAGTAACTGGGTATGATATTGTAGAGTGGGTGTGGTCTGCTTTCTGACAGAGTCCCTCCTACTATAGGAGAACTGGTATGTCTAGGACCAGCTGGTGTGTACCTGACTGCTGCAGGAGTAGAACTGGTGAGTTGGCTATGGAGTCAGGGCCTCGTATGTAGCCCACCCTACCCTCATCCATTGAGGGCCTGGCTTTGTTTCCCTGATGGCTGGTGCCGGCCATCAGTGTCAGCTGACTGACTGGGGTAATTATGTCTGGGGTAATTAGTGTGGACTACCTGCATCTGTGGGGGTTTGAATGCCCTGGCAGGTGTGTGGGTCCTTTGAAGGGTAAGGGTATGTCTAGACAGTAGTCTTTTGGCATAGCACGCTCTGTTTCATGTACTTTACAGGATTTAGGTTCAAACATTTTCATTGTGCATTCAAGGATGCTAGCCTTTTGATGCAAAATATGATAATTGTGGTTTCTTCAAGCTTGGGTTGCTAATCCCTTTAGGTAGTCTCTTTTTGGCTTTTGTGTGTAGCCTTTTGGGTTTCAGACTTCAACCCTGTAGTAATCTATCCTTTGATTCTACTTTGTGGGCACATTGTTTTTGTAACCTATATAGTGTATATTGTCTTTTCTGTCCTTTGTGTGGGTTCAAATCCTATGCTGATATGAAATTCCTACTTATCATTCTTGATTTGGACAGTTGTTGGAAAATTTAATTTCCTTCATACAGAGTGTATATACTTATTTGACTATTATTCATAGTCTGTGGGTATAGATATTCCATATGATCATGTCAATATATAAAAGTAATCTACTTAGATATTCTCCCTTGCCTGGAGTTTCTTTTCACCTTGTGGTGGGCTGGTCTGGGTACTATTTGGTTTAGACCAACTGACTCTTTGGTGAGTGTGATTTGGGATTTATCCCTTGTTATCCTGTGGATAAACTTTGAGGTGTGGGGAATGAGTCTGTGTGCAAACTCATTTTTCCTCAGTGTTGTGACCTTTTTGAGCCTATCAATATGTACTGGTCTGGGGACTAGTAGGTTATTTGATAGGTTCTTCAACCTTGCGCTGGTTGGAGTTGGTCTTTCTGCAACAACATATGGTCCCATGAATAGGGGTTGAAGCTTCTTTGAATCTGTGGTCAACAGAATTCTGGGAATGTTGATATATACAATATCTAGTGGAAGTATAGCTTGTGGTGTAAGCTTTTTGTCATATCTTGACTTCCTTCCTTGTTGTAGCTTTTTGACTCTGTCTATTGCCTTTCTTCTAGACTCATCTTGAGACAGTATCATTCCAGATACATGCTCAGCTACTGTTTTGATTTCTTCCTCTATGTTTAGGGCAGTTTCTACAATGGTTTGAGGGTTTCTGCCATGAAGTAGGAAGAATGGTGTGTAACCTGTTGTCTGGGACTCTGTGTTGTTCAATGCAAATGTAATTGATTCTATATACAGGTGCCATGTTTTCTGATTCTGAGCACAGAAAGTCCTTAATGCTGTTCCTATACTGGCATTGAATCTTTCCACTAATCCATTTGATTGTGGTCTGTATGGACTTGACAGGTCGTGTCTAATCTTCTGGGTGTTCATCAGTTTCTTAAAATTGCTGCCTGTGTAGCAGGTGCCATTGTCAGTTTGAACTGAAGTTGGTACACCTTGCTGACATATGACGTTCTTGTAGAACTCATGTTGTGTGGTTTCTGCTGTGAGATCCTTTGTGGCATATGCTATGACATATCTAGTTGAATAATCTATGCAAACTTGTATGTGTTTGTTTTTCCTGGCTGTTTCTGGGAGTGGTCCCACAGCATCTAAGTTTAGGTGCTTCATGGGGGTTGGCATATAGTCCCTTACAGTCATTGGTGTTTTGTGGGTGTGCACTGCCCTTTTTGCTTTTAGGCAAGTGTCACATGTTGACACATACTGATTGACATCAGCCATCATAGATTTCCAATATACCCTAGGTATGAGAGAAGACATCATTTTTGAAGTACCTACATGACCTGCCATTGGTGAGTCATGGAAGTGTTGCAGTATGTTTTCAACCCAAGTTTTTGGGACTACAACTTGTAGTGGTACTGTGTCTGTTTTTCTCCATGATGTAGGGGATATGTGTACTAGAATGTTGTCTAGGAGTAGGTAGTGCTGAGCATTATTCCTAATCCTTGTTGCTTCAGTGCTTTTTACAGGTAGGTCACCTTTCTCTAGGTAGTCTATAATGGGTATTAGTCCAGTGTCCTTCCTTTGTTCTTCTTTCAACAGTGTGGAGTTGATTGAACTGTCTGGGATTTGGTCTAACATCTGGTCTAATTCCATTATATGCTGTGCCAGCCTTTCTTTATCTTTCTCTGCCTAGATTGTTTCAGGAGATTTTGGTGCAGGTCTGGTCTTTGTCTGTTTCTTTGGTTGTTCAACTGCTATGTCTGTGTTGGCTGTCTGCTCCTTTGAACTGGCTGCTCCTCTGTTTGTGCTGGTGGAGGCGGCCTTTGTTCTTTTGGGATGGGGGTCAGATTTGGTTTTGTGAGCCTTCTGTGCAGTACCTGCTCTGTCTGAGTGCTTCTGCAAATTGGCTGTGGGTGTGCTGGGTGTTGAAATGGGGGATTTAGTAGGGAAAGAGGATTTGGTTGACACTTTGTTCTTTTTGGCTTTTAGGCCTAATTGCTGAGGGTGGTCATTAGACCTTGTATCCTCTGCAACCGACCGTTTTGCTTTTGAACGTGTGGTGACAACACAAATGTCTCTGTCCTGTTCTTCCTCCATATCCAGCTGTTCTTCTGCAAATCTGACTACCTTGGTGATTGAAGCAATTTTATGCAGTTTTTCTTCCAACTGATTTTCTGATGCACTGTGTGGTGGTTCACGGGGTGTGGCTTTCACCATCTGTGCAATCCTGTTGGTCTCAACCGGGGTGAAACAGTTTTCTGGATACTCTTCACAGTATTCCCTTTCACAATGACAGAACACATAATGGGTGGTCTCTTTTAAGATACCTCTGATCACTGGTTTTGGTCTGTCAATTGATTTTGGTGGGTCATCTCTGTTGAATGGTATCTTGGTTTGGATTTTAGATAATTTGGTTCTGGTGGCTGCCCTTTTCCTTCTTGGAGGTGGTGGGGGGTTGGTCATTGGTGGTGCATCTGGATATTCCCTTCTTGACATTACATCTGGAGGAATGTTGTCATCTCCTTTTACATGTTGTATTGTGAATGCAAATTGTTGGATATCCAGTGCCCATCTAGCCCACCTGTGGGTCAAACCTGTGTTTGTGAGCAGTGGTATTAAAGCTGCATGATCTGTGTACAACTGAAAGTGCCTACTTTCTAAGTAGTGCCTAAAATGTAGTATCCCATATACTACACCTAGTAGCTCTCTTTCTGTTGTGTTGTAGTTTCTTTCATGCTTTGATAGTGTTCTACCTGCGAAGGCTACTGGTCTCAATACTCCTTCACTACTGCGTTGTGATAGAACAGCTCCTAGGCTCACATTTGAAGCATCTGTTGCTAGACTGAATTCTTTGTCATAGTCTGGGTATCTCAATAGTGCATGGGTACCACAGGCGACCACTGAGCCGTGCTCTGGTGGAGATTGTCTGCCGTGGGTTGGTAGTATTAGTATAAAGGCCTGACACTGTGGTGGTTCGGTCATCCAGGTGACCACGTGACCAAACACTACATACAGCTAGTGTACACAGTAGACAGTAGATGTCACTAGTATAGGCCTGGTGCTTACTGTGGGAACTAGCTGTATGTAGAGTTTGGTCACGTGGTCACCTGGATGACCGAACCACCACAGTGTCAGGCCTTTACTCTAATACTACCAACCCCCTGCCGACCATCTCTACCAGAACACGGCTCAGTGGACGCCTGTGATGGGTACAGAGTGCATGTTTCAATGTTTTGAAAGCATTGTCTGCATCCTCATTCCATTTGAAAACCTTTAGGTTTGTTTGTAGGTCGTACAGTGGCCTAGCAATATTTGCATAGTCTTTGATGAACTTTTTGAAGTATTGGCATAGTCCTGTGAATGATCTGACTTGTTTCACAGATTTTGGGGTGGGAAAGGTTTTGACAGTTTCCACCTTTTCTGGGGATGGTTGTAAACCATCTGGTGTGACACGCATTCCTAGAAAATCTATCCTATCTGTGAAGTATTCACATTTTGATTTCTTTAGCTTGAGTTTCCCAATTCTCAGGCTTTTGAAGACATCTTCAAGGTCTGAAAAATGTCGTTCTACATCTGGTGATAGGACTAGAATGTCGTCTAAGTATGGTAGGGCACATTTGTATTTCAGTTTGTTGAGAATTAGAGTTACTAGATGGCAAAATCCTGCCGGCGCGGTAGCCAAACCCATCGGCATCTTTTGATAGACATACTTTTTGTCATTTGCTATGAAAGCAGTTTTGTGTTGGTCCTCCCTTCTTATGGGAATTTGGAAAAACCCTTGTTGCGCATCTAGTTTACTGAAAACAGTAGGTTTGAGTGACCCTATCATGTCTAGTGTGTCGTCTGCACGTGGCGTTGATAAAGCTTGGTTTATCATATTAGCATTGACGTGGCGTAGGTCTGTGACTAGACGTTGGCCTCCAGATGCTTTCTGTACTAAAAATGATCTGGATGCCCAGGGTCCCTCTGCACATTCTCTGAGGATGCCCTGTCTGACTAGGTCTTCACAGACTTCTCCCATCTTAGCTTGCTTCTCAGGCGTCTGCCTGTATGGTAGGTAGTGACATGGTACTGCATCTGGTTTGATGTGAATTGAATGTGTGTATAGGTGGGTTGTACCTATGTCATTGTCTTTACCTACAAATACATCTTGATACTTGTGGAGTAACTTTTGGAGTCTCTCTTGTCCAATATCTGTTAGTACACATTTGGGTGGCACATTTTCCATTATGTCTGGCATAATGTCATGAGCCTCACTGTGAATTGTGGCCAATTCATCATCAGTGTCATCTCCACGGTTTGTATCTGGATCTGCATATACTGAGGCACAGTCTGACTCTGTGTCACTACAATTCTCTTCAGTGTCTAGCACTTGTAGTGTGGGTTCCTCAGTAGGGATGTCAGTATCTGGTTGATGTAACTCAGAGGGATCTACCTCTGTGAATAGGGCTATTATATCACCCTTCCTCACCTTGTATGGTCGGTGGCTTGTATTGAGCAGTATGATTGGGTGCCTGTTCATTTCTGAGGGTGTTACTACTCCCTTTTGAACTAGGTATGGAACTCTGTTGTTCCTCTGCAAATTGTCTAGTGTGCCTACACATCCTTCTAAGCATTTGAGGGATGTGACTTGTCCTAGAACTGCTAGTTCTGTGAAAGGAAGGATGGTAGCCTCCCTAACAGCTCGGACTGGCTTGACTTGTAGCTCTGGGTCTACATTGAATTCGATCTGTGATCGTGTTGCTTTTAAGAAATCTGTGCCTAGGACAACTGGCTTCGTGAGATTTGGAATAATTGAGAATGGGAATTCGAATCTGGTACCATGAATTTTGAATTTCAATACTGCTGCTTGTCTTACATGGCATATGGATCCGTCTGCTAAGTGTACATTGAACTTTCTCTTTTTGATTTCTACATCTCGAGATTTCTGAATTTCCCTAAGAAAAGTATCCCTGACACAGGTGATAGTGGCACCGGTGTCAACTAAACAAGGTATTTCAGTGTGTTCATAGAATCTTGCATTTAAACAGCCATTTTTAAGAAGTTCAACAGAAATTTTGGTACTCTCACCCATTTCCTTTTGCGATGCATCTTGTTGAGGTGTGATATGGATCACTGATGGTCGGCTTGATTTCCCAGTATGTAACTGGGGGATTGTCTCTGCTATACTAGCAATTGTCTTTGGTTGTCCTAGGTGTTGTTGATCTTGGATCTTGATGGGGGGTTGGAGAGGCTCACAACGCACTGGCCCAGCGGCGCTGTGGGTCTCTAGTTTGAAGCACGTCAGGCTGGATAGCTTGAGGTGGCTGTTGGGGCTGCTGTTGGGGGTTGTACCCTTGTGTGTTGGATCTGTAGCCATTGTAGCTGTCTCGACCTCTGCTGTTTTCACGACTGCGGTTGTAGTCATGCTGTCTGTCATGACTATTGCTGTAGTCACGACGGTATTGATCACGACCTCTGTTGTAGTCACGATCTCTGCTTTGGTCACGACGGTGGTAATCATGGTCTCTGCTGTTATCACGGCGATTGTAGTCGCGATTTCTGCTACTATCACGGTGTCTGCTGTTGTCACGACTTCTGCTGTTATCTCTACGGCTGGTGTCCTGACTGTTGCTTTGGTGATCTCGGCTGTTATTTTGGCTGTATCCTCCTCTGCCTCGTTGTCCTCCTCTGTTGCTATTTTTGAAGTTTGGGTCAAAGTTCTTGCCTCGGTAGCCTCCTCTGTTATTTCCAGAGTTCCTTTGTTGGCTGTTGTTGGGTTTACCTTGATCCTTCAGTGCCCTTTGTTCTTGCCTCCTCACATGTTCATTTGACATGAGGTTTAGGCTTTGGTCCTCATCCTCTGATGAGTGATCCATTTGAACTGTCTTTGGGTCTGATTTGGCTTTCTTTGAGGGGTTTCCATTTTTCTGTGACTTTGTTTGCTTTACAAGCATAGAGTTTACATGTGTCACAGACTTCAGTTGTGCCTGCATGGATTCTATTGTTTCCTGTAGTTCTGAGCCTAATTCTGCTTTTATCTCATCTTTAATGTTACCAGTGGAGACTGTTTGTTGGTTCTCATACTCCTCTGCAACTTCAAGTATTTTATCCCATGTAGTTGCTTCCCTGTGGATGACTACTGCACTGATGTCGTCCCTTAGACCATGTAGGAGGGCTTCCCTTGTTCTTTCCTCAGACTTGTTGTGAGCTGTGGCCATCTTTTGTAAGGCCATGGCATAGTCTGATACAGATTCTTTTGGATTTTGCTTCCTCAATGCCTTAGCATCAAATCTGTCGTCCTCCTTCTTGAAGTATTTCAGGAAAGCTGCCTTCATTTCTTCATAGTCTGCTGTTGGATGGGCTGTCCTATAGGCTTTGTACCAAATTTTTGCCTTACCATCTAGGTAGTTAGAGAAATACTTGATTCTGTTACTGGGATGGTACCCATATCTGGAATCAAAGTATTGTTCATAGTCTGTGCAGTGCCTCCTGGCGGATTGTGTGAGAGAGGACTATGAAAATTTTTCTGGCGGTAGAATATCACAGTATTTTTCCTCTTTGTCCCGTTTTAGCTGGTCCCTTAACCCACTGAAAGATGCCTCCCTTGCAACTCTTTCCTCTTTCAAGGCATCTAGGAGTGCTGAGGAGGTGTCAGTGTTAGTCAGGTTCACTCCTTGGGTATTGGGTGCACCTGACTTGAGTGAGGCTAGGGCCTCAGCTAGCTGGTTTTTCATTGTCACTTGTAGATGAGCTTGCATATCAAGTAGTGCTTGAGCAGCTTCAGCTTTTTGGGTCTCCATAGAGTTCTTCAGTGCCTGGTTGGCTTGTCTGAGTAATATTAATTCCTTCTCTTGTTCCTCTTTGGCCTTCCTTAAGGCTCGGCTGGTGCTTTCCTCATGTGTGGTGTGTAGGGCTGTTAGTTCAGGCCTAAGTGTCTTATCCACATGAGTTTCTACATTCTGGGCTATGAGTAGAAGTGCCTCAGCCTCCTCTTTGGCTGCCTGGCCTGGGGGTACTGTCTCATCGTCACTCATACCTGATCCTGGGGTATGCTGACCGTTTGAGAACAAGTCACTCTGTGTGTCCTGGATACTGTCCAGGGCAGCTAGGGTGTCCAGGTGAAGCTTGCCTTGGAAGTCACTCTCTTGAGTGGTGTGGTGTGGTGAAGCTGAGGGTGTTGGAGTGGAGCTCCTGGATGACTCCTTGGAGCTGGGTCTCCTCCTCCTGCTGGGTAGAGATCCAGGGGTAGCTGGTCCTTTGCTGCGGAGGTGAGTCTTGGTAGTCTGTGCTGCCAGCTTGTGGGATCTTGTTAGGACTTCTCCACCACTTTGTCATACAAGGAATCCCCTTAGTTGGGAGATCCCTTTAATATATGAGCTGAGTAAGTCTTGAGGTCTTGTAGTATAGTTGGTATTTATTACAAGTTGACAGCAACAGTACAGCAAGTACAAGTAGGTTCCACTCAGTTACACTTATCCACACAATAGTATAGGTCTTGGTAAATATACCTAAGAACCCTGAGGTTAGTAATGGACTAGAGCCAAGGGGGTCCTACACCATGTCTGATAGTTGGGCCTAGTAGGGCATAGCCTATAGCCTTGTTCTCAGTCAGTGGAGAGGTCCTTGCTCAGTGGTGTCCATGTGTAGAGTGAGGATGGAGATGCCCAGTGCTGGGACCTGACCCTATTTAAGGGGGCCAGGCTACCAGCATGGCATCTTGAGTGTTAGTGTCAGTTGACAGTGGTTGGCCAAGGTACACTATGCCCCTATGTGACCGTGTGCAGCGGCCTGTGACGGACCTGAGGCTTGTGCAGCGGCCTGTGACGGTCCTGAGGCTTGTGCAGCGGCCTGTGACGGCTCTGGGGCTTGTGCAGCGGCCTGTGACGGTCCTGGGGCTTGTGCAGCGGCCTGTGACGGCTCTGGGGCGCCCGTGACGGCCTGAGACTATGGCTATCATTTGCTTCAATCCAGTATGTAAAGGCACACAAAATGCCTAATTTCTTAGTCAAAAGGTATTTAATAATGAGTACAGGATCGGTAAAACCAACCTCGAATTTTTCCTTTATCAGTCATCGGCGTATAACGCCTCAGAATGATACAGAAAACAAATCTCAACGAAATACATGAAAGTTGAAGTTGGTTTCACCGATCCTGTCTATGTATTGCAATATATTATTTAAACTGTTAAGTATGTACCTGAAACACTGTTTATTGCCTTAATAAGCTGACAAAAATAACAAAAACAAAGATTAATGGTAGCCATGGTAGCTGAACACCAGTCACTGAAAATGTTCACATAACAATCATAGATAAGAAACACAAAACTACTGCAAGGTAGGAATCTGACCTAAGGCCGGGCAAAAGGATAAGTACCCCAACAGTAAGCTCACATTCAGGTGCCATGATACAAGTGCATACCTTGTTTTCTCCACTTGAAAAGAACAATTTATCATTAATGGCCTTTCCAAGCTCTTCACTGCCTCTTTCATGAATATATATATATATAATATATATATTATATATATATATATATATATATATATATATATATATATATATATATATATATATATATATATATGTACCTCCTCACCCCCTGGAGTCCCCCTCTTTCCCTCCTTCGCTGCCCCAACCTGGACCCCCCCCCCCCTCGCTTACCTTGTCCCACCTTCCCAAACAGTAGAAGGGTAGATTCACTATGAGTCGGACGCATACGCTGAGACTGACAGCGAAATTTTAAGTTATCTATGTACACTACTATTTATGGTGTTTATTGATGTTGTGTATAAATGTACACCATTTTGAACTACTTTTGAAATATAAATGGTGATCACGCTCTAATTCCTTTCTATATTAATTAGACGTAAACCTCCACGGTTTAGACACACACACCTGTCCACACCTGCCAGAGACATGTAATCCCTTATACATGCTATAGAGTGGAGGAGCACAGACAGGAGGCTACAGGTATGGGTATCTCTTATCACATAAGGCCGGACTCCACTAGGGCGACACTGCTCGCTGCGAAACGTGGCGTTCTATTAATCCCTTGCTCTAGGAAATTGCGCTTCATTGCGCTTCATTTCGCCATGAATATTGCCTTGAATGTCCCCAGGAACAGGGCGACATTCAGGGCGATATGGAGCGAAATGAAGCGAAATTATGTAGAACAAAGAATTAAAAGAACGCCACGTTTCACATGCTCTAGTGTCGCCCTAGTGGAGTCCGATCTATACACTGTAAAAAGCTGGTTGCCATTTTTGTATCTGTACAGTTGATTGTCTGTAAACAGTAGAATCTACTGTAAATCTACAGTAGATTCTACTGTAAATCCATTCTACAGTAGATTCTACTGTGTACCTCCACTATTTACAGTGCAGTACAGGCCTACAGTAACTAGTGTAGAGGTCGGATTCCCCGTACCCTGGTGGAGAGCCCGAAGGGGTGAAAAATCTGGGTAATCCTCCCCCTCTGTACCATACCGATCCAGTAACGTAGGGAGCGGAGAACAGTCAGACATGGGTTGGTAGTGTAACGGTTAGCACGCTTGTCACCGGTGCGAGAGATCTGTGGTTCGATTCCCGGCCGATCCAATGACTAAGTTTTCCGCGACCCCTACACTGGTGGATCTGCCGCGATGAATAGGGTAGTACGTTGACTGTGGACGGTTGGAGCATTCCAGCTTGCTGGGTATTGGCCACCTGCTGGGGGTTGGTAGTACGAGGAGCAGGTTGGGAAGTGTTTGTCCCCAGTACAGGCAGTTGGGGTTCAGCATGGAGTTCAGTCAACAAATTGGCTGAATCGGTATGGTGTAGAAAGCTTCCATGACTGGGAAGCCAGGGTATCTCGACGACTGCTTGATAAAGCCCCATTAGGACCTTCGGTCTCCAGTGGGTGAGAATGCCTGGTGCTAGGTGCCTCTATACTCCGGGGGCTGGGACTCTCTGTAACTGCTTGATAAAGCCCCTTCTAGGAGGGAGAGAAAGTCCAGGGTTGGTAACCCCCAGGAAAATCCGAATCTAGAGGACATGATGGAAGCTGATGGGGGTACCCACTCAACAAAAAACGTTATTTAACATTTTCAAACGTTTTCACTGGGTTTGAAGGAGAACGTTTCTTAAATAACGTTGTTTAAACGTTTTTATATAGTTCACAATAGAAATGTTATTCAACATTTCTAGAAGGTTTAGAGAAGAACGTTTGTTTCCATAACGTTATTTAAAGTTTCAACAGGGTTTAGATAAAAACGTTAGTGCCTACAACCTTATTAAACATTTCTGTATAGTTTAGATGAAAACGTTTGCATCCAAAACGTTATTAGACGTTTAGACATTGTCTGGGAAAAAAACGTTTGTATCAAAAACGTTATTTTGATGTTTATTAACGTTTCTATTGATTTCTGTATCTTCAACCAGGGGGCAGCACTATCCCATTGATGGTATTTTGCTTATGCTTCAGTGCATTATCATATTCAAAAGTGCCACAATTATAATTATCCTAACTTTTTTTAAGCAATATAATTTGGAAAGTTCATATCAAAAACATTTTTCATAGAATAGCAGTAAGCTGAACTGTATTTATGCAGTCTAGGGTCAGAATATATCTGTAAACACCCATTTAGTGCGTATTTAAAAAAGATATAAAAACACTACTGCAAGTGAGTATTTGCCATACATGTATCAAAGGCTTCATTGTGCAGGCCTACTGAAGGTCGGTACTGAAGGTAGTATTTCCTAACTGACGGTTGTAAAATAGAAAATTTACTATTACCTGTCCAAAGGAAAGTATGTGAATCAACAAAATAAGATTATTATAAGATGTATAAAACCAAAAAAAATATTATGCGGGTATACTCATTTTGCAGCTGGGTTTGGTGCCCTCTGATGACAGAAAAAACGTTATTTTAACCCATTAAAAACATTATTTTGATCCTTGAAAAACGTTATTTAACATGGGAATAAGGTTGCACTTCAAAACGTTTGTATAAAACGTTTATTTACGTTATTTGGAGTCAACGTTTTTACATATATAAAACGTTAAAACCAAACGTTTTATACACTTTTAAAGAACGTTTATTCTGGGGCCAAATAACGTTTTTTTGTTGAGTGGGTAGTGTAGGGGTCGGATTCCCCGTACCCTGGTGGAGAGCCCGAAGGGGTGAAACACCTGGGTAATCCTCCCCCTCTGTACCATACCGATCCAGTAACGTAGGGAGCGGAGAACAGTCAGACACGGGTTGGTAATGTAACGGTTAGCACGCTTGTCACCGGTGTGAGAGGTCTGTGGTTCGATTCCCGGCCGATCCAATGACTAAGTTTTCCGCGACCCCTACATTAGCATTAATGATTACAGCCTGGACATCAAAGAGGCTGCTTGTATGATAACTTGGTGGAGGGAGAGGTTGATATCTTTGGTCTGCATGCCCCCAGATGAGTTACCTGATTTGGGTAAGATTAGTTTCAAAGTGGGCTGCCCAATTTTGGCTCATATTGGGTTTCATCACATGTAGTTGTGCATCAGTAGTAGGCTGTGTCTCACGAACTTGGCCCAATATATTTGTCTATGACCGGGTGCCGTCTATGATCGGGGGCCGTCTATGACCGGGTGCCGTCTATGACCGGCTATCTAAAAAGGTTGTTTGGAGGAATAAAAAAGATTTTCTTAATTTAAAAAAAAAAAATTTATAAATAAAAATTGTAAAAAAAAAAAAAAAAAGAAGTTTATCCCTCCAAACAACTATCCGTAAATTTGCAGACATCCATAATTACGCTCTAAATATATTTATGGAGGTCCACAAATATATATGGGTATCGTTTGCCAGTACTTAAGCATACAAATACGGAGCTCCATATATATTTGCGGACCTCCGCAAATTTATGGAAGTAAATTTACGGACCTTCGCAAATTTGCCGACCTCTGCATATTTGTGGAGAAACAGCATCGAGGCCCTGCATCACGCTCCACCGTCTCCGCAGTTACAAAAACTTAATTTATATTCATTTCTAATTATTTTTGTTATCATTATGGCCTATGTTCTGGCATTTTGTCTCCCACACGAAAATAAAATACTCAGTCACCAAACAACAAACTACTGCTTTCCTCCTTCTCTTACTTAAGGAAAATTTATAGCATAAAATAATCAAAACCAACTCATGTGTAGTTTGGTAATTAAAGTGACATGGTCCAATGTTTTTCATATCTTAAATCCTGCTTAAAGGTGTTTCATATGTTAGTACAATATCATGTTTGGAGAATAGGGCCCAATAAAATGTTATCTATGGGCAATAAGAGACCAATTAGAGGGTCTGACATGGCCTAGTGCAGTATTTTACAGTGTTTTTTTCAATGGGGGAATTATAGCGTGCACTCCAAAATTAGTGAATTGAGCCATAATCTGATAATTAGTCAGATTTTAAGCTGAATCATAGGGAATGAGATGAAATAAAGTAGCTAGCACATGAAGTATGGCCATAGGGAACATTCTGATCAATTTTTAACAAAATTGATTTTTGAACCCTAATCATCGGACCATGTCACTTTAATTATATTGGGAATTTAAGTGAAACCTCTGTTGGTTGTGCCTATGGTACCTTATTGAGATGGAGAGAGGCAGTCTTCCATCTCCACGGTCTGGTTACCCCATTTTGTGTCACGTTTTATGATCTGTCCTATATTCTATTTAGAGCACCTGACTCCCAATTAAAACCAGTCACGACTTAACCATGACAAAGATGACATGATATCAGTAGTAGGTCCCGCGTACTAGGTAGAACAGGGAAGCCTTTTAGGGAGTGGACAAAAATAATAAAAGTTTTCCTCAAAACTCGATTTCTATGAGGTGCGCAGTGATGAGAGACCCTGTGCCAAAACCCTTTCTATACATTTCTATAGTTAAAAAAACACTCTTAGAACGAGCATTTCTTGCCAAAAATCGTTTATAAGGAGCAATTTTTTTCAAGATAGTTGGTCATTTTTTGGTCTATCTCTATCTGTGGCTCCAGAGGGGAAAAAGCGACCTGGCGACCTGGGCCGTTTTCCAGGCGACCTGGCACAATAATTAAAGCGACCTAGCGACTTTTGCCCAAAATTGAGTATAGGATAAAAAGGGTCTAAAAAAACTACCTTGCGACCTGGGGGCCTTAATTTCGGCGACCTTCCGACCTCAGGGGGTGACCCCTCTGCACCCCCCTATCAGATAAAATGACCAAAATCGGTGATAAGGAAGGTTGGTTACAAGGAGCAAATTTGCCTTGCCAAAACGTGCTCCTTATAACGAGATTTTACTGTATCATATATCCTTGTATTATCATACAGGTCTCTAGCACCATGCAGTCAGCGGGACCTGATGACAGCCATAGCTACGTCGACGTGGATGTTGGTGACTACTGCAGCACAGATATTAAAGATGGTATGTCAGCTAATGTCGGCTGATTTTCTCAGTTTTATTTGATTACATGGTCCAAGTACCTCTGATCCATTAAACATATTGAAAAAAATAAAATCGCTATATATCATCTAAAATAAATCAGTGTGGACTTACAGTTATGTGGGGTACAGTGGCCCAAGAGGGTCGAAATGGAATTTACAAAAAGAAAAGTTATTTGGGGGAAAAAACAACTTTCAAAGAAAAAGTTGGTTTTCAAATGCAAAATGAAATGTCAAAAGTGATTTTCATTTCAGAAATGGGTGTTGTCAGTCTGTCATCTCAGACAAAACGACTTGTGACAGGTATCTTTTAGCATTGGGCATAGTTGCTTCTGCTTCAACTATAACTAGGGGGTCAAATATATAGGGGTGTATTGGGTTTATTAGGTTGTGACTGTGTCACAATAAATGGAACAAGCTTATCCAAGACATTGTCTATAAATGGTCTGTATTGTGTTAAATGATTTCCTACCATGCATAATCAATGTGATGAACAGAACCACTCCACAGAGCAACACTTCAACTAGGGGACAAGATGGCTGCCATGGGAGGGTGAGCAACTAGTTGTAGTAATTTCCCTAGACCAGAGAAGCCCCGCTCATACAATCACAGTATGCTTGTGGTATGTATGTTATGTATGGCAAGCCTAATGGGTAAACTTCCCTTAATCCTGGTATAAGGGACCAAAAGCCGGCTTTTGGTCCCAAAAGCCGGCTTTTGGTCCCTTATACCAGGATTAACTCCCTTAACCAGGGTTTAGAGACCTTAATCCAGGTATAAGGCCCAAAAGCCAGGTTAAGGGACCAAAGCCTGGGTTAAGGTACTCTTAACCCTGGATAAGGGTGTTAATCCTGGCTTTTGTCCCTTATACCAGGATTAACTAGAGAAAGCAGGGGTAGAGCAAAGGCTGGGTACATGTACTACTTAATCCTGGTATAACTGCCAAAGCATGGGTACTGTGCCAGTACCCATGCTTTCTACACAATGCATGGGTATGTGTACCCTTATACCAGGATTAACTCCCAAAAACCAGGTTTTTGTAACAATGTCTGGGTAAATGTCCCAAAACCCATGCTTACTGGAGAAAGCAGGGGTTTCACTCTACCCATGCTTTCTCTTACCCCTGCTTTGTACAGAAAGCATGGGTTAGGTTACCCATACTTAGTTAGGGTTATAACCCATGCTTTGCATACAAAGCAGGGGTATATGATGCTTTGTACAGAAAGCTATGGCAAGCCTAATGGGTAAACTTCCCTTAATCCTGGTATAAGGGACCAAAAGCCGGCTTTTGGGCCCAAAAGCCGGCTTTTGGTCCCTTATACCAGGATTAACTCCCTTAACCAGGGTTTAGAGACCTTAATCCAGGTATAAGGCCCTAAAGCCAGGTTAAGGGACCAAAGCCTGGGTTAAGGTACTCTTAACCCTGGATAAGGGTGTTAATCCTGGCTTTTGTCCCTTATACCAGGATTAACTAGAGAAAGCAGGGGTAGAGCAAAGGCTGGGTACATGTCCTCCTTAATCCTGGTATAACGTACAAAGCATGGGTAGTGTGCCAGTACCCATGCTTTCTACACAATGCATGGGTATATGTGCCCTTATACCAGGATTAACTCCCAAAAAACAGGTTTTTGTAACAATGTCTGGGTAAATGTCCCAATACCCATGCTTACTGGAGAAAGCAGGGGTTTCACTCTACCCATGCTTTCTCTTACCCCTGCTTTGTGAACAATGCATGGGTAGTGTATGGCAAGCCTAATGGGTAAACTTCCCTTAATCCTGGTATATGGCCCCAAAAGCCGGCTTTTGGGGCCAAAGCCTGGCTTTTGGGCCCTTATACCAGGATTAAGGCCCCTTAACCAGGGTTTAGAGCCCAAAACCCTGGTTAAGGGGCCTTAACCAGGGTTTAGGGACCAAAAGCCGGCTTTTGGGTCCAAAAGCTGGCTTTTGGTCCCTTAAACCAGGATTAAGGGAGTTTACCCATGCTTTGTCTACTTAAACAGGGTTAACGTACATAATCCTGGTATAAGGTCCAAAATCCTGGTTTAAGTCCTTAACCCTGGCTTTGTCTACAAAGTCAGGGTAAGAGCTATATCCAGCTTTTCTCCCAAATACCCATGCTTTGTACCTAAACCCTGGCTTTGTACACAAAGCAGGGGTATTTGTACCTTATCCCATACTTAGTACACGAAATACCTGGTTTAAGGACTAATACCCATGCTTTCTCACTAAGCATGGGTATGATACTACCCCTACTTTGTATACAAAGCAGGGGTAGTGGAAACCCATGCTTTGTATACAAAGCAGGGGTACTGTTACGCATGCATTGTCACCTTTGCAGGGGTATTAGATACCAATGCTTTCTGTACAAAGCGTGGGTAATAATCCAATACCCCTGCTTTGTATGCAAAGCATGGGTTATAACCCTAACTAAGTATGGTTAACCCAACCCATGCTTTCTGTACAAAGCAGGGGTAAGAGAAAGCATGGGTAGAGTGAAACCCCTGCTTTCTCCAGTAAGCATGGGTATTGGGACATTTACCCAGACATTGTTACAAAAACCTGGTTTTTGGGAGTTAATCCTGGTATAAGGGTACATATACCCATGCATTGTGTAGAAAGCATGGGTACTGGCACAGTACCCATGCTTTGGCAGTTATACCAGGATTAAGTAGTACATGTACCCAGCCTTTGCTCTACCCCTGCTTTCTCTAGTTAATCCTGGTATAAGGGACAAAAGCCAGGATTAACACCCTTATCCAGGGTTAAGAGTACCTTAGCCCAGGCTTTGGTCCCTTAACCAGGCTTTTGGGCCTTATACCTGGATTAAGGTCTCTAAACCCTGGATAAGGGAGTTAATCCTGGTATAAGGGACCAAAAGCCGGCTTTTGGGACCAAAAGCCGGCTTTTGGTCCCTTATACCAGGATTAAGGGAAGTTTACCCATTAGGCTTGCCATAGTATGGTACCAGTACCCATGCTTTCTATACAAAGCAGGGGTATATGTGCCCTTATACCAGGATTAACTGCCGAAAACCAGGTTTTTGTAACATAGTCTGGGTAGTCACCCTCTACTCATGCTTTGGGGCCAATGGATGAGTACTCCCCACAGTACCCATGCTTTGGTCACAATGCATGGGTAAGGGCTGTACTCATCCTTAGTGCAGCTGCACAAGCAGATGGCCTGCCTGTCTATAGCTGCCGGTGCATGTGCACCCTATAGCACCACTTACCTCTCCTATCTCTGACTGTAGACTGACTCCAGTCTCCGAGAGGTATATATTCCTATACCCCATCCCCAGCAATCTGTTCAAAGTTGCACACTTGGGGATGGACAGTTCCCTCTGTTGCAGGTATTTTCGTGTCGATATGGACTTGAGAGGGAGAGGGGCTGGGGGAGAGGGGGGGGGCTATATATATGCCTATCTATGCCTACTCCCTTTCATATAGCCGGCTCAGGTGTATGAAAACAGAACTGTTAGTGGGGAGGGGACAGGGGGTGGGCAGGTGGAAGGGGTGGCTATATATATGGCCTGGATGGGTGTCTCCATGTTGAATGTCAATATTAAAAAATGGCATGTCAAATCACATGTCACATGTCAATGTCATTTAATAATGCCTGTGTTTCATGTCGATTTTAACAACTGCTCATGTCCCCTGTCACTAGGTTTCTCAAGCATTATGTCCCATGTCTCTAGGCCTCATGTCGATTGTAAAAACACGTTTCTGATCATATGAAAGGCGGGAGCAAGTCTATGTGAGTGGTGCTGGTGTGAGGGGAGTAGCTGTTCTGAGTGACCATCTGCTCAGGAGCAGGATGTGGAGTGGGAGGCAGGTTGACTGCTATACCCACAATGCACACTCACCATACACATATACACACTACCCATACTATATGTCAGGGTTGTTACCCATGCATTGGGAATATGATACCCCTGCTTTGTACAGAAAGCATGGGTTAGGTTACCCATACTTAGTAAGGGTTATAACCCATGCTTTGCATACAAAGCAGGGGTATTGGATACCCATGCTTTGTACAGAAAGCATGGGTATCCAATACCCCTGCAAAGGTGACAATGCATGGGTACCAGTACCCCTGCTTTGTATACAAAGCATGGGTTTCCCCTACCCCTGCTTTGTTACAAAGTAGGGGTAGTATCATACCCATGCTTTGTGAGAAAGCATGGGTATTAGTCCTTAAACCAGGTATTTGCTGTACTAAGTATGGGATTAGGTAGAAATACCCCTGCTTTGTGTACAAAGCCAGGGTTTAGGTACAAAGCATGGGTATATGGGAGAAAAGCTGGGTACAGCTCTTACCCTGACTTTGTAGACAAAGCCAGGGTTAAGGACTTAAACCAGGATTTTGGACCTTATACCAGGATTATGTACGTTAACCCTGTTTAAGGGGACAAAGCATGGGTAAACTCCCTTAATCCTGGTATAAGGGCCCAAAAGCCGGCTTTTGGGCCCAAAAGCCGGCTTTTGGTCCCTAAACCCTGGTTAAGGCCCCTTAACCAGGGGTTTGGGCTCTAAACCCTGGTTAAGGGGCCTTAATCCTGGTATAAGGGACCAAAAGCCGGCTTTTGGGACCAAAAGCCGGCTTTTGGGGCCATATACCAGGATTAAGGGAACTTTACCCATTAGGCTTGCCATAGTATGGATGGGTATCCAATACCCCTGCAAAGGTGACAATGCATGGGTACCAGTACCCCTGCTTTGTATACAAAGCATGGGTTTCCACTACCCCTGCTTTGTTACAAAGTAGGGGTAGTATCATACCCATACTTTGTGAGAAAGCATGGGTATTAGTCCTTAATAACCAGGTATTTGGTGTACTAAGTATGGGATTAGGTACAAATACCCCTGCTTTGTGTACAAAGCCAGGGTTTTGGTACAAAGCATGGGTATATGGGAGAAAAGCTGGGTATAGCTCTTACCCTGACTTTGTAGACAAAGCCAGGGTTAAGGACTTAAACCAGGATTTTGGACCTTATACCAGGATTATGTACGTTAACCCTGTTTAAGTAGACAAAGCATTGGTAAACTCCCTTAATCCTGGTTTAAGGGCCCAAAAGCCGGCTTTTGGGCCCAAAAGCCGGCTTTTGGTCCCTAAACCCTGGTTAAGGCCCCTTAACCAGGGTTTTGGGCTCTAAACCCTGGTTAAGGGGCCTTAATCCTGGCATAAGGGCCCAAAAGCCAGGCTTTGGCCCCAAAAGCCGGCTTTTGGGGCCATATACCAGGATCAAGGGAAGTTTACCCATTAGGCTTGCCATAGTTATGATATGGCAAGCCAATTTAGACGTTCAAAACGGCAGAAAATAGGCTGCATTACAGTTAGCCTGGTAGCTATGTGGCGAGCTCATGCCACACCACATGACTACCTCTCTAACCATGCATAGGCCTACTCAGTTGACCCCCCCCCCCCCCACACCCAAACATTGATTAAATAAATTAAGGTGCCTGGCGGTCATAGGGTAAAATTAACTACGAATTTGCCATATTCCTACCACATGTCCCAAGGGATATATACTCTCAGAAAAAACATAAAAAGATAAGGGGGTCCCGAGCTTGTTTCAGAGATATTAACCACAAAGTTTGAGTGAACTGTCATAGGATCATACAGTCTTCTGTTACATATATATTCTGAAAATGCAGTCGAAAAGTAACTACATATTTTTGATATCATTGATGAAATTATCCAGCCAGAGAATGTGTTTACAACATTTGGTCCCAAGCATATTTGTATATTTTTTGCTATTCCAAATAAGAAAGATCAGAACAGGGTGATGTGGGACAGGCAGACGTCATATTATAATAGCAAGGTGGACTGGTCGCCAAGTCTGTGGCCAATATAGAATATAAACTATGGTATTGTGCTTGCAAAGGCTCTTTGTAAATGTCCACCTATTGGAATTATGGAGGGAGTCCGGAACAGGAGTAGGACCACCTACCTCCTGATACAAAGGCATACATGGAAACACAATGCTACAGAGGCTATTGGTATACAGAAACCTGAAGCCTTTACTTCTTGTGGATAAAGGGAGACCTTACATCCGCAGTCATATGCGCAATAGACGTTTTCAATGGCTGCCGGCCACCTTAAAATTACCTTTTCTGTTAAGAAATACTCCCCCTTTTATCAAGTTGTGTCCCCCCCCCCCCGCCCCCATCAACCAATATAGGTACCAATTTTAGTGTAGAGCATCAAATGGGCTACGGTTATCTGAACTACTGCAGATCACGGCTGTATAACATCCCCACCCCCTACATGCATTTATGTACATTTTGCTAACAAATTTAGTGATTTGGATTATTCTGCTGTACGAAAACGGCTTGTCATAGCTGGCATTTAACTCCTCTTTGAGATTTACCGCATCTGGTGTTATGCAATGTTACAGAAATAGCACCCACAAGGTACAGGAGGTCCATGCGTTCTAACTAGGTCACATATGCGTTGTGGTGCATACAACACAAACTAAGGGCTTGTGGATCTTTCCACTGTAGACTTGCAGTTGTCAGCCATTGGCTGTGTATCATATTCCGAATTTATATTTGAGTAGTAAGACTCTTTCGATATACATGTAGATGAACAAAATACATAGTGTCACTATCTTGTACATAACAGATTGGAGGCATATGAATAATTTTCATGCACCTCCAATATGTATGCTTTTTGAATACGGAATTAGGTCCTATTATATGTGTGTTTATAACACTGCCCTTCCCCTTTCCAAACCCTTACATCAAAAACATAAATCTTCTCAAATAAAACGCTCCCCACATCTCCCTCTTTACCCACCACTAACATGTCATTTTAATCAAAGCATGTTCATTAACCCTCTAAGGACTGCATAGTGCATTAACACATCATACCTTGGTCGTCATGATGCATGAATGCAGCCCTGGCGAGTAACTCACCAGTGCTGCATTAAAGCATCATGCCGACCTCACGAGGTTGAGACACTTCCGAAGGGTTGGCAAAATGCACCAATGCAGCACCAGCAAGTTGCTCACTGGGCCTGCATTGGTGCATTATGACGATAAATGTCATCTTTCAGTGACATCCGTCCTTGAAGGGTTAAGACAGCATTCTCATTAAGAGTGCATGTTGTTTTTCGAGTACTGTTTCAATCTAATAATGCGTGGCATCAGTGGTGAGTGTGGTGCTTTCAATGACAATCATATATTACAAACAAGTTTGACACAAATGCCATTGCACATGTCTATGTGAAGACAATAAACTGACTTTGACAAGTCTACAATCAGCACCCCCCCCCCCCACACACACGCAGCATCCACCACCGTTTACCACCAACACGACCTGGGGTAACTACATCTAGTTGATCATCCCCACATGGCAGCCATCTTGTCCCCTAGTTGAAGTGTTGCTCTATGGAGTGGTTCTGTTCATCACATTGGTTATGCATGGTAGGAAATCATTTAACACAATACAGACAAATTATAGACATTGTCTTTGATAAGCTTGTTCCATTTATTGTGGCACATCCACAACCTAATAAACCCAATACACCCCTATATATTTGACCCCCTAGTTATAGTTGAAGCAGAAGCAACTATGCCCAATGCTAAAAGATACCTGTCACAAGTTGTTTTGTCTGAGATGACAGACTGACAACACCCATTTCTGAAATGAAAATCACTTTTGACATTTCATTTTGCATTTGAACACCAACTTTTTTTTTGAAAGTTGGATTTTTTCCCAAATAACTTTTCTTTTTGTAAATTCCATTTTGACCCTCTTGGGCCACGGTAGTACGGTTATATAGGGGTGTATTTTAGCCATTCAAAACGCTATTGGCTCTACTCTTGTTCAGTCCCACATACATAATACAGTAATCCACTACAGCTTTCAATCTCTTCCTGCCTTCAATCAATTCACAATAAAGCTAGCTTAAAATAGTAAATAGTGGTATTTCCAAACAATAGGAAAATGGTCAATAAGAACATGTGCAAGGATTTTCTGTAAATTAAATGTTGGATGTTTTTTTTAAACTGACATTTCATATTTAATGGTGTGATAGGACAGGACAAACACACATATGAGGACTTAAAACACATACCTCATGCTTCAAGGATACCAAGCCCTGCACTGACAAGCCGTTGTCGGGGACAGCAGTCCTCACCTGTACAACCAGTACAGGGGCCATCCCATACAGGTAAAGAGCAAATAACACTCAGAAAGTTTACTTTATGTGATTCTCCATATAGCTAGGTTCACGAACACTAGTAACAGTGTACAGTCAAAAATAATTAGCTCAAACTAAGAAAATAAGAAAAATAAACTCGCCTGGCGGACAAATTACTAGTTTTAGGAAAAAATATTTTCTTAAAACTAGTCCACCAGGCGGGTTTTTTTTTTTTTTTTTTTGAAATACAAGATGTCCTATGTTTTAGCACTGAAGGGCCGTATTCAATGCCCCCATTGAATACAACATGGCCGTATTCAATTGACTAAGAAAAAGTTGGTTTTTCTTCATTAAATAACTTCAAATAAAAAAATAAACACAAATGCCAAGTACATTGATACGGCTCTGATGTATTTCACTCGTGGGGGCTCCCACTCGTGAAATACAACAGAGACAGTATCAATGGGCGTTTGCATTTGTCTATTTATTTTCTTAAATTGAGATAATTATTTTTGGCTGTCTTGTGGTCGGCGAATCCTCTTGCCTACAGTTAGTCCCCGTTTGTTCCCGCTAACCCCAACTCCAGTTCATAGATGGACATGTCACTGCAGGGGGTAAAATAGATTCATTAAATGTAGGTGGGGTTGGACGCAGTTGTGGTACCTCCACTACTTTTTCCCCAAAAAACTGATACGTGTAATACAGGGAAACCAAATGTAATTATATGTTTAATTAAGTTTAGATAATGTATTTCGAACATTTGGAAAATTCTCCGCACATAAAACTATCTTTATACCGTAAATTCTCGCGTATGACCCGCACCTCGCGTATAACCCGCACCCCGACTTTGAGAGAATCATATAACCCGCATTTGGGGTCTGAAAATCGCCGTTTTAGTACTGTACTATACTTATAAAAACCCTCGTATTACCCGCACCTAGACTTTGAGAATATTGTATAACCCGCACTGGAGGTTTGGTTCGCGTATAACCCGCGGGTTATACGCGGGAATTTACGGTAGTTAAAACAGAACCAGAAAAACATCAATCTTAGATTCATTAAATTTGATTACTGCAGCAGATGTCTGGGCCTGCACAGCCTGTTGCGCCCCCTGGTGTACAATCCACACTTCCCACCTTAAAGCTGGGCCGTCAGGGAATAAGTTTGGCATTTTCCATACATAGACCAAAATAACAGTTCCACCAGAAGGCAGCAGTGTTTGGACAGGGGACCATGAGCATTGTCCAGCTACAACATATTCACCCTATCTTGTGCCTGTAAGATCTGAGCTCCCAGCCCTTAAAGGGGGGCTAGCACGGATCGTAGCAAAGACTGGTACCTGCCCGTAGGGCCCAGCAAAACGGCCGGGAACTAGCGGACCGTTAGCAGCGCCCTGATTGGTCAATCGGTGGTCACGTGACTTGCTAAGGCGGGTAGTCTTAGCGGTGCTAGTCGCCCTTTAAGAGCCCTCTTGCGAATGAAAACTGAACTATATCCAAAAGTGCTTTTGGCCTCACTTCAACCATGACGGTCAAGCTCTAACTAGAAAACCTCTGTAGCCACTGTTAATGTAGATCTATGCTCCAAACTTAACCTGAATTTTGGTGTTTTTTTTTAGAAAATTATGTTAAGGAAATAGCTTTTTCCAGCCACTATAGAATGTGAATAAATCTGTCCGATAAATAGGTTTTGAGTGGACTGTGTAAGATGTACACTCTGTCTACAAGGGGGCATTTTGAGTCTTTGTGGGCCGGAAATCGGTTAATGCACCCTCTTATTATTCTTTGCACTTTGATAACTAGGGTCCAATAGGTGCTGCAGGAGTCCCCCGTGCTGGGGGTGGGCTGTCATCGTCATCGGTGCTGCTACACTCACCGCACAGGTGACACTGCTGGTGATTTTAGTCACATGTGAGTATCTGCCTGTGGCTGTGTCTCATGAGATGGGGCCAATGTGATGGTCTTTGACCTGGTTCCATCTTTGACCGAGTGCTATCTTTGACGGGGTGCCATCTTTGACGGGCTGCCATCTTTGCAACAAGGGACAAACTTGCGGAGTCACTAGACGCCGCACATTCTGTACGTAATCTTAAATCCCCACTTCTGACGTAATCTTAAAGTCTTAATAGTACTCATCATTATTAAAGAAGGGAAAAAAAGGAAAAGAAGAACGGGGGTTGGGGGTAGAGCCACCGGTCAACATCAGATGCCATCCATATTTTGATTAGATTGAGTTTCGTTATTAAGATTACGGGAAAAGTGGGCTCTTTAAGATTACGCCCAGAATGGGCGGCGTCTAGTGACTCCGCAGGTTCGTCCCCACGTGTGCCATTTTTGACTGGCTTGATAGAAAACGGTTTATCTAGGGCAGATGTAAAGATATAAATGGACTACTAATTACTATTCTAAAGTGTTATAACATCCATTAACCTTTTCAGCCTTTTTCTTTCTATCTTTGTCTGCCCTAAAAAAACTTTTTCTATCGAGCCAGTCCAAGAGGGCACCCGGTCAAAGACGGCACCCGGTCCAAGATGGCAGCCGGTCCAAGATTATCACATTGGCCCGATCTCGTGAGACACAGCCCTGTATGTTCAATTGAGTATAGTTAAATCTTTGCCTTTATGATGTATAAATGATTCACTAATGATTAAGTCACCCATTATGCTGATGCTACATTCTATCGGGTTAATAAACTAGCAAAGGGTCAGCATGATGCATGCATGCGGCTGTATTTTTGTGTTTGTGTCCGCTGGCCCGTGCACCATTGAAGCATTTATGGTAGATATGCACACCATGTATGGTCTTTGTGACATGTGAATACTTTAAAACTTGTATTAATGTATAATTATGTACACGCCTTGAACGCCATTTCTCTATTTCAGCTGCCGACCATGATGACATCACTCCGGCAACAAGTGGTAGCGTCTCAAATCAAAAGCAGGCGTGTGGTAAATATATTTGCTTAATTCTATAAATACATATTTCACTTAATTGCATTTACATTGCCAAAGTCCATAAATCATATGATACTGTGTGGTAATGCAAAAATGCAAGGTAGCACATACGAATTGGTTATGATTTTTGGAACACAACATGTAATTCATACTTTTATTGGAGTACTTTCTCTGAGTATATTCTATCTTTTCAAGATAAAATGGGGCCTCAATGCATCATGTGAAAGTATGGCCATGGTATACCAAAGCAACACCGGTAACTAACTCATTGGTGCTGCATTGGTGCATCACAGTTTTTTCCCCTCAAAACCTGATTTTTATGATGCGCGCAGTGATGAGAAGCCATTTTATTTTTCTAAATGGCTTTAAAAAAACCACACATAGATTGCATTAACAACTGAATTTCTGTTGTTCTGACCAGTCTACATGAAGTACACCCTAGACGACCGTGGGAAAGTCTATGCTGATGGGAAACTGCTAGACGACACAAATGTATTCAATGTGATCGGAGTATTACCAATCCCACTTGGCACCCAACTCCTCGCCTTCCAGACCTTTAATATAGACAACACATCCGCGTGTGGTGTTCGGGCATCTATCAGCAATGGCATCAAAACAGATGGTGTAAGTTTGTGGAAATGTTCGGCTGAGTTCATTCCTGGTTGGATAGAACCTGGATTTGATGACAGCAGCTGGCGTGAGGCTAAGGTACAGTCCAGGGCAACTACTCCAAATGTTTGTCAAGGGTGCCATACCATCGGCTGTGGACCTAAAAAGTCAGGGCGAGGTCCCTACTACTTCAGGAGAAGTCTTAAATCTTGAAAAACTAATATCGTCTGCATTGTTATGACACAATATCGACAGAATAAAGGTGGATTACACTGTGAAAAAGGTGCTTAGGTTTTAAACATGTTTAGGTCTACACATGTTCAAAGTCTAAACATTTTACTAGGCTTGTGTCTTTGACTCCTTAACACTTTTATTTTAAACACCTAATCAGTTATATTGAATATGTTTAGATGTTTAGTATTTAAACAGTATGAAAGATTGGTGTTTAGAATGTAAACATGTAGTGTTTAGATCATAGTATATCAAACACATACCAGATGGCAGCTCTGTGGTTAAATCTGAGTTAATTAACTTAATTTGCATGGGACACAAAAGGATAATAATACACATTGCAGGATTCAAGGGTCGAATGCTACATCACTGTGATTAGGATGCAATAAAGATACATCTGCTACATAGACATTTTATAGAGAAATGTAAATACTTTTTCAAAAAATGTGTCAGCATACATGAGTAAGCTTGTCATTTAACAAACTTATTTTTTTCTTCGTTTAATCAAGATT
This sequence comes from Harmothoe impar, assembly GCA_947462335.1. Lineage (NCBI taxonomy): Eukaryota > Metazoa > Annelida > Polychaeta > Phyllodocida > Polynoidae > Harmothoe > Harmothoe impar. The sequence goes on from OX381713.1 coordinate 11,948,072, forward strand.
GCATATTGTGGAATAAACCAGTTACATATATAACAATTCCCTTTGGCTTCAATTATTACTTGCACCATTTAAAACAGTTTTTCCTCCTTTTATCAGTATTTCTCTATACCTCATGAAGTAGGATTTTCATCACATTTACCATCAGTGATAAGCAGAATAATATATATATTGACATCATTTAAATCAGGTCTAAACTGACTGCTCTATCAGATATAGGACATGACTTCGTCATGGAATTTCATGAGAACTCAAATACTGGAAGCTGGAAATTGGGATCAGATTCCTCTTATATCTTAGCAAAACCCATAATATGTACGTCAGTCTTGAGCTGAAACACCCAATGATCATAGCTTCGAAGGGAATTATCTTACCAGCAAGCAAGAATCTGCAAAATTAAAATAAAAGAATTGAAATAAAATTTGTATCATAATAACAGAAGCCCAGAAGTTTTTTAAATATATTTTCAAACAAGAAAAGTTTTTTTCTGTCTTTTTGTAAAAGTTTTTTTTTCACTTTTGTAAAAAAAAAAAAGAACTTTTACGAGAATGAAAAGAAACTTTTGCAAAAGTGAAAAAAAAACACTTTTGCAAAAGTGAAAAAAAAACCTTTACAAAAAAACGGAAAAAAAACTTTTCTGACCCTTCTGGGCTTCTGTACATAATCTCTTAAAACATCCTTCAACTTTTTTCCAGTCATTTCTATGTACATCTGCCCTAAATAAGCTTTCTTTCATGCCTGTCCAAGATCATACCCAATCATGAATTGCACCTGGTAATAGATTAATTACACCCTGTCATAGACTTTCAACTTGTATCAATTTGGTGAGACGTGGCCATAACCATAAAATCAACTATGTGTACACACCACAGTGTACATAACAACCAGTAGAGGTATAGAATCAATGGTAAGGTAGAGAAGATAAGGCTGTGTCTCACGACCTTGGGCCAATGTTTTTGTCTCTGACCGGGTGCCGTCTCTGACCAGGTGCCGTCTCTGACCAGCTGCCGTCTCTGACCAGGTGTCAGAAAAAAGGTGTTTTAAAAACAATTATACTCATATTTACAAGGATTTGTGAAAACGTTATGGCGGTTGTTATATACTTATAATTATAATTATAATTAGCCTCCTGCTGTTGGTATTTTGACCTTATCAAGCAAAGCCGGTCAGAGACGGCACTTGGTCAGAGACGGCACCTGGTCAGAGACGGCACCTGGTCAGAGATGGCACCCGGTCAGAGACAAAAACATTGGCCCAAGGTCTTGAGACACAGCCATAAGGCCCTGCGTGATACATCCATACAGACCTGTCCATTGAGCAATAATGACTGATAATATGCTGGAGGTGGTACTGCTTATTAAGATAAGGGCATGCTCATAATCTTGTGTCTATATACTCTGGTGGTGGATAGGCTACCCCTCCCGCCAATTTTACCAAGTGCCTACCTAATCCCATGACAGCTGGTTATCTAAACCTAATCTCCACAGGTCCTATAGGGCTACTGTGACATTTCTGTCCATTTCATATCATAGACTGTTTTCTATAGTATAGTCGTCATATGATGGAGAGGATAAGCTGGAATAGTCAAGATCTGGGGGAATGGCACAGGACTGTTTAAGGCCTACCATGAAGGTGGATCTATACCCCCAAATGTATCAAATAAGGTTCAACATTTCCAAATATGCCATCAGAAGACATTATTGCCTGTGATCAGGAGGGACAGTTGCTGCTGTTTATAACATCTATCAACAACTACTACACAATACCGTGCAAACTAAATCGCAAACTAAATCTCGAGATGTTCATGTTTCATGACCCGTGATCCCTACGAGAAATGAGAACGTATCTGGAACAAGAAAATATGGACAGATTATCCAGAGAAGTAGACAGGAGACAATCATTTTCTTGTGTCGTATTCCCAGAAATTTCTTATTATTTGAACCAGTGAAACTTGAGAAATACACATCGTCATTTTATGTGCAAAAATTTTCTGAAGAGGAACACAAGAAATGTTCTGGTGTCATATACTCAGGAATTTCTCGTTATTTGCAGGAGTAAAACTCGGGAGATATACATTACCATTCAACATGCCACTCTAGGAAAGTTCACTATTCTCAAGAATCTGTCATGACTTCCATCTCATGTATACAGCCTGTGCTTTTCCCAAGAAGTATATGGGAATCTTTCTTGTGTAATTCTTGAGCTCTGTTTAGAGGGTATCTAACCAAGGAATAGACTTACAACAGGAGGAAAGGAGCGACCTGCCTCTAGTGGAGAAAAGGGGAATTAAAATATCTAGGTTCCATATACCTAAATAGAATAGCCCATGCATAATTTTATGATATCGCAACATTACTGAATATGGCAAATATTGCATTGTTACAGTCACATTATTTAGGAACTGATTCATATTTTTGGTACATTTTTGGAAATGAGTTAACTTTTACGAATGGAAAAATCTCATATGACATTTGGTCTTCTAAAACTCAAAAGTCTGCTAACTTTGAACATGTCCTACACATCTATTATTGGAGGTATATTCAATATGTTGTCATAAATTAATAGCCAAATATGTGATGTCTAATGTGGAGACCGGAGACTCAGAGGAGACACAGTGTTTGTGGATGAAAATCAAATATAAACATTCAACTACACATATGAAGTATCTATGGGCCCTGTCCCAATAGAACTTGTATGCAAATTTAGTTCCACTGACTATCACAGCGGGTCAGTAGTGTGCTGTTGAAGGCATCATTGAGAACCAGTTACGCATTGTTTTCCCTCTAGAGGCAGGTCGCTTCTCTCCTCCTCTCCTACAATGAACATTTCCTCAAACTTAACACCTCCCTGGGGTAAGCTGCAGTGGGGTGCATCAGGAGATGATGTATCAGGTGTGATGGGGGGAGGAGGGTGGACAGGGCAAGGTAAGGTCTATAACAGCAGTAGCAGACAGTGCCCTCACACCCCCTGTCACCATCCTGCCATCCATGTCAACTACCTCCTTGTCACCCCCTTGGTCTGCATCGGTGGGGTGGTGGGGAACGCCCTCTGCCTGTTGGTGTTCAGCAGGTCCCAGTTTTCCCGGATGGCGAGCATCATGAGGACCTACATGTTGGTGATTGCTGCTACCAACCTCGCCGCCTGTCTCTTCTCCTTATCTGCGGGTCTGGCTAAATGTATGCCTCCGCTAGGTAACCCTGTGAGGCCAGTGGTAGTCGACACTCTGGTTTCATTAGGTGAGTTCGGGGAGGGCCAAAATAATGACTTTGGTGATTACCAGGACCAGCGTGCCCGTACCTTCCGGTAGACCCTCACAAATACCCAGCTTCAGCAGCTGAAGCTGGGTCTTTGCAGAAGTCTACCAGAAGGTACGGGCACGCTGGTCCTGGTAATCACCAAAGTCATTATTTTGGCCCTCCCCGAACTCACCTAGTGTTCAACATGGCGGCCGGTTTCAGCACCTATCTCACACTAGGTGTCGCTGTGCACAGGAACCTCTACTTGAGGAAGTTCTTCAAGCAGCAGCAAGTGACCTTGACCTCCAAGTACTCAAATTGCCAACGCTTTGGATCCATTGCGCTCATCTTTGTGTCGGTTACAATTTTAAATCTCCCGCCACTTTTCATCTTCACATACCGGGGAGGCATCTGCTACCTGACTGCATTCGAAAAGTCTACATTCTACCGGAGAGTCTACCCTTGGGTTAAGATTGTTCAAGCTGGGATGTTTCCATTAGTCACTATGTGTGTCATGGATGTACTTCTCGTGAGTAACTTCCGCCGGATGAGGACTGTCCTGAATAGCGGTGCTGGTGACCATCGTCCTGACACGGAGCATTCTAACACTGGGCTGTCTACAAGGGACAACAACACAGAGAACAGCAGGTTGGTAGTTTGTATTGTTGATGTTTTAAAGAAGAATTGACCATAAGTTCCACTGCATAAGCCTTTTCATTTTGACAACTTTACGCATTGCTTAAAGTCGCTTAATGTCTGAGATTAAGCAACTTTAAACAATTTAGAGCAACCTTAAGTGAACTTAAGTAGCAATGATTTAAGTAGCAAGAATCCAGAGTTTATGGCGCACTGACTGGTCGTTATAAAAATTCCTTAAAATTGATTATACCTAGGCTGGAAGCTTTGCTTAAGGTAGCAGAAATTTGATAAAGGCTGTGTCTCACCAGATCGAGACAATATAATGTCTTTGACCAGGTGCCATCTTTGACCGAGTCACACAAAGAAAAGATTTAAAAAAGATTCTCCTTTGATAAGTAAGGGATAAAATGAAAAAAATGGCGGTGGTTATATCTCCATATATATTTTAAATAAACCGTTTTGTGTCAGGAGGTCAAAAATGGCATCCGGTCAAAGATGGCACCCTGTCAAAGACATTCACATTTGCTTGATCTGGTGAGACACAGCCTCAAACCCTGACTTGGAGGTTTACTTCATGTAGAAGTAAAACACATTCTGACACAAGATTGACACAAGATGGAGCCAATGTGAGAGGAAGTTCTTAAGGTTCGCCAGGAGGCAGGTCAAGGTAGAATGAGTTTAGCCTTTAAGTGCAGGTTCTCACAACATAGAAAAACTTGAAATCAGGGATAAACTTGAAGATTTTCATCCCTGTGTGTTTCAGACAGAAACAGCAGCCCAGTCCACATCAGACAAGTCACATCGGCCTACTGCTGTGTTCTTGCCTCCTCTACACCATCTGCAACCTACCCGCACCTCTTCTATACTTTCTCAGTTACTCTCCAGCCATCAGGTCTTCTTTGGTGTTCAGAGCATTAGTTGTGGTATCTAACATTCTGGTCACAGCCTGCTATGCTGGAGACTTCCTCATCTTCTACATCTTCAACCAACAGTTCCGCAGTGTGGTCAGGGAGACCTTCATGTGCCGAGGGTGGAGACGGAGGAGCGGCAGTGTGGGACAGAGCTCACTCAATATGACGACCCCACACTCCACTATAGAGCCTGAGCGTACTGCTTGACTCGTAAATATTCTCAAGAATTACGAGTCATTTTGAAAGGCTTGTAGTTATGCAAGGCCCTTTAAGAGAGATCATATCCAACCGCAGTTGTTATGAAACACAGTGCAATCCAACGTTGAAAAAATTATTTATTGCAAATTCCTGAAGGTACGTATACATGAGTTTATGTCTGACGTTTTGAATCCATATAGTTCCTCGCACATTAAATCTTCTAAAAATTGTTGACCCATATGTACTATTTAATTCATTCATATGTAGGCGGGTACGTTTGCCATATTATCATTCATTTTGGGATAGAACCAACAGACTTCATTTAGGCATGCTTTGGGTAGCGCAATTAGGCAATAAAATGATTAATATTACACAGAAATTATCCTTGGTCATATTGCATTGATTATACAATCTAACCCTGTCACAATAGGTGTTGTAACAACCCTATTTTTTGATTTTGAATATTTGACCTACTGAAGTCTTATTAGCATAATTTACACACATATATACACGCACACACACATACACACATATATATATATGTATATATATATTCTGGCGAGTTTGGAGGAGCCGGGCAGGACCGACGGAGCCAGCGTTGGCTGCACTGGAGGGAACGCCCTCACACTACTGGGACGGTGAGGTTCACCGAACCGGTGTGGGGATCGGTGCCACACCGAGGGAAATGTTTGATGCACCGGTGCCAGAGCTATATAAGCTGTTACCGGGGCACCGATTGGGAGATGAGACAGGAACCTCAAGATGAATGGACATTTACACAAGGACTTAGATGGTGTGGGCGGTGAGAGCTCAGGCAATAAAGATGTGTCAACTGTACTTACTGCGTTCCTGTGTTGTGACTTATCTTAGGCAGAATTTCGCTACATTGGTGACAGCCAATGGAGGATTAACGAGGTCCATGACATCAGAAAAGAATAGGGAAGGGGAGTCTGTCACCGACCAGGGTACGACGACACCCTAGACTCCGATGGGGGAGAAGCTAGCACTGACAGGAGCGGCCAACCTAGAGGGAGGAGAAACCAGGCTAGGGGCACTGTTTCGGAGAAAGCGAACTGGAGGAGGAACGAAGGGTGGAAGGACCAAAGATGGCATGGGCTGAACCAGAGAGAGAAGGGATGCCGGATCCAGGAACCGTGGCGCCGGTGACACTGGGGTGGGCAGCATGGCGGGATGGGCGGAGTGGTGGAAGAACTGAGAGAGGGCGAAGAGGGTGGAACGGGGAGACCCGTTCTGGGACCAGTCATTGTTGCGGAGATGGCAGAGGGACGGAGCACCCTGTAATATGGGAAGACCAATAGCGGGGGAGGAGACAAAGGAGAGAGAGTTCAGTGATGGGAGTGAACCAAGGAAGTCACCAAGGAAACACCGAAGACCGACAGGAGAGCGGGTGAGGTGGACCAAGGGAGAGGGAGAGGCGACAGTGAAACCGGAAAGACAGGATGGGCACTGGAATGGGGTCCTCCAGCTGGAGGAGATGGCTCCGCCCCGGCGGGGGTGGCTAAGCCAGTAGTAAAGCCTACCAAATATGATGGATTCATGGATCTGACATTCTACCTGAACCACTTCGACTTATGCATCCCAACATTGAGTTTTTACGAAAAGGACACAGCAAGCGGCCGCTAGCTGGGATATCTAGTGTAATCACCATTTTTAATTCCCTATGCACAGTGTGGTTCCCTCATTATGTATCCGGTAACTACAGCTACCATGGTACCTGTTCTTAAATTGAACTGATGTCAGGTTGATGTGACCTTTAGTAAACAGACTGATACAAACAAATACAATACAAACAAAGGGCATGCATTGATGCACTATGTGGCTCTCAATGGATTAGCAGAAAGTATAAATGGTCAGATGGATTCTGTTGTTACCTGAGCCTGTAGCAGTAATCGCTATAATAAACCATGCAATGCTGCGACAGACAGACATTTACACTTTGAGGGCCACATAGTGCTTTAACTTATTATGTCCTTTGTTGGCATGATATATGCGTGCAGCCCTGACAAGTAATGAGCTCACCAAGGCTGCATTCAAGCACAATGTGAACCCTATGGAATTCATACACCCCTGAAGGATTGGAATGGTGCTTGAATGCAGCCCTGGTGACTTGGCATGGCTGCATTTGATGCATTATGATGACAAGGGTATAATATTTTTAAGTGTGCTAAAAGCCACCATTTGTTGTCAAGATGCATCAATGCAGCCCTGGCAAGTAACTTGCCAATGCTGTATTGGTGCATCATGCTGGTCCTTTGGGATATATCAAGCCCGTGGGATCGGCATAATGCTTGAATGTAGCACTGGCAAGGGCCACGGGCATGATGCATGAATGCACTGTGCAGCCTTTGAAGGCTTAAACTTAGTTAATAAATCTTCCATTGTGTGTATGTCATGAAGCAAAATGCACTCCTTAAAGGGGTAAGTGATAAATCACCCCTTTTCTGTAGCCTACACACATTCAGGGTCTCTTGTATCTGCATCTTCCTGACAGGGGGTGGGGGGGGGGGGCAATCCATTCAGCATTTTTCTAGTGATGTGCACAACCTCTCATTGTTGCTTCACAGTTGACCGACATCCAGACTGTAAAACCGCGAAAATGGGGATGCAGCCATGCCAAAAGAGTGTCTATCATTGAAATTTGAAAAGATATGGCCAAAATCGTGAATTTTGATAATGGCTACCCCATTAAGGTACATAATATGTGCATGGGGAAAGTAATCTAATGCTTCCATAGTATTCCTAGACCCTGAAAATGTGGATTTAGACTCATTAAATGACTCAATATCATCATTTCTCACCAAGATATAGCCAAAATCGTAATTCTCGGTAATGGCTACCCTGGTAGAGTATGATATGAGCATGGAAAAGAAAATTTGATGCTCCAATAATATTTCTAGACCCTGAGAATGTGGATTTAGACACCTTAAACTACTGAATAACATCATTTCTCACCAAGATATGGCCAAAATCATGATTTTCGGTAATGGTGGCCATTATCAAGCCCTATTTCAAAGAAAAATGATTTCTGCACGTGGCATCCACCCTAAACCTGATCAGTACAGGTCATACTACAAGTCTGGCATGGATGCCACCCTCTAACATTCCGTTCCTCATAAAGTGATTTCTAGAGCTCTTTTGGAATTCCGCCTACAGTCTATTGCAATAGGTTCTCTTATATCGCAATGATACAAGGTAACTGCTTGATACAAAATCAAAGTTCAGATCCCTTTAGCAAGGTCAGGAAAAAAAATAAAAGTATCAAAGTGGTTCAACGTGCCCCAGTCTCCCCTACTTGCTTGCATTATGCAACTTAAAAGGGGTCTTAGCTGAAGTTGGTGCAAAAGTAGGGAATGGAATAGAGCGTATATTTCTATGATGAACCAATAAGATGCAATTACAATGCTTAAGTATCATACTGGGTTCAAATATTCTTTATTGCAATAAATATTATATATCCACGGTTATAACCTCAAGCAACTCGATAGCTGAAGTATATATTTTATCAATATATCTCATTGTTTGTCAGTGATTTCAGCTCTTTATAAGCTATTTGCTTTGTGTAAATGGTTAGTCAGGCATGATACCATCTTGATTAAATTCACATTTTTATGACAATAAAGACTGATTTGTTTAAAAGGAAACCTGTTCATCATCAACATTCAAATTCTCCTATTCTCAATTAACAATTCGACAAATATCTATTATAATATCAATATCTTCGTTGATGATATGATGCATTTGAGAATTATACAATGAAGGCTTCCATTCTTGACAATAGGGGGGTATTGAGATTTAGCGCACCCCCCTAGACTTAAACCTATGATCTCCAGATTGTGGATTACAGTCGGCGAGTTTGCAGCTGTACAGTATGTGATAATGGAAACCAAAAGTACTTTTATACTGTGCAGCTAGGCTAATTACTTCTAACAGTGGCTTGTGATTTTGAGGAAATGAATGAGATAAAGTTCTCTTGAATGGAAAGGATTGGTTTTGAAGGGGGCCGGTATGTTTAGGTACTTATCAAATTAGGCCACATCCATTTTAATTACACTCAGATTACCCCCAATGTATTGTTATTGGCATCTCAGGTGTTACAACATGTCAAAGGTATACGGTAGTAGAAGGGGCCTAGTGATGGGCCTGCTGGTCCACAACCTATGGTAGCACACTCATTACAAGCAACTTTAGAAGTTACATGTTCTACTTGTATTTGTGTCTCCTGCCAGCTACTGTCGTCAAATCGAGTCTCATTCCATCCGTTGGTGTAGCTATCTGAGCATTTCCACACCGTTTTACCGTCCGTTCGGATTCCGTTGCTGATTAAAAACAGGACACCACATGGGTCGAAATCAAATCCACCATCTGTATTCAAGGTTCTGAATGCGAGGAGACAAGTTCCACATGGAATGGTTAAAGTTGAGACTGCAGGCCACCTATTATTGTTAGGATCGTCTAGGAGCACCCCATTAGCGTAGACTTCTCCATAGTTGTCTAGCGCGTAGGTCATCTTCAGTCCAGCTAAACATACATGTATCAACACATTAACATAATATCATCAAAGCCACAAAGCTGGATGTTTCATTTTGGCCATTGTTTTGGGTTTGAGATGGTAAAATGACCAATCCCGTATATTTATACTGGACATAAAAAAGAGCTTATTCAGCTCGATGAGTATTCTATGTTCAGTTTTTCAACAAACAATCACTGGCACATAGGACTTTAATCAATAAGGTCATGATAATACATGACAAGTTGTATATGAAATAACATACGAGAGTACTTAACATGGATTAACATTGTTGTTTCAAATAATAAAGATGAGCCCTTCCACGCTGATTATCAGATAGTTATCTATACCTCGACAATATAAAATTACATTTTAGGTATAGGCCATCTGCTAGGATCGGATTAAATGCCGGTGATGTATAGAGCCTGTTTAAAATATTTGATAAAATTTCCACCACAATTTTAATCATTTGATATATAATCCAACTTAACCCACGGGGGACGGCTAAGACAATGGAGTTCACACCTCAGTTATTTTCACATACCCAAGGGTTGAAGACCACATCCGGAGGTTTTCAATTGGTTGTTTCGCTATTATAAACGGGTACTTTGATATATTTACTGATTGTCTCATATAAAAATCAACTCCTGGGGAGTATATTTCTTTCGTTATTATTTGATTAAACTAAGACCACTGTCAGTGACTCTCCCACATGAAATACCAGTGATTGTGCTGTCCCCAGTGAGAACCACATGAACTACAGTACCAAATACCCAATGTGATATCACATTGGGTGACAACCAACCCAATGGGGGGAACTCTCCATACTTCCTTTGCATGTATGCACAAACATCACCTCAAATGTGGTACCCCTAATACAAGAGGTTGCTCAACAAACTAGACAGGAGATTCCCCCGTGAGCCCTTGCCCATAAATGGCCCCAGAATGGAGCTCTTCCCATGAAATCATGTTCCCACATGGCAACAAATATGACAGAGTGCCCCCCCCCCATAGGTTTTACCTGGACTGACCCTACTGACTGCAACCAGCACAGGGCACTGTGTTTGTTTGATCCCCAATTGCCCATAAATAGCACTGACTGGTAACTCGTTATGGCCATTCGGTCTACCAGTCACTGAACCAATGAGTGTCATTAAAATATGTTCTGGGTGAGTGGGCCTCCCCCCCCCCTCCCACATACACATCACACATAGACTCACAAATGACCACCCACCCCCTTGGAGTGCCCCCTTGTGTATAGTAGGGAAAGCACACATTGATCATTCAATATTTGGAGAGATTCACAATTTTTGCTAGAAATACCACGTGTGCACATATTAATGCAATACTTATTAAAGGATTATTTAAAACATTATGTTTCCAGTGGCATATTCTGGTTTTCTCATATTATTCAAAACCTCCGGATGTGGTCTTCAAGTCAGATACTCCCCTCGTAACTGAATTATGTAATAATTACAATGTTAAAGTGACTAGTGGCCTCGGTTACTTTTAGGGTATCTACTACATACAATTACATATAAATGAATACATTAACATAATATCATCAAAGATCATGATATTCACCATTATTCTGCATGAGACTAGTGGGTCTTGGGGCTGCTGGGCTTGGGGCTTCTGGGGCTGTTGGACAAAATCCGATGGGTGTTTCAGCCATGTTGTTCTTACTCACTGCTGAAATTGAGAAATTACCTTCAAAATGCATATATAGTGTTATGACAAGGGGGAAGCAACACAAGACAATGCTTTTCATTCGTCTCTAATGTCTAGACCAATGCAGCAAGAAAGGGTGACTTTTCAGAAAAGTTGTTGATAAAGTTTTTGAACAATTCTGATTGTGACCAACAAATACATAAATATAACCACAAAATCCTGTATTCTAATGTACATTACCGGTATTTGAAAGATAATTGTCCTGTGAATCTTCTGATATAAGATTTTTTGCAAATATAACAATTACAGAACATGTTGTAATTTCAACCGAATATTGTTACAGTATATACTATATACTATATCTAATTTACAACATTCATAAATATTACTTGTAATTGATTAATAGAGCACTGTATTTTCGAAGATGATATTATCAAATAGATTCACTTGTAAAACTTAAACACTCACAATACCCTGAGTCAAACACCCAAATTTGTAGTTATCAATTTCTCCATGTTTGGTAGGGGTAATAATTTAACTATAGTATTATACACAAATACAGGGCTTAGGCTGCTTGAATCCAAACAAATTAAAGTGTATGTCTGGTCGACTCTGGGTGAATCTACCCTACCCCTAGGTAATTACAGGAAGATACTCACATGGCATCAGGGAGAACACCAGCAGCACAATCAGTGTAGCTTCTATAATGCATGCTAGGGTCAGCAGCAGCCACCCCCACCATGGGGGCCTTGTACAGGAGGAGGGAGAGCCTCTAGGGGGTGGAGCAGGAGGGGACATCTCTAACTGTTCTCGCATGCGTCTTACTTTTAGGTCTTTATATATGTGGCCGTCTTCACTGAAAATCCATAGATTGAAAGGGTTAGTCAGAACAGACTAACCCAGGTTGGTCATATGAGTGTTAGTCACAATGGCAAAGTTATATTAAAAAATGACCAAGGGGTCAGTCAGTAGTGGCTAACCTAGGTCCATCATTGGTGTGTTGTATTTGTATGCCACTAGTTGGGGCCACCTGTGATGACCACTCAGTGGCTCCCCCTGGAACTAAAAAGACTAAGGTGGGTTGGTCAGTAGTGACCAACCTGGCAATATTAACTAATCTAGGTTGGTGGTATAGGGATCCAAAAAATGACTAACTAGGTTGGGCACTAGTGACTGAGAGGTTGGGCGTATAGGGAGCCTAGGAATATCAGTGTTGGGGGGTCACATCGATGTAGCTATAACCATCATTAGACACTGCAGTCAGATCAGGCTTGTGTTTTAGGTCTTTATATGTGTGGCTGTCCCTATGTGTTTCAACAATGTCACTATAACCTTCTTCAGACGCTGCTGCCTGCATTTCCAGTAGTATATAAACCTGTAATACAAAGGTCCATGTATTAGGACTACATTTATCTATGGCACTTTAGTATTTTTATCCAAACCTTATACCAATGGATGATATTGTAACATGTTATGATATGGGTGCTCAGCATTTAACATTATTAGTTTGAAAATAGCTAATATGAGCCCTTAACAACACACACAGTTCACCCTGTTAAGAGCCGCAGAGTGCTATACCCTTTGTCATCATGATACATGAATTGAGGACTGGCCAATCTACTGGCCAGTCCTGCATACAAGCACCATGCTGCATGATGCTTGCATGCATAACTGCCTATCTAATGCCAGGCCTGCATCTGTGCATCATGTGGCTCCAGAGGGGTCAAAGGTGACCTGGCGACCGGGGCTGTTTTCCAGGCGACCTGATACAATAATCTAAGCGACTTGGCGACTTTTTTTTGACAAATTTAGCTGTAGTAAAAGTGGTCTAAAACCCGACTTTGTGCCCCTACTTTCGGCAACGTTCTGCACCACCATCATCACCCCAACAGGTATAATGCATTAAATCACCATGCGACCATTTAAAGGGGTAAGATACTCTTTACTTCAGCAGTTAATTCTCACATGTGTTAACTGTATGAATGTGAAAAGAAAATAGGACCTTGCGGTTGAAATAACCATAGTAGGGCATCGGCTCAATAGTCACATGTGTGAAATTATTGAAATGAATATAACTTAAAGATTCATGATCTAAACAGCTATAGATCTAAGGCCAAATAAAAAAAAAGTTTTGTTTCAGGTAACATGGGAGAAACTCTATGGTCGGTAGGTCGGATTTTTTTTTTTTTTTACTTTTTTTTTTTTACTTCCTGTCGAAAATTGACCCAAAAAAGTGTAAAAATGGGGAGATTTTTTTTCCAAAATTTTGTAAACATAAAATTGACCCCCAGAAAGTATGAAAATATGAAAATTTCTTTAAAATTGCATAAAAAACCTAGGGTCGGCCCTGTTTAGATAGGGTCGGTCGGGTGACCTGAAACAAACCTTCTTTTTTTTGGCCTAACCTCGATTTCTATTCAAATCACATACTATATATCAGTACTTGCAATGAAAAATATAGATGGGATGATATTTATGGGAAATTGTAACTATTTTTAACCTCAAGTCCAACAATGACAGGGAAAAAACACATTTCCTTTAGATGTTATCCAAAATAACAAAAGATCCTACCGATATAATATCCTCTCTATATTAGAGAGCTGGAAGAGCACCCACAGGCTACGCAGACTGGATGTCTGTGGGCAAGTGTAACGAACCTCTTTAAGCTCTAATACAGTATTTAGTGATCCTACCTTAGAACTGAGCAGAGCTGTGTTTGCCGCACGTCTTCAGGCGCTGACTTCAACTCGCACTGCCCCCCCCCCCCCACCCCCTGTCTCTCTCTTATCAGCCCCTCATCCCACTCTCCAAGCCTCATTTACATTTACAAGTTTAGCCTGGCACTGCTTTCATCTCTGCCAAAATGCAGCCGCTACCCCTTATACCTACACCGTACTTTTTAAATGTGAATATACAGCAATTTAAAGGATAATACAAACAAAAAAGTGTGCGAGTTAGACCACTTTAAAAAATGAAATGTTCCCTTATCACTACGCGCATCATTAAAATCAGGTATTGAGGACCTTTTTTTTTGCTAATTTCTTTTAATGAAAAACTTGGACAAATATTGGCATGTTTGGTATCAAATTGAAGCTTATACTGACAGTAATGCAGTGGAATAGAAATGACTGACATTTTCCCCGCTTTCAAACATCATTAAATTCTTAACTACTAAAATGTGAATTTTGGTCACCAAAAGCGTATTATATCATCCCATACATAAATTTGAGCCCGCGAATTGAAAAAAAAGCCTCCCCTGTCATATTTCTCAGTCCTTGGTGATGAGAAACCACTTTTATTTTGGAGTGGCCTTATAGACTTGTCTACCAAGAAGATGTGGTAGAAATTGACCATATTCCTTGGAACTATGTTCTTGTGTAGGTAGACTATGGTGTGTGGTGTGTATATGGGAGTAGTGACGGAGTGTCAGTATAGAAGAGCTCACATAGACTCACTCTCCCAGAACAGTCTCAAATGAGACTCTGCCAAAAAGTACAGACTTCAGGAACTCTTCTGTGGAACAAGGGAAGAAAGGGGTACTACTTGTCTGTTCTCCATTTCAATACACCAAAAATAGTTCTCAGGAATATGTCAAATTTGGACCCTCAAAACAATCATGACCAATACTTCTGAAATTATAAACATTTGCTCTCCACTTACCCCTTGACATATTGAATCGAATCATAGTTGTATAATATAAAAAGCATGGCGTAGGTAAGTCTTTTGGGAAATCTGCCGCCTTTTGGCAGAGAAGGAAGTAGTGCCGATAAAAACGGATGGAAGAATCTGCTGCATGGGAGATTGCCTATATAGACTCCAGGTTGAGGCAGAGATGAGGCACGAGTTGATGCTAGACACAGTGCCCCTCTTCCATGGTTGAACTGTTTCATTTACCTCTTTACTGCCCTGGACTTAATACATCAAACCAGATCAGCATTTGATGGCGTGTCGCGTGATCGTTGGTGTACTTCTTTACTTCCTCTTTTCTTTATTTCAGCACCGTTTAATACTTCCTAGTTTTGAATCTCACTAAGGTCACCCCAGAATATCGCTGGTTTCTTAGGGAGTGTTCATTTATTAATTGGTATTTTCCCTTTACCATTGGTTGATCTGGGTGTGGTAATTCCTGCATATCTACCAAAAGTAAAGGGAAAGATCAATCTAAGAGTGTTCATTTATTAGTTACAGGGGGTGAAATCGGTAAAGAATACTTTATTCGTTGGATCGCTAAGGCTTCAGCCAATCAGACGGCAGAGTCTCATTTTGTATGCTGGCTCTCAACCAATCACAGTCAAGCATGCTGAGTCATGTTTGGAGAGTGCAGGGCTTGGTTTTGACTTACCTCCAAGCTGATGTTTTGAGGCCAAAAATATATGACAGATACTTTTGATTTCTATTTAGAGAAATGACAGTGCGTGGTTTCAAGCTTAGTTTCTCATAAGGCGTGAATTTGAACACAACTATTTCTTTTTAGTTGATTGATAGTTGAGCTATTTTAAATAATTATGGAAATAAATAGGTGGGTGTCTCATAAGAGACACAGGCAGGTTCTAAATTATTCCAGGGGTAGTATCCGTTTCATTTTAATTTTAGAAATAGGCTAGTTTAGTTGCCAGTGTTTAGTATCTGTTAGTATATCATAAAGCTGCAGTTAAAAATATATACAGCGCTAAAAAAATAAGCGTGAGTGGCTTGGGGTGGGAGAACCCTTGGGGTCTAGTGCCTGGAAGGGGTGGGATTGTTGCCCTTAGTGGGATACCCAACTGATATACAATGGCAGTGGTGTAGTGGTGGTAGGACATTGTCCGCACTGTTATAGTGCTGTGTAATTCCCAAGATACATTGACGAGCCCAGCTTGGAGACTGGTTTGTGTCTAATGGACGTTTTTTGTAGTTACAGGGGGTGGGCGTCAAAATTCTCGACCCCTCCTCGGGGGGGGGGGGGGGTTGTAAAAAATTCTGATCCTTCTTCAGGGGAGTGCATTACTATAGTTCAATGGGTGGGCCCGAAAAATTGTCAGCCCCTTCAGCGAAGGGGCACAAAATATTCCAGGTACTCAAAAAATTACCGCGGCTCTACACAAAATCTCACCACCCCCCTACCATGTAATTAATAAATGACCACTCCCTTAGCACCAAGCCAAGAAAAAAACGATTTGCTATTAAGGAACAAAATTAAGAATATAAGGGTCGGCATAAGTTGCAAATATGCATACCTATTGTATTTATTGTATATCACATTGTATTACCAATAGTTTTTTAATATCATACAAAATACACTCTATGCCAACTTTTGTTCATTTCCACCATCGTCCATGACTCGTGCTTTTCATTAAAATCGCAAAAACAATATCCCAAACGACTTTTATTGTGGTGTGCGTGGTAATGAGAAACAAACACTGTGGATTGGCCTGCAAGTCCTGGACTAGTGTATATGTATATTCCTTATTTTATAACAGTTTGATGAGATAGAGGTAATGAAAAAGACGGGCAAGAGCCACATAAAACCTTCAAACGGAGAACAAAATACTTGACCTCGCATCGCCCAGTCTGGCAGCCTGATACTATCGCCCATGGATTGACTTACATCCTTTGTAAATCATCATCTTCTCTCCAGGCCTACTAGATTTATGTCTTCTAATTTCCCCAACTTTACTACTTCCTTTATACTTTCTGAGGTTCCCAAACTTATCTTCCTATATATCTTCTGATTTATTGAACTTATAGTCCGTGAGCTACTGGCACCCCTCGTGCACCCCCCCCCCACAACTCACCCCCATAGCATTTTTCTTGTTCCTTAGGGTCCCTAGAACAAGATTCAAGATGTTAACATTGAATATCTTGGGATGCACTACCGGTTTTGGCTCGTTATCCATGTGCGGGTTCATACCACTTTTGGGTCTGTTTTTACATCACAAAATTTTGGAGGTATGTTCAGAATTTGAACTCTAATAGCACCTTTCCATCACAGGATATCTAAGGTAAGGGGCTCATTGAAAACATCATTTCCTATTCATTGATGGTTGTTATGTGCATGAGAATTGAGAATTGGCTGTGCCAGAGGCTCGGGAACATCGGAGTTTGAACTCGCAAATAGGAAGTTTTCAACAAGAAAATGGTAGTGGACACTACAAACATAGATATAACAACCCCTTATCCCACATCTGGCCACCCAATCTCATATGATATCAAGAGAATAAACCCTCCTGATTAATTTGAGCCATAGAACAGCATTCTATGATGACTAGAAGTACATCTATTGTATCAGGAACATGGATGGTACAGTGAGCCAAGAGTGCTTCATTTTATGGTATTTTGCTCTCCACCCAGTGTAAAGGTATATTTCATCATCCTAGACCATTTACAATGGGGTTATATCTAACCTAGAAAAGATGGTCTTTAAGAATATTTCTGTTGTTATTCAACAGGATTGGGTGCAGAGGCTGTAAATGGTCAAAATCCAAGATGGCAGCCGATTAATTAGAATTCTGCTTCACAATGTATAAATAAGGAGCCTAGAACAATTCTGTTGACACCTACCCCTAGTAAATCCACCCCAAGGCTTACTATGGAGTAAATTGTTTTTTCCTAGAACCAGTGGTTGCCTAGCAACAGTTGATTTGCACAACCTAAATCTAAAAAGCATGCTCGTAGACAGCTATTGTCATAGCATTTCATCAAAAGCCAAGTACGGTTGAATGTACCTACATACACCAAATCATATCATACAATGAGTGACATAGGGGAAACAGAATACATCCATTGGAACAAGTGGCTGTCAAACAACTGATGGTTTGCATAGCAACCAGTGGTTTGCATAGCAACCAACACAAAAATACATGCTTGCATACAGTTATCAGCAATATTTTATCAGCTTCAACATCCAGATAGGTGCAGTTGCAAGAACCAACTGTATATATCACAGTATGAGCGTCACATGGTGCAGGTAATATACCACTCAGAGAAAGTGGTTGCATAGCAACAGCAGATTTCTATAGCAACCAAGGATATGATTTAGTTTTGTGGAGATATAGCCCTGAGTAGTGACACTGGTACCTTAATGCACATTTTTAGCTATAAGACCAATAACAGACAGTTCTAGACTACATTCATACTACACTAATATGATGAAGGCTAATGGTTTCTATGCAGCTACCTTTGAGGACCATGGGGTAGATGTCCAACCATTGTGCGGCTACACAATCTGGGTATCAGTTTGAATTTGAAGCCATGTCTTTGTATCAGTATTCCGGATCCGAAGTACAAGATTAGGAAGTGCCATTAACATTAATGTTGACCAAGCCTATAAATTTTCAAATTCCATGTGTTTTGCTGACAGGGAATCGTTTTTTCCATTCTCCCTGTTATTCCATGTTTTCCCTGTTTGTGGGTAAGTCTTACTGACTACAGTATATACTTCTCATTAATGATTTCAACACTTTATAAACTATTTGCTTTGTGTAAATGCAGGGATGAAAGTCGACTATGTCAAAAAAAACTTGAAGATATAACATACCTCATAACTACATTATAGAGCATACGAATGTTTATGCATCTATAGACACATATATCTAGTGCTGTGCAGCAGGATTTGTCATGTCCATATTCTCCTGGACGTCATCTCCTGCTGAGGAGAAGCATTTGTCATGTCCATGTGATCATGGACGTTATCTCCTGCTGAGGAGAATGAGAAATCTGTCCATACACTCTCCATGCATAGCACCTTAGTTTCAGTGGCTAAGCCTTATGTGAAGAGTGTAAATGCATAGGACTGTAGAGGAGAGAGAGGGCTTCAAGGTTTCTCAAGTTAACTTGAAATTGGCTGAGAAAAACTTGACACTGGGATCAGTGTGGTGTAGCCTGTCTGTGTATGGGTAGGACCACTGAGGATGAACCAGTGATGATTCTGCTGTCTTATCATAGGATTACACAAACAAAATAAGTTTGTTTGAGTTTATATTGAGTAATTATCAAATATATCCTAATCCTGATTATATTTTTTGATTTAAAAAAAACTTGATTTCAGGGAAAAACTTGAAGACTTTCATCCCTGGTAAATGGTTAGTCAGGCAGTTTACCATCTTGATTAAATATACATCTTTTTTAACATTAAAGACTATTTTGACTATGATAAGTGGCGAAAGTATCATACATGTATTAAAATACTTATTCTCTCCAAATAAAAGAATAAACAATGTGTATAGGATATACTTATCACATTTTTATTATCATAGTTCAATGACACTTTTCGCAATGTATAGTACCTCACCGATGTACCAATCTCTGTTCGTTGATTAGGCCACTCAAAAAAAAAAGTGGTTTCTCATCACCAAGGTCTGAAAAATTTGACGAGGGAGGCTTTTTCTTTTTTTTTTTACTCACGGGATAAAATGTATGGGATGATATACCTTTTTCATGACCAAAATTCACATTTTAGTAGTTAAGAACTCATGGATCTTTAAAAGTAGGGAAAATTTAAGTTATTTCTTTCCTACTGCATTACTGGCAGTTTTAGCTTTGATTTGATACCAAATAACCCAATATTTGTCCATTTTTATCATATTTTTCATGAAAAATTAGCAAAAAAAAAAAAAGTTTTCCTCAAAAGGTGATTTTTATGAAGCGCGCGGTGATGAGATACCATTTTATTTTTTTGAGTGGCCTTAGCATACAGTGTATGTAATTCTGCACAATGACTTACCCAGAGCATACTGACAGTGAACTGGGGCTTCCTATAATATATATCATTTCACATAGATTTCATATTGCACAATATCTTACTTATTTACTTAATACCAAATGGGAATGTCCTATAAATCTTTATTTGCATAAAAAAAAACGTAGGGTTGGCCCTGTGTAACGGACGCAACTTCGTTCTGTTAATATTGTTAGATTACCAGGGATGAAAGTGACCAATCTAAAAAAAACTCTAAATGTTCAAATTAAGGCCCCTGAATACATGTCCTCTATAGTAAAGTACAGGTGTTTGCGACACAAAAAAAACCCTTGAAATCAGGGGAAAACTTGAAGACTTTCATCCCTGGATTACTAAGGAACAAGGTCGACAACAGTTCGAATAAAGTGTACTCGGTCAGGTGACCTGAAACAAACCTTTTTTTTCTTCTTTGGCCTTAAAAGAAGTCCACAGTACACCAAATTATAACTCTGGCATTGTGGTTCCTTGAGTGCTAAATAAGTAGGGTATAATCTCTACCAACAACTTGAATAATAGAATTATATCTTGACATTCCATTTCATTCCAATCAATTCATTCATTGGGGTTTAATTGACATATACAGCATGGGCGTTTAATTCATTTACACTACACCACTGTACATATATACAACAGAAGAGCTACATCCTATTTCCCTACTTCTCTGAGGGTTTGCTTTTTCTATATAATTGGTTACTGGCAGATAGCAGTAGTAACTATTATAGCATTGAAAGGGGTAATGGGTGTTTATTAAGATCCCTTCATGTATTAAACAACAGGCAGGCATTGGTCAGTTTCCCTGTGAAAACTTTTCAGAGCTCCGGAGAAACCCCGCCACCCTTGAACCATACTAACATGCTTTTTGCTTTTCATTTGCGCTGAAACGTCCCGCGCACCTCTCTGAGATGTGTAAAATATATGATCCTCCTTTCCAGATTCACCCCCCCCCTCCCGTTATTAAAGAACGACCGCTACCTTAGCATTATGGAAATCACATTTCCATATTTGAGAGGAACTGAGAATCAGTATTTTTAACAATTTCTAGTTCTTCAATATCATCTGCATTATCAATAAATTTTCCCTCATTAATATATCTTCAAGACCTATAGATCCATTATAATCAATAATGGGTAAAAGGTATAACGGAATGATTTTAATTTTTCCATTTACAAGAGGATTATTTGTTTCTATCAAACAGTCTGACAACCATAGCTACAATATGTACAAGTAAATACACCACATGACTACCGTTAGCCAATCAGAACACTTCATCATGACATAATGAATATTAATGAGCAGTCCCAGCCAATCAGAAGGTGGCTTTGTGTTTCTTGACCTCTACCATCACGTGATGAATATTAATGAGCTCGCTCCTGATTGGTAGATTCTTGAAGGGGTTCTGGGATAGCACTTTCTGGAAGCGATGGTAGTACTGGATCAGTTGCGTCAGAGCGCCCTGAAACAGAGAGAGAAGGTACATCAGTGCTTATCGTATTCACCATCTTATTACATTATTGTCTTCTTATACATGTGCCTCTACATGGGTACCCAAACTTTTGACCATGTCGGGGTATCGATTTTTAGCAAAAGGGGCATGTCGCCATCTCGATTTTTAGCTGTATAAGAACTGAGAGAAAAATCCCTGTGGGTCGATTTTTATCCCTAATTTCCCTGTGTCCGTCGATTTTTAAAAGGGCCATGTCGCACGTGTCGATTTTTATAAGGTCTGTGTCGCCGTGTCGCACGCGTCGATTTTTACCCCAAGTAGAGGCACATACATGTAAAAAGCAGATGAATTAATGAATTGACACATAGAATGCGAGGTTTACTTTTGAGGGCTACATAGTACATTAATGTGCCATGCCCTTTGATTATCGTGATATTTGAATGCAGCCATGGCGCGTTATTCAATAGGTCATAACGATTTTACCTGCACACTTTACCTATACAGACTACCTCTATCAAAGTGATCCGATGTCTGGAAATGGAACTTTATCCATGAATCAATTGATGAATGATATTGCTGATGAATTTATGTGTTTTTATATTCCATATTAAAACCAGGAGAATGCCAAGCAAAGAAGCTGCGCAAATGGAAGCCTTTTCCCAAAGCTTTATATCTATAGCCTATACCCACAACGTTAGTGTCCGTGGGTACTATTGCAGGTTATACTAGGCCATACCTGTAGAATCTGGGTGCCGTTTTTAGGCCATACCTGCAGGATCTGGGTGCCGTTTTTAGGCCTTACTTCCAGAATCTGGGTGCCGTTTTTAGGCCTAACCTGCAGGATCTGGGTGCCGTTTTTAGGCCTTACCCACAGGATCAGGGGGCTGTTTTTAGGCCTAACCTGCAGGATCTGGGGGCCGTTTTTAGGCCTAACCTGCAGGATCTGGGTGCCGTTTTTAAGCCTTACTTGTAGAATCTGGGGGCCGTTTTTAGGCCCTACCTGTAGAATCTGCAGGCCAGTTTTAGGCCTAACCTGCAGGATCTCGGTGCCGTTTTTAGGCCTAACCTGCAGGATCTGGGTGCCATTTTTAGGCTTGACCTGCAGGATCTGGGTGCCGTTTTTAGGCCTTACCCACAGGATCTGGGGGCTGTTTTTAGGCCTAACCTGCAGGATCTGGGTGCCGTTTTTAGGCCTAACCTGCAGGATCTGGGTGCCGTTTTTAGGCCTTACCTGTAGAACCTGCGGGCCATTTTTAGGCCTAACCTGCAGGATCTGGGTGCTGTTTTTAGGCCTAACCTGCAGGATCTGGGTGCCGCTTTTAGGCCTAACCTGCAGGATCTGGGTGCCATTTTTAGGCCTAACCTGCAGGATCTGGGTGCCGTTTTTAGGCCTTACCTGCAGGATCTGGGTGCCGTTTTTGACCTTCAGGTGATCTGGGGGCCGTTTTTAGGCTTAACCTGCAGGATCTGGGTGCCGTTTTAGGCCTTACCTGCAGAATCTGCGGGCCGTTTTTAGGCTTGACCTGCAGGATCTGGGTGCCGTTTCTAGGCCTTACATGCAGGATCTGGGTGCTGTTTTTAGGCCTAACCTGCAGGATCTGGGTGCCGTTTTTAGGCCTTACCCACAGGATCTGAGGGCTGTTTTTAGGCCTTACCCACAGGATCTGGGGGTTGTTTTTAGGCCTTACTTGCAGAATCTGGGTGCCGTTTTTAGGCCTTACCTGCAGGATCTGGGTGCCGTTTTAAGGCCTTACCTGTAGAATCTGGGGGCTGTTTTTAGGCCTAACCTGCAGCATCTGGGTGATGTTTGAGGCCTAACCTGCAGGATCTGGGTGCCGTTTTAAGGCTTGACCTGCAGGATCTGGGTGCCGTTTTTAGGCCTAACCTGCAGGATCTGGGTGCCGTTTTTAGGCCTTACATGCATGATCTGGGTGCCGTTTCTAGGCCTTACATGCAGGATCTGGGTGCCGTTTTTAGCCTTCAGGTTATCTGGGAGCCGTTTTTAGGCTTAAGCTACAGGATCTGGGGGCTGTTTTTAGGCCTTACCCACAGGATCTGGGTGTCGTTTTTAGGCCTTACCTGTAGAATCTGGGTGCCGTTCTTGAAGTTGGTGAAGGAGCGCATGACGTCCTGGTTGATGAGCTCTATAGCCTTCTTCCACTCCGAGTTGAAGCCACGCACCAGCTGGTTCACTCGCCCTGTCAAGTAGATTTTGACTTTGAGCTCAATGATTATATTTGGTTGAATTTACATACAGTGAATGTATTCATATTCATGCGTATACATTTTCAAGAAAAGTGAAAATTGATGATTTCTATAATAATCAACTACGACCACAGTAATCGAATAATTCTCTCATAGCAGCCATGGTTTATTTGAGTTAAAACCCCATTGTAGCTGTAAAAGGAAACATCATTCTATTTTTGTGATGAAATCCATTGATAGTCTTGGTACCAATTAACACTATTTAAACCTTTAAAAATGTTTTAAGAAAATTCTGACTCACGTTCCTGATTCTTGAGGTGCTCGACCTGTTGGCGCTCGAGAGACGCTTCAGCCTCTTTGACAAATGACATCATGCCGCCGAAGTGCGGGGAGAGAATCTCCTCCACATACTCCTGGGTACGCGCCGCCAGCAACTCCTTAAAGGTCTCGGACTGCTTCGAGTCGTCCGACGTCCGTTCCTGAAACAACGAGTAGAACATGTGTGTCAGACTTATTCTACCTACAAAAGCAAAGCATACATATGACAAGATAGTTATAGGCTGTGTCTCACGACCTTGGGCCAATATTTTTGTCTCTGACCGTGTGCCGTCTCTGACCAGACGTCACTTTGGGAGTTTAGTTGTCTTCTACCAACAGCAGGACGCTAATTATAATTACAGAACAACTGCCATGAAATTTTCTCATATATCCTTATATATACGAGTATAGGTTAAAAATTAAAAAACACTTTTTTCCTGACACCAGGTCAGAGATGGCAACCGGTCAGAGACTGCACCCAGTCAGAGATGGCACCCGGTCAGAGACAAAAACATTGGCCCAAGGTCGTGAGACACAGCCTATAACATTGGAACAACGGACGGCGTCCGCGGGGCGTACACTGGTGGTAGGGCATGCTGGCGGGAGCTAGGTGTACCACGCTGTTCGGGACATACTCCAGTGGGAAGGTGGACAAGAAAATCTTTCCAATCTTAAATTTGATTTCTTTAAGATTATTTTAAGATTATCTACAGAAGATTAAAGACATTTAGCCAATTGACTATGGGTCTGTCACCTGGGACCAACAGACTGTCCCCACTCCTTATTTCTCAGCTGAGCACAAGAAGTTGTTTGACTCTTTAAAGGCAGCATAGTGCATTAATCTAATGTACTATCCCCTTTGTCGTCATGATACACGAATGCAGCATCGACGAATAATTGACCAGGGCTGCATTCATGAATCATACCCAACCATTGGGCTTGATGCCATCCCGAATGATGCACAAATGCAGTCGCCGGTAGTGCATTAGTGCATCATGACAAGGCATCATGCTGTCTTTAAGGGGCTAACATCATGGACTGACCAACATAAAAAGCAAAGCTACACAAAGAGTCCCTGACCGTGTGAGTTATGTATAACTCAGGGTTCCCACAAAAAATTCAGATTCAGATTCCATGACATTTCCATGACATTCCATGACAAAAATCTCAATTTTTCATGACATTTACAACATTGTTGTGGAGGTCGGGGGCTTGGCCGCCCGAGAAAATTTCTAAAAACTAGAAAGCAAATGGGTCATTCTAGGAGATTTTGTAAAATTAATTCAATTATTTTCAGATTCCATGACATTCCATGACAGACAGCAAATTTTTACAAAATTCCATGACATTCCATGACTTTCCAGACAACTTTCAAATTCCATGACATTCCATGACACATGGGAACCCTGATAACTGTGTGCTGAAGTACACCCTTTAACCCTTTAAGGACGGCATGATGCATGAATGCATCGTGCTCTTGGTCGTCATGATGCATTAATGCAGCCCTGGCAAGTAACTCGCCAATGCTGCATTCAAGCAACATGGCAACCCTTTGGGCTTCAGACACCTCCGAAGGGTCGGCATGATGCACCAATGTAACTCATCGGGGCTGCATCGGTGCATCATGCCGACAAATGTCATCTTTGAGCGACATGCCGTCCTTAATGGGTTACGGACTGCATAATGCTATAATGTGCTATGCCCCTACTCGGCATGATGAATGCAGCCCTCGTTGGATTCACGCATCATGCCGACCCTTCAGGAGTGTATCAATCCTGTAGAGTCGGCAGGATGTATGAATCCATGCTGCATGCCTACAATTCGGGAGTGTATCAACCCCAATAGGGTCGGCAACATGTATAAATCGAAGATGCCACTATCTGGTAGATAACAAATTTTAGTCAGCTTTTTGCAGGATATTAACATAGTTTAAGGGAGTGGCATTTTTTAACAGGAGTGGGGAGGGGTTGGTGGATTTGGGGGGGGGGGGAACCCAAAAATTGCACCCCTTTTTAGTGATAAAGCCAGTGCATTACTATAGCTCAAAGGGGTCGGCCGCGCTCAATTTCATCTTGCCTGGTGGGGTCGGAGGGGGGGGAACCAAAAAGATTTTGACCCGCTCACGCGAAAATCCTCTTCGCCCCTGTTGTTAATGACCACTCCCTGATATCGAAACTCCAGTGAATCAGGGTTAAGGAGGTGCCTGGCTGGGTGCCTCAGCAGTGTAGACCGTAAAACCTCGCGTATAAGCCTAACTCGCGTATAAGCCACACCTGGACTCTGTGCCGATCCTATAAGCCGCACCAGCGATCTGATTCGCGTACTAGCCGCGGCTTATACGAGAGGTTTTACGGTACGTGTGGTTATGTGAGGTGCGTAGAGAACCTCCCACCCAGTGTCTTTAGCCACGTGACATTAGTACCAATATACACAGTAACCTTTGACAAGGTTCCCACAAACATCCATGATATTCCATGACAAAAATATCAATTTTCCATGACATTTATAAAATTCTTGTGTGGAGTCATGGGGCTTGGCCCTTGAGAAAATTTCTAAAATCTAGAAAGTGTATGGTACATTCTCAGAGATTTTGTAATATTACTTCTATTATTTTCAAATTCCATGACATTCCATGACGACATGGAAAATTTTACAAAATTCCATGACATTCCCTGACATTTCAGACAGCTTTCAAATTCCATGACATTCCATGACATTCTATGACACGTGGGAACCCTGTTTTGATAGACAGACTACGGGGTTATTGGGATTGACAGAGAGTCAACAGAAGTTCAGTTTTGTGTAAGTGGGTGTGTACGACATGGACTGACCCTAGTATGTCGTCAAATGAATCAGGGTATGTAAGAGTAAACGTGTCAACAAAAATTCTAAAATCTTGCATTAAAATTATAATTCCCTCCTTGATAGTATTAAGTAGAAGCTAATCATAAACCTAATATATTTATATCTTGGCCAGTAATTTATTATAAAGCCCAATCTAGATACATTTTATACCGATTCAACTGACAATACAAAGTACGGCAGCAGTTGTTTCAGAACCCTCAGTGAAACATATTTGAGTTTCCTCTCGATTTTTTAAAATTTAATTTATTTTTATCTTTCTTGAGGAAATGTACAATCTAACAAAGTTGGGAGACCAGATAAGATTGACGGTAAGGCGAAATAAAAAAAAAAGTTTTTTTTCAGGTAACATGGGAAGAAAGTCTAGGGTCTGTAGGTCGGATTTTTTTTGATTTTTTTTGATTTTTTTACTTTTTTTTTTTTACAGCCCCTCTAGATAAAACGGCCCAAAACTGTAAAAATGAGAATATTTTTTCGAAAATTTTGTAAACCTAAAAATGACCCAAAAAAACCCTGAAACAAACTTTTTTTTGGCCTAATTTGGTCGCACACACCCACTTGTTGAGGTGTCTACCCGTATGTAAACTACAGCCGCGGCCGTCAGGAGTAGGTAACAATGTCTTACAACACGCGGAGACCGCGCCTCCAAATGCTGAAAATGTGCAATGTGTAATTCAATGGCTGTCTTTTCTTTTTTTCTGCCTTTACATTATCCATAGAGCAAAAAGAACTTTCTTTATTATTCTAATTTTTTGGAGCTGTTCCACTTTATATGCTTTCACTTTTGAAACGTAGGGCAGGAATTTGTGCGTCACATTCAAAGGGATATTTTTCTTATTCTCTTGGTGCTTACTAAAGTGTGACATGCTAAGGCCACGCCAAAAAAAAAGTTGGTCAATGGATTTCACTTTTCAAAAATTGGTGTGAGCGAGCGAAATTATTTATTATTTTTTTTAAAGATTTTTTTTTTGTCAATGGATATTGTCGGTGGAAAACTGGAGCGAGCGACAATTTTTTTTTTTTTTAAACCAGCCTCCAATAAAAGTTCTTAGTGGACCCCTAACATAAAAATTTATTGGTTGATCTAGGGGAATTACTGGAAGAAAATTTGAAAAAAAAAAAAATTCTCAATTTTGAAAAAAATGAGGCGAGTGAAATCCATTGACAATAAATTTCCATTACCGAAAATAAGGTGCGCGAAATCCATTGACCAACTTTTTTTTGGTGTGGCCTAAAGAAGGGTTTTATCATAGATATAAACAGTATACCGGTATCTAGTATATTGTGTACATCTATGGTTTCATGCAGAAAGGTTTGCCACAAAATATTTCAGCTGCAGTAGGCCCGCAGACATTGGTGGGAGTCTAGTGTAACATAATCATATTGACGTTTGGACACAGTGAGCACGGGGGAAGGGGGGGGGGGCTTGTTATGTTCAACGTAATATGCAACCCCCTTTTAGAGCTCTCTTCAGACTATCCTAAAGAAAAAGCCCCCAAAGAAGAAAAATTATCATTTTAATATATTGAGCTCAAAAAGGCGAAAATGGTGGTATCATTTAATTATCTAGGAAACGGCCCAAAAGGACAAGGGGAGGGGGATAAATACAAAATGAGAATATATTATAAGTTTGTACAGATTAATAAAGGGTTGTAATTCAACATACCATAAGCACCGAGAGCATCATGTCGTAATTGTTGATCAAGAAGACAAGTTGCTCCTTGCGCTGGGGGAACTCGGCAGCCATCTTCAGGATGAAGTTCTCCACCTACAAGCAGGTCAAATTATGTTAATTTATGTTAATATTATGTTAATTTATGCTAAGTTATCATATATTTAAATGTGTGAATATAATGTTAGTGTAGGTAGACAGTGTACAACTACCCTCACAATAAGTTCTCAAATTGAAATTTGGTATGGAAATATACATCAATTTATATAAATCAATGTTAATGAAATGTAAATTTATGTTACCGGTAATATATTTACATATTTAATGATTGTTACCTCATTCTGTAGAAGGCCCAGAAGTCGCTGAACCGTGGAACTCGGGTAACTCTCGTTGAGACCAACAATGGCCGCCGAGAACTCAGCATAGCGCCGTGTGATCTGAAACGCGTCAAAACAGTTGTCATAATGCACTAGTGCATCATGCCCTTGGTCGCCATGATACATGAATACAGCCCTGGCGAGTAACTCGCCAGTGCTGCATTCAAGCATCATGCCGACCCTATAGGGTTGAGACACCCCTGAAGGCGCTCCCACAAAAAAATTCAGATTGAAATTCTATGACATTTCTTTGACATTCCATGACAAAATCTCAATTTTCCACAACATTTATTACATTCTTGTGGGGGGGGGGGGGTTAAGGGGGCTTGGCCCCTGAGAAAATTTCTAAAATCTAAAAAGCAAATGGTACATTCTCAGAGATTTTGTAATATCAATTATATCATTTTCATTTTCCATGACATTCCATGACACACAGCAAATTTTAACAAAATTCCATGACATTCCATGACTTTTAATGACAGCTTTCAAATTCCATAAATTTCCATGACTAATGGGAACCCTGATATATCTGCGACATATGCCTCAGTTTTGTAAGGATGGGTCACAAATGGTGACTACAAATACAAATGCAAACTCCGGCAATATGTATTAAGGTAATACAACATAGTGAGGCCGCACGTCGATCTGCCCGAGCCGGGCGGGGTCACAGTCGCTAATACCAAGAAATTACTGCATTGTATAACATTGTATAACCTGCACTAGAGGTTTAGTTTGCGTATGTACGCAAGGTTTTATAGTAATACTTACATAGTGAGGCCGCACGTCGATCTGCCCGAGCCGGGCGGGGTCACAGTCACGGATACTCTGGATGTTAAGCTGCATGATGTACTCAAAACGAGGCAGCAGCATCTCCTGTAGCGTCTCCCAATATCTGAACAAATAAAGGGAATTATTTAACTATAATATGAATATCTAAATATCAAAAAGAAAAAAAAATTCTTTAGTAGGATATATCTTAAACACAGTTACTGTTTGATACTATAAAATAGCAAGTCACTGCTGGATTGAGCAAATTCAAAAGTGACTTGCTATTTCATAGTTTCTTTTGCAATGAATTCTATCAGTGATGTTTATAGATTCTTTTTCGCAATATTTTTATTCAAAGCACAACCATTAAGAAATTATAATACAGAGGATCTTCCAAATTAAGTTATTTTGACACGTGGGAAAACATACAGATAAACTGACTCCCAATCTTGGGTGTCAATGCGGGAGTAGGTTTCCAATTTTTCCATTTCTTTTTGTCAATAAACATTTAGCAAACCCTGCTTATAGGTCGAACCAGGGCTACATTCATGCATCACAGAGGGCATACTGCATTAAAGCACTATGCGGCCCT
This sequence comes from Harmothoe impar, assembly GCA_947462335.1. Taxonomy (NCBI): domain Eukaryota; kingdom Metazoa; phylum Annelida; class Polychaeta; order Phyllodocida; family Polynoidae; genus Harmothoe; species Harmothoe impar. Next base: position 11,978,206 of record OX381713.1, read on the forward strand.
TAGTTAGTCTTGGCTTGTAGGCAGGGTCTGACGGTTGGTAGCTTTGTGAGTTAGGAGTTATCACTCCAGACTCATGGCACATAGTTGTATGAGCTTGGAGTCTCTTATGCCTAGTAACTTCATCTTTGGCTGCCATCTCCCATGCTGTGGTAGACTTACAGCATATCAAAGGCCTGTCCCTCTTCCACCATGTCTATGTGGTGTCAGAGGTTAAAGAACCCTTGCTTCGATAAATGTGTAGGAGCGGGATTTCTATCTCTTGGCTCATCTCATAGATTCGATCATCTTGGATCTTGGATCACCCTTGGTAGGCCTTCAGCCTACCATCACTTGTGAAAAACTTAATCTAATGGCAGTCTGGAATGCAAAATGCAACTTGCCCTCCGGACGTTAAACTAACTAACAATCAATCAATTAATAGACTGAGAGTGCTCACTTGTCGAGGGAGGGCACGTTACGTTTCTGCATGATGTTCTTGTAGCGGAAGATGATGTGCATACACAGGAAGATAGCGATCGAGTCAAAACAGTCGTTGACATACTCATCCATCAGTTTCTGTTAGGGGGAAAATATGTAAAGCCATTCACAGTCATCAATAGTCAATAAAGAATGGCATGAGAAGAAGAGTATTCGCAAACCCCCAGTGCCCGGTTCAATGTGCTGTGCCCATAGTCGGTACGGTACATGAATGTTTTTTTTTCTATCAAGTAACAATTTTATATCTGCTTAAGGAGTGTACATGTATTAATTACTAGGGGTAAGGTGGTGTGTTTGTGAGGGAGTGGGAGGGGGGGGGTTAGCGTAAAGAATCTGACCCCTCTTGAGGGCTGGGGGGGGGGTGCAGTCTAGAGGGGAGCGGTGTAAAAAGTGTCCGTGCCTATGGGCGAGATTCTACCACCCCCTTCCCCATTATAGTGCTTTTCCATGATGGCATGATATTAGGGAGTGTTCATTTTTTAACAACAGGGGGGGGTTGGTGAGATTTCGTTTTGACGCGCAAGTTATTTTGCGCCCCCCCCTCGGGAAGGGCCAAGTTAAAATCCGCCCCCCCCTTGGGAGGAGCTGAGTTATTTTGCGCCCCCCCCCCCCCCTTTTCAATTTTTCTGCATCAATTTGTGTTACATCGCTGTGCATACTTGATATATAGGATATAGGCCTTATTTACAATGCCTATCCCTATGTTGCTTCATGGCCTTGAAGACAGGCTTATTTTGGGGTATATTTTTCCCAAACTAGGGGGTCGTCTTAAATGTGGGATTGTCTTAAGAGAAGGGTTTTATGGTAAATGTACTCCTAGAAATGGCCATTGAATATTCAAATTGTAGTTTTGATCTATGGATTCATCAAATTTAGCGTGAATATTAGGGACACAGTATCTACCCACCTCCCAGGAAATCGCAACCATACTCAAAGTGCAGTGCTTTAGAAGGGGGTCAGAGCGGCATATCCGTCTCCTAACTGGAACATTTCAGTATCTAGAAGTCAAATGGTGTATTCATGTGCACTTTGAAAGCTTTATAGGAGGGTTGGTGGAATCCTGAATGGATTGTATACCCACAAGTTGACAATTTTGAATAACCTTTTCTCAATACAATCTATTACTGTCCAGTATCATCTCCCATAAATGTCAACATTACAGCTCAATCATTTCTTGTAGGTACTGCTCTCAGGGTCAAGTTATAATGAATGGCCTTGATCCAAGCCGGTGGCCTGGTCAACCAACCGGGCAGTCTAGTCCTAGTTTGAAACGAAAAGTTGGTAACAGCCTATCTGGAATGTTAAAGTATCCTGGGTACATTTTATGGTCACTATTTTAGTCTCTATTATTATTTTTTCGACTAGGTCATTTTATTGCAATGATATAGCACCAGATAAAATCTGCCAGAAAAGAAAGGTGTAAAAAGATGAACAGTTGGTAGTCGTTTGGGCACTGCATAGGTTCATGTACTGAACTACAGGAGTGTGACGCAAACCACACTAGCATTTCATCCAACATTTAATAGGCCTACAACGGGTTCCCTTTTTTACACTGAATAATCTGTTTGGTTTTAGTTGGAATTACTACAAACCATTTTCAATATTAGATAAGCAAATTGTTACTCTACCTGCCAATCAAAGGTTGAATTGATAAAACTATTTTGTTGATGCAATAATGGGAATTTTGTAAATTTTGGAATATAAAATTGGGGGGTGCCCAACCATGTCTGTTTTTAGTTCAAACTCCACGAACATTTATTTTGCAGTCTGGTCTGCTCTGTCAGCAAAAATGGTAAACTGGCCTGTTGAAAGCACACATCTTACTGGAAATGTGGGCCTACAGTGCACACCAGACGTGCAAACTTGGGGGAATACCATCGCAAGAAAATTTGAAAGCCTATGACTAGCAATGCTACATTCTGATGCATTTTGGCATACAATATATTAAGGCTCAGCTCTGAATTATTTATGATTGGGGCTGGAAACTTGTTTATTAAAGGTTTTAGGAGAATTGGAAATCTAGACTTGAAATAGTGCATTCTGCTGCATTTTGGCCAAAAATATATTACAACTCGGATCTGCATTACCGTAAAACCTCGCGTATAAGCCTAACTCGCGTATAAGCCGCACCCCGAGTTTGGGCCGATCCTATAAGCCGCAGAGGCCTTCTGAATGACCCTGGGAAAAACTCGCGTATAAGCCGCCCCCGTAACTTTAGCCTAAGGCTAGAAACCACATTTAGTGCCAGGGTCCTCCTGGTGGCCCGTGAGGCCTCCTGGCGGCCCGTGGGGCCTCCGTGTGCCCCCCTAAAGTGTCACGTTTTGTCAGCTTTATCACGCCTGGAGGTAGGGGAGAGATCTCAGGGGGATTAGCGGTGTACTCCAAGGTGTACTGTTAGAATGCTGGCAGGGATTAGCGGTGAACTGTATTGTCTTAGGGCTGAGGTGCGAATATGAGGCATTGACACTGCCCCCTCACCTGACAGCCTCTTACCCCCCCCCCCCCCCTGCCCGCCTGCCCTCTAGCTCCTGTGTGATGTTACGGCTATTTTATGGCTATTTTTCAAATCACAATTTGGAAAAACTCGCGTATAAGCCGCACCCCGACTTTGGGCCGATAGTATAAGCCGCATTGGTACGGTAGTCAGCCTCTATGATTTGGGCCTTATCTTTTTTGAGGAAAGGTTTCGGGAAGATATGAAAATCTGGACCTGAAATGCTGCATTCTGGCGCATTTTGGCTAGAATTATATGGCAAAGATCTGTACTAGCCAGCCCTAACAATTGGGGATGGAAATTTGCTTGTTGGATGGAAAGGTCTTAGAAAATTTTGAAATTATTGACTTCAAATGGTGCAATATGATGCATTTTGGCACATCTGGCATGTCTACCCCCCATCTTAAACCATCACTGAAATAGTTATGTGTTCATTTGCCAATCACATGTCACAGCAGTAATAAGGGGGTTTGGCCCGGTCCCCGCACTCCCAGTACAAACCTGACACCATCCTCGTTAATCGATCTCAAATATACCCCCTTTCCACGTATTTTAGGGTGAAAAAGGTACCCCTTTTAGAGTAAAATCACTGATTTTGGGAGCCCAAAAAGTACCGTAAAAGCTTGCGTATAAGCTGAACTCGCGTATAAGCCGCACCTGAGTTTGTGCCGATGCTATAAGCCGCACCGCCGATCTGACTCACGTACTAGCCGCGGCTAATGAGGATGGTGTCTAGAAGACTCGGCAGTGCGGGAATGGGGGGTTTGGGGTATCTCCCCCCCTCCCCCCACCAAAGAAAATTTTGAAAATCAAGAAGGCAAATGGGGAAATTTGATGTATTTTGATCTTCTTGTCTGACACATAAAGGTAAACAGAGTTCTCATTTTATCTGAACAAATCACAAGACTGACCAATTTGGAGAAAAATGAATCTGAGAAATCTGAGGAGTTTGCCTGCCTGGCACATACTCCCCCACCCCCCTCCAATGAAAATTTACATATTAAAATTGTCAGATTCAACAGGTGCGACACTTTGTGTCGCAAGAAAATTTCATGATTTTAGAGGTATTTTTCGGCATTTTAAGGCACTTCTACAGAAAAAGTGAAGAGTTAAAGCATTCAGTGTCATGTCGCGACAAATCGCGCCCCTCCAAAGGCGTTAAGTTATTTTACGCCCCCCCCTCAAGAGGGTCAAGTTATTTTACGCCCCCCCCCTCGGAAGGGGTCAAGTTATTTTACGCCCCCCCCCTAAACTCACCAACCCCCCCCTGTTGTTAAAAAATGAACACTCCCTTAATGACTCCCTACTAATATATAGTGCGACAGCTGTGACTCAATCGTTTATATATGTATCACTTTTTTTCTAAATACACATAAAACATTTTTCAATCATTCAATCAATATAATTTTGATATTTGGATATTGATGAATAATACTTACACTAAACAATGAGAATTTGCCCATAATGTAACAATTTTCCCTTGATAAACACTTTTTCAATCAATTAATCAATATATATCTATATATTCTAATATTGATGAATAATACTTACAATAAATAATGAGAGTGTTTTTCCCATAATGGCGTTGAAGAGGTCCTGTGCAGATGACCCCGACACCATGTAGAATTCACAGACAAAGAGATATTCCCGACAACAGTTGTCTAACAGCGCGTAGTGCTGACTCCGGAACAACACTTCGAACGCATACTGAAATAGTGAAATTATTATATTGATATTGTTCGAGGCTTACCTTTTAAGGTGAAGTAAAATTGCTATTTCACTGAGGGGAACACTATGTGTTACATTTTACGCTGAAAAAAACTTATAAAATCTTCTATCAAAGAGCTTCAAGTTATTAAAAAAGCGGTATTTTACAACCGTTTTACTAAGGGTGGCATAGTGCTTCGCTATGACATTTGTCGTCATGTTGAATGAACGCACCCCTGCATGGGTGCATCAGAACAACCCTTTAAGAGTGTATGAACCCTATAGGGTGGGTATGATGCTTGAATACAACCCTGAGTCAGTTATTACCAGCGGGGCATGATGAACAAAACCTAACCACTATGCAATGTTAGGACGCAAGGTTTATTGTCCAAAGCCTTAAGCACTTGTCCAAGATGCAAGTTATGGTTATAAGTGACAATGTCCTATGATTATTACTATTATACGTCATGATGAGAAAGACTTCCACTGTCATAGTATTAAATATATGTAATACAGATGTATATGTAATTATTTTCTACAAGGGTCTGTCAGCCCATATTGCGCAAAAAAACAATTCAAAACTTGGGCCAAACTTTTTTTTATTCTTTGGGTTACGGGACCGCCGCACTACTATGAAAACCCCCACAGTAAAATTAAATTGTGAAATATATAGACAAAGGTTCACGAGTATAGTTCCCCACTGAGGGTTATTTCACGAGGCGGAGCCGAGTGAAATAACCCTCAGTGGGGAACTATACGAGTGCTCCTTTGTGTTTATTTCATGTTATCATTAACTATATTCATCAACATTTTGCTTAATTGATCTGAAAAAGTTATTTTTTAGTGTTTAATTCATCAATTTTAATGATTTAAAGGGCCGTGAAATACGGGAGAGGGTTATTTAACAGGGGGTGTGAAATACGGCCTTCCTTAGTTAAGTCAATTGGACGGCCGTATTTACCATGAAATAAAAATCGGACCATTATTAAAGATTTTAGGTAGTAATACGTAAAACACTGAATATTATTCTATTTTAATTTTTTTTTATTTCATCCTCCGTACTTGAGAAAACTTTCAAGGTGTCCGTAAGCCAAAGAATAAATAAAGTGTTGCCTTGTACGCAATAAAAGACTTAGAAATTGAATTACCGTAAATTCCCGCGTACTACCCGCATCTCGCGTATAACCCGCACCCCCAACTCAGGGGAATTCTATAACCCGTTTTGGAATTTGATAATTTCAATTTTAGTACTGTTCTGTAGTAATAAAAACCCTCGTATAACCCGCACCCTATATAGGCATGTTTGGTATCAAATGAAAGCTGGGTTTGTTTCGCGTACAACCCGCGGGTAGTACGCGGGAATTTACGGTAAATTAAATTACGACATCACAGTTTTGTGTCCTACGTACCCGTTGCTCCGACTTCTGGGCGGCGTGTGGCACGATGATGGGTGCCTCCAGGTCGTTAAGGAGCACGTTACCACGGTGACCCAGCGTGAAGATGGTCGACCGGTTCTTTAACGACGGTTTGGCCGAGAAGAATCGTGATTACCGTTAAGGGTCTGATAGTACGTACATTCTGTATTTTAACACCCCAGGGACAGCATAATCATTATCCAGCTATATTAATGCCGATTTCTCTTCTTTTTTTTCCTCCATATGTAAGCCTATCAAATATCTTAAAGTAGGAGGTCGGCTTATACCCGGAGTTTATTGTATTCAACTAGAGTGAAAATGTTTTTTCCAAATGCTTTTTGTAGAGCCGAATGTTTTTTCGTCAAACTAGGAGATCAGCTCATAAGATTATTTTTCAAGGTTGTTCCGAAAGTGCGGAGGGGAAATTGTTCACTTCAATTTGTATTCTTGAAGCTGTGGTATATTATATAGCACTAGACTTATTTAGATTTCACGTGAATTGATAACACCTCATTTACCGGTAGGTACATATTTTAGGGCAAGACATAAAAATCCCCTTAGATTATTCTAGCATCAATAAGGGCAGGAAGGACATGCTTGTAACATTGTTAAAAGGATATCTCTCTTGGCCGTGTCCTCCACTCCCATCAGATCGTCCTTGTCTGCGACTTCTTCATACTGTAACGACAAGCAGTGTTGCTGAAAACTTTTTACGCACACAGGCCAATGTGGCCTGTGTCGCGCAATCTTACACAGGCCATTTGCCTTCTACACAGGCCACATCGATCCTCATTTTATAATATACAGCAGTCCAACATTATAGCACTCCAATGCACTATATGGGTATATATCTAAAACTGGACATCGACATCCATGTATCAAAGTCCTTCTCACAGAAAGCTATATTCAGTCTCATCAAAGTAGAAATCCATAGGTTGCTATATGAAGGAGAAGGCCATGTTCATGCCTATGTGTGTGTCTGTGTGGGTGTACATGAGTCTGTGTCCATGAGTGTCTGCATTCATGCTACAGGTCATAGAGTGTTTTTAGGCAAATTTCTTTTTTTTTTGCAATTTTGAACTTTTTTCTCGCCAAATCAGGTGTTTTTAGGCAAATTTCCCTTTTTTGTGATTTTAAACTTTTTTCTCGCCAAGTAGGGGGTTTTTAGGCAAATTTCACCTTTCTGCTATTTTGAGCTTTTTTCTCGCCAAATCAGCTGTTTTTAGGCAAATTTCACTTTTTTGCGATTTTGAACTTTTTTCTCGCCAAATAGGGGGTTTTAGGCAAATTTCACTTTTTTGTGATTTTAAACTTTTTTCTCGCCAAATAGGTTTTTTTTAGGGAAATTTCATTTTTTTGCGATTTTGAACTTTTTTCTCGCCAACAGCTGCGGAATCTGCCTCCAACGGTGATCCTATTGATGGACTCTGGATAGACCCATGCATAGTGAAGACCTACATAGTGGACATGAGGTCAAGTTAAAAACTGCAAGTCACTTGTTTTGCAACTTGCACTGAACTGAACCTAATAGCCCTTAACTGGGTTGTCAACAATCAATTAAACTATGACAAAACTCCCTCTATTTCGGAGACCAAATACACTATCAAATGATATATATTTTTTCAAAATAACACCCTGTGTAGAATGGCCTGATACTCAGGAATCCTACTGTGAATAAGAAAAAGTCAAATTCGAATTATTAATACAGTCAACTCCCTCTAATCCGGACACCCTTGGGACTTTTCAAAAGTGGCCGCATTAGCGAGGTGGCTGCAGTAGAGGGAGTCAATGACAATGGGCCAGAGTTAAGAGATATAATTATTATGTAAAATTCCCTATATATGGTCTAGAGTAGGTCTATCAGTATATACCTATTCATTTAATGTCCTATATACATCCGTTCAATTAATGTGCTATTCTGAAATTATGAATCGTGGATGTGTAAAACATGATGTTAAACACAGAGTTGGTGCAGATATTATATTATGTTAGATTATTGAGCCCCCCCCCCCCCTCCCTACACTATTTGTACACTGTGTTTCATTCAATGCGGCCAATTTCATTCAATTCTAATTAGCCAAATTCGTCATCAATGAGCCAAGCATGATGTATATAAGGCTCACGGGGTGCTATAGCCTGAAGCTTTGGGGTGGAATGGGGGGGGGGGGGGGTGTCAGGAGGCGGGCATTGTCTGTAGGGGGCCTACACACCAAGCGGACGGCAAGGTGTTAAAGCTCCCAGTTCCCCCTTCCCCTCAACCCCGACAACAAGCTGGCCCCTGACACCTTCCCCTCAGCTACTACATGTAGTACATACTTGAATACCCGGGTTGAAGACACATGCACACAAAAATATCTGCCAAGTTTTTGTATTCTGAATTGGATATGGCCGCATTAGAGAGAGGAATTCTGTATTTGGGACTGTAAAATGAGTGTCCGCAGGGCGGGGTGGCCGCAATAGAGGGGTGGCCGCATTAGAGGAAGTTTTTTACATTGAAATAAAGGGAAAACTGATTGGTACTTTCCTAAAATGGCCTTAATGGCGGGGTGGCCGCACTGGAGGGGTGGCCGTTAAGAGGGAGTTGACTGTACCTGAAAATTGAGAAATGCTGACGTTCACGGTTTATGTAGGAAATGTACTAAAAACAGCAAAAAAAAGGCAACAAAACCCTGATTTTCTCAAAAACTGTTCAGTAGGATTTTTTCTAACTGAGGTTCCAGTGTTTTCTACCCTCATATTACACATTGGCATAGAGAATATATTGACACCTAGTCAGGATTTTGCGCTAGGAGCAATCTGTGAGGCAAAAAACAGCCAAAATGAGCCACTGGTCTGAAGTATAAAACTGGGCATCGATCACTATAGAGCTACAAAGAGACAGAGAATCGATGTCCAGTAATAAATGAATACAGATTGTAATACTTCTTTATTTACAACTTACAAAAATTGCTTTGAAAATGTTTAAATTCACAGAAAAATGCTTAATAATTGGATAGACCTTTCTCAGCTGCTAATAGGAATATTTGAAAAATTCTTTCACTTTTGGAAAGCTGAGATCATGGCCGGCCATTGTGGCTGATGTCTGATGGCCTCACATCGGCCATTACGATTTTAAATCGGCAAAAGCCGATGTGCCGATGTCATTTTGGCAACACTGACAAGACACACATGGGGCTTGTAAGTTAAGGTAACTCGCCCTACCGTTTTTTCACCCTACCCAAACGATTTTTGGACCATTATGGAAAAACTATTTTTTTAAGGCCAAAATTGGCAAATTTATGTGTGCAATTTACTAAATTTGCCAATCATGAGGTGAGTCGTCAGGGCTGTATTTATGCATCATGATGACCAATTGGGAGCGTATGAACCCTATGGTGTCGGCATGATGCATAAATGCAGGTCTGGCGAACCGTGGGTGCATAAAGGGTGACCTGCAGTTTCACGAGCCGAATCGTGTATTAAGGTACCATGCGGTACTTAGCCCTTTAATGATGGATGTCCCTAAAAGATTACATTTGTCGTTATGATGCACCAATGCAACCTCGGCGGTGCTGCATTCATGCATTATGCCGTCCTTAAATGGTTACCTGCAGTTTCATGAGTCGGCTGGTGTAGCCCTTGAAGTACGAGTAGTAGATCTTGGACATGGTGTCCACATACTCGTCCCGGATCTCCTTAGCGATGTAGCGCTCGTTAGCCATCAGGAACTCATTAAAGAACCTGCAATTAATTATTATATTTTTAAGACACAAGATTTACCATGGTTAAGTATTGGAAGGGCCGATTTAATGTCCCATTGAATACAAATATTGGTAATTTACAATGTGACTGTATTCAATGGGCTAAAAAAAAAAGAAGTTTTTCTTCATTAAATGGCTTCAAATAAAAAAAAATAAACAGAAATGCCAACTACATTGATACCACTCTGATGTATTTCACTCTTTGGAGCTGGGGCTCAGCCCACCCAGCCTGCGGCTTCGTGGGATACTGCCCCAGCCCCCACTCGTGAAATACATCAGAGATAGTGTCAATGGGCGTTGGCATTTGTCTATTCAGCGGCTCAATGTAACCACTGTAAATCATCATGAAGAAATCAGGATTGGTACGAGAGTCAGAACCGGCTTTAATTTGATACCAAACATGCCTTTAAAGGGATCAAGCTGGTCGTCCTGTGAGGGCGTCCATTACTGAAGCTGGTACTGGCGAGATAAGCACTGATTAAATGGGTACAAACTGTTACATAATGTACCCTAAGAATTCTGCAGTGAATGAAGGGGATTATTCCAGTGGTCTAAAGTGTATTGCGCTTGTTGCCTATACTATAGGGTGCGGCTTAAAGTAAACTGTATTTTCGCACTGTACATATTTTCGCGCTCTTCGCGGAAATTGATAAATGTACGAAAATAGGTACAGAGTGAAAAGTAATACAGCATTGAATTTCGGAAATCAGCGAATTTAAATTTATACCAGCGAAAATATCTACGTTTACAGTATACAAGGGATTTTATAAGTACACTACAGTACTAAATTAGCAATTTTCAGACCCTGTGTGCTGCTTATACGATCGGTCAAAGTTGGGGATGCGGGTAATATCAGGTTTATACACAGGAATTTGTTGCCTGCCATCCCAAATTCACACCCTCCCTCCCTCACCCCCTTCATAATTTTCAAAACTATCAGTTTTCATGAAAGAGCAACCTTTGCATAAAGACATAGAAGGAAATTGATTTCAAGTGACCACTAATACGTTACCTGAATTTTAACATGGCGTTCTGTGGTATTTGGTAATTCGTCATCGGTTTCTTAAATTGGTAAATCTTTTGTAGAAGGAACTCGCGAATCTTGGCAATAGCCTGCAACAAATACATTTTGTATAACTTAGTATTCTACAAAACACATAAGACTTATAAATTCAACACAGCACATTTACCCACATAAAGGCCAGATGTATTTTCTTATCGCACGTTAATTAAGTATTTATTCTCTAGTTCAACTTAATACCAGGTATCAATATTCCTCTCCCAATATGTTTGTATACCGTAAATTTGTTTAATTATTTGTAAGAAGTACCATAAATTCCGCCCGCTTATAAGCCATGGGCTATACACAAACTAAACATTCAGTGCAGCTTACACAATACTCACAAAGTTTGAATGTGGATAATACAAGTGTTTTTTAGAAGTATGGTACAGTACTGAAATAGCAATTTTCAGACCCAAGGTGCGGGTTATAGGATTTTCCTTAAGTCAGAGTGCGCATGATATGTGAGATGCGGGTTAAATGCAGGAACTGAAAGTATAGTTCTCTGCTCACCCTGATCTTGAGTTTCTCTAGTATGTCCTTGACATCTGTACACGACTTGGCGTCTTTAAACGACTGTTCCTTGACAAAGTTTATCTTGTGGTTTAGTTCTTGTAGCTGTTCCAGGAATTCCCGCTCTGTGACGGCCGTCTCCAGGATATGACTGGGGGAACACAAACACGACAATCAGAGCTTAGGAATTGCGATATCATGGGTTATTTTAGTACATGTACCTTAAAGAGGCCGTGACATCATATTTTGACTATTCATAAATGTCAACCTTTGTACAGACCAGACTTAAAGCTCACAGTTTCTGTCTGTATTGAGTACATCAAACCAGTGCACACTGAACACGGCCCGGTCTACCACCCATGGGTTGTACTCAAACCAAAATCAGCTTTAATGTGATACCAAACATGCTTATATAGGGTGGGGTTATACAAGTAAGGGTTTTTACATGTATACATAAAATGTAGTACATTACTAAATCTCCCAGAATTGCGACCACAGACTGGGTAATAGGATTCGGGTGCAGGTTGTACGCAAGATGCAGGTAATATGCAGGAATTTACGGCATGAGTGCTAAATATAGTACACTGAATACGGTAATCGATATGGTACCGTAAAACCTCGCGTAGACGGAGCGGCTCGTACGCGAGTCAGATGTGCGGTGCGGCTTACAGGATCAGCACACAACAGGAGTGCAGCTTATATGTAAGTTTCTAGATGTATACCACAGTTCTAAGGGAGTGCTCATTTTTTAACAACAGGGGGGGGGGGGGGTAAAAAATTTGGACCCCTTGACCGGGGGGGGGGGGGGTAAATAATGTAAAAGCCGCTGTTTATCCAAAAATATGCCGAACAGACCCCGGATTTTTTTTAAACTGTGGAAATGCTAGCTCAAAGGATTAAAGGCTCTGGATACTTTTTGTGAAAAAGGGTGAGGCTTTATTTTTGTTTGTTATACTTTTTGTTTTGAAGCGGGAGGTCATTTTTAAATTTTCCCCTGACAGTTTCTGTCAGCCTGTGAAAAATGGAATAAAAAAAACACTTTTAATCCCATTTCTACCCGAATTGATAGCCGATAAATTGGCATTTTTGCAAATTGTAATGCTGAACTTTCTAGCATGCTGCATTTTTTTGTTCGTAAAAAGCACCAATGCGCCCCTTTTTAAAAGATGCGTGAATTAGCCCCAACGCTGATAATTATTTTAACGTGGCCTAATTAGATTATAATAAACATGACCTACTTGATCATGGCCTCAGGGACGACCATCTCGTCCACGAACTGACTGAGCTCCCCGCGGACCGCCTGTCGGTTCTTAAGGCGGATGTTCATGGAGACGGACTGGTGCTGCAGGGTCTGTATCTCTGTACTTATGGAGCTCAGGTCTGTCTGGAAGCCATTCAGCATCTCCTCCATACGCTGTAACATAGAGAGTATAACAAGGTTATAGGTGGGTGGTATAGTGTATGGTGTATACATAGAGAGTGTAACAAGGTTATAGGTGGGTGGTATAGTGTATGGTGTTACATGTAGTACTAAGGGTACTGGAGGGTCTGTATCTCTGTACTTATGGAGCTCAGGTCTGTCTGGAAGCCGTTCAGCATCTCCTCCATACGCTGCATATAGTCATAACGTATAAAGTATAACTTTAGATTATATGTGTGATACACGTATATACATGTATCAGGGTTGCCACTGACAAGGTAGTTTTGAATTCCCTGACTTTTCCCTGACATTTCCCTGACGTTATATCAAATTTCCCTGACAATCGCGATATAAACCCAATAATTTTAAATGCCCTCCAACTATGAATATGCTCTCTTTTTAAAGTTATCTTCTACTTAGCAAGTGGTCCTGTGTATCGCGTGCGTGCAAAATTTTACCCCCTCCTTTTTGAGGATTTAGATATTTTTCTCCCTTAAAATCTTAGTAAAATACAGGCTTTTTTTCAGAGAAAACAGGTGACTTTTTTTGTATTTCAAAGATTTTCCCTGACATAATGTTATTTTCCCTGACATTTTCAGAAAATATTATTTTCGCTGACATTTCGCAAAAAAATCTGAAATTCCCTGACATTTCCCTGACCTGGAACAAAAAATATTTTCCCTGACATTTTCCCTGACAGTGGCAACCCTGATGTATACTACAGGTACTGCATTACCATTGCCACTACTCACGTCCTAGCTGAGTTACAGCAATGTACTGAGCCTAGCTTTTGGTACAAATGTATTTGTATTAATTTACCCTGCATAACCTCTTTAAAAAAACACTTTATTTTAATAAGAATTATTTGGGAGCATTTTGTTTTCCTATGAGACATTTTTTCTCTCATAAATTGGACCATTGTCTTATAAGCAGGGGCTTAATTATACATTAGAGTATTTTTTTCATATAGAACGAGGAGAGTTCAAAAATGTTATTGTGATGTCAACATGTTGTTAGAAGAGAGGTTTACCTCTAGGACGGTGTCGCATGACGCTATCTGTTTGTGGAGACTCGCGATGTTCTGACTCTCCTTGATGTCTGACGTCATCGTTAAGGGTCATCAGTGAGCAGCTTTATAATTGTTAGGCCACACCAAAATAAAATGTTGGTTAATGGATTTCGCGCACCTTATTTTCGGAAATGGAAATTTTTTTTTTTTTTTTGAAAAAAAAAATTGTCAATGGATTTCGCTCGCCTCATTTTTTTCAAAATTGAGAATTTTTTTTTTTTCCAATTTTTTCTTCCAGTAATTCCCCCAGATCAACCAATAAATTGTTATGTTAGGGGACTTTTGTCAGAGGCTATGTAAAAAAAATAAAAATTGTCACTCGCTCCACTTTTCCACCAACAAAATCCATTGACAAAAAAAAAATCTTTAAAAAAAATATATATATATTTCGCTCGCTCGCACCATTTTTTGAAAAGTGAAATCCATTGACCAACTTTTTTTTTTGGTGTGGCCTTACAGTGTCTTTTTGTTGTTATCACAAGGGGCCTCCTAATACACCACTTCCATAAGGCCAAGTGAAAAATGTGTTGTGTTCAGATATCATAGTAAAAGTAAATTAGGATAGGTAGGTCGATCTTCTTTCTTCTTTCTATTACAATTCTTTTAAAGGGATGATTTGGTGAATTTAAAACCGTAAACTAGTGTAGAACCGTGGACTTTGGGAAAGTCATATAATCGGCACAGGGGGTCTGCTTATGGCGACTTTAGCAGGGATGCCAAGTTGCCCTCCCCCAAAATCGCATTTGCTACGATTTTTGGACTCTAAAATCGTAACAATTTCGGCTTGAAATCGTAACTAAAATCGTAATGAGAAGATACCATTTTAGAATGGCCTTTTACATGTATAACTGATCTTTTTTTGAAAAATATTGTATGGTAGTATTGCATACATGAATCATGTCAACCCAACAGGATGCATACATTCTTGAAAGGTTAAGTATTCAAGCAGCATGGCGACAAAGTAATATCATATCAAATTACTACCATACCCCTTAAGGGTATAATTCCAAAGGGTCTGTTAATCATAGTAAATAAACTTAAAAAATTACTAAAAATCGTAATTTGGTTCAGGAAATCGTAATGGTCGTAATTGCGGTCAAAAATCGTAAAATTACGAAAAAATCGTAACACTTGGCATCCCTGCTTTAGTCAGGCCTAAAAAAAAAGAGAAGTCATGTTCCGGTAACATGGCCAAAAATAAACAGGGTCGGTAGGTCGTTTTTTTGGGTTTTTTTACAATTTTTTTTTGTTAAAAAAATCAATTTTAGTAGTAAAAACGCCAAAAATGTCATAAATTCCTCAGAAATTAAAAAAATGTCTCAAAAAAATTAGGGTCGGCCCCTAAAACGTATGGTCGGTCGGGATACCGGAACACAACTTCATTTTTTTAGGCCTCATGTAGTGGTTGCTGTGTGGTAAGGATACAGTCCTGTATGGAGGCATTCTCTACATCCAGCAACTCGTTCTCCACCTGCCGGCTGTACTGACGCAGGTCCACTCCCTGCAAACCAAAATGTCAAAATTACATTTTGTTTTTATTCAAATTTAGCACTAAAATGTTAATTCAAATTGAACAATGCAATAAGCAAGGACAATGGTTAGGGTAAGAGAAAGTGATATGGGCAAGGATATTCACAGCATAGCTGCATGGACGTTTATTTCTACTACGATTATTTCTAGAATCTTTGAAATATGAGTTTCATAATAAGGATTTATGATCATGTATACCGGCGAAATGAAAATCATTTATGAAATAAATACTCTTACAAACTCAAAAAAAATGTATAGGGCATACAAAAAAAAAGAAATCAACAGATTTTAGTTTTCACAATTATTTTTCTTTACAGACTTTCTTTACAGACTACCGATAAAAACAAATTAAAAAAATAAATGATTAATTCAGGATGTGGGCGCAGTCTAGTTTATTTCAAATAGAAAATTGTATTTCCGAAAAGATGGTGCGGCCATGATAATGGAAAAATTACTTCCTTATCAAAACTTGTAGATAGACATATTTATAGATTGATTTATTACGGGGTAAAAGCACAATTATGTACGTATGTATCTCAAATGATGGAAATTATGGGTTCCAATAGCGTCGTAAAAATGGGTAAACAAAAGTGTTGATATTTGAGTAAAACAATTTTTTGTTTAAGCTATTCCATAAATCACAACCTTACCGTTTTGAGTGCCTCCTTGACAATATCATCTTCAAGGTTGGCCTGGATGTAAACTGAAAATTTAAGAAAGGATATATATCATTAGTCGTACAATTGACTTTGTGTGTGCTTTATGGTCACAGAAACAATAGGGAGTACTCATCAGGGGGTGATGGTGGAATTTGGAGGGAGGGGGGGGGATATTTTGATTCCCCCCCCCCCCCCTGTTGTTGAAAATGACCACTCCCTGAGAGACTCCCTGAGATTGATATGGGAGATGGAACATGGGACACAAGACTTTTCTTAAAATCCATGTATGATATGGGGACTCCCCCCCCCCCCTCCAATCAAGGGCTCCGGGTACATACACGCCTGTCCACAGGTTACCTTGGGGACACGATGGTACATGTTATCTTATCAGTGCAGTTGACTGTAAGTGTGATTAATAGCAAAAAAAAAATTGGCTGAGCAACTAGAAATATCCCCTTTACTTACCGTCAACCTCGTCCAGAAGGAAATCTTCAGATGTCAGATCCAATTCGCCAAGATTTAGGTCGAGGCCCTGAAATGTAATTAAATCGGAAAAAGTTAGTTTCGTTGATAAAAATATCTAATAATTTTATATATACGGTATGTCTATAATTTTTTTTTGGAACCGTAATACATGTAGCGGGGCCGGGGTGGGGATTTCATTGCGAGCACGTGAGGGTTCAAAATGCTCACAGCCGATGATATTTAGATCATAGACCATTCATTTAATAGATTGCCGAGTAATTTATGAGCATATCAAACTAGGTACAGGGAATCCCGTTGGGGGCGCCACTGTGTGCGCAGAGTGTGGGAAGGTGTCAACAGAGGAGAAATCCACTGGGAATTCCCCCTCTAGGGATTCCTCATTTGCATGCTTTATTTTTGCATCAGTGATGTCACTGTGGTAGCATGTTAAAGCTGAGAACCAGAGGATTAAGAAAACCCCAAACACTAGATGTTGGACTTAAATTTTCAATTTCGGATTTTTCCCTAAATATTAGGTAAATTATGAAGGTTCCATCTTGAAAACTATGAGATGTGGCATTTGGAAGAGTAGTTTATCTGAAATAACCATATCTCCTTTATATGATTTCCAAGTTTTGTGATTGTAGGTTGCTTCCAAATATTTCCAAAATGAAATTCAGATTTAGTAGGTTGTGGACAGAGGGACCATTATCAGGATTTCGGCCATGTTGGATTGACACCAGGGGGAAAATGGCAGTATCTGTAAGGTGGTTTAAAGTGATCTAAATACATGTAATTAGGTGGTATGATGGGGAGGATTTAACTTTTGGAATTTTGTTTCTAACCCTACTAGATCCTGAGCTTTTGTCATTTGAATATTCTGTGTTATCAACAATCTGCCACTATATAAGATAGTGTTATCTAGAACCCAAAAGTGGAATCAGGAGCATGATATCAGATAATGGATGGATTTTGGTACCCTGGTAAAGCATTATGCTTATCCATGTAAATTCAGATGTTGAATTTTTATTTCATGAAAATCCGTTCATAACTTGCCAAGTTATACTGATATCGGTAAATTGACCTTAAGATCGACCTTGACCTTGGGTCCTTAATTGACCTTTTTATTTTGCATATCAATGTTATGAAGTTAAAGCTTGAATTAATATAGGCCTATTTATTGAACTAACTCAAAATAATTACTTTTGCAGTGAATTATATAGGCTTTTATGGCAATTTCACTGTAAGGCGGAGAAGTAGGTCACGACCTTGACCATGTGGCAGGTCGCATACGCCAAGGTCACGGAAATGTGACCTAAAATATATCTGATATAAATCTTTTTATTGTATCAATAAATAATAAATAGGAACAGTTTTACAGGGACAAGCATAATGCTATATCAGGGCACCAAAATCCATCCATTATCTGATATCATGCTCCAGATTCCACTTTTGGGTTCTAGATAACACTATCTTCTATAGTGGCAAAATGCTGATAACACGGATCTTCAAATGACAAAATCTCAGGATCTACTAGGGTTAGAAACAAAATTCCAAAAGATAAATACTCCCCATCATGCCACCTAACTATTTAGATTGCTTTAAACCACCTTACAGATACTGCCATTTTTTTCCCCTGTGCCTAAATTCAAACATGTTTGATATGCTCGGATCGGATCAGATGATCGAGACATCTGATCGAGACATTCCGTTTGCGGTGGCCTTTAGGCTAGGGAGTGTTCATTTATTAGTTACGGGGGGGGGGGGGGGGGGCGCGGTTAACATTTCCGACCCATCCTTAACTTAAGGGGGGGGGGGGGCGTAAAAAATTCTTACCCCTCTTGGGGGGGGGGGGGGCGTAAAAAAAGTCAGCCCCTTTTAAGCAAAAAGGCCAGGGAATTACTACACTCAGTCTACAGTTCAGAGGGAGGGGTGAACATTTTCAGCGCCTTCAGCGAGGGGAGACATGAAAGGTTCTACGCGCTCTTGAGGGGGGGAGACGCGCAATAGGATCCAGTCTCCGCACCCCTTCTCCAAAATGTTTAAATCTTTAATAACGACCACACCCTAATCTCGCTCAGGGACTGACTCTTGAGAAGTTGAGTTTGACTTGACTCACTTGAGACGTTGAGTCGAGAAGAATTCAAGAAAGGGGCGTGTCACTTCTAATTTTGAATTATCTCTGGTTCTTGTATCATATGGTAGTTCCTCGGGTCTAAATGGTACGATTTACCTCTAGATCTATTTAGGCTACATTACGCTAACAGCAGTGTCATTTCATTTTTGATGCAGTGACAGAGAGAGTGACGAATCAGCCACAGTCAGAGAAGGGAGGGGTGGCTGCGTGGACTGGAAGACTGTCCGGAGTGACAGCCGACTCCCCGGGCCGGTATTTATCGGAGTCTAGCTGTCACAGATGGGAATACTACTGCTGTATTTCTGTACATATGGGTCAATATAGTGACAAATATTGAATGAGTATCGTCAATTAGTTTGGGTGAAAGTCTAGGAGTCGAGAATTCGCAAAAAATAAAGAACTCACGTCCTCGTTGGCCTCATCTGTCGCCATCATTTTTCTCCTGTCAGTTTTCGATAGTTGGCAATACACTGCTAAATTTGTGTATTGAAAACATGTTTACTCCGGTTTTTAATGTTATTATTACACTATGGGTACAGAGATGGTGATTATTAGTTCTTATTTAAATTCTCATGAGTTTATTTTATCGTAAAAGGGCTAAAACTTGGTCAAAGCGCCGACTCTTGTCCCGACATCGCAGTTTCTCAGTCAGCTACAAGTCAGTCACCAAAACTTTGCGCTACGCATGCCCGAGTTCGTCCACTTCCTTTTCCCGTCAGACCGCCATCATGGTAGGTGAAGATTTACGAAAATCCAAAACAAATCAACTACCATCTACCATCATAATAATGGCAAATTTGAATTACGATATCCAATATTGAATCTTGAACATGTGGACTACGCTATGCTGTGGATATTTTGGACGATTTTGACTTATTTGTTGAGATATTGATATTGTTTTGCCGGCATGTCTCCTGGAAATTCGCTGACGGACTGTCATTACCAGCATGTCATGTTATCCCAAATGCTCGTTTTATTTTGCTTTTAGTCTGCACAAAATGTCAAATCATTGCCTTGTGCACAAGTTAGTATTATGTCCACTTTGCTAAGCGTAATCGCTGCAAAACGCTGGACGCAGATCGGAAAACTGACCTGTCAAATCAACAACACCATTGGCAGTGTCAAATCCTGTCACTTGAATTGAAAAGCAGAACCTGTCATACTTGTTCAACCTGATTCTAATATTTGTCCTTTCTTGTTACAGTCTTTGGTACTCCCCGAGAAGTTCCAGCACATTCTTCGTGTTATGAACACGAACATCGATGGCAGGATTAAGATCGCTTTTGCCATGACTGCCATCAAGGTAAATAAACAATTTCTCTCAATCAACCATAACTTAATCATGTCAGGGATCAGCATCCCACAACTATTTTTGACTAGCCAGTAGCAAGGTATCCATATTACTGTTTACACTTGCTCTGATGATAGTCTGTCTTGTCTTGTTGGTATTTTAATGTAGAACATGAGGCCTAAGCCTCAGGCTCAGGATGCTATCTAGATCTGCAGACTGCTATCTTGCGCAATACTAAATGTGTATTCAAAATATCTTTTTTAAATGACACCAAATTGTGATTTGGATTCTCCATGGCCCTATCTATTATAACTTTGCAAGATATTACTCATTTTTGGAAATCTGTTATTGTAATTCTGTCTAAAATTTAGGCCTGCATTAGCGAGTGATACATGTTTGTACCTTTAAATAGAAATCTATTAAATTGAGCAATATTAATTCCAATACTAAATGTTAAATCATGTCTTATTGTAGGGTATCGGTCGCCGTTACTCCCACGTTGTGTGCAAGAAGGCCGACGTAGATCTTTCCAAGCGCGCCGGTGAGCTGAGCGACGATGAGGTAAAATGACACTTCCCTGTTGGTCATATAGTGATGAAGGCACAGTTGGTTACACTATTGGCATCGTGCATTAAGTTGGTTGGTAAATAACACAAACGTCAACAAGTGTCCCACCAATCACCTGTTGTCTGTCCTTAAGGGTAACCGAGACTTAGAGTCATCTGATGGCCCACCAATGGTGATCACGATGCTAAAGTTACTCGAAGAGTAATGGGTCGCCCTATGCCCCAGACGCCTTGTATGTGGCTTCTGGATACCGTGCAACCGACACTGATTTTGAATTCCATCAAACCTAATGTTTGACAAGATTAAATAAATGTACATGACAGTGAAAGTTTAGATTTATTAAATCAAAGCAGAAAGTTTAAACCTTAAATATGTGAACCCCTTAATAATTGCATGGGTGCTTAATACTTGCTCTATTCCTATGGCTAAACTTCATTAATCCTGTCATTAAAATATTGTCTTAACCTGGATTTTGTCCCCTGTCAGGTTGAGAAGATCATCACCATCGTGTCCAACCCCCGTCAGTACAAGATCCCAGACTGGTTCCTTAACAGACAGAAGGATACTAACGACGGAAAGTACAGCCAGATCATGTCCAACTACCTCGAGACCAAGCTCCGTGAGGATCTCGAGCGGCTAAAGAAGATCCGCGCCCATCGCGGTCTGCGACACTACTGGGGGTGAGTTGGGTTTGATGTTTGAAAAATTGCTGTACTCAAAATAAATTCTCTATAAGGCCACTCAAAAAAAAAAGTGGTTTCTCATCACCAAGGTCTGAAAAATATGACGAGGGAGGCTTTTTTTTTTTTTGTTGTTTGTTTTTTTACTCGTGGGCTAAAATGTATAGGATAATATACGTTTTTCATGACCAAAATTCACATTTCAGTAGTCAAGAAATTATTGATCTTTAAAAATGAGGAAAATGCAAGTTATTACTATCCCACTGCATTACTGGCAGTATAAGCTTTAATTCGATACCAAATATGCCTATATTTGTCCAATTTTTATCATGTTTTTCATCTAAAATTAGCCAAAAAAAAAAAAGGTTTTCCTCAAAACCTGGTATTTATGATGCGCGCGGTGATGAGAAACCATTTTATTTTTTTGAGTGGCCTAATCTGATTATACATGAATCAGTCAGCTTGAATTTGATACCAAAGATGCCTTAAAGGCGCACTGAGTTGAGGACCTAACCCTGCCGAGTTTGGTACGCAAATGACGTCGTGGGTCAAGTGCGCCTTTAATAGGGTCTAGTGTATTTCAGGAATTTCTTACTACAGAAGCAGTTCTGAGGTCCCAATAATCAGCATGCCAGATGGCGGTTCTTACAATCTTTTCAATGCTTAATACAAGTGTCTGCAGGCAAGATTGGGGACTCGTTCTTGGATCTAATAAAGCACAGATGTATCTGCAGGCTTTTGCTGCTTACTGGTACCTTAGGGTGCGAGGACACTTGGGGTGCAAACAATGAACATGTAGCCTTATAGGGTATAGGGTACATGTAGCAGTATTCCTTTTGCTTAGTCTGTGATTGACAGGAATTCAAATATGTTTTTGAGCTTGGCATAACCGAGACTTAGAGTCATCTGATGGCCCACCAATGGTGATCACGATGCTAAAGTTACTCGAAGAGAAACGGTCGCCCTATGCCCCGGACACCTTGTATGTGGCTTCCGGATACCGTGCAACCGACACAATATAACCCTCAGCACCCAACTACAGTAGTGGTTTCTATCAAAAGTGAGGTGACGTGTGTTCACTGTCAATGTTCCCAAGACCCATTTGCCCATGCGCTAGAGCACAAAGGGAAAGTTGTCAGAACTTGTGGATGGTGAAAACTTGCAGACTTATATAGTGGGCAACTTTTGAGCAGTGATGTGGAGTGCCTTGGGGTAGCTCTTTTATCCCATAGATGCGGTCATCATAGATCCGATCATCCTAAGTACTTGCGTCTAGGAATGAATAGCTTTAATCTTGTGAGTCTGAACAGCAAAGCCCGGACTAACTACTGAGTACTCTACTATCAGTAATAAATAAGTGGCTTTAAACAAGACCTTCCTATCATGAAAGAGAAGGTAATAATCCTGAAAGTGTCACTGCTTGTCGGTGGCTATTTAAAATCCTGTGGAACCAGACATCCAGAGACATGCCCATTGTAGAACCGAGACTTAGAGTCATCTGATGGCCCCCTAATGGTGATCACGATGCTAAAGTTACTCGAAGAGAAACGGTCGCCCTATGCCCCAGATGCCTTGTATGTGGCTTCTGGATACCGTGCAACCAACACTGATTACTAGGTTCACTTACTGGGACGCCGTCCTTTGGTCCACGGCTCGCCTATTCCTTCTTAGTGCCAGGGTAGACATGTTGTGTGGGTGAGATGTTTGTGTGTAAATGTGCACGGTCTTGACATTCATGTTTTAATATCATGCAGGCAGTGCGTTTAGACCGTAAATTAAATATTTAAAAAACGAGACTTAGAGTCATCTGATGGCCCCCTAATGGTGATCACGATGCTAAAGTTACTCGAAGAGAAACGGTCGCCCTATGCCCCAGACGCCTTGTGGCTTCTGGATACCGTGCAACCGACAATACCGTCTACAATTAACCGTAGTAAACATGGGTGTGTTAGAATTACCACAGTAAATAATCGTGCACAAAGTTATCGTACTCAAGAGGGCACGCATCCCGTACAATTCAGAATAGATACCACCTGGAGAAGGCATTTGTCCCCGTCTTGGGATTTTCTTCCAAATCTCAGTCTCATGCCTGAGCTCTTCACTCATTTTGAAACGGGGGGGGGGGGGGGGGGGGGGGGAGTCTGCAGATATGCGGAATTCTGCATTTTCCTTTTCCCAGATGATCATTCCTGTGATTCATCTAAATCCAATGAGAAAATGAAAAGTCATTCATGAAGGGTTGGGAGTTTGGACTCAATTTTCAAAGATTTTTTAAGTATCTGTACCTAAATCAATGATGTGAATAAAAGACAGGCTTTAAGTGATTGAGCAACCTTAATTGCAAAACTTATTATTGATTCGAATAAAAACTCAAAAGCAGGAGGAGAACCGAGCGCTTAGGCGCTGCCCTGGCGGCCTTTGCGCGAACCTCACGAAACTGGCGCCAAAAATTGTATTATCGCTCATACGCTCGTGAACGCCAATGCTATGTCAATGGCAGTAGGGCTCTGTTCCCACACTGATTATGCTTTGAAATGTTGGAGCTCTTTGAGTCTCTCTTGTGGATCGAAATACATAAAAGGCTTATTAGTTGATGTGTCATTGTAACATTGATTAAACACCTCTAATAACGGTGAAAAGCCCACTTCTAGTTTGCTAATTATGCATTTTTGAGGTGGCCATTGTCAGATGACATTGTCTTGGATTTCTAATCATCCCCGTAATGGCAGCTTTAAAACATATATTAAACGGCAAGAGGGAAGGATAGTACACCTTAATGCAATCAGGTGATAAGTATTTGATTCTTCTGTTGATCAACCTGAGGGCGAAAATTTTGCGAGTTGCGCACGGAAAACTTGTGCGGCGATGTTTGTTGACGCAACACGAGACGCTGCCACACAGCGGCGCGAGGGCGCTCGACGCGTCGTCTGACTCAAAAGCATATATTGTAATGCTGCCCGGAGACGCATAATGTTCTTAAGATTAGATAATGCGGTTTTCGGCATTTCACAGCCCTGAATATAAAATGCATTCACAGTTTGCCTGATAATGCTTGTTTTCTAAATAACCCATACTTAACGCTTGTTCCCCTTGTGTGTTTCAGCCTGCGTGTGCGTGGTCAGCACACCAAGACTACCGGACGTCGCGGAAGGACCGTCGGTGTGTCCAAGAAGAAGTAAACGTCGTCATGGTGGTTATGTACAAAATGTAATAAAAAAAAACAGCAAAGGAAAACTTGAATGTGTTGTCATTTATTGTGGTGGGTGTAGATGGTGAGAATCGTTAGTACTATATACCTAATGCAGCAAGAAAGGGTGACTTTCTCATAAATTTAAGAGTTGTGTTGGTTTTATCAAAATCCGTATTAAAATGTGGGTACTTGCAGGATAACTATCTTTCAAATGGTGCATATTAGAATGCAGGGTGTTGCGATTATAATTATGTACCAGCGGGGAGCCGCCGGGATACTGTATTAAACGGCCTAGTCAGACTTATAGCTCCAGTCACCAACTTCGCCACCCTAAGGAGAGGTGGGAAATCTCAGCAGATATGCGGAATTCCGCCTCTCCCAGAGGATCATTCCTGTGGTTCATCTAAATCTGAGAAAATGATAAGTCATTTATAAGCGTGGTGGGGTACTGTATGGACATATGTTTGAGCTCTAAATTTTCAGATTTAAGTTTCTGTAGTCTTAGTCTCCAGAGGGCTTTATGCCATGCAATGTATACAAAATGCTCCCAAGATGACGTCTTTTGGCTGCTTTTTGGATTTTCTTGCAGTTTCTTCAAAACCCAATCCCATGCCCGAGTGTTTACCCCTATATAGAAATAATATGTCTCAGGTGTGGAATCTCCGCGGAAACGCGCGTTTTTTTTTAATCTTCACAGTGACAGTTCCTGAGATTTGTCCAGATCCAATGAGAAATTAATTTCGCTTTATGTAGGGGGGGGGGGGGGGGGGGGGACTTGAAAATATTGTCAAACCAGAACGCCAAAATACATGAAATTTCACCATTCTGCTTCTAGATTTTCTTGGGGGGCATGCCCCTAAGCCCCC